>CM050917.1:25770724-26393224 GCA_027742785.1 Vigna reflexopilosa | reverse complement strand
ACACATTTATAAAGATTTACAGGGATATATATATATATATATATATATATATAAAAGAAATAATTAAATTTTTTAGGATCATTATATTTTATTAATCAATTTATTAAAATGATCTAATCAATTAAGTTATGACTAAAAACAAATATGTCATGACAAATTTATTATACAGAGACTATAATCAATATTTTAATTTATTGAAGGATCAAATTGAAACTTAAAAAAATAACTACAAATATTACATGAAGGAATCATTGTCCCCATGTATTAACACATATATTATTTCTGTTTTTATTTTCTCTTCATCACATAAAAAAGAAAAATAAAGAGAAAACATAAGATGTTCTACAGTTAAAAGATCATATATCAGTTAATTTAAGTTATTTCTAATACTTAATCCAAGTATGTTTCCACTTTATAAAAAAATTAAAAATTGCTCTATTTATTCGTTTATTATTCATTAATTATTGATATATTTTTTATTCATAATCTAACATTTAATACTTTCATTAACTAATAATTGTTAGAAAAAGAAAGCACAAATTTTACTGACAACTTAGAAAGTATGTATAAATAACTTGGGTAAAATTTAATTATTAGATAGTTTTAAATTTGACATATTTTTTTTTCTTAAATACAAGTTCAATACTATTAATTGCGTAAAAATAAAGCTTTCCAAAGGGAAAATTTTGTTGTTCAGATGCATAAAGAGTGAAAACGACAAGATTCTTCTTCTGTTTTCTTTTTGTATTCTTTTCATTTTATATTAATTTATTTTTATTGATGTTATTTATTTTTGTGACGAAAAATAGCATATATTAGAGTAAAAACGTTTGGAGAAAAAGTTGTTGGTATGGCTGTGAATGGATTTAGGTTTACCAACTCTGAAGTCAAAGAGACAGAAGATTGAATGGCCTTTGTTTCCCAGAACCAGGCACGTCCTGAAATAACATCAATTGTTACTCAGACATGTACATCTTGTAAGTACTTTAAAACCTTCACCAAAGAAAACATATATTATTTTTACGACTTCTAACTCTACAAACAAAAACTGCAAAATTAGTATCAAAGAAATTAAAGAGAT
The DNA here is from genome assembly GCA_027742785.1 of Vigna reflexopilosa. Taxonomy (NCBI): domain Eukaryota; kingdom Viridiplantae; phylum Streptophyta; class Magnoliopsida; order Fabales; family Fabaceae; genus Vigna; species Vigna reflexopilosa. The sequence continues at coordinate 26,392,143 of CM050917.1, read as the reverse complement.
GAACCAGGTAAAACAAAAGTTATCATGATGAAAATACATTATAAAATCAGTTTATAAAACAAGGTTTCTATATAAATATTTTATCTTTAGCCCATGTAGTACTTTTAACATTTTACTAAAATTCTAAATAAATTTTACCTATCTAACTTAATTGATAAGATATTAATCTAATACAATATATCTTTAATCAATCATTACCCACAAAACAATTCCTTTTAGGCTTTATTATACCCTTCACTCATAGTGGGTGTCTATATTTAATTTGCAGTTGTGTGCACGCATGTCCAAACCTTTGTTATAATTTGTCACCATACTTTTTTATGATAAACAAGTGATATATAATTAAATCATTATTATCCTCTTAATTAAAATTAAAGTAAGAGAGTTTATATAATAGGAAGAAGAGCATAACTTGAGTATGAATTAAATGGCCCCACCCTAATTGCCTTTCCTTCTCATTCGCTTTGGGTTTTGGCATCTTCAGCTTTTAAATTTTTAAACGATTTGTGAAATTAGTGGTGATTAAATAAATAATGACATTTCTCACCAACCAATTAATTAATGTAAATCTTGTTCTGCACTACACTCCTTACATTGATCTGGAATGTTGTCTGAGTAACCTTTTCAATGATATAATTATTTGGAGTTAATAATGAAGAAAGAATGATGAAACAGGGATATTGAAGAGATGGGTAACCAAGCATTTAATAGTTTATTATTATGGTTAATCAAATGTTTTCAATTCTTGTTAGTGAAGTTTGTCTTCACAAAATATAGCAAATGAGAATATGTGCTTTGGCATAGGAGAAAACCAACCCCCTTTAAAATAATAATGCATAAACACATTAAGACCACCAACCTCCATTCATGAAGATTTAATTTTCGTCCTCTTTTACTCTAACCAATAATCAATACTTTTTTGTTTATCGTGTTCTATTTAATAAATAAAGTGTGTTTAAAATTAATTTTTTTATTAGGAAAAATATCAAACATACTGAATTCTGACTAAATTTATATAAAAGGTTAACACACTATTTTTAATTTAAAATTTTAAAATAATAAAGCATTTCAAACTATTATTATTCTTATTAAAAATACTATTTTTTTAATAGGATAATGATATTTAACAATATTTTAATATTACCTACATGTTATTATATAATTAATTTAAAATTATTTTATAATTAATAATAATAATCATAAAAATTAATATAGACCAATAACATAATAATATATAAATAATATTAAAATATTTTAAAAAAGTATTGTGAAACTATTATTATTCTTTTGAATATTTGTAAAATAGAAGTATATTGTAAATTGACGTGGCAGAAAAAAAGAGTGTAATCTGTGAGTTGATTCTTATGAGGGACGAGTGAGCTTAGCAAAGGGGTGAACCTGAAGCCGCTAAGCCTTCGACTGCGGCTTCATTCCTTTTGAGAACTAAATTTTAGAATTATTTTGTGAGAGAAAATAAGATGCAAAATTCTGAATTTTAAATTCTTAATATTTTTTTGTTTCCACTTTTTCTCGTAGAGCTTTTTAAGTTTTATAAAAAAGGAAAGGTGTGAGTAAAAAGAAGATCTTTATGAGATGTTGGGAATTTTGAACTGTTTTGAGGAAATTGAGGAGGATTTGGATTCTCTGACAATTGTATGGTTTAATAAAGAAGGAAAGAAATGTTGATTAGAGTATATTTGTTTAGTGGGTTCATCTTGAAGCGTGTCTCTCTCTTTTTACTGCAGCAGAAAGGTTCAGAGCTAATTTTCATAGTCAATTCTTTAGACCTCTTATTACCCTTTCTATGTTTCTATTATGAGTGAGAGGCTTGGAAAGGATAACTTACCTGAACGATTTATAAATCACCACATTTGTGTATAAAATTTAAAAGACTTGTATGAAATATCATGTATTAATATTTGGATAATGATACTTAGACAATATTTTTTGATAACATTTGAATATCATTTATATGTCATTTTGTGATTGGTTTAGGTGGTGTTTATGATTATTATCATTGATTGTAGAGTAATTTTGAACCAATCACAAAGTGACACATAGATGATGTTCAAATATTGTCAAAAAAATGTTGTCTAAGTATCATTATCCTTAATTATTTAGTATTATAACTTTTGGTAGCGAATATGTATTAGTTTCAATTAATGAAACCAATCTACTCTGTTTATTAATAAATGGGTAATCGACATATTGTACTCAGTATTTTATATATTCAATGTTACTTTTATTCGTGTATATTGTCAATTTGATTTTCTTTACATGATTTAACTTTGATCTTGAGGTTAGAAAAATTCGTAACACTAAAAAGTTTTCTATGAAAAATTTTCATGAGACCAAAATATTTACAAAAATTATCTGGTTAGAATTGATTCATAGATTTCTTTTAATGTGATAATTTATTAAACAAATAATAATCAATTTTCTCTCTCTAATTTTCTTATCTAATTATAATGTATTTTCATTATTAAAAAATTGATCTTTTACAGTGCACATTAGGTCGCGGTTCAACAGAAACTGAAGCATAATATTACGCGGTGACATTTTTGAAATTATATCGACAGTATAGGCCAGGCCACGGTTTTGAGGGGAACCATGGCCTATTTCCCCTGCAAAATTCTGACATTCTCTAAAAGCAGTTTTAAAATAAATGTTTAAATTTTAATTTTATTATATTGTATAATTTTGTATGATTGAATATGTGATTGAATAATCATATAATTTTCTATCCTTGAATAATTTTGTATGATTGTATAATTTTGTAGTATATTTTTAAAGTTTAATTTTTTTATTTTACAATGTTATTTTTATGTTGAATATATGTGATTATTTCAATGTTTTTCATTGAATGATTGTATGATTGAATTGAATTAACCTAAATTTGTCGTTAAATGATGAATATTTTTTTTGTATTATAATTTTGTAATTTTGTAGAATATATAAGTCAGAATATTTACGTATGGATCGAAATTGGATTAATTTACCACGCATTAGTGCTGAGTACAAGAGAGGGGTAGAGGAATTTATACAATTTGCGCAACGTAATGAGGGGAGAAGTGATGATGAAGTGAAGTTTAGATGTCCTTGTGTGAACTGTTTGAATGGGAGAAAGTTGAACGCAACCCAAATTAGAGAACATCTTATATGTGATGGTTTCCTAAGATGCTATACAACATGGATATGGCACGGCGAAGAAATGCACTTTCCGACTGACCCCCAAACTGAAAATGTTATTGATTCCACCATGGAAGAAGATCGACCGGATGAAGACAAATTAGAGGACATGATACGCGATGTTGGCGCAGAAAATTTTGCCAAAACTCATGTGTATGAGACGATGTCGAGTGATGCGGAAACACCTTTGTATGTCGGTTCAACTAAGTTCACACGTTTGTCAGCGATGTTAAGGCTCATGAATTTGAAGGCAACCAATGGATGGACTGATAAGAGTTTCACAGAATTGTTGACGTTGTTGAATGAAATGCTGCCAGACGGAAATACATTACACACTCGTAATTATGATGCGAAGAAAATTCTTTGCCCAATGGGTATGAAGTATAAAAGGATACATGCTTGTACAAATGACAGCATTTTATATAGGAAAAAGTTTTAATTTTTGAAAAAGTGTCCAAAATGTGGGTTATCACAGTACAAGTCAAAATACAATAGTGAAGATAATGGTCAGGTAGAAAAAAATGTACCTGCTTTGAAAGTAGTTTGGTACCTTCCAATAGTGCCCAGACTTAAGTGTTTGTTTGCGAATCCCAAAGATGCTAAAAATCTTAGATGGCATGCAGATGAGAGGAAAATTGACGGGCTGCTTCGTCATCCAGCTGATTCAAAGCAATGGAAAAATATTGATCAACAATTCCCCCAATTTGGTAAAGAGTGTAGAAATCTTAGGCTTGGTTTAGCCACTGATGGAATGAACCCATTTGGTAATCTGAGTACCAATCACAGTTGTTGGCCAGTTATATTGATAAGTTACAACTTATCTCCTGCATTGTGCATGAAGAGGAAGTACATGATGTTGTCTATGATGATATCTGGTCCAAAGTAGCCTGAAAATGACATAGATGTTTATCTAAGCCCACTAGTTGAAGACTTGAAGTTGTTGTGGGTTGATGAGATTGAAATATTTGATGCATTCGCTTCTGAAACTTTTGTGATGCGTGCAATGTTATTTTGCACGACTAATGACTTTCCAGCTTATGGTAACTTGTCAGGATACAGAGTCAAGGGTCATAAAGCATGTCCTATCTGTGAAGAAAACACTGCAGCTCATCAATTGAAACACGGAAATTGGTAAACGTACTTATGGTAATTTGTCAGGATACAGCTCATCATGAAGTCTCACGATTGCCACGTCTTAATGCAACAATTGTTACTAGTGGCTATTAGTGGAATTTATCCTAAAAATGTTAGGCAGACCATAAACAGGTTGTGTTCGTTTTTCTTGTCAATATGTAGTAAAGTCATTGATACTACAAAGTTAGATGAACTTCAAGGCTACATTGTTATCATCTTGTGTCAACTAGAGATGTTTTTCCCTCCATCTTTTTTTGACATCATGGTACATTTACTTGTTCATTTGGTTAGAGAAATCAAGTTGTGCGGACAGGTATAATTAAGATGGATGTATCCTATTAAGCGTTATATGAAGATTTTGAAAGGGTACGTTAAAAATCCATATAATCCCGAAGGTTCAATGATTGAAAGGTATATTGCTGAAGAAAGTATCGAGTTTTGTTCAGATTACATGACATCAACGAATCCAATAGGAGTTCCTCGCACATCATTGTTAAATAAATGTTCTACAAGTAAAAGCATCTGAGGTGTGAATGTGGTGACAAAAGATCACGAGAATTGTTGCAAGCGCATCTTTATATATTGAACAACACAAATGAGGTGATCCCTTTTTTGCAAGCACACAAAGCCATTGTTAAGAATAAAAATGCAAGACAATCAGAGAAATGACAGTTGATGGAGCATAACAAAACATTTATGTCTTGGTTCAAATCTGAAATTGACAAAAAGCCACATTCTTCTCAAACTTTGTTGTGGCTTGCAAATGGTTTAAAGTTTGATGTCGTATGTTGTACAGGTTATGAAGTCAATAATTTCACATTCTATACGAAGACTTTGGATGATAAAAGCACAGTACAAAATAATGGAGTCAGTTTAGAAGCTGAGTTGCTTCAATTTTCCACATCAAAAGATTAATCTCTTGTACTTGCATCAATGAGATATTATGGTATAATAGAAGAGATATGAGAGGTTGATTACACCAAGTTTTTTGTTCCATTGTTCAAATGTAAGTGGTTTGACAATAAGAGTGATGTGAAAATAGATGAATCAGGTATGACACTAGTTGATTTTTGAAAGGTGGGTTATCGAGACGAACCGTTTATCATGGTACATCAAGCATCTCAGGTTTTTTATGTCAAAGATCCTGCGTCTGACCATTGGTATGTCGCTCTTCAAGGCAAAAAACAAATTGAAGTTAACGAAGACAATCTGATTAATATTCATATTGATGACAACCATTCATTTCAAACTACGACAAATTTGGATGACCAGCCTCTAGTTGACGATGTACATGCAATTCGGTCAAATCATGATGAGGGAATATACATATGATGAATCCATATCTTTATGTATGAATTTCAAATTTCTGTATAAGTTTTTTATTAATATTACATAAATTTTTTATTAATATTTCCTATGATTACTATTACATGTTTTGTTAAATTATATGATATTACATAAGTCTTTTATTAATATTACATGTTATTTATTTTGATAGATATATGGCTGACCATCCACATTCTTAAGGGGATGAGGCTCCCCCTTCCAGATCCATTAGAGGACCCACCAGAATGAAACAACTTTTGATCAGAAAAAATAGTGGTGAAAGAACACCAGTGAATGTTAACGTGATCATGGGTGTGGCATCTGGCCCCAATGTAGATGACTTCCGATCATACCTTGGAGTAGTGGCACGTGACAAGATTAGTATTCTTACTCCATCTTTTGACCATGTGTCCGAGGTTGATCAGAACATTATATGGAACGATATATTGGTAAGTTAGTTAATATCATTTGAATTACGGTTTGTTTATATTGATAATTTTGTACTGATACAACTTTATTATGTTTATTTCAGCTGACATTTGACATTCCAAATGTCGCAACACTTAGAAATAAGTGTTTATCAACTGTTGCTGAAAACTTCCGAAATTTTAAAAGCAAGTTGACCTCTAGATATATTTATGGAAGCAAAAAAAATAAGTCTCCATGTAATACATATAAGGCCATTGATGAGGAAACTTGACGGCTCTTTGTACAGAGTCGGACAACAGAGGAATGACAGGTTAGTATAGTTGATATTATTCAATTCCTCATTAACAAATATATATCATATGAACTAATTAATTAAACATATGTGACAGGCAAAAAGAAGCAAAGCACAAGAAATAAGTTCTCAAAATAAAAACCCCCACTTATTATCTCGTGTGGGTATAGGAAGCTTAAGAAGAAAATCCTCAAGCAAAAGGCAAAAGCTAGACCACCATCTGAGGGTGGTAGCCCCCAGCCTCCTTCTCCACCTTCTCGGCATGAGAAATGGAAGTTGGCTTGTTTAAAAGCATCAGGCTCCTACTCTTCTGACATTGCACGAGAAATATCTGAAAAAATTGTAAGTTATTACTGTTCCTAAAATAGTAATAATTTCATTATACATACTACATTGAACTTTTTAAAGAATAATGGTGTTTTGTAATGTTACAGGACTCTTTGGTTGAGTAGAGCTCCCAAGGTCAATTCACTCCAGAGGGTTGCTAGGATATTCTTACCGCTGCAATTGGACGACCTGAGCACCCTGGAGGTGTACGTGCTGCTTGAACTGGAGTAAGCATTCGAGATTATTTTTGGAGCTCTTCTCGTCAGACTTCATATGCATACAGCGAAGCACAAGAACAAAGACTGACACAAGAGATCACAAAAAAGCTTCGAGCAGACCTTAGGGAGGAGCTTAGGACAGAGCTTAGGGATGAATTGTATAATGAGGTATGCGCCATGTTCCAACAGCAGTTTGAGAGCTATGGCATGCGCCCGATGCCATCTCCTGTACAAGAACAGGAACATGTTGTGCCTCCCACAGGTAAAATTAATAAACATTTATGTTCAATTATTTCTATCTTTTATATAATCTAACATTTACTTTGACAGGGAGAAGCAGGAAAGGAAGTTTCTCAGCACCAGCCGTCCTAAGGGATGACACGGACGATGCTAGTCCATGTCTGCTATACATTTTAGACGGTACCGAGATGATGCCGGTAGCTCGTGGAATAGTGTTTAAGGAAGCGACTGTTGTTCAAGGTATGAAGCTATTAGAGGATGAGGTGAAGGTCTCAGTAGACAACATTATCATTCTAGATGCCTCAGTTCCTCTGCCTACAAATGAGATTTTCACTATGGCACATGCATTCCAGTTTTTTATCGCTTGGCCTAAACAATTGGTTGGTTCAGTTTCTGACCCCACGGTATGGAATTCTACTTTACACTTCTCAATTTTAAAGTTTACATGTTATTGATGTCAAAATTTATCTTATTTTTCCATGTAACAACATATGCACGCACAAAAGAAGATTTCTCTATATGAACAATTATTTATATAAAATTGATTTATATATCAAGTATACTTATATCAAAGTTAATTTTTGATTTCAGGTATATTTTTGGGATCAGTAACAACTTGGGGTACAATGATGACTATGGGTTCATTGATCCCCAAGTCATTCACAAAACAAATGATTTCGATGAGATCACAACACATCTCACAAGAAGATTTGCAAGCGGCAAGAAAATATATTTTATGCCTTATATATCTGGGTAAGTGAACTTTGTTAACATAATAAAGTTCCATATGCGATTTTAATATATAATAATTAAGTTATTATGAATTTCAGGCGCCATTGGTAGCTTCTTGTTATTTCTATACAGGAGAGCTATGCTTTGTGGTTCTGCTCATTGCACAAGTCTCCTCCCATACATCTCAGACAAGCAGTTGATTGGTAAGAACCTCAATGTTTGGACTTTCTTTTTTATATAAATGAATGCTAAAACCCTTTTTTTTTATATATAGTTCTATTCGAGCAAGTATGATGATGATTGGGAGAACAATTGCTAACAGTAGAAAGCTTGCATGGATTTCTCTCAAGGTTTGACATATGTTAAACCCATACTTTCTTATAGTTGTTTTGTTTTAATGATTTTCACTAACTATTTACAACTGTGCTGATATATTGTAGTGTAACAGACAGAATGGGTCATATGAGTGTGGATACTATGTAATGTATTGGATGACCCACATTATTCGTTCCCATATCACAAGAGGCCGGGAAACAATATTATTTAAATTTAACAAATTTTGATTTTCTCCAACATTTGAAATTCATATACACTAATTAATATAAATTGTTGTGTGCAGAGATTCAAGACTACTACAACAATTCCTTAGAAGCCACTTTCATTCCTGAGGAAAGCTGTTGCAAAACATTTAGTTAGATTATATAATAGTTCATAGTTATTACATTTAAAATACATTTGAACATGTTGATTTATAGTTATTAAACTTTGTACATTATGTGATGTAAACATTGATTATTGTGTTGAATCTGTGTACATTATGTGATTGTTTGATATGCAGGTCTATTTTTGTGATAGTGGATATCACAAAAAAGAACTTATTATTAAAAAAAATTCTGGGAGAATAGGTCGTGGTTGTGACCACAACCACGATAGAAAGCCCCAGCTTTTTACCGCGGTTCGAACCGCGGCGTATCGTTAAACAATTTGTTTTTTTTAAAAAAAGGGGGCTTTGGCCGCGGTTCTAGGGGGAACTGCGGTCATATCCCCAGTGTTTTACGGCGGTTCGAACCGCGGCCTATTGTTAACGAAATTTTTTTTCTAAAAAAAGGGGGGTTTTGGCCGCAGTTCCAGGAGGAACTGTGGTCATATCTCTAGCTTTTTACCGTGATTGTAATCGCGGCCTAAAGTCCCAGACTTTTTACCGCGCACGTATATGCCGCGGTTCGAAAATCGGAACGTATACTAAAAAACAACCACGGTATTTTTAGAGTTTATATTTATTCTATATTCTTTTATTTTTATCATTTTTATTTTATTTATAAATAATTAACAGTTTATACTGGTCTTATTAATTAACTTTTTTAATTATTTTATTTCAGTTACTTCACCTTAAAATTATTTGAATATTAGAAAGGATTATTATATAATAATTCATTTTTTATATAGTAGGTTATAAGGTTCTAAGGTGGTTTTCCTATCACCAATCGATGAATTGTAGGTTTCCATACAGTTTCCTTGCGACTCGAGGTTCGTTTGGGGTGGTTTCTGTGAGTTGTGCAGTGTTTAATAGAGGTAAGGGAAGCTAGAATGTTTTGAATTGTTAAACTTAGTGTGTAATTAGTGATTGTGTGATTATTAAACTGTTTGCATTGAATTGATGTTTGGAATTGATAACGAATATGTATGCTGATGAATTGATGTTTTAAATTGGTAAGTACATGTATGTTGATTGCTCTTGGGTGAAAATGATGAGTAGAAGGATTTAAAATTATTTGAGAATGATTTTAGTCTGTTATTGAGTATATTTGAGGTTATAAATCTGTGATGGGGTTATTTGCTTGAGAGTTAAGGCATATTCTAGTAGTTTTAGGGTTGCTATTGGAGGAAGTAAGGTAGTGATTTTGAGCAATTGAGGTCTAGAGTGCAATTGGGCTGTTGGGGGCAGTTTTAGTATTGTGAATTGTTTGAGCCATTAAGTTAGTCAAAGATGTGCCAAAAGTGGTAGAATTAGATTTGGGTCCCTAGGTTGATGAATTTGAAGTTATAAAGTAGGAAATCGTTCAAAAACACTTTAGATTAGTAGTAGGAAGGTCTGGAATCACTTAAACAAGTCTAATTAGGTACATAAAACAAATTAGGAGAGTCAGAAGTTGGGAAAAAAAGTTAGAATTGGTAATTGGTGGTTAAGTTGCATAATTCTGTAGAATTTCATTCTGCAGATTATGCAGACTCGTTGTGTGAATGGATTCACACAACGAGTCATCTTGGCGAGATGCTCTCTGCCAGGGCATTCGCACAACGAGCTGGTGCGCTATGCGAATGACTTTGATGGGTTTCTCTCTGCTTGGGCATTCGCACAGTGATTTGGTGCGCTGTGTGAATGGTTGGAGAGGGATGTTGTCTGTTTGGTGATTCTCCTAGCGGATCTAGTTGTTGTGCGACTAATGGTGGTCTGGGATAAATGCTAGATTAATTCGAATAGTGAATAGGTGCGCACAACGAGTGTTTGGGGGGGGGTCTGGGCCACTGTTTGGGCCCTCACATAACGACTTAGGGCGCTATGCGAGGGGTTAAGGTCTGATACCACTGGGAGTTTATTCGCACAACAAGATGAGTCGCTGTGCGAGGACCCTCTGGACTCACTATGCGAGAGGGTGCGCTGAGGGAATTGTCCTGGGTTAAGTTTACTCTTTTCTTAAGTGTTCTTGTTTGATTTGAATGATTGGTTTTTACTACTTGTTATGAAGTTATGAATATGATTATGGATGAGATGTGATGATGAGGTTCAAACAATGTGTGTGTGGTGGATTTCAAGTATCATGTGAGAAAGGAATTCCAAGGAGGAATATCCTAAGTTGGTTGTGTGGTGTTATGTATTGATGTAAGGGCTCCTGGATTGGGGAATAATCCTGACACTTTCAATAACCCTATCTCATGTAGAGATGGATGTTTATGCGTGGAAAGTAGCAGGAGGTCCTGGTCTATGATCACTGGTTAGGGCCATAGATGCTTAACGGATTAACCTTGGTGTATGGAATTACTGGTGGTGGTTGAGGATGTGATTATTATTATTTCTAAGCTAGGTTTCCATACACGGGTGCAGGTTCCCCATGAGTCCGATGTCAATACATATGTCCGGACAATAATGAATGCTTATGTAATATCTTTATTTTAATTGTTATGTAAAATCTTTTGATACTCTAGCTTACTCATGCTTCTGTGTTTGTCTGTATGTGTATTATTTTCTCTTTTGCAATGATCACCTTAATGGTGTGAGCTTAGGGATACAACAATTTTAGTTGGCTTAGCGAGAGGTAGAAGTGAAGCTTGCAGTATAGGTTGTCCTTTTGTTCTTCAGGTGAAGAATTTTATTCTTCGAGAAATTGTAGCTACTGTTATAGGATTATCCATGTAATGTTCTTTTTAGTAGTTTTATATTACTAAATTGGGATGTTACATTAATGGTATCAGAGCAATTCGTTCTTAGAATGACCTGTGAGTTACGGGTTTGTCGTGTCTTCCCATTGAAGATTTGAGTCTTATGGTAGAGGTTACCATGTTTTCGGAGTCTAGATGGTAGAGTTGTGTGTCTAACTGAAAGTTTTAAGAATAGAAAATGTCTTGATAGGAGTAATGAGGGTGCACACTCATGACTATATCAGAGATGTTTTCATTTCTTAATTCTGATGATGGGAAAAAAGATCTCGTGAGATTGGTAGCTCTAAGTATTGTTTCTATAGAGATTCTTGTTATGTTCTTGTCTTAGTGTTAGAGCATTGAGATCTTTGCTGAGTTTGGTTAGTATGTCAATCTTTGAACTAGACTGATTGCTTATGTCTATGTGGGCAGAGTATGGCACATAGGCCTTCTTCTTCTTCTTCACCCACGAATTCCGAGGTACCCAATATGGTAAGGATGATGGAATCGTTTGTGGAAGCGATGCAACAACATAATGCTTCATTAGTTCAACAAAACAACGTGGTTTTACAACAGTTGGAAGCAGCTATAATGTCAACAGAAACATTGCAACGTTAGTATATGATGGCTATGCATCAGTTGAGGGGAAACCGTGCAACAGCTGGATTGTCTCAAGTTCAAGAGTGGAGTTTAGAGAGTTTTCTACAACATTGTCTCGTCAAGTTTAATGGTAAGAAGGGTCCTAATGAGGCAGATCAGTGGATGAGAGATATGGAAAGGAATTTTGATGCTAAGAGGTGCACAACAGATAACAAATTGGCTTTTACTAAGTACTTGCTTTCTGGAGAAGCTATTCGTTGGTGGAATACTATTTAGATGTTTTTGGAAAGAAGCGGAGAGGCTATTACTTGCAAAATATTCAAGAAAAAGTTTTATGTAGAATATATTTAAGATAGTATGAAGTTTGGAAAAGAGGTTGAATTCTTATAGTTAGTTCAAGGGAGTATGTCTATATCGAAGTATGCTGAAAGATTTAAACATTTGATTCGGTTTCACACCTTGAGTATGGATGCATAATGACAGTGTAGGAAATTTGAGAATGGCTTGAGTGGAGACATTAAGTTGATGATCTCTTCACTTTGCATCAAGGATTTTCCTCTTATGGTTGAGAGAGCGATAATATTTGAGAAAATGAAGAATGAAGTTGAGAAGCAACAAGATAAGTTTTAGTCAGTGGGAGGATGATAACGGTTGAAAATATTGTTATCTGTGATGTAATTTTGAGACTAAATGCACCCTTTTCTACTTAGAAACTTGCTTGAAATCATGTTTTTCTGTTAAGTTGTGTGAATAAGAGAGTTGAGGTTGAATTTGATGATTTTATGACTAAGTTCCCTTGTTTTGGCAGGAAATGAGATAATATGGAAAACAGAGCTAAAGTGCCAAGGAGATGGAGCTTAGAAAGGCCTGGAAAAGCACCAGAAGGGAGGAACGCACGAAGCTTGGGCGCCCTTTTAGGAGCCCTCAGCGCCAGAAGGTGTCGCACACCGCCTGAGCGCCCCTTTTGGGGTGCTGAGCGCCACTTTCCTGATGAACCTCTCCTGCTTCCCTTTTAGGGGCGCTGAAGCGCCATTTGAGTATGGCACACCACCCGAGCATCCTAAGTGGGGCGCTGAGCACCAACGACATGGGCTTGGGGGATGATGTAACCTTGTGAACTCTCATGTATTTGAATTTATTCTTAATAATATATGCTTCTTTCATTACCTGTTAGAGTAATTCTTCTGTGATTAACACATGCTTTGTTTAACTCATTCATAGCGTGGTGTATGAATTGCATGACTGCCAGGAGGTTCATTACAATTCAGGTTCTTGTTGAATTACTCCCAAGATCAGTATTTCTCAGGGATGGGGGTATGAGTCTTGGTCGTCTTAAGCTCCCGATCTTCATAATTAATTATTAGGAATGCTAGGAATCATATGATATAGTAATTAAGGATATGCTTTCTTCACCAAGGGATCATGTTTTAAGTGATTTAGTGAGTGATGTTAACATTAATGCATGAGGGAGAATTCTTATATACATGAGAGTGAACTTGGTGAAATCTAACCCCAACAACATACTCATCTCATATTACAAACAACATTCATTCATCGTTGTGTAACTCTTCTATTGATCAAACTGAATTCATATTTTATTTTTCGTATTTTCATATGAAACCAATGATCTCGTTCTTTTTAAGTCTTAATTAATCAGGTTATCACACGCTTGTCTAGTGCCAAGAGTCTCTTGGGACACGATACTTGGTCTTACCATTTGATATTACTTGTACGATCCAGTACACTTGCTGGTGACATAATAGAGGACCAGCTGGGTACAAGGTATGTCAAAAGGAAAGGAAAAAGTCGTACTCTTAGTCTCATTCTCAGGGATCTGGTGGAAATTCTTCATATCGGGCAGTTCGGTAGACTAGTGTTCAGTGTTTAAATTGTGGTGGAGATCATCTAAGGTGTGTTAGTCCACAATTGAGGGATATAAAGAAGTGTTTCAGCTGTGGTCAGGAGGGACACATGGTCAGGATTGTCCTTTAGTTAGGAGCGCTGGTACCAGTCATTGCAAGCAGTTCAGTCACAAAATATGAGGGGTGATAGATCTCGAGCTTCAAGAAGGAGATAGGCAATGTCAGATGCAGCGCCGTTTGGATCAGGTAATCTTTTATTGTATTTTGATGTTAACTGTTAGCCCATCTTGTTGTTATATGTTTCGGTATCAGTATTCTTCTCTATGGTAGAAGTTGGTGTGAAAAGCCAGAATGGGGGAACTATATTAGGGTAAAGTCATATCTATTACTGCTTTCTCGTTGAGTTAGGATTTTATATGTGGTGTCTATGTCCGTGTTATTGTTGGAGCTTCAGTTCAAGCAAGAAAATGTTTTCAAGAAAAGTAGAGTTCGAAGGTAGAATAAGAAGAGAAGTGGTTAATAGTGGTATGAAAAGGGTGAGAAATCAGTTGGGATTTTTTGTATCAGTAACGATAGAGATTAGAAGAAAAGAAAGTGTTAGTAAGCAACAGAATACCATTGGGTGTGATTGGCAACATGGTTTGATATTTCAAGAATGTTTGAGATCTGAAGAACAAAGGTAGTGGCAGGTTTAAAGCTGGAGTTAAGAAAGGATTAAGAATTTAAATTGGACCAAGGGAGCTGAGGAGAAGTTTTGAAGAGTCAAATTTTTAAGAAGAGAGAAAGTGAATTCTTTAAGGAAGAAATACATCAGAATGTCAATTTTGTAAGAAAGGATAAGGTAAGAGAATTATTATGAGTGATTATGGAGGAAATGGGATGACAAGGTTAACATGGAAGAGAAGAGTTCTAAGATTTTTTACAAGATCTTCGCAGTGTTGAAGAAGGTTCTTCCCTAGTGAATCTTTAAGTTTACAATTGGCATGAAGAGAGCGTTCTTTCAGTCAACAGACAAGTAAAGAAATTTTTGGAATCAGAGTAGCGCAACAGATATTAGTGGACTTATTCACATCAATACAAAGAGTGTGTGTTACATTTTCATGATCAGGTGTTGATGGCTTATGAATGATGAGTCTACAGTTTCAGGTGGCAGTGTCAACTTGGAAGGATAAAGTGATATAAGACGTTAAGCAGAGAAAGTGGATCAATGGATGAAAGGACGAATTAAGCTATAGTTTCAAGTAGTAATGTTAATTTAAAGGGAAGAAGGTTTAACAGATGGTTGAAAAAAGAAGAGAGTGAAGTGTTGAGTTGGTAAGGATTAAGAAAGAGTTTGTTGAAGAATATGATGTTAGGATCTGAAATGAAGTTGTAAAGTGATTTCATTAGTATAGTTAAATTGCTATAACTAGTGAGTTTCTCAAAATGGTTGAGAAAGCTCGGTTTGGACAATTCTAGTTTGAGATGTATCATAAGTTGGCTGGGTACAAATCAAGTTAGTGATTTCAAGTCGAAGAGAATACAAATCTAAGTATGAGTATAGGTTAGTAAGTCAAGAAGTGCATATGGTTTGGGTTGACAAGTTGAAGTAGTGAAGATGAAGTGTTCATTTTGGGTTGAGTTGCAATGAAGAAGAGTTTTGCTTTGGTAATAAGATAATATAATTGGAAACTATGCTACTCAAGAGTGGAGGTCAGTAAAATAGTGTGAAGCTATCAAAACGAATGAGGTTAAAGGTGATCAAGCACATGATAGTTGTTAGTTAAGTCAGAAGTTGTGATGATCAATTCAGTAGTATAATGGTTCTTAGAAGAAATGAGAGAAGATATACTAGTGACAGTTAGGAGTTGATTTGAAGTCAAGACTAGCGCAAGTTTTAGAAGAATTCACAAGTTTTAGCGGAGGGTGGATAAAGGCTCCAATGGAAGTTTAATGAATGAGTTAGCCAAATGCAATACTAAGCAACTTAGAGCGATGAACATCAGTCTAGTTAAGATTTTCTAAAGTTAGGAGGATATGAGGGAGTCATATCCACCTCTCTTTTCTCTAGTCAATATAATGTTCGAGGTCGAAAATTTTTGTTATTGGGGAGAATGTAAGAACCTAGAAAATAGAGTCTTAGAGTAGACAAGTGTATTAAAATAATGATACCGAGTATTTTATATTAAAATAGTCTTATAATATAAATATAAGTTTCTAAAGCTCAATTCATTATCTTAACTTCCTCTATCTCTTTAAAACACTATCCTCTTTGCTTTATCTCACTTCTCTCTAAAATTTCTTGACTTCAAGCCATCTGTTCGACGATCAGGAAGTGTCTAGGCGATCCTGGCGTCGAGGGCTACAATTCCTACCGATAATTCCTACCGATCAATTTCTGGTTTTGAGTCGGTAAGTTGTTTCTCCTTTTTCCTATACGTCTTTAACCGTGGTCATGCAACGATTCTCTGTTTGCATGTGTTTGGTTGCTTTCCTCTTCAATTTCTAGCTCAAACTATGTTCTAAGGTTGTTTTCCTATCACTAATCGGTGAATTGTAGGTTTCCATAGAGTTTCCTTGCGACTCGAGCTTCGTTTGGTGTTTCTGTGAGTTGTGCAGTGTTTAACTAAGGTAAGGGAAGCTAGAATGTTTTGAATTCTTCAACTTAGTGCGTAATTAGTGATTTTGTGATTATTAAACTGTTTGCATTGAATTGATGTTTGGAATTGATAAAGAATATGTATGTTGATGAATTGATGTTTTAAATTGGTAAGAACATGTATATTGATTGCTCTTGGGTGAAAATGATGAGTACACTAGTGTAGAATCGGCTTATAACGTCACCCATTAGACGTCAGTTAGAGGGGGCAGTGACGTAAATTATTGACTGGTGGCAATTGTGTAAATAAGTGAAGCCTATAGACGTCTGTTAGGGGGCACCGACGTCTATAATACTATAGACGTAGGTGCCCCTATAAACTGACGTCTATATGTTTGACAGGTAAGTGAAAATTTATTTCTTTCCGTCATATAGACGTTGGTGCCCCTCCTAACCGACGTCTATAGTCTGACAGGTAGGTGAAAAGTCATTCGTTTCCGCCAACTAGACGTCGGTGCCCTTCCGACCCGACGCCTATAGTCTGACAGGTAGGTGAAAATTTAAATTTTTCCGCCATCTTGACGTTTGATCCCGCCACCGGACATCTATATGCGATTATAGACGTCATGGACCCACCGATTCGACATCTATAGTTTGACCAAGTATGTGAAAAGTCATTCATTTCCGCCAACTAGACGTCACGTCCCGCCAAGCCGACGTCTATATATAAAACAAATATTAATTTTTAAATCGAATAGACGTCAGATTAGTGAGGCGCCCGATGTATATGCGATAATAGACGTCGGATTTGTGGGCAACAGACGTCTAATTTCTTGTTAAATTATCGGTGCGAACCAACAGTTTGCAAACCAGCAGTTTGATCGTCTTCCTTTGCCTTTTCTCTTCGCTGCACTGCATTTCTAGGTGCGTTTGATCTCTCGTGAACCATTTAAAGTTGTTTTTACTCCGACTAAACTAATCTTTGATGTATTATCTTCCATTTGAACCGATTAAAATAAGTTTTCGTTGTGTTTTGGTGCAGTTTTTCTTGTGTCTTTGGGTAGCGTATTCTTTGGGTCGAAATGCCATAAGAGATGCAAAAGACGCAATTTTGTGTTACGAGGAAACTAGCAAAGGAAGGAGGTGCTACTACGCTACCCAAAGACACGAGAAAAACTGCACCAAAACACAACGAACACTTCATAGATGTCAGTTAATGTACTGACTAACGTCTATAGTGTCGTTAGACGTCAGTTAGTGCAATGTCTGATGTCTTTATACTGCCCTTAGACGTCGGTTAGTGCAATGTATGATGTCTTTATAGATGTCGAGCTTTTCATTTAACCGACGTCGCACCTGCGGAAAATCGATGTCCCATTAACGTCAATTGAGGAAGTGAGGTAGTGATTTTGAGCAATTGAGGTCTAGAGTGTAATTGGGCTGTTGGGGCAGTTTTACTAAGCTTATTGTGACTTGTTTGAGCCATTAAGTTAGTCAAAGATGTGCCAAAAGTGGTAGAATTAGATTTGGATCCCTAGGTTGATGAATTTGAAGTTATAAAGTAGGAAATCGTTCAAAAACACTTTAGATTAGTAGTAGGAAGGTTTAGAATCACTTAGACAAGTCTAATGAGGTATATAAAACAAATTAGGATAGTTAGAAGTTGGGAAAAATAGTAAGAATTGGTAATTGGTAGTTGAGTTGCATAATTCTGCAGATTATGCAGACTCGTTGTGCGAATGGATTCGCATAGCGAGTCATCCTAGCGAGATGCTCTCTTCTAGGGAATTCGCACAACGAGGTGATGTGCGGTGCGAATGACTTTGATGGGTTGCTTTCTGCTTGGGCATTCGCACAACGAGTTGGTGCGTTGTGCGAATGGCTGGAGAGGGTTGTTCTCTGTTTGGTAATTCGCCTAACGAATCTAGTTGATGTGCGACTGTTGGTGGTCTGGGATAAATGCTAGATTAATTCGAATAGCGAATGGGTGCGCACATCGAGTGTTTGGGGGGTCTGGACCACTGTCTGGGTCCTTGCATAGCGAGTTGGGGCGCTATGCAAGGGGTTAAGGTCTGAGACCACTGAGAGTTTATTCGCACAACAAGATGATTCGTTGTGCGAGGAATATCTGGACTCGCTATGCGAGAGGGTGTGCTGAGCGAATTGTCCTGGGTTAAGTTTACTCTTTTCTTAAGTGTTCTTGTTTGATTTGAATGATCAGTTTCTACTACTTGTTATGAAGTTATGAATATGATTATGGATGTGATGTGATGACGAGGTTCAAACAATGTGTATGTGGTAGATTTGAAGTATCATGTGAGAAAGGAATTCCAAGGAGGAATATCCTAAGTTGGTTGTGTGGTGATATGTATTGATGTAGGGGCTCTTGGATTAGGGAATAATCCTGACACTTTCAATAACCCCATCTCATGTAGAGATGGGTGTTTATGTCGTGAAAAGTAGCAGGAGGTCCTAGTCTATGGTCACTGGTTAGGGTCATAGATATTTGACGGATTAACCTTGGTGTATGGAATTATTGGTGGTGGTTGAGGATGTAATTATTATCTGGCGACGACGGTGGTGGAGGCAGCCCTTGGAGAGAACAATTGTGGTGGCGACAACCCTTTGAGAGAAAACGACGGTGGCAGCAAAGGCGCAAGACAAAGGCACAAGGCAGCGAAGAGAAAAAGGAAGCAGTGCGAATGAAAAGGGCTGGAGATTTGAACTTATTAAGTTATACTACCTCGGTTGTCAAGAATAACCGAAGCAATACGGCACTATGGCCTCGTTTATCCAAGAAACTGAGGCTTATAGTTGAAGCAGAAAGAAAAAAACAAAAATGAAACGGAAAAACTCAAGCTTATATGCCTTGGTTATCAAAAGAACCGAGGCCTAAACACCTTTTGACACCGGTTGCCATGCTACCCGAGGTCATTTCTCTTGGCCTGAACGTTGCTGACTTGACTGACTTGACGTGTTGCAGGCGAGTCAAAGGCATTTTTGTCTTGGTTCTACGTGCAACCGAGGCAGTATCACATTTTCATACACTTTTCTAATCGTCTTAGACGAAAAGCCTGCAGGTTAGGTGATGTTTAGGCACCGGTCCCCTTTGCAACCGGAGTGGTAGTACTCTTATGCACCGGTTTTCATTGAACCGAGGCATATAAGGTCTCCTTAATTACGGAACTGCCACCGCGTTTAGATAGACAACGGTTTGTTGTAAACAGATGTCTATTGTGCGAGTTTAAAAACACATTTTCTACTAGTGAGTTGACAATGTTTTTCCAAGCGTTCTTCTTGTGTCAAAAGAAGTGTTTTGATCTCTGTGACAAAATAAGGTTCAAGACGTGAGAGTATCGAAGTTACAAAAGAATCATACTCATATGGTAACCCATCAAGAATGACTTTAATCTGTTATTCATCAATGTTGTTGTATCAAATGACTAAAAGAAAGTCAACAGTGCATTTTATGCAAAAAATGCACATAGGAATGTATGTCTTCCTTGGTTGCTTTTTGTTGCATTGAGTTTCTCTATACGAGCCTGATAATGACTTGCGTAATAGACATTGAGTTTGGTCCATATTGTTGTAGGGGGTTTTAGGCCAACCATTTTAGTTTGAAGCAGTGGTGACATTGATCCAAGTATTTACACAACAATTAGATGATCTTGTTGTTGGTGATGAAGAAAATTGGAATTGATGGTGTATGTAGTAGAATGAGCGAAAGGAAGAAATTGCGGTAAAATGTTGATGCCATAAAGAAAAAATGTAGAAGATTAAGACTCTTAATTGTAGTAAGAATCTGATGGTACTAGATGAGAAAATATTCATCATCTAATTTGGTAGTGATTTGTTTGGTGAAAGTATGAAGTGCAAGGGAAAAAAATTTAATAGATGGAAAGGGTTTGAGAGCTTTCAGAAATCATGACAACCAAGCTCTAAATAACATGTGAAAAAAGACCTATGAAAATTTTTATTATGATAAAAGTTGTATATTACATAGAGAGACAGGGACGATTTTATAGAAAATATAGAAAAAGAAAAAGTCATGCACAAGACAAGGAAAACGGAAAACCCTAAAGAGAAGAGTATAACCATTAGTCTAACATATAGTTTCCCACAGACAATGCCAAAATGTTCCCACTACAGCTATATGCCTCGTCACAAACACTCAATCTCACAATGACTACTCGCTCTCTCTTTTGTCTAGTTCCTCTCTATCTCACTCCATCCTCTTCAAAGGGAGGATTGCTACCTTTATATAGAGCCTTGAGAGAATTGCCATTGCACATAATTCCCCGAGAACGTGTTTGCCTGAGGCATCCTTTGAGGCTGACGTGATGAATGTACTTCGGCGTTTATCGGAAAATAAATAAGTAAGCCAATTCCCTTTTGTAAGCTACATGGGTTTATGTGGCATACATTTTCTCATTCATGTAACGGGCATATATATATATATATATATATATATATATCGATACGAAGCCACTGAATTATACCGATATTGCTGCTTACCTAACTGTCCAGTGAGCAGACGGACATCTATACTCACATGACATACCAATTACTCAGGTGCATAAGAATGGGAAATGGTGGCCTGAATCTCAAACAAAATGCAGATCCTAGTGAAACCAGAGCACACTGTATAAAAGTAGTCGAGGTGGGAAGTAATTTATAGCTATGAAGGGTGAAAATAACCTTGTGAAATTCCCTTCCACGTGGACTAAGGCCTAAGGACAATAGCTGATAAAGGTTAGGGTCCCCCCGGTGAAAACTAGAACTTATTACAGTGTGAATGTCGTGGAATCCCATATTGTGCTGAGAAGTTTGAGCCCGTCTACATCACATAGGTTGGCTAAAAACCCATGTCAGAACACTCATTCATATTGGTTGAGGAGCCAAACTGTGAATATTGTCCCAAGTTACCTTAATGTCGTAATCGCTTCAGTTTAATGATAGCGAGGTGCAGCGTGAGGGAGTATGTATTATGCTACGTTGTGCCAAGGCCTTTTGCTATACCTAATTAACAAAACTTTTGAAAATATAGAAAAGGAAAACCAACGAACACTGTCACATAAAAGGTACACATATTACAGGCTGTTTAATGCTCTGCCATAAGCGACCAAAGGATGGTTGTGTTATGCTAACAGTGGGAGAGATGTGAAGTACTACACTGCAATCACCAAACTCAACTACCAGATCAGCCACAAGATAATTCAACGCTGTGACTATATTTGTGGATGCAGACCACCAAAAATCTAATTTTTAAAAGAAAAAACCTAACCTTTTTCCCTCGTCAGTCCTGTTTTCCTTCATTTGTTAAAACGTCAATAGCAAGCTTAGAGAAAAAAAGGTACATTTTTTAAAAATTTCTTGAAACAAATCATGACGACGGTTGTTTGAAAAGGAACAGTTTTAGTCAAATTATTTTTCCCTGAAAATTGTTTATCCACAATTCTATGATTTTGAACATTGAACTAGTAAAATGTTTTCAATTTCTCGTCAACATGACATTATATTTAGATACAGCACAAATGCGTAGTATCCTGTGCCTTGCGATCATAAACCTGAAACGTCAGCGTATAGTTTTGCCTTTCCCGTGTGCGTCACCGTGCGAAGTGAGTACTGACTAATGAGAATTGAGTATTGATGGTCCCCCACACACACTACAACTCTGAGGCATAAAATGATGGCACTCAGCTCGAGAGAAAGAAACGACAACACAAGCAATACATTTTCACAATATGGATCAAGGATCTTCACTTCTGCTAAATTTTTACATGGAAGAGTCATATAAATGCTGAGTGTACCATATATTCAGTCTGGAAAAGAAAAGGCTCTGGAACACATGACCCAACAAACACTTCAGTCTCGCGTATTTTTAAGCATAAAAATTGAGTTGCCCTTCATCAGGGAAAGAATAGATATTTTCAGAGCAAAACCTCGTGACCAATAAGAACAAAAATAATAAATATAGTGATTTTAATAAAAAGTTATTTCAAGAATTTGACCATTTCCATCGAAGACGAAAAAACAAAACGGTAAACATTGAGTCTGTGTCGGGTAAAACGACGCCGTTGGTTTACGCCACCGAAATTCCCTTCGCTCGAAGAAATAATGATAAAGTTGAAGCGACGAAAATTAGAAAAGGTAATGAGTAAATATACCAGGTGGTAGTAGTAAAATATTAAATGCTAGTATTAACTACGCAGAACAATAACTAGGTAAAAACACTAGCTACACTCTATGGCGTTAAAATCTAAAAGAAAGCTAAAAAATTTCTAGCGGCCGTTAGCGAGAGAGTTGACGGCGGAATCCTTGCACGGACTAGACGGCGGGCTTGGTTTTGCGGTTGCAACAAGACGTTGCACGAAGCTATCTATTCTGTTTCCGTTAGTCTCCGTCAGTAAGCGCTTCCCGCCAAAGGGTAGCGACTCCAGTCCTCTCTCTTTGAGCACCTCCTCCTTCCTCATTGCTTTGCTTCCTAAACCGAAGGCCTGTCACATAACATACGTCATCAATTTCATAAAACCAAACCAAACACTCTCTGGAATGAATCGGAATTCTGAAAAGAACGCAGAGATCCGAGACTCAAAAGAAGAAAAAAAGTAAAAGCAGAAGCATTCCCTTCATGTACCTGGATTCTGACGTAGTCCGTACGGTTCCAACAGAAGGCGTTACCCAACATCTGGTCAATGGTCTCGGAAACGCCGTCGAGCACAATGTCAACCACCGATGGTATGGAGCACGTGCTGTTCTCGCACGCTTTGGTGTTGGACGATCCGTTTCCCAAGGAAAGGACCAGGAGATCCTCCACACCGTTCACCGACGGGAAATCGTGCTTGTTGTGGAGAACGTGCGTGACGGCAGCCGCCGTAGGGTTGTTCATCACCAGGCCGCCGTCCACGGCGGAGCAGAAGGTCTTGCCGTCGACGGAAGACAAGTCGAACGGCTTGAAATGGCTCGGCGTCGCTGACGTGGCGCGACACACCTTCCAGAGCTCGAAGTCGAAGCTCGGAGACTCGGACGCGTCGGCGCGCGAAAAGACGAAGGGCGCGGAACTCTTGAGGTCGAAGCAAGGGATAAGAAGCGGTTTACACGTGTCCTTCAAGGTCAACAACCGTCCGTCCTCCTTCCTCTGGAACACTTGCTTCAATACGTTGTCCATGCTACTGGAGGAGAATTTCCGGCGCCGGCGGAACACGCCTCCGTATTTGAACTTGTAGAGTTCGGAGTTCCTCTCGGAGACTAGAAGGACGGCTTCTCTGGCGGTATACATCGGCCTGCCGAAGGCGTCGCCGGAGGTAATCATGGCGGCGAGGATAGCGCCAATGCCAGTGCCGGCGACGATGTCGAAGAAATCGGCGAGCTGAGCTTGGGGATCGGAGGTGCGGAGACGGATCTGATCCTCGAGGTGGATGAGAGCTTGGCCGGCGACAATGGCGGTGGTCCCTCCGCCGTCAATGCTGAGAATGCGGGTTTTGTTGTTGGGTTTACAATGTGAGAGCCATTTGTGTTCGAGTTCGGAGAAGATCTCTAGGGTGAGTTTACTGAGCTCCATTCTCCCTTGTTGTCTCAATGTGGGTGTGTAGGCTTGTTTCTGGCTTTAATTCTGAGAAAGAAAGCGATTCTGATAGTGTGTGTGTGTGTGTTGCAGGTGTGTAATTCAAGAGAGAGAATAAAAGAATGGAAGGTAAGAAAGCAAAGAGTGTATCACGCTTTGGTGCTGAGAGGAATAAATTGCTTAATTAACTGAAGGTTGCGCCTTCTCTTCTCTTTCTCTCTCTATCTGATTCTATGCTCTGAGTAGAGTTGGTGAGAGTTAAAAGAATAGGACTGAAAGGTGCGTTTGGGAATGGGGGTAGTTATATACGCGACCCTTTTGTCCTTCTCCCTTTTTTTTTATTACTGTTTCTTACTTTTCTCTATTATTTTTTTCTTTTCCTATTATTCTACAACATTTCTTATTTGTTTTTTCTTTTTCCTTCTTTCCTCCCGTGAGACTCTTACGTGGTAAGATTGTGTATGTATGCACGTGCGGCCGCGCGTGCTCTTATCGGGTTGCGGAAACCGCGAACCTCGGCTCGGCTTGCGCTTCCTCTGGAAGTCAGCACAGTAGCAGCATCTCCAGCAGCCGCTCTCATATTTTCCCTCGTTTATATCACTGTTCATCTTCATTACTCAGTAATTTATTTCATTTTTTTTAATTTTTTATTTTCTTGCTTTCATCTGCATCTCTGTGCTTCCATGTTTAACAGCAGAGGAAGATAGCTGGAAATCTCTTCACTCAGATTTGGGACTGGAGTAACATGTTCATCTAATTAAATCATAATAAATTCAAGAGTTATCATATAAATATTTGTATAAGATTTTAAGTTATAAGAATTGTTTCGGTGTAGATTTGTAGGACCGAGACTAATCTTTTCTAACGTGGCTTGGGTTCTTTGATTATCTTTTTTTCGTCTGAGCCGTTCGATAGCTTACAATCTTAATTAAATATTTAGTGAAGAGTTATCACTATTTGAGTATTTGAAAGTATGAGTTGCATGTGAGTAGAACGTACATGGCTTTTGACCCTCACTTTCTATTTATAAGTTGTCTCATGAACTTTAAACTAACATAAGCCTAGTAAAATATAAATAAAATAAAATATAAACAGACTTACTTAAAAATTTGGTTAGATGCTAAATATCTTTAATTAGATATTCCTTCAGATACTCTATACCATACATATGCCCCCCAAGTCCGAGTTAATCGTTCGGCTTTAGCCATGATTAACTATAGAACTTATAAGTTTGAGGGAGGTTGTATTCACTGTATTGGGGAGCGTGCTTTTAGTCGTTGTTCATCTGTGAACCGAACGCGAGAAAGACCAAGGTTTGACCGAGTAGTACCCTGTGAGGCCGAATGGCCGAGCTCTTGTGATGTCGAATGGTTGAATGCTTGTAAGGGCGAATGGCCAAGATTCTGTAAGGCCGAACGGTTGAATACTTGTGAGGCCAAATGGTCGAGCACTTGTGATGCCGAATGGCTGAATGCTTGTGAGTGAACGTTCATCGGGGGAATGCCTTTACCGTTTCGTTGATAGTTCGTGGGGGACTATCTTTGATTTATAGTCTGTGGGGGACTGTCTTTGATTTATAGTCTGTGGGGGACTGTCTTTGATTTATAGTCCGTGGGGGACTGTCTTTGATTTATAGCCCGTGGGGGACTGTCTTTGATTTATAGTCCGTGGGGGACTGTCTTTGATTTATAGTCCGTGGGGGACTGTCTTTGATTTATAGTCCGTGGGGGACTGTCTTTGATTTATAGTCTGTGGGGGACTGTCTTTGATTTATAGTCCGTGGGGGACTGTCTTTGATTCATAGTCTGTGGGGGGACCGTCTTTGATTCATAGTCTGTGAGGGACCGTCTTTTATTCATAGTCTGTGAGGGACCGTCTTTGATTCATAATCTGTGAGGGACCGTTTTTGATTCATAGTTCGTGGGGGACTGTCTTTGATTTATAGTCCATGGGGGACTGTCTTTGATTTATAGTCCATGGGGGACTGTCTTTGATTTATAGTCTTGCGACCTGCAAAATACATAATATCAAAAATATAAGCAAGACCGTTCGGTCTTTGGTTGAATGTTTGAAGAATCTATATTAGGATGTTTCATGGTCGGAATGTAACTGCTTTATAGCCTTGTGACCTGCAAGATACATAATATCAAAAATACAAGTGAGACCTTTTGGTCTTTGGTTGAATGTTTGAAGAATCCATATTAGGATGTTTCATGGCCGTAATGTAACTGCTTTATAGCCTTGTGATCTACAAGATACATAATATAAAAAATATAGGCGAGACCGTTCGATCTTTGGATGAATGTTTGAAGAATCCATATTAGGATGTTTCATGGCCGAAATGTAACTGCTTTATAGCCTTGTGATCTGCAAGATATATAATATCAAAGATATGATTAAAACCGATCGGTCGAGATGTAACTGCTTTAGGGTCTTATGATCTGCAAAATATATAATATCAAAGATATGATTGAGACCGATCGATTGAGATGTAACTGCTTTAGCATCCTCCAAGAATTTGACGTGATAAAGTAGATATCAAGACCGCAAACTTAATTGAAGACGTTTAAGCAGAACGAAATCTTTTCTTTACGCCTGCTTTTGAATTCAAACTTGCATTTGAATGCATATGTAATAATATAATATGTGGTGACCTTTAAATGCATCTCGATGCATATATATTATGGAAGACAATCTCCACAATGTTGTAGCTTTCTTGATTTTATCTAGCTGCTTCTTCAAGCGCTCCAC
The DNA here is from genome assembly GCA_027742785.1 of Vigna reflexopilosa. NCBI lineage: Eukaryota > Viridiplantae > Streptophyta > Magnoliopsida > Fabales > Fabaceae > Vigna > Vigna reflexopilosa. The sequence continues at coordinate 26,365,484 of CM050917.1, read as the reverse complement.
TTCGACGTGCAGATTTCCCCTGTTGGACGCATAGGCCAACTTAAAAGCAGCAGCTGATCCACGAAGTAGAAAGTCGAGGCAGAGCTCGACCATTTTTTGCTCAGAAAGTTCTGACATCACCTTTTCCTCAGCAGCATCAAAGTTGAAATCAATCTTGTAACTGAGATCGAAATCGAGATCCCACATGCCGCCCGGTAGAGACCGATTAATAGCCAGATCAGTCGGCTCTTCCACAGTCTTTTTCCCTTTTTGAGACACCCTCTGTTCCTCCCCAACCCGATCGAATTTCCTTTTTCGGGACAACGCTTGTTCAGGGGAGGGCGGTTGATCGTCGACACATACGATCGGGATCTTCTTTGCAGCGATTTCTGGACGAGCGGCTACGCTAGACGAGCCACCTGCCTTGTTTGTGGTCTTGGCAATGTTATACCAATCCCGACCTCCTTTTTTCCCCATAATTTCTGCAAAAATCACCACCAAACACAGATCAAAAACCACAAAATAACTTAAAAAGTGATTAGTCAAAGAACATACCAAACACCTTCGACTTCAGGTCATTGTATTTAAGGCAGTTGACTATCTTCTGTGAGGAAAACGGGAGAGGTAACTCGACCAGTACATCCAAATCTCTCCGCTCAATGTCAGTCATCTCACCCAGCGGCCAAGAGGTCACCGTCCGCGGATTTTTGGTCCAATACAAGGGAAACTTAGGACTACCGTCTTCATGCAAGAAAAATGGACGACCCAATTCTATAACAGAGACTTTAAAAAATAAATTTTTGAAGTCCTTATACGACTCGGCAAATAATTAAAGGATGGCGTTTTTTTGACACGGAACTGTTATTTGCCCAATCTAACAACACAGGTCTGCTAATAAAAAGACTAGCGTATTCACCTACATCGAGAGAAGTCCACTCGTAATCTAAACTTGACGACGAACAGCACTCTTTGGGATCGTCAACGGTGACCCCACCACACACAAACACTTTGTTCCCACTAAACATTGATGAAATAGAACTGACAACTTCAATCTGAGCGTCCTCAGATATATCCGTCAAGCCCTCACGCCCCCTTTCCTCACTCTGTGACAATGAACAATCTAAATACGAAGAGGAAGACATGGTTACCTGGAAAAAAGACGAAAGCTTGGACGCGATTAGCGGCTAGAAGAAGAGGAAGTTCAGAAGTTCTCGAGAAAATGTAAAAGCAGAAATGACGGTTGAGTTCGTCTGCGAAAACCTATCTCATTAATGAGTAAAACTAACGCAACCGTCACATAATCTACACCGTTGGATGAAAATGATCTAACGGCTCTGTTTTGACTCTGCCACTACCCCAAAGGCGGGAAAACACTAATCATAACTGTGGCACTAAACGACAATGTAGCTATGTCGTCTCAGAACCACTCAAATACCGAGCGAGTCGATCCATCTCGCACACCTCAACAATACATATCGCACGACAACCCTCGACAGTAACCCCGAGCGAACTACCATCAGCTGTAGTGTACCCAAACTCCTAAAAGTCCTATAGTTAACTGGGGCTAAAGCCAAAACGCTTAACTCGGACTTGGGGGGATGATGTACGGTATGATATCTTTAACGGTCGATTACAACGGCCGGTTACAACGAATAGCCGATCGGTTGGTCATATATAAATGTTGGGCCGTAATTGGGCCAACTCTTATTATTGGGCTTATAGTCCAACAATCTCAAAGGTATCTTATTAAAATCAAAAGTATCTTATTAAAGATATTGAGAATCAAATAATATCTGATTAAAGATATCGGTAAAATTGGTTATGAGTAACCAAGTAAGTTTGTTTATATTTTATTCTGTTTATATTTTATTGGATTTATGTCAGTTCAAAGTCCATGAGACAAATTATAAATAGAGAGCCAAGGACACAAGCCAGGTACGCTTCTCATACACTCTACTCCCATCATAATCACACAGAAATCCCATTGTCAATTCTCTCCTACTGAGAATCATCATATTAAGAACTGAGGTTCTTCCACCATACACGCCTAACTTGGGCGTCAGAGTGCCATTGCAGGTACCTCCCCCTCTCGGTCGAAGCTTGAAGAACGCCGGACGGTCCGAACTGAAGGAGAGCGAACGGTCGAAGTACAGAAGAAGTGAGTAATCCAGTTCGTTCAAGTGTCAGAAAGCAGTAAAGCCCCGACATCCAGGTCAGTGTCTCGGTCCCACAAAATTTACACCGAAACATATATATATATATATATATATATATATATATATATATATATACTTTGTAGGATCAATTAAGACTAGATGAGTAAGAGTAGGGCGTACAACTCTAATTGGCTCAATCTTATTCATCTTTAAGGGTCTTCTATCAACAACAGGTAGTCTAGGTACAATGACATATGGCTTCAATGATACATTGTTAATCCTCGTGGAATGATGTGATTCATGATCGTCAAGAAAATCTGCTTGAAGAAATATTAGGGCAAACTTAGTTTTGGATGAGTAGTTGGCACTAGGGACACTAGTACAAAAACAGCATACAACGTCGAATATTTTGGACCTTTCGCATCAAATTCGAGAACGACGTCATATCGGGAGACGTTAAATTGATGACGAATTTAAAAAATTCAATGTTAAATTTAACGTCGAATTTTATCAATATACGACGTTAATCAATTTTTTTATTTTTTTTAATTAATTGTGATCCTTTTTCACAACTCTATGAGACCTGAAAAGCAAAAAAAACAATCAATTTCGGTTTTTGGCATTTTATAAAGCATGAACTAAGAATGTGTAGTATAGTATCAACAACAAACAACAAATAAGTTCAATCAAACAACAACAACAAACAAATTCAACCAAATAACAACAACAAACAAGTTAAAAAAACAACAAACAAGTTCAACAAATAAGTTCTTTAAAACGAAAACGAAAACTAACCTTTAATGGGTTCCTCAAAATAAAGTGTTCTTACTAGTGAGAGAGAAAGCAGAATGCGCCTATGAAGGACAAGAACACAAAAATAATCAGTCAAAACAAATGAAAATCATACATAAAGTAGTTAATTAAGATGCATTTGTATCAAATGAAAGAAAGATTACATGTGATGGTCATCAAACTTCATACGAGAAAAGTTTGAGAAAAGAAGAAGGTCTCGCGCACTAAGTTAAAGTGAATGAATTTTCAATCTCCCTCTCAAATTAAAAAGGGGAAACTTTTGGTTGACAAATAATACGTCGAAGCCCCTACAGATTCCACGTATACTTCGACGTATAATTGGTGGTTTAAAAGAAAAGAAATTAAAAAGGAGTAACTATTTGGCTTATGGCTGAAAAATAATACGTTGAAGCCCTATAGAATTCAACATATTATATGTGGTTTAAAATAAAAAAAATAAAAAAAGAATTAAAAGAGGTTATTTTTTGGCTTCTGGCTGGCAAATAATACGTCGAAGCCCCTACAAAATTCGATGTACTATTGGTGGTTTAAAAGAAACAAGAAAGAGAATGAAGCGCTGATTTAAATAATTACCATAATATAACGTCGAATTTCATACAATTCGACGTTTTAGAATTGCATTTATTTACAAAAATGTCACCCGTCATTTTTAACGTTGGTTATTCAGTGGTTGGACGTTGAATGCGTGACGTTATACGTTGTTTTTAAACCACCAATTATACGTCGAATCTATAGGGGCTTCGACCTATTATTTGTCAACCAAAAGTTTCCCCTTTTTAATTTGAGCAGGAGATTGAAAATTTATTCACTTTATCTTAGCGCGCGAGACCTCCTTCTCTTCTCAAACTTTTCTCGAACGAAGTTTGACGACCATCACATGTAATCTTTCTTTCATTTGATACAAATGCATCTTAATTAACTACTTTATGTATGATTTTCGTTTGTTTTGACCGATTATTTGTGTTATTGTCCTTCATAGGCGCATTCTGTTTTCTCTCTCACTGGTGGAAACACTTTATTCTGACGAACCCACTGAAGGTTAGTTTTCGTTTTTGTTTTAAAGAACTTATTTGTTGAACTTGTTTGTTTTATTTTTTGAATTTGTTTGTTGTTGTTGTTTGATTAAAATTTTTTGTTGTTTGTTTTGATACTATACTACATGTTGCTTTATAAAATGCCAAAAACTAAATTGGTTGTTTTTCTTCTTTTCAGGTATCGTAGAGTTGTAAAAAGGATCAAAATTAATTAAAAAAATAAAAAAAATTTATTAACGTCTCCCGATATGACGTCATTCTCAAATTCGAAGTAAAAAGTCCAAAATATTCGACGTTATACGTTTTTTTTTACTAATGATCAAAGAAGAAATGTAGAAAGAGAACAAATATTTCAATGAAAGCGACCTTTTTAAAAATGTAAGTGGACAATGAAAGAAGTTAATAATGAATAAAAGATACAAAATGTTGGTGGCCATTATAAAGGACATAATGTTTCAAAAGATGTAGCAGTTTCCTAAATAATTCAATTTAGAATAGAAATGATTACTTCGCATATATATCATAACGAAGAAGTTTATCATAATGTACGAAATCAATTAAAAAACCTATATACGGACCTGATGCATGATCCGTAATTGGGCCTTCATTCCTCCACGAAGAATATTTTTGGCAGGTCTTCTCCATTGAAGCTAAACATTCAGAGGATTTGAAAAAGCAGGTGAAAACTGAGAACTTCAGATGATAATGAAATGTGTAAGAGTATAACACACCAAATAAAAGTCATAGAGGAAACGACTTTGCTGTAGTGAAGAAGAAGAGAAACCATTGAGAGAGAAGAAATAAAACTGGAGAAATCTGAATTTTAACAACACATAAAAAATATGAAAGAGAAAGAAAAACTTATAAAAGTCCAACAATTCACAAAAACTCCATATAGAAAACCGGTTAGATGTTAACAAATGGGTAAGAAAGTTGCCAGTAAAAAAATAGGAATCATATTCTCAACATATAAAGAAAACATTTTTTTTTCAGAGAAGAAAATGATAGGAGAAACTAAATGTTGCATAGGAGAAGAGAAGAAATTGAATGCAAAAATTTGGATACGTGCAACATGCACACAAAAAACCTAAAAGAGAAATAAAAACCTAGAAAATTCCAAAAAACCATAAAAAATCCATAGAGAAAACTAGTTCGATGTTCACAAATGAGTAAGAAATGTCAGATAAAAAATAGGACTCGTCTTCTTAACACAGAAGTTTCGATTGAGGTAATTTCAAAACAAGGTGAAAGTTCACATTCTCAACTTCAATTTAGGTTCAAGAATCACTTAATTTGGGTGAGTAGAATGAGAGATATGATCACAAGATAAATTTGAATAGAAGTGAGTTTATGAATTCGAGTGAAGAAAGAATAAAAGGTGAAAATGAAAAGTAGAAGGAAACAATCACTCTTTCCAAGGGAGGAAAACACAAAGATTGGAAAAGTCCTATATATATAGCCAAAGGGGTTCTTGAATCACTCTCACTGAGATAAAAGAGTGAACTATAATATTTCTCAATAAAACTCAACTTATTTTTATTGATAAAAATGGTTCAGCATATATAGAAGATTTAACCATCTGAATTACATAGGATTCATTAATTGCAATTACGTCCCACTTGTGCTAATAATGATCTCATTTAAGGTAATAATAATTCATTTAAAGTAATAATGATCTCACTACTTAATGGCATTGTAACTGAAATTGTGGCAACCAAAAGCATTCAACTATGTATCATTTTGGTCTTCCAAAGGCTAATAACTAATTGGCCAATTGGACCTTTATTACAACTTGAAATAAAACCAAATTAAAACTCATTAATTGATTACCCAAACATAATTTTGGTCTACCAATTTTCAAAGGATTAGGCCATTATTTAAAAAACTAATTACTTAAAAGCTAAAGTGGCGTATTAGTTTCTTCCATTTGGGCCATGATTTTTATCCTTGAAACTTCGGCTTGTATTCAAATAATATGGACAATACTTGTTGAAGAGCTTCCTTTATTTTTCTTGCTCTGCCCTTTGTCATAGGCCCTTAAAGTCTTTTAAGTGGATTGTTGCTCTTGCTTATGGTCACGTCCTCATCATTAGTTGGATTCATATCATTAGTTGTTCATGTCAATGGAACAACCTTTGTAGGATGAGGTTAGGTCAATTGTGTGGGAGAAAAGGTGAGGTTGATTCTATGAGTGTTCACTTATGGAAGGCACGGATGACAATAACAAATGAAGGTTTGTAGGTGAGAAATTATAGGAGGCAAGTTCAACTCAAGAATGGAAACTGAAATTGCAAACCTCATTAGCAATGAAAGAGAGAGGGAAAGCAAAATTAAATCATTCTCTATTGAATATGTGCACAAAATTTGTATAACAGATTGTTAAACTTACCTACAAATCTCATTGTCCATACTTATGGATTATTTAATTAATAGTTTAATACATTATTTTTTCAAAATTCATACGTAATAATTGTTACCTTACCTACGAATAAAATTACCAATAGTGGAAGATTAAATCTTTCAAAATTGTTCATTTTTTATGGCACCAACAATCCATACAAACTTAATCCTTAAGCAATTAATTTAGTCTTACATGTGGAAGAGTTTATACATATTGTATATTTACAAATGGATTATAATCGATAAATAATTATCAATATATAATGCTAAATTTAACTGTGAATTTATATTGTTTGTGATTATAAACTTAAAAATGATTTCATTTTAAAATATATGTACAATTAGTAGCTCTAGAACTTGTGACGTTCCAAAATAATTGATAATCTATTTTTTTTAGTTATTTAAGATAAAATTATATTATACTTGAGTTGTGATAAAATGAAAATAGAAAATAAAAGAGAAGTTTATACATATGTCATCTTATCCTTGTCAACTTAATTTAATCATTATTATTTTTATCATAAAACATATATGTAACATTAAGAACATAATTACATATATGCCTATATATTCCAATGTTATACCAAATAATTTACAATAACTTTATATATTTAAAAATACTTTCCACATCCTATATTTTACATCATACATTTTACATCCTAGATTTTTCTAATACTAAGAGGAGAAGGAATATTATTTATTTACTTTTTTTTCTTATTCGAGTACATATTACTAGACTTTAGTCGAAAGAAAGAAGTTAATAAGAGGGATAACATGTACCATGGGTGGCACAAAGAAGGTGGCCATTATAGGCAATTGTATGAATATAGATATGCTTGACATCATGACAAAAGTGAGGATTGAACTTTTTATTACATAGAAGGTGATAACTCAATTTCTACACTCTCATATTGAAACTTATTACACACCTTTAGCATTTTTGTTGCTTTTACCTTTCAATTTTAGCCTAAATTTGATATTTTTAAGAAGTTTTAGGTATTGCAGCATCGTTCAATGTCATTCATTTGCAACTAGTGCGCTTTTGAACCTTCCTTACTGTTTCGATATCACTAGCTATTTTATTGGCGCCCAGATGATGAGGCACTCCAAGTTATGTTGGTTCCCAAGGCCACTTAATGTAGCCCAAAAATGTAGAATTTCCAACTCTAACCATTGCTAACTATTTTGATCATAACTTCCTTTATAAGTGTCCGACTAAGTTGAAACTTTTTGTGCTAGATTATAGACTCAAAGAAATCTAATTTGAGTGGTAAAAAATAATTTTTGGAGCTCTATTATAGTTTCAGTTCACATTGGAATATGAAGGCAATGTGAAAACGCAGAGCCAACATAACTCAAAGATGTTTGCTAACTGTTTAGGTCATAACGTTTTCTAAAGATCTCCAATTGAGTGGATTCTTATTGCGTTGGATTCTAGAATCAAAGATATTTGATTTTAGTTCTAGAACATAGTTTTTGGAGCTTTGTACAAGATGCAATTTAATTTGGAAACCATAAACCAAAAGAAATAATTCCCTTAAGATATTTCAAAATTCTTTTAAATGTTATAAGATGGGTTCTTTAGGACTAGAGTGATACCTAGCAAATTCACACATTTGCGTAATATTTGGCTTACTAGTAGTGAGATACAATAAAAATCCTATAATGCCTCTAAACATAGTTTGATTAACTTTTGTACTTGATTCATGCTTATCCAAGTAGCATGATGTTGCCCTAAGAGTGGTTGCTTCCTTAGTTATATCAATACCAAGTTTCTTTAAGGCCTCCTTGGAATACTTGGATTGTGATATGAAGGTTCCACCTTCCATTTTCTTAATTTGCAACCCAATAAAGAATGTTAATTCTCACATCATTGACATTTCAAACTCTCCTTGTGGAATACTTGCAAAACCTTGACAAAGAGAGTTATTAGTTGATCCAAATATTATATCATTCACATAAACTTTAATAAAAAAAATATGTTCACCTATTCACTTAATAAAGAGAGTTACATCAACCTTTTTCCTTTAGTAAAATAATTTTCTAATAGAAAAGTTATAAGTCTTCAATACCAATCCAATATCTAGGAGCTTGTTTTAATCCATATGGTGTCTTCTTTAATTTATAGATATGATTAAAAAACATATAATTTTCAAAACTATGGGGGTTTTCTACATACACATCTTCCTTAATAAATCATTAAGAAAAACACTCTTGACATCCATTTGATAAAGTTTAAATTTCACAATTGAAGCATAAGCAAGAAGTAGGCATATAGCCTCTAACCTCGCAACTGGAGCATATGTCTCATCATATCTTGTACCTTCTTTTTTATTATATCCTTTTTCAACAAGCGTAGCTTTATTATTGGTTATGTTTCCATCTCCATCCAACTTATTTCTTACATTGTTATGCACCATTGGTCATCTTGGAGAGCTTCTTATATATTTAGGAACATGTTTGAAAATTACTATTTATGAACTTTTTAAAGGAAGAAAGCCAAATGTTGCTCATTTAAAAATTTATGGACGGAGATAGTATTGAATATTGTCAAAGAAAATTTGGAAAATTTGATTCTAAGGTCGATGGCACTATATTTTTGGGTTATTCTCTTAATAGTAAGGCATACATAGTTTTTAATAGGAGAACCTTGCATGTCGAAGAGTTTATGCATGTTGTCTTTGATGAATTTATGGACTTTAAGAAGAACCTTCTTGAGTAAAAAAGTCAAATGTAGCTGATGAAGAAACTCATAAAACAAATGAAGATTATCTAAAGAAGGCATTTGATGAAATGTATATCAACGAGAATCCTCCTCCTTAAACTGAAGATTTTGCAAAATGTTGGAGATCTCCAAGAGTATTATCATTGAACAACATAATAGGAGATATCAACCCAAACATATTTACGAACATTTGATTCACTTAACAGTTTTAGGAGTTCCTCTAAAGCTCTACTTTTCCTTTCTATAACTCTATTTTTTTAAGGAGTTATAGGTCCAGAACAATTATTAGTAATGTCATGCTTTTCACAAAAATTTACAAAATATTCATGTTGAAATTCACCTCCAGGATCACTTCTCAAAACTTTAATTTTCAAATCTTTTTCGTTTTGAATCATTTTGGCAAATTTCTTAAAGGCTTTTAATGCCTCACTTTTAAAAGTAAAAAGAAAGTCCATGTATATTTTTAATAATCATCAACAATCATAAGAGCATAATAATTTCCAACAAAACTGTTTATCCTAGAAGAACTAAATAAATCCATATGCAGAAGTTCTACGAGTTTCGATGTAGGAATAATATCTTTAGAATGAAAAGAAGATTTCACTTCTTTACCCTTTTGGCATGCTACACAAAGTTTATCATTTTCAAAATTTAGTTTTGGCAAACCAATTACTAGGTTCTTAGATATTAATTTATTCACATAGGAATATGAGCAGCTCTTTTATGCCATAACCATATATTTTTCTCTTTAACAATTAAACATGTTATATTCCTAATTAATGTATGATCAAAATCAATTAAATAAATGTTATTATGTCTTGTTCCTTTTAGAGCAACTTCCTTTGAGTCCTTGTGATGAATGGTGCAATAATTTCTTTCAAAGATCACTTTAAGCCCTTTTGTCACAAAGTGGACTAATACTTAGTAGATTTGCTTCAATTCTTCAACAAGTAACATATCCTTGATCTCCAAGGTATCTACCCCACCAATATTATCAGTTACAAATATCGTTCCTTTATTATTGTCTCCATAGGTAACAAAGTTTTGTTCCTTTCTCTTCAAATTTACAAATTTCTTCTTATCTCCAATCATGTGTCTTAAACATCCACTTTCAAGATACCACACAGACTTTTTAGATTTTTAAGATTGCTACAAAACAAAAAGAACAAGTTTTTTAGGTCCACAACAACTTGTTTGGGTACTTAGGGTTAGAGACAAGTAAAAATCATTTCATTATAGATATCCATGCATATTTTTCAGTTAGAACACCATAATTTTTAATGTTACACTAATTTGAAGTATGATTCTTTTTCATGCAATAGAAACATGTAACAACATTTAAGTTCCTAGAATTAATTGTTCCTTTCTCTACTCATACCATATGAGTTCTTTTATTTCTATTCTTATTCTTAGGAACATGCCTTTTTTATTATTAAAATCCTTTTCCTTAAACATTAGCTTTTCAAAAAATTTATTTTTAGTTGCATCTTCAAGTGATTTTTCAAGAATGTCAATATCAACCATATGACTTTTACAAAATGTGCACTTAACACATACATTTTTAAAATTCTTTTGCAAAGCTTTATGTTCAGATTTTAATTTACTATATGCAACAAACATATTTTCGGATTCACAAAATAATTCTTGGAAAGCATTATACAGTTCATCATAATGTTCATTATCACTACAAACCCTTACATTGCTTCTAGAAGAATTGTTATCAGCCATTAAGCAAAGATTTTTTTCTTCATCTAAGACACTTGAGTTGAATGAGTTTGAATCATTTTCCTCCCAAGCAATATAGGCCTTCTTCTTTTTGTAGAACTTCCTTTCTTTCTTTTCTTTACTCCTTTTGACATTTGGGTAATCTACCTTTACATGAATGGTTTCTCTGCAACCGTAGCATTTAAAATTTGAAGATCATTGATGCTCCTTCATGTCACTTCTAACTTGTTCTTTACTTTTGGATTTTATGAACTTGATGAATTTTTTAATCTTAAGACTCAAGTTTTCATGGTCTGAATCATCATCTCTTTAGGGCTTTTATACCTCACAATCTCAGTTTTGAAAGCCATGTTCTTTTTCCTTCCTCGGTCCTCTTCTTCATTTAAGTGTTCAAGTTCAAGTTCATGCTCTTTCAACTTACCAAAGAGAGATGCAATGGACATCATTGCAAGATTTTGAGATACAATGATCGTCTTGACCTTTGGTTGCCATGTTCTATTCAAAGATTCCAAAATCTTAATATTAAGCTCATCCGTATCAAAATTTTTACCTAAACCTTTGAAATTGTTAACGATGTGTGTGAAACACTTCTACACATCTAGATGGTTTTGCCTTATTACATTCGGAACATCTCATACTCTTGAATTAATAAGTTCTTCCTAGCACACTTCATATCATCTGCTCCTTCATAGGTTACTCTTAAAATTTTTCACATTTCCTGAGCACTAGTACAAACAAATATCTTGTAAAACTCTTCAAGGATTAAAGCAGATGATATAATGTTTCTAGCTTTAGCATCATTTTGTGCCCTTATGTTTTCATCAACATTCCATTAAGAAAATGGCTTTAATTCATGCACATCATTCCCAATTATTATAGGTGAAAATGGACCACTAATTACTGCATCCCAAACACCCTTTTCAACATATTCCAGAAAAATTTGCATTCTAACTTTTCAAAAGGGATCATTTTCACCCGCTAAAAATAGAGGTCGGTTAATAAAAATACCCTCGACAAAGGTTTGATTTTGTCCAACCATTTTGAAACTTATTTTGAAAAACTATCAAAGTAAGCTTTGATACAAATTGTTAAAGTTGTAGCACGAAATATTTACATTAGACAAAAACCAAAAAGGGAAATGAATTGGTTTGTTTAACAAAAATTGATACTTTCTTCAATATTATTGTTCAATTAAAATCTTTTCTCTTATTTTAGTAACTTAAGTAAAATAAAGAGAGTAGTCAATAAAAAATGTGTACACAAATATTTTATATTGGTTCAAATCAAAAGTTCATACATCCAATTGTTAATCTCTCTAAAAAAGGATTAACTCAAACATTAAAAATAAATCAAACTTATAATCACATAAAAAAGAGCTTAAGATTTAGAGAACACCTCTCTTTAAGACACAAGAAATGAAAGGCACCTTCCTTGAATTATACAAGGATAGTCACACAAAGGATGAACAACTTCTCATAGCAACAACTAGAACAACACTCAATCACCCAAAAATCCACTTGGTAAAAGTTATCGCTCTACCTACATTAGGTTTTTCAAAGTTCCCTTTCACAAACATAAAGAGTTTCTTTAGCAGTTACAACCCTAAACTTATGAATGAAAAGTTTTTTTTATAATAAGTCTCTACAAAAATATATAGACTTCTTATTAGAAAATTAGGTCAAGAATCTAAAGAGTCAAGTCACAACTATCATCAATAATTGATTATTTAAAAAGATAATTGATTATCACAAAAACTTTTCTGAAAACATTTTTTCGCTATGTAATTGATTACCAACAATGATAATCAATTATCATGTGGACTCTTCTAAAAAAACTTGATTTCAATTAGATAATTTATTATCATTAGTGCTAATAGATTATCATAAAGTTGTTTATATACAACTTTTCAGAGATAATCTTGTGCATGTTACTTTGTAACACTTTAAGCTAAGTCTTACAAACAATTTATTCACTAATTATGACTTATTACAAAGACCTAATCAAATACATAAACAAAGTTTTCTAATATCTTATATCATCATTTTAAGTTCCTGGACTTGTTTTTATCTTCATCAAAATTAACTCTTGAATAATGATGTTTATCAATTTCTTATTTTGCCAACATAATCTTGGTCTGTACTACAAAAAGCAAGAAATTTATTTGTTGCAGGGATGTGATGCAGACTTCAATATCACTTTATTAAAGGAAACTTAGTCTTATGATGTAGTAAAAAGCAAGGTACAATTATTATATCCAGAAGCATAATACATATTAATTACCGATTATTGTAATGAAATCTTATGATTCAATAATCAATTAGAGGACTACAACTTTCATAAGAATAACATTCTTATTCTATGTAATAATAGTGTTGTAATAATTTAACTAAAATTTTCAATGTTTATTCTAGAACAAGACACATTCACAAGAAAGTTCATAACTTTTAAATAATTTTAATCTAACTTAACTTACAATAAAAGAATATAAAATAAAAATATTAATAATATAATATTTTCACTATTTTTTATATTTCAATATATAAATATTGTTTTATTTTATTTTGGTGTTCATATTTATTTTTTAATTTTAATTTTTAAATAATTTTTTAAAATTAAAATAATTATTTTATCAATATTATCTTTTAAGTGACCATTTATTTAAATTTAATTGTTTTGATTTGACTATATATTTAAACTTAACATTTTGTAGTTAAAAATTACTTATAAAATAAACAAAAATTACATACAATAAAATTATAAAAAATGATTTATATTTAATTTTATAATTTTAAGAATAAAAATAATAATTATATTTTTTTATTACAATAAAATTAAATGTTCACTAATATATTATAAGTAAGGTTGTTATATCATATGATGACACCACATGTGAAGAAAATGACATGAAATTACCTTAGCAATTTAGGCGAAGGCGAAGAATGTGTTGAAAAGAGCAGAGAAAGTTGTTATCCACAAAGACATCAACACAAGGCGTAGGGTGTGTCTCTCTCTCTCTCTCTCTTATGGCAACCTCTTCCTCTCCGACAACCTATGTCCGCTCCCTCTTCCGAAATCCTCCCAGAGCCCTTCTCTCCTTTCCCCATTCCTTTCACGCCGTCAAACGCTCCTTCTCCTCTTCTGCAAGCTATGCCACTCTCAAGCTCCCTCTTGGCTTCTCTCTTTCTCGAACACCCCTCATTTCCAAAGGGTTATCGCATAGGAGAACGCCACTAGTCAGGGCTGCTACTATTGAAGAAATAGAAGCGGAAAAGGCAGCAATTGAAAATGATGCTGTTAGTTTCTGAACAATCTCCTCTTTCTTTTGCCATCCTTCACTTCTTTAATCTCTCGCTATCCATTTCCCTCTCTCAGAAAAGCAGGATGGAGAGGACTATTGATAATGTCCGAACAAATTTCAACTCCATAAGAACAGGGAGAGCAAACCCTGCCATGCTTGACAAGATTGAGGTATGCTTCAAACTCTTTCTCACTCTTTTAATTCCCACCTACCTTGTTTTGGCCAGTTGGGTTATTTCCTCAGAAATTTATCTCTTCTTGTGACTCCATTTTGGGAAACTTCTTACCTTAAAATTAAAATGTATTTATGTATAAACTAATTTTGCAGAAATGTTGTCCCGATACTTTTTCTAAAAGATTGTTTTTAACTTACGCATAAGATAATTTTACTTTTTGGTAGAAGTTTATTTTATCTTTGAGTTTTTGCTGATATAACTTATAAGTACTTATTAAGAAATTTATTTAACCAATTAGACCCGCATCACTTAATGTACTGCTGCCTTAAGCATTTGGTTTTATGATTCAACCAATTCCCTTGTTAATCGTATGAACTCTTTCATTTTAATGATTGCCAAGAAGGTTTATCTGATTTCAAACTGAATAACACATGTCTTTGCATTCTTAAGATTGTATGGTACCGTTCTGTAACGATGATTGAAGTTAATGCTCATTGATTTCCGTTTGTTTGACATGATTACTTTTCCTTGCATGAAAGTCTATGTTATTTATCAGCTTGTGCTTTTACATTTTTTGTGCGGTTGATTTGGATTGGTTGACATTTTTCATTCACTCCATGTCTGGTCTGATTATCACATAACTCTTTAGTCATGCTAATAGTACAAAGAAGCCTCCAGTTGGCACAGGAAACTGCCCTATCAAATGTATATTCTCAACTTTTGATTTGGTTCAACTAGTATAACTTGCATGATCATATCTAGTTACAAAACGATGAGAGTTCGTATGCTGTACTCGCCTGTTAACTAAATGCTGAATAAAAAGTGATCAAATGTATTACTTTTATTTTCTAGAGAGTTTTTCCCCAGTAGATGAGCTGTTTCATAACGTGTTTTTAGGTGGAATACTATGGAACTCCAGTTAGTTTGAAGAGCATTGCTCAAATTAGCACTCCTGACGCCAGTTCTCTTTTGGTACAGCCATATGACAAATCAAGGTATATTATGCACTAACACATGGCATGCCAGAGGGTTGAAATAGATAACAAACATCAAAATTATATTATCCAAGCTTATTATTGTACAATTCCATTCTACTTCGTGTATGGCATACTTGCGATGGTCCATATGGCTTACTTCTTTTGCACTCTCTCTTAGTTGTTATATATTACTCATTGATTGAGAGTATATGTACCCATCTGAGGCATTCTTCATTCACATGTCATAAACAAGTTTTAAAACTGTTATTGAACATGTTGATGTGATATCCTGTGTGTGGAATAATACTTAGCAAATTTCTGATTATTTGTATATTATTTTAGCTTGAAGGCTATTGAGAAAGCAATAGTTAGCTCTGATCTTGGTATGACTCCAAATAATGATGGAGAATTAATTAGATTGAGCATCCCACAGTTGACATCTGAAAGGAGGAAGGTATTTTCCAGTTTCACTGATGCTGCTGTGTCTAGGTTCACTCTTTTATGAGATTTCTTTTTACCTCTCATTCTTTCTCTGTAAATTACATTCTTACACTCACTGACTGTATGTTTATTCCTAATTGGTTCCAATTTCTTATTTAGCTATTAGCAAAACTGACATAGTATAGATTCATGACCCATGACAAAAGTGATCTCTACAGGAAAAAAGTTGACTTAGTATATTGCTGGTCATAATTCCAATAGAATTGTTTTAGTTATCAATTTATTTCCTTTATGAAATTCTACCATATTTTTTATAAAGGTCCTCTATAAATAAATTCTAATGAATATTTTAGGGTCTGGATGAATATGTTGATTTCATGTTGTCATCTGATGATCTTAAATAGTTTATTTAGCGTCTGTTTTTGTTTTGTTATTTTTTCCCCTAAAGGTGTATAAGTTTTGTAGAGGTCAAAAGTAATATACTTCTGGAAAAGAAAATCTTTACGACAGATTCACTTTTTTTGTTCAATCTTAAACAAACAAGCTTGTAAGGTATCGTTTAATCTAATTTTGCTTTTGTTTATAGGAACTATCGAAAATAGTGGCTAAACAAGCTGAAGAAGGGAAGGTATGTTTTCTAAATACTTTACCTTTGTGATTAATGGTTTCACCCTTGTTTATTGCCTATTTGAGGATTTACTTTCCTTAAAAGGATAAAACATCTTTTATCGTTAAGAACGAACAAACATCAACCAATTGTTGAAATGTAAATACCAAATTTCGTTTCCTTTTCCGTCTATTCTGAAACTTGTGGTTGTAATCTGGTGAAGAATAAGAGCTAATGACCTGAATGATCAATGGTACTAACCTGTGAAGAGTACAAACTGTTTGGTTGTTGTATAGTAATATTCCTATGCAAGTCATACATGAAATAACTATATATCTTGAATGCTTCTAGAATAAACAAGAAATATTTTGACTACATTGGACCTATTTGTAATTTCCTTTGAATGATTGTGTATTTTCATTTTTTTTGGTAGGTGGCTTTGAGAAATATAAGAAGAGATGCATTGAAAGCTTATGATAAACTTGAGAAGGTTTGAACCCTCTAATTACACCTTAACTAGCTCCAGTGATTTATTTCTAGCGTTGTGGTTGATTTCTCTCCATTTCAGACTGTGAGATTTCTTGTATTATTCATTTTTTTTTTTTGGAATTATCTGATAGGAGAAAAAACTCTCTGAAGATAATGTGAAGGATCTATCAAGTGATTTGCAGGTAACTGCAGAGCAATTATATAGGGTTCTATCTATTTTTACTCCATTTTAAAATTCCAATGTCCATATCCCTTTTGTATTTTTGTTGGGGATGGGGCAATTGTGTGAAATAATAGCAATCATTTCAAATAAAAATACTAAGAATAGTCAAGTTTTCTTTATTTTCCTCACGGTAATTATTTTGTTATGTAGAAGCTGACAGATGATTATATAAAGAAAGTTGATACCATCCTCAAACAGAAAGAAAAGGTACTATATATTTCTGCTTAACGTGTGATTTATAATAGCTTATGACTTTTACTCATTATATAATATTTTATCCATCTTTGATGTTAACTTTTCCAAATTTTATTCTATACTTCCTGATTTTTATTTAATTATTTGGGATTTGACAAGTAACTTCTCCCATTATTTCAGGAGTTGCTGACAGTTTGATGCTTTGATACAAAAAGTAAATGCTGAGTTCTATCTAAACAAGGTCAAATTTTGTATCTACTTCGTTCTACGGTTGGATAATTAATGCAAATGTTTATTGGTTTTACAGAGGATAAACTTTTGAACTAAATATATATTTTTTTTTCGAATTGAAAAAGTAAGTTCGTGCCTGTAAATTGGACTTACTTTGCATAATTCATTGAAATTTGACCCTCAAGGAATCATGATTGTGAAACTCTTGAATCTACTTGCAGATTCTTGCAGGTTTATGATTGTAGATATAGAAATCAAGTAAATTCACCGTCAAATTCATTTGTGATAACTTAGGGTATGATTGGGTGAAGAATTTAAAAGCAGTTATAAGTACTTTTGAATAAGTTGATTATATAAGTCTTTTTGTTGGAAGTGAAATAGAGTGGAAGAAAAGAAAATATTGAAAAGTTTAAATGATTATGTTCTCGAATGACTTACATAGTGGAATAAATTAAAACCGATAATACAGAATCTTATAAGGATTATGTTAATGCGTGCACGTAAGCAATTGCGTGGAAATACATAATAGAATATCTCCTAACAACATCAAAATTACAACGAAATATAAATTTAACCTTATAAGTGGTTTTATAAGATTATGTTAAACTTCTGTTTTATTTTATAACATTGTATTGGAATTTATCTTAATCATATTTATTGAACCTATTATATCATTTTTTTATCAAATAGTTACGTGATAATTTATAAATATCTAGTCTCATTCAAAATATTCAATCTTTTCTACGTGAGAGTAAGAAGTTGTATGAGATTATGTTATATTTAGATTCATTTTCTAATAACTCTCACTGAAGCTATTTATCTTCATATATTTCTTTATGTGTTCATAGTGTTATCGTCCATACATTCACTAGCAAAAAAATTAGGAAACAATTCTGAGTCAGAAATAATTTAAAAAACCACTATATTTATGTGATGATTAATATTACTTCATTAGACTTATTATGCTTTAAATGACCTTCATCACTGATTGATAATATTTTTTCTTCTGCTAGTTTCGAAAGTTTATATTTCTTGTTGGAATTTTAAAAATTAAGTGCAACGAAATAATTAGCTATGTTTATTTCTAAAAGTTTGAAATACATATTTTAGATGAAATTGTGATAACTTTAGTAAATTAAATATTTTTTTCCCACTTGTTGAATAAAATAAAACCATAACAAACCTCTTACTGCAAAGATGGGCCATGCAATATGGACCAGTCTCCTCTGCTGCTGTTACTGTTCTGTTACCTCCTCCTTAATTTTCGTTCTTTTGCTCCCCAATTATATCCATATATATATATATATAGAGAGAGAGAGAGAGAGAGAGAATAAAAAATTCAATTAATAAAATTTATCCTTAAAAAAGGATTTTTTATCTATCCAAATAAACGTGGGCCGAAGCCTATATTTTAACTCATTGAATTGGCATTATATGAATTCATTGAAATAAATTATATTAAAAGATATATATATATATATATATATATATATATATATATATATATATATATATATAAAATAAACAAATAATCAATAAATAAAAACAATATTACTTTTTAAGGATTTTTATCTCTTATGTTTTATTATTTTTATTTAATGATAAATCCTATAAAAGTAAAAATTGATAAAATATGATTTTTTTTTCTTGAATTTGGTATCTTCTTTATATTTCACGTTAATTATAAAGTAGGAAAGAAACATAGATATAAAAGAAAAAACTGATAACTCTTTTATGTCACTCATACATATACATATAATAAAAGATAACGAATATCACTTTTAAAAATGTTTATCAAATACTATACATAATTATGTTCACAAAATCGATATAAAAATAATATTACTTTTTAAGGATGTTTATCTCGTGTTTTATTCTTTTTATTTAAAGATAAAAAGTAAAAATTGATAAATATATGATTTATTTTCTTCAATTTTGTAATATCAAGTTAATTATAAAGTGTGAAAGAAAAATGGATATAATGTAAAGAAGTAGAAGAAGAAAAATCATAACTATTTTATTTATATGTCAATCATATACATATACAAAGACAAAAAAATATTTTTAAAAAATGTTTATCAATGTTTATAATTATATAAATAGGTTAAGAAAATATCTCCTAATTAATAATAAATAATCATAATAATAATATCTCAATATTCCTTTTAAGTAGGAGTAAGAAGATTTTCAATGCTTAACTTGTAAAAATGATACTCAAATTTTGTTTTTTTCAAGACCTTTGTAAAAAGGTATGCTAGTTGCAACTTGGTAGGAATATAATAGGGACAAATGATGTTAGTTATTACTTTATTACAATCAAAATGACAATCTATTTCAATATATTTTGTTCTTTTGTGAAAAAATAGATTTTGAGCAATATGTAGTGCTAATTGACCATGACAATACAATCAGATTCTTTTAGAATCATTAACTCCCAATTTACCAAGTAATTGTTTGAGTCATTTTAATTCACATGTAATTACTGCCATATAGCAATATTTTGCCTCTGCAAAAAAGCGAGAAACAAATGATTGTTTCTTAGTTTTCCAAGATATTGGAGAAGAACCAAGAAACACCACCTAACCAGACAAAGAATGTCTTGTAAGTAGACAACCTACCCAATCTAAATCACCCCATCTTATAGTTCCAATTTATTCTCAAACCTAGTAAAATACCTTGTCCCATATGTTTGTGCAAATATCTAATAACCCTTAAGATTGCCTCTTAATGCTCTTTACTGCATAAATTGAGATAAAATGTGGACAAAATAAGCAAGACCAAGTCTAGATATAAACAAATAGATTAATCATTTAATTAGTCTTTGATAGGGTTCTGGATCTTCAAGAGGTGTACCAAAAGCCAATACTAGCTTATGGTGTTGTTCCATTTGAAAATCCACATGCTTGGAACCTATTAAACCTATATCTTCAATTATTTCCAATACATATTTTCTCTGACAAAGAAAAAATCCCTTGAGATTATGGACTACCACCAACACCAAAAAATATTTTAAGACTCATAGGTCATTCATATGAAAAAAAGACCTTAAGTAAACTTTAAAAAATGTTAATGACTAAAATATTATTTCCTGCAATAATTAAGTCATTCGCATAGGCTACACACATAAAGATGCATTTCTCCCATGTTCGATAAAGTAGTAAGTAATCTGAATATGATTGAACAAAACCATAATGCTTTAATGTCGTAGCCAACTAGCAAACCAACAACGAGGAGCTTATTCTAAGTCGTACAACAACTTTTTCAACCTATAAACCAAATTTGGGTAAAAGTTATGTAAACCTAGAGGAACTTTCATGTATACCTCCTTAACCAAATCACCATAGAGAAATGCATTATAGACATCCCTTTGGTGAACTTCCCACTTTTTAATTGTCGTCACACCCAAGAAGGTATATACAATCACAATTTGCCATCGGGGCAAATGTTTCATCGTAGTCTATACCCCTTGATGATGTCTGAAGATGAAAAGTCTCACTTTCAAACATTATATACTCTCATCTGAGTGTGTTTTATTTTGCATACCTTTTTACTTCTGAGAGCTTTCTTTCCAGACTAGACTTTCTGCAAAATCCAAGTCTCATTCTCTTCAAAGGCTCATATCTTGTCAACCATTGCGGCACACCAACCAAAATCCTTTACGGCTTCCTTAAAATTTTTAGGTTCTTTCCCTACTGTCAAAGCTACAACAAAATTTTGATGTTTAGCAAAAACATTCATTGTTTACAAAGTGAGTAATAGGATAAGGAGTACTTAGGCATGTTGTTGAACATATAAACTTTTCGAGGAATTTACTATTTTAATTATGAGTAACAAAATCCTTAAATTTTGTTGGTGAAATTTTGTTTCTCATCTCCATTCCCATCTTTATCTCCATATTTTCTTCTTTTTGCACTACCATAACATCATCCCCATCAATTCCAAGTGAAGACATTATCTCATCATCCACACCACTTATACTTTCTCTTTCATTGTCATCATCATAAGTCTCCCATAAAATATCAATAACACACTCAATATTAGAAATAATGGGAGGAGTATAAGGAGCATGGTTTGGTGAGTCAACAAAAGTAAATTCATGTTCATAAAATTTCACATCTCGAGAGACAATATTCATTGGATTCTAAATCATACAATTTTCATCCTTTTTGTCCATAGGGGTACCCCACAAATATAGACTTTCGAATTCTACTAGCAAATTTATCTCCATCATGACATTGATGATGCACATAACATAAACAAAAACAAAATATCATGTTAGTGAACCTAGGTGGTTCACTAAATAATTTTTCATAAGGTGTCAAATAATTAAGCACATTAGATGGTGTGTGATTAATTAAATAACATGTTGCTAACACATTCACTCGAAAAGTTCATTACTAAATTATCTGAAATCTGAGTGTCATTATCACATTGATGTTTTCTTTCCACTCTCCCGTTTTGTTGTGGAGTACCTACACAAGATGTCTCAAACACAATCTCATTCTTGGAAGAAAAATCATGTAAGCAGTTAAACTTTGTGTCATTGTCACTTTGTATTTTCTTTATTTTCACATCAAATTGTCTATCAACGAAGGAAACAAAGTTCATAAACATAACTTCAATTTTGTTGCACAACAAATAAACCTAAAATGCACGGGAATAATCACCAACAATTGATAGGCAATAGTATGCCTCATAAGATGAAAGAGTGCAACAAGATCTCACAAATCACAATGAAATAATTCAAATGAACTACTTGTAGTATACTCACTTAATGAAAATTTATTTTTGTGTTGTTTATCAAGGGGGGCATATATCACATATTTTAGTATTATTACTTTTACTAAATTGACTCACATGAGAGGATGAACTTTAACACCTTTTATGATGGGTGATCCAAATAGTTATGTCAGAAATCAATTGATAAATTCACATCCATTGTTAATGCGTGTATCTTTGGAATACCTATAAAAATAAAGTTCATTACTTACCCGCTCCAATCAACGTCTTCTTCTTCAAATCTTGTATTATACACAATGCTTTTGTGAATTGAACAACACAATTCGAAGCATTAATTAATTGAGATACAAAAATTAAGTTGCAAATTAATTGTCACAAAAAGAACATTATCAAATTGCAAATCACTCTCTAAAATCACACTGCCCTTCTTTATAATTGTGTTATATTTCCTATTCGATAATCCCATTAATATAATTGAAATCTTCTTTACATTTATCAAACAAGATAAATTTCCTATCATACTCTAGGGAATATCATTCTTATCATGAAAATAAATATTAGTTTTGAAAATATTCAAAATGTCAAAAAATTGTTGCCACTAAAGTAATGTCAAATACTCTTATTGTCTCATCTCAGTATAAAACTCTCCACCATTATTTTCTACCATTCTTCTTACATGTTAACAAGTAAAAGAAGTAGAATAAGAAAACTGATAATTCTTTTATTCATATGCCACTCATATATATATATATATATATATATATATATATATATATATATAAACAAGATAAAAATATCTTTCTTAAAAATATTTATTAAATAATGTTCTTAATTATGTTAATTAAATATTGTTCATAATTATAAAATAATATTAATGAAATATTGTAAGGACCTGAAATTTTTTTTTAAAGTCATTGGACCCTAGTTGAAGGCAGTCAGGCCCATCAGACTAGGGGCACATGACCCTAGCAAGAGCTTTTTCAAAGTCAACTTCTTCATTTGCCCTTTTTCCACTCTCTCTCTAGAAAGAAATATCCTTTTTCCCTAAACATTTTCTCTGCCTTCTCTCTAGAATTCCAGCAAAATTAACCGTTCAATTTCGATTCTAAAGGTGTTCAAGCGCTTACAACGTAGAGAGCTTCGATTCAAACCGAACGGTTTCTTGTTCCGATTGGTAAGTCACTTTCTCCTTTTCCCCACCATTTCTAGAACCTAGGGCATTGCTATTTTACAGAATGCATGCCACTAGAAGCGTTCTACTTCAAATTTGTGGTAATTTCTAGCCTAAAAAGCTAATTCTATCACCATTCGGTGATTTATAGGGTGTCTTTGGAATTTGTTGTGAGGAGCACTATTTAGAGCGTTCCTGTCAAGTTAAACCGTGAAACTTTTCAGGTAAGGAGAGCTGGGTTTTCTTTTTATTTATGCCCTGTGAAATCCTGGTATGCATGAGATGGGTTTTGTGGAAATTATGAAAGAATGCCTATGTTTAATTATTTTTTTGTACACTATTTTAATTATTGTTTCTGCACAAGAAAACCTTGTTGTTTGGTGTTGTTCTAGATGTTGTATTGCACCTAAATCATTTTCTGGTTGCTCTAAAAAAGACTTGTTGTTAGCTGTTATAAATTCTACAAATTCCTTGCTGTGTTAAAATAAAATTCTGTAGAAAAATGGTTGTTGTTTTACTCTGTTTCTGTCATGAAAAATGCTGTTGTTTTTAAAGTTTCTGCACCAAAAAATGTTGTTGTTTGAATGAAAATATTGTATCAAAAACTTGTTAGCTGATTGAACGAAAATGTTGTTTGAATTTTAAAGTTTTGTTGTTTTGGGGTTAAAAATATGAAGAATATATTTGCTATAATTGCTATAAAAAAATAATATAAAATATTCGTTGTAATTATTGTAAATATGGAATAATGTACTTGCTATAATGATTGTAAAAATTGCATAAAATGCTTGTTGATTGCTATTATGATATTGGTATAAAACCTTGCTATCCTTGTTGAAAAATAATTGCAAGATTGATGTTAGAAAAATAAATTGATGATATGATTTATACATTGAATATGGAAAAGGTTGGAGTGTTACGTATGTTGTAGGAATTCTTTTGGTTTTAATTCAATTTTGTGATTTTGTATGCTATATAATAATATATTATATAATGTTATCATAATTGTTATTTGATTGATATTCTTATAATATTATTTTATGATATTAGTTTATGGAGTTACAATGGTGTTGTTATATTTTAAATAGATAAGGTATACTATATTTAATATAAGGATTTTAGTTAAGTGCAATATTCGTTTATATATATATATTTATATATATATATATATATATATATATATTGGAATATAATTAAATATTATATTATAGAAAGTTAAGGGAAATTATTATAATAAGAAGTTTGTTTTGGAGAATCTATTTAGAAACTAAATAAACTATAAAAGTATAAAATAAATAAAGTAAATAGTTTTAATGCTGGAAAAATTATATAGTGTTAATTAAATGGTGGTTTAGATTTATGATCATATTGTGTACTTAATTAAATTAATTTTATTTGTGGGGATGTATTATTTTACAAGAAATTATAGAGTTTTATGGTGTGATTGAGATAACATGACAATATTGTCTATTTGAGATGGTTTTCAGTTTGGTGTTATGTTGTTTGATTGACAGAGTGTCATGTATGTATGTATATATTTGAATTGTGTGGCTTGAAAGAATATGACTGTGAATTAGAATGATGAAATTGAGTATGAACTGGACATCTCAGGGTGAGATGATTGGACGTGGTTGTAAAGAGTGTTGTTGTCTGTATAACTGTAGGGAACTTTGAAATGGTGTGTCTATCCCTACACTCAAAGCATTGTTCATACTCAAATAGAGAAGAACAATGTGAGTGGTGAGAGTAGAGGGAGGTCCTCGTCTATAGTCTTGGGTTTAAACATAGACAGATTGGGGGATTTACCTTGCATAGTGTTGGGGATGGGCCAGCTGAACTATGCAAGTGCAAAAACGACCAATAGTTATACAGTTATACCAAATCCGGATGAGTCACGTTGAGTATTTGATGCATGGTTTGGTTGGTATGCCTTGCTTGTTCTTTTATGTGTAATTAAGTATGATGACATTGATTGAATGTACGATATGTATGTTGTTTGTTTACCTAGCTCACCCTTACTTTTGTGTTGTATGTTGTTTGGGTATGTTTTCTCTTGCGATGATCATCCACTTGGATGAGAGCAGATATTGTTGAGGAGGTTCCATTGGAGCAAGTGTTGGAGGACGCTGACGCTGCAGCCTAGTTCTCTCTAGGATTCCACCTGTTTATTTTATGTTACTGTTGAGACGCTTATTAGATTATTTTGAAATACTTTGTTGTGGTTAAGAGTTTTAAACTAAGCCTCGATGACCGTAATCCTCTGCTTAATCGTACATTATACTCTAATTGTTCTCTTTATTTTGGATGATCACATCTTTATTATATGATTAGTATTATTACATATTTTGGGATGTCACAAATATTGTTCATAAAATAATTTTTATAAATAAATTTAAAAAATATTTTTTAATAATAAATAATCATAATAATAATATATATCTCAATATATAATTAAAGAAAAAGCATCGTCACTCATTTTTCCTTCAAACAACAATTTTATGTGTAGAAAAAAATTAAGAATAGAATAATTTATTAAAAATCGGATTAAGAAATTAGATGTCATTTAATGAGTAAATAGTTCGTTATTACATGTGAATAAAGAATAAAAATGAAAAACGGAAATATTTTTTATTAAAACTTAAATGAATTTTCAAGAACCCTATATCAATGACCAGATATTTGTTTTACTTGGTCGGAAATTCAAATTTCGGGTGTAGTGGAGAAACTTGATATCACATTAAAAAAAACACATTTTAAATGAATGAAAAAGAAAAAGAAACCAGAAAACGTATGAAATATTGAAGATTGGTCTAGAGTGTTCCATTTACAGCTTGCTAGAGTCCGAAGAAACATTATTAAAGAATTTGGTCATCCCAAACTCATCTTCAAAGAAAGAAAAACAAAGCATTATCAGAACTTTTTCATTTATATAATAAAAAAAATATTCATATAGTCTCGTAGTAGTACATTTAAATCAATATTTTATCTAAGTTGCTTCGTGGTGTAATTAAAATAGCATCGTATTTCCTAATCATAGCGATCTCCACGATTAGCTACCAAACAAATTCACATTTCCCAAACTCTTCACTATTCAAGAACGCAACTCCCACGTGGAACAACCACAGCACTCCACGTCAACACATACGTCCAAACAAAATTAATATTGCTACTTTTGTCTATCAAGACAACTTGAATCCAACAAATTTAAGATTAGATTTTATTATTTCTTTAAGCTCAATGAGTGGGTTTCTCTATTATTTTATCATGAGTTGTGCATGTTCGTTAAATAAATAAATAAATAAATAAATTATTAGTCATGGTAACTAGCTTAGGTCAAAATATATAGTATAACCTCAATTAGCTACTTTAATAAATTAAAATAAAATATTATATTAATATCCAAACGGTGATTGGTCATGTGCAGGTAGAGTGAGTCCATTAATCAATTAGCAAATCTGATTGAAGGTGCGCATAAACCTAGTTTTATATCTTAATAATTAGGGCATTAGGAATAAATTAATAGTATAAGACAAGTGCTCTCGTAGCTTTTCGTATCACATATTATATGCAAATAAAATAAAGTGTCGGAAAGACGCTTTTATTATTTATTTATTTTAATTTTTATGCTTCTTATTGTAGAACTTCTTCATGCATTTTATTGAATAAAATATTATGCTCGCTTTTCCTTCTGTCAGAAAAATACACTTGCTTTGATTTTTCTCACTCTTTTAATAAAATAATACCTCTTTCTCTTCTCCAAAGGATGCAAAGATTAATCCTTCATTTTATTGCAACCAAAGCTATTTAAAAAAGATGATAAAAGCATCTTTGTGCATCGAGGAACATGCTTTTCATCACTAATGTGTGTGTGTGTGAGAGTGTTCTTTTTATAAGGGTGTGTTCAAGTTACTTGCAAGTAAAAGATAAGCAACATTTTTTTACTTTCACCTTGCAAAGTGATGAACTATTATTTTTTTTTTTTTTATGTGAGGAAGATAAGATGGGACACCCTTTGTCCCTATGAGAAATAAATTATAGAAAACGTAGAATGCGGACCTAATGAAAGACTTGCTATATCAAACTTACTTTTAAAAAGAACGTTAAGAAATAAGTGTTTTTAATCAAAACTCTACCAAACATCTAAACTTTATATCAAATTAATAAGTGTTGTGCTGCCGTTCGAGTTAATTAATGTATATGCATTTTTATAAGCAGGGTGGCTAATAAAAAAAGAAAGACTAAAAATCCTTTTATTTTGATAGGCAAGGTGTTATGCCCTTTTGCCAAAACAAACAAAAATCTTAATTTTTCAGGCACAGTTTGTTTATTGAAGATTATGCAATTATTCCATGAAAAAGATT
Source organism: Vigna reflexopilosa (assembly GCA_027742785.1). Taxonomy (NCBI): domain Eukaryota; kingdom Viridiplantae; phylum Streptophyta; class Magnoliopsida; order Fabales; family Fabaceae; genus Vigna; species Vigna reflexopilosa. Next base: position 26,337,744 of record CM050917.1, on the reverse strand, counting down.
AGGTAGATGAACAGAAACAATTGCTTACTGTTAATTATGTATTAATATAGGAGTAAACATTCTATTCAACAATTAATATGATAATAAAAGTCACCACTTGAATTTTCCAGTGAGATAATTATAAAGAAATAGCGTGTGGGCCAACTAATTCATTATCGCATTTGATTAAACTAAAAAGAATGTATTCTTTTTTAACTTTTGTTTCAAATTTCTTTTGTTTTTAATTAGGATGCATATAAAATTATTTCAGGCTTCACGGAAAGAATCATAGTATAAGATAATTTATTAAATGTTAAAAAAGATGTCTCTATATACGTTAGAAAAAAATAAGTGTAGAAGAAATAAATTTCTCTTTAGTACGTGTATAGTATATATTGAATATTTAATTAATAAACATAAAAAAATTATGCATCAATAAAATATTTATAGTTAATAATTAAAAATAAAAAATCATATCTTACTATATATGCAATTTTTTTAGGAAAATATTAATATAAAATAATAAAAATAAATAAGTAATTTATATATATAGACACACTAACAACAGATTTTAATGAGCTTTTATCTTCAATATTATACCAATTTAAATACTAGAATTAAATACATATGTTCTTCTCAATTATTATTTATGATAAATACATCTAAAATTTAAAACAATTCCTCTATTCCAAGAATATTCAACTATGCTTATTTTAGATGCTAGGTTACGAATTAAAAAATTTATAGTTTATCAGAACATAGTATAAAATAAATATTTCCAATTATGATTCAAAGCCGTAGTATTTTTTTTAATACGCTATGGTTTTTATCCTATAGAAATCATAGCTTATTTTTATTAAAATTGACTATGAAGGTAACTGCTGCAACAATAAGAGAAACTTGGAAATCTACTTTGAACGTAGGTCACTCTTGCAACAAATAATGGTAAAAATAAAGGTAGGTTATTACAACAATTTAGATCAATGAGAAATTCCAAATATATCATTGTTATTGTTTTAATAGTTGTAGTACGATGTGGAGCACAATGTACCCCTTATTTAGTCTAAAAACCTAGAAAATGGTATTTAAAATGATAATTGTTTAAAAATAGTGAGACTCAAATATTTTAATATTAAATGGTTTTAATATAAATATTCATTATAAATAGTTTCATTATTATAAAACACATAATCTCTTTAGAAATCACTTTTCTAGAGTCATATGCCTCATGTTCATCTGTTTGAGATCGTCTATGTGATCCTCACAGTGAGATCTTCAAGTCTACTCGATTATTTTCTCAAAAGGAATAAGTTAGTTTTCTGCTATTTTTCTCGAGTTTCACATTTTTCAATACAGGTGGCGTTTCGCTCTATCACATGTATAGTTGGAGTCTTCTTTTAGGTTATTTACTGATCAATGGTTCTAATGGTATGCCCTGATCATGAATCTATTGTCTATAGGTACAGATAGAGTTCTTTGAACTATAAGAGCAGGGTCTCCTAGAACAGTTGATCTTCTAAAAAGGTAAGGGAAGCTAGTGTTATCTTATAAATAAATTATTTAGTATGAAATGATATATGGTATTACATGAATCAAATGCATGTTGGTGATTGTGTTAAATTGTTATTAAGTTTGGTTGTTTTGGAAACAATGATTCTTGGTTGATTGATGTTGGTATATCTTGCTGACTTTGTTTGGAATTGATTTCTATCATAAATGCTATTGTTGAGTGGTTAGTAGTGTCAATTTGGTTGTGATATTAAGAATAGATGGTGTAGTTCAAATTACAAGCCTTTATCTTTAGTGAAAAAGGAGGTGTTGATAGGTGAATCTTAGAAATAGGAGTCTAAGGGAAGAAATAATCATTTAGGATGTTTTTCAGTGTCATTTGAAACTTATTGGCACCTTGAGTTGATAAAAATATGGTATGGAAGCAAGTGTGAGTCAATATGGTGGTTTTAGGAGGTTTTATGTTCAATTTTAGGGATTTTGAATGGTGAGATTCTAAATTAGAAGATTTGTGCTAAAAGGGATGGTTTGGGGTCTGTTGTTGAGTCATTTATGACTTATTCAAACCTTTACTTTGCAAAATTTGGGGTTAAAGGGTGTAGAATTGAGTTGGGTGATTTAGAGTAGTTAAGTTGGTTTGGGATGATTAATCTGAGTTATAAATGTGCTTTTCAGTGTTTTTCAATGCTTAGGAGGTTCTAGGGATCAGTTAAACATGTGCAGAGAGTGTCTAATGTTAGAATTGAAGTGTAGTAACTCTGGTGTCACATTGAGTACCCATAGAGAGCCCTTTCAATGCCCTTTTTGCACGAGCTTTGGCGTTGAGGGCCCTTGGGCACCCTTCTAAGCATCCTTTTTGCATCATCTTTGGCGTTGAGTGCCCCTGAACGCCCCCTAGACACCTTTTTGCAGGTTTTTGGTTTTCTAGTTTCTAAGTTATTATATGATTTAGATGCATGTTTTTGGATGCTTTGATATGTAATGGTTTCATGTGATTGCGTACTGTGTTTATGTAAAAAAGATGTATATAATTATGTGAGATATCTGATGATGATGATGATGATGAGTATGTTGTTGATCATGTGAATAGTTTATGGACATAATTCAATGACCCTCTTGGAAAGGTTACATGGTGATGCCTTTAATGTTGTAAGTATGAATGTAGGAATGTCAGTCTTTGGGTTCATCATAATACTTTAATGGTCATCCATTATTAAGTAGAGAGGGGTGATGCATGTGGTGAGAGTAGCATGAGGTCCTAGTCTAGGGGCTTTACCTTGGCCTAAGGCTTTGGTTAACTGACTAACCTTGTGTGTTAGCTTGGAGTGGGCCAGTTGTTTCACCATTACAAGTGAAAGAATCGCCATAACTCGACATTCATACTATATCCAGATGGTTAAGTCTAAGTCTGTGGTATGATTATGATGAATGTTTTATTATGTGTGAAGTGTAATATATGATGTAATGTTATTTTACTATGATGAAATATTTTACCATTAGCTTATCCTTATTTTTGTGTTGTCTGTTTGTGTGTTTGTTTTCTCTTTTGTCATGATCACTTAAATAATGTGAGCTTAGGTAGACGTCTTTTCAGTTGCTCTAATAAGAGGTGAGAATGAAGCAAATGTATAATTAACTGATTCTCCAGGTGTAGATCTCTCCTTTGTAGTATGCTTGTTTTACCTAATTGTTGTATTATCATCTATCTAACGTTTTATTTTAATAGTTTTATACTATTAAAATGGAATGTTATATTTAAAGGTTAAAAGAAAAAAAAATTGACATAAAAGACCACAACAAACATGAATGCAATCACTTATGGACATTTCCAAACAAAAACCAACCAAAACAAATTAAGAAAAAGTTTCTCTTTCGTGACAAGAGAATAAAACAACAAGTTCTATAACTATTAGAGACAATAAAAGCTTTCTATAACTCTAGTTTATCTACATAATTAATTTGTATATTTTCACTAGTATTAGTAAATTTGGTTAATTAAATTGTTAAAAAAAATTAACATTAAGTTTAGTTAGAAATTTAATCTCTATATTTATATCTTGAATTATGTATTTAGTTTTTATATTTTTTTATTTAATTGAATCTCTAATTTCTAAAATAAATTTAATTGAATCTTTATTTGTTTTTAAAAATTCAATATGATCATTTCTATTAGAATGTCTAGTATTAAAAATTAGGCATATCATATGTTAAAATTTAAATAATCTTCTATTCTTAAATTCTTTAATTTTGATCAATAACAAATATATATTTTGACACACAATATTTTTAAATAATATCAATATCAATGTAACAAAATATACTATTAATTTTTTTAATAAAATAGAAATCCAATCAAATAAAAACTAAAAATAAAACCAAACTGAATCACGCATCTACATAAAAACATAAAATTATTAATTTAGTAATACATGAAAAATGAAATAGTTTTAACACTTTCTAACATGCTACACTTTCATTTTAAGTTAACACATACTCCAGCTCAATTTATTATATACTAAAGAAAATGGAGATTCTTATAGAATTTTAAAATGCAAAACTGATTTGATTAGTTTTATATCACACACATGTTTGTATTACAATATAATTTAGAAAATGTATTTTTGTCCGAATTTCAATTATTTATATTTTTTATTTTATTCTGTTTCCTTTTATTTACAGAGGAGCATTGTTTTCAAATAAAAAAGAAAAAACCTACCATGTTGAAAATTTAATAACAATATAACAGTACATATTCAACACTTGTAAATATATCTTCGTTAAAATAATAAAAATAAAAAGACTGTTGTACTTGCTTTGTATGTGTGGTGGCCCACTATCAGAGGCGCTCTGAAATCTTAATTTCTGACTATCCGATTCTAAAGGCAGAGATCGTACGGTGTATAAGAGTCCTTTGGAAACACGATGTTGATGGTTGCGGTGCCACGTAGGACGACAATTCGAAAATAAATAAAGCAAGAGAGAGAGAAGTCTGACGTGGGATTTTAAAGTTGGTTTTGGTTCCCTAACCTTAACCAGACCAGTGAGTCCCACCATAGAGGGATGGGTCCCACATAAATAATATTATAAAATGAGAAGAATAATAACTACTATTCATAATAATTAAAATAATATTTATTATTAATATATAGTATATATGTTTGACTCACTCCTCACTTTGGGAAGGAAAACCAAACCACCCACTTCACCATCAATCACCATTCTATCTCCTCTTCCTTATTCTCTTCATGTCTCTTTCAATATTTATCTTTATTTCAATTTCCACCTTCTACTATAGATATTTCTCTGTCACCTCCTTTTTTGCATTATATTTTTAATTACCAAAATTAATTATTTTTCTATAAATTATTATTTCATCAGCAGCCTATTAATTTATTCTTATATGAAGAATAGTATCATATTAATATATATTATAATTATTACATATTTTATCTTTTTCTTTGACAGCACTATATTATATATTATATGTAAATGATAACATTGACCACTGACTCATACGCGTACTTAAAATAAAATATATTCAATCATATTCTATTAATATTTTAATTATTTAGTCGTTCATGCATGTCATTGTTATCATGATACTTTAAAAGAATTATATAAAACAATAGGGAAATGATGAATTTTAAACTATACAAGTAATTATATGAATACTTTTTTATTCAAGCAGCGAGATTAAGAAAAAGGAATTAAAAAAATATATATATTCGCAAATCTTGCCAACTTAGGAACGTGGAAGAAACCAGAAGAATTGGCCAGTTTCACAATTTAATAAATTTACATTGCAAAAATTGGTGCTAATTTTTGTGACCTTGCACACGAGTAAGATTCAATGTACATCAAACTTTCAAAGTCAAACTTTATATATATGACAATTAATATAACAATAAATAAAATTCTTAATATGCATTTTATCTTATTATTCTACTCTTAAAGTTGTGATAATGATTTTGATTTATTAATTTATTAAAATAAGTAAATGATAATAATAATTTAACTGTTTCTACAAGTAACTATGTGAATTAAACTCTTATTTTATTTAACATTATGTATGCATATTTGTTTGAAAATATTTAAAATAAGATAAACTATATATATATATATATATATATATATATATATATAAGTGTTATCGCATCTATGTTTTGCAGAAAAAGAGATAATCACTACAAAAATAATTGTTTTTAAGTTGGGATTATATTTGAGTTTATGATGGTTTTAATCCTTATTAAATGTATTCAATGTGGTATGTCATTCTCCTAGAAAAGTTAGAAAAGTTAGCGTGTTAATAAATTATTTGTAACTTTTCATTTTGAAAGATAGATTTGGGGAGTGGAGTGAATGACTAAGATGAAATTTGAGGGGGATTTGATTGTTAGTTTGTTTTAAATGAATTTGGAATTGAAAATTAGTGTAGGATTGAACACGTGTAACAGATAAAAAATGGTTTAATTGGTAAAAATTAAATATTACCAAAATATCCTTAGTAGTATAATTAATATAAAATGATAATTGTTAATATTATATATAATTTAAAAATTATTATAAAGAGAAAAAAAAGTAAAATTTAATTTTAACATAAAAAAAATTGTATTATTATTTATTATTATTATTATTATTATTATTATTATTATTATTATTATTATTATTATTATCATTATTATTGTTTGTCGGAACCGAATCCAAGCCTTGATAAAACCGAATCCATGAGCACTAGAATCGAATACAACATCATGACGTTGCGTGAAGAACTGAATAAAGGTGTTCTTTAATAGGGTTTAAATCTTTAGTGCCTAAGGTTTGAAACTCCATTGGACAGTTGTTTGAAACCTCATTTTGTCTACCGTCATCATTATATTTACAATCAAGTTTAGATATATTTTAATTGAAGGATTTCTTTGATTTGCTTCATAATTTTTAATAATACATAAATTCTGAAATAAAATAAAATTTATAAAAGAGAAAGATATTATATTTTTGGTATTTATAATTTGCATATCATTCATAAAGGAAAAAAAAACAAAGTCTATCATTTTAATATCAAATAATATAAATGATAAAGTATAAAAATTAAAATTAGTAAGTCATTACAATGCCACATGTTCTAAATAAAAAAATAGACATAATGACAAATTAAAAAAACAATATTCTAATGTGGTTCTTGATGTTGATAATTTATTTTTCTATTAGGAACATTTACTTAATTAGATACCTATCGTTGATGTATGACACAGTAAAATCACAGACAACTCTTTTTGATAATTTTGTACAAAAAAAATGAATCATTGTCTTTATTTCACACATGCTCCACTATATTTAACAGAATGGTAAAGTAGGGATCATATGTTCCTAATATTCTAGCCCCTTTTCCTTTTTACTTCATATTCTTTATGATGAAATTATTGTTTCCTTTTGGAGCAAACATGAATGGGTTAAAACAATGCTACCATTATTCTTTAGCTTTTCTTAAATTTGTCACAAATGTTTCTTCCTCCTTTCATCAATAACTGAAATACAGGAAAACACCAGAAAAGATGAGGTTTGAATAATGTTTTAAAGCTTTTTCGGAAATCAACATTTCATGACTATTGCAAATATTAGACGATCTATAATAGTTGATAGATGTGTGTATGTTTAATATAGCGTTTAGGAAAACATTTTGAAGATGAAAAAAATAACAAAAATATTTTTATACTGGTTCACTCCAACCTGAGCTACGTCAAGTTTCCCTTAAAATGAGAATAAACCACTTCTGACATACAACGAGTATTATCAACCACTCCTAGTTACAACACTAGTCAACCTGACTAGACGAGTTTAACCACTTATGATATTCACACTAGACAAGTGTTTTCAGGTTCTTATAAGATAGAAGATTACTCTCGTAGAGAGGATATATGAATAATATAATGAACTTCTGAAATCTTGTAAAAGTTCTTTCTCTTTGAATAAAAGACTTTAGACAATATGAACTTAGAGCAAAAGCAACAACGTAAGGATTCAAGGAATTGTTCTTGTTGTTCTTCTCTTTAGTGAGTCCTCCTTATATAGCCTTCTTCGAGAGATAATCGTTAAGCATAAAGTTGACTTCCATGTAGACTTCATAGCCTTTTTAAGTAGGTAGTCAGACTTAGGCCTACGTTGTAGAGTGACTATGATTTATTAGATCTTTGTTCAAAAGTAGCTTGTACAGTTCTTCAAAGCTTAAAGCTTTGAGGAAACATTCCATGGAATGCCTTCTTATTTCTTAACATGTTTATTTATCTTGTGCAAGAATTTGAGCAAGGTCTTGTGTTATTCTGCACAAATAAAGAGAGCAAATCGTACAAGCAAAGAAGCAATTTTTTGTACATTCAATAAATGTGTGAAACGTGAGTGATCGTTATCACATTGCATGTTTAAAACATATTGGTAGATGTTAGCTCGTCTGATGAAAACATCGTTTAGTTATGTTTAGCAAAACTTGTGCGCAAATGCTTTATCCTTTTTACTATATGATATGACGATTAGACACAATGTTAAGAGCTCTATAACGTTTAGTGCGTTTTATGTATTTATTAGACGCTATTATGATATCATGTATTATCTCATTTGATAGCATTTGATGCGTTTAACTAATCCTAGGTGATTCATTTCTATAATCACTAATTTCTTCAACACGTTTTGATATAAAATTTTAAGCTTTAGTGTTTAATCAAGTGTTTGCTAGACGTTTTCACACGTCAGACACTATTTGTTAACATTGTTTGTTAGATGATATATATGTATTGGAAAATGCTATTTTCATAAAACGTTATAAATGTTTATTTCATTCAACACATATTTTATTCAACGTTATTCTTAGCAAGTACAATCTTTAAACTCTTTACTTAATAAACAATATTTCGTTAAGTGTTGTATGTTAAACTTCAAAACATGAGTTGTTAGACAGTTTAGTCTCTTTGAACGATCTTGTCTTAACAATAATAATAACAATATATTATATAAGTCTGCAAATTATTCATACAGGGAGCACTTTGATCGTTTAGATGAAGTATAAACAGAACTATCTTTTAACTTGATAGATCAATTAGATCATTGTAATTTGATGAAGTTATTCGTGTGATACAAACGAACCTCTTATCTCTCTTGTAAATTGTATATTATGCATTAAGTTCAATACCTATTATGGTCCCTCGGTTTGTTAGGTTTGTTCAAAGTTATCCTACCTTTTTTCAAAAGTTCACAGAAGTCCAATATTTTGTAAAAATGGTTCTCGTTAGTCCTTTTTTCTTACGGTGTTAAAAATGCTAACGATAGAATTGCCCCCTATCCAAAAATGAATGAGTTGAACACTTATTCATTACATGGCACATGAGGTCAGTTGAGGTGTAAATTTTAAAAATAAAATTTAATGGCATGGAAATGTTATAACAGAGGGTTAAATGAAATTACCTTTAGGTTAAAATCAATTCGCAAATTGGGGCAAATTGGGGTTGAAGAATCTGTTGAAATTGGTGTTGAAGTTGGGTTTGTGGTTCGTTGAAGGTGCAATTTCAAGATAGTAGGTCAGATAAGTGTTGTTAACCTGATGTTGTTGTTGTTGGTTTTGGATGTTAGGGTTTAATTTCTTATTGAATTGGTTAATTTTGTATAATTTATTATTTTCTTTGATTGATGATGTTTTTCGTGGTATAAATTTTGTAATTATTTGTTCTTGTTTCCTTAAATGTTCAATTTGTAATTGTTTTGTAGTCCGTTATCGGTTTAGATTTAAATATGATTATATTTGTCGTGTTTTGAGGGGTTTAAGTGTGGAAAAAGTTATCACGTTTTGGGGGTTGATATTGGTCCTATAGGTGTTACTTTAAATTAATTTAGTGGTTCCCGTTTCCATTTGCAGGGTAGGGATTGAGATGTTTGAGGTAGTGGTCCACCACGGTGGGACCTTGATAAAAGAAGTGTGCTTTAAGTATATATATGGGGAGATAGTTTATTAGGACGTTGATCCCGATAAATGGAGTTTTTCTGAAATACTAGGTGTCGTTAAAGATTTGGGGTACGTTGAAGTACAAGAGTTATATTATAGTATACAACATGTGTTACATAAGATGTATGACGACAAAGGAGCAATGAATATGATGAAGGTGACAAATTATTTAGAGAAAGTAAACTTGTATGTTGTACATGGTGTGGACGAACCACATGTTGTAGAAAACGATGTCAATCAAATTCTTTACCTTTGTGAAGGACCTGTAGAGAGTGATGAAGGTAGTGGGGTTATAGGTTTGGGACATGTTGAGGCTGGTGATGAAGGAAATGTGGAGGAACAAGTTGAAGTGCAAAAGGAGATTGAGGAAGGAGTAGTTGACTGTGTTAAAGTGGGGGTGCATACAAAGGGTGAGGTAGACGTGCAGAATGCTGGTGACTTGGTGAGTGAGGGTGAGTTGGTGACTGTGGGTGACTTGGTTAATGAGGGTGAGTTGCTGGAGACAAATAGTGGAGTAGAGGTTGAGAGAGAGGGTGGACTGGAGGTGGAGACAAAGGGTGGAGTGGAGGTTGAGAGAGAGGATGGAGTGGAGGTGAAGAAAGAGGGTGGAGTTGAGGTGGAGAGTGAGGAAGAAATGCAACTAGAAAGTGAGAAAGAAGTGCAACTGGACAGTAAGGATGAATCACATATGGATCATCTTAGTTGTGATGAGTATGTGGACGATGATAATGATGAACAATATAGGGCTGAAGATAGTGATAATGAAACAGAAGGACATGGTAGGGGGTTGTCAGATAATGAATGAGAGTCTGATGTGCTCTTAACTCCAGATAATAATAGAAGTGAGGAGGATGACAACGACGATAAACCATGTCGTGGTTCGTTTCCTACCGATGGAAAACAAAAGTCAATGGCATATTACAAATGAGAAGTTGGTACTATATTTACCGATAAGGATGAGTTTAAGGAGGTCATTAGAAGTTATGTTGTTCATGTTGGGAGGGTTCTAAAGTTTGTCAAAAATGATAATCGTATGGTGAGGGTGAGATGCATGGGTGGACAACGTGAGTGTCCATGGGTAGCTTACTGTGGGTATTTGCCATCACATAAGATTTGGCAATTAATGAATATTTTTATTAATGAATTTAAAAATAAATATGTTATTACATATATAAATAAAAAATTTAGGCATTTATTTTTTTTAATTTATTTTAAAAAAATTTACTTTTAAAAACATTTTTTATTGGTATTTTGTCCAGTTAATTAGAGTCTTTAATAGTGAAATCTTTGTTAGATTGTCTCATAAAAAAAAGTAGAATATATTAGATTTATTAGAATTTGGTTTTGGTATGTATATATAATTTTGTTAATGATTTAATTTCTTTATTCTTCTCCTTAGGTAAAATTGATTTTGTAAAGACTTGGATGAATTGTTTGGAGTTTTAAGAAGGATTACTAAGTGTTAGTTGTAGTAAAACACACTTCAATCCATTCATCCAAGTAAAGAGAACTAATCTTATTTTTTTATAATATTTTTTGGTTATTTGGAATGAATGAAATTAAGAAAATTTGTGAATGATTTATAATATGTAGTGGTTTATGAATTTAAAATGGAACTATAGTATTGTAAATGTAAACTTTGCCCACTTCTTAAATTTATGAAAAAAAAGAATAAGATTATGAGCTGAAAACCTTGAAAAACCATTGTGGTTTGGTTGATTGATTAACTCTTGAGCTAAATATCACTGGTAGCTTAGGCAAGATTTACACAGAGTAGACTAATTTCAGTAATTGTCTTACATTGCTTAAGTGACAGATTGATTGCTCAAACAATGTAGGGTATAACTCTATAGAGAATTTACAAAGTGAGTGAATTTACAAAGTGAGTGAGAAAGATGTGGAGATGATTCTCTCTCCTCTAGAAGCATATAACTCAAGCGATATATTTTGTGTCTCAAGCATTGATTCTAAATGCTAAAGTGTGGCATGATGTAGTGCAATCATGTTGTAACATGAAGTAATCACTAGCGCAAAACTAGGTTTTTAAGTATGCTAATTTAAGTCTCTTAAAAAAAATATGGTGGCAATTTTGTAAACAAAAACACTACTTTAAGTCTCAAACTTAATTTTACATTTGTTCAAATTTTTGACAAACTTAAATTTATGCTACATCTAAAATAAAAATTAAATTTATGTTTTTAATTCTTTTAGGTTTCAGAGTAATACAACCCTCCCATTTCTCTCCCTCCCCATCTCCCACACGATTTCTCTCCCTCCACATCTCCCCAATGATTTGCTTCCCAATCTCTCATTCAGCAACGATGACCTCCGACGACTCACCAATAGTTGTTGTGCTTTAATGTTGGTTAGACACAAGTGTTTTGAGGGTGTGGTTTAGTCTTGTATTGTTGGATTTCTTCCATCATGTTAATTGTTCACACGAACAGTCAACATAATAACATGTATCTTTTACAAGTGAACTTGTTTAAGTGATAATATGTTAAAGTGATAATGTTATATTGTATTTAATATTGTTTATACTTATTATTATAATTATTATAATGTATGACTTTGTTGATGATTACATTAGTATAATTTATAAAAGTGAAAGTAATTATATATATATATTCTAAATAAATATATGATATATGTGACATGTTTTTCTAGATGAAAGTTAATATATATATATATATATATATATATATATAATAAATTTAAAGACTATTACAATCTAAAATTCTATTTAAAAATAATATTTTTTAAACATCTCAAAATGATAAATAAGTTTCATACAGTTTTGAAAAATAGATAAAAGCTTTTATTAAATACAGTTCAAATTTGTTCTTATAATCAAACAAATCTGACTGAGACAGATTATATATTTTTATTATTAAAACTATATCTTCAATAAAAAAATTGGTCTATTGTTTATTTGAATAACAAAATTCTAGACATACAATGTGATAGAATAAAAACAGACTCTTATTTATTAATTGAGAAAACAAGAAGTTTTGGCCGCATTATCTTCTACATATGTTTTTCTTCCAACAATTTATTTTTAATTTCATTCCAAAATTGAAAACTACAACCTGTTCCTCTATTTTGGTTTGCACTTTCTTTGTTGTTGGTTTCTTTTATCTCATTGTAATGATTTATTTTTCTATACCATACACAGGATTGCTTAAAGTTTAAGTCTTTTTTTAAATTCTTTGGTTTGAATCTTTGCTTTGATATGTTTGACTATAATATATAACCTACTTAGTCTTTAGTTTCAATTTTTAATGGACATTGCGTTTTCTATTAATTTAGAGATAAATTTTGGAGTAAAATCATTGATAAAAAGAGATTTGTTTAAATTTTAAAATAATTATTCTGAAGTTAATGAATATAATATAATATGTAACTGAACAACAACAGTTTTTAAAAAACCTCACATCATTAATGATTTTTAATAAAATAAGAAACAACCTAAGAAAACGTGTATTCAGTTTATATATACATATAAAAATAGGTTGAAATTTAAATTTAAAACTGAAAACACAGAATCCTGTGACAATCGGTGATCTTCATCTCATTTCTCTATAAAATATTTAATTATTACATATTAGTTTAATAAGTTTGGTAATTTAGTAATAATAGGACTACTTTTCTATTTTATATTATTCACCCCACCCAACTGCACCCCACTAAGCCTGAGCGGGGCCTCAGTGCGCTTTGTTTACACTTGCATCTTAAGCGCGTTAACATGAACTGGGGAAAGATAACTTATTATGTTATTATTATGGAAAGAGGAAAAGATATAAGTAAAGTGAGACATGACCACTTTAAGTTGCCATTCCATATTCCATCGACAATAACTTTTCTGCCATGTTGGCACTACCAAGCCACCACCGTCGGATACGGAACGATCTGACGGGGCTCGTAGCGCCGAAAGCCTCATCCGCAAATCTGACCCGTCCCTTGCTGCGCGAGTGTGATGTATGAATAGTGAAAGGGAAACATTCAACCATTTTCTCTTTTTCCACAAGCATATGAAAAGTGGAAAGATCAGATTATTAATTAATTAATTAATAATTAATTAACTCATAATGGCATTTAATAATTATAATCCCTTTAAATGAAGTGAACTGAATGAAAATAAATACATAGAGGCATAGAACAGAAGAGAGAAGTCTAAAGCTCTGCAAATTTTGAGAAGAGGTGGTTAATGGTGGAATTCCGGTGACTCGCTGGCTGTTGCGGTTTACGAAGGTTTTATCTTTGATTTTGTTTACATGAGAGAGAAGAAAGAAGAAGCTCATGGATAGAACCAGAGAATCCAGAAGACCATCCATGGCCTCCTCCACCAGACGCAGACATCGAACTATTGCTCTCAGAGACTCTTCCGGTGTTAACATGCTTTCTTCTTCATTTTCTTCTACTATTTCTTCTGTGCTATTTCTTATACTATTTCTGTTCCGTGACAGAGGAAGGAGCTGTGGAGTTGAGGGAAGGTGTCAATAAGAGAGGAAGGAATCGAGATAGAGATAGGGATAGGGATTCGTTGAACAGGAGCAAGAGGAGGAGAGGCTCTCACTCCCAAAGCACCGAAGAGAGCGTCGGTAACGAACAAGACGAGGATGTTGTAGATGTTGTAGACGTTGGCGTTTCTAAGATCCGTTCTCCTAATAATCCGACGTCGTTTTCCTCCGATCAGAACCATCGCCGGGTCTTCACGCCATCGAAACCGCCTCCGTTTAAAATAACGGAGGAGATGATCGGCGTGACTGTTCCCAGGAAGGCTCGTTCAGGTTGCGACGATATAAGTGTTCTTTATTTTCCTTTTACACTTTCATTTTGGTGTCTCCCGGACTAACTTTTACTTTTACTTTTCCCCCCTTTTTGCTTTGTTTTGATATTCGGTGTTTGATGTGTTTCCGCAGCTTCTGCGAAAAGGTCTCATGAAAGTTTGGTCTCGGCAAGTAGCGGCGGCGGAGAGGAGCAGAATTTCCGGCAACGGTCGGATTCCCCCGGAGGAATGAGTGTTGAAGCGGCCTCGCCTTCTTCTTCGAATGTTTCTCTTAGGAAGAAGATGGTCTGTGCTAGTTTTTTTTTTTTAATCTGTGTTTCGTTTTTTTGAAAAGGACTTTTTTGTTTTGTTTTATTGTTTCTTGAAGGATTGTGTTCTTTGTTGTGTGTTATGTTGCAGAAAGAGATTGAAGTTGTTCCTAAGGCATCAACATCGTCTTCCTCAGACATCGAGATTGAGATAGCTGAGCTACTCTACGGTTTGAAGACTTCAAAGAACCACGAATCTTCTTCGGAAAAGCCTGAAGCAGGTGTCAATCACCGCAACGCCACTGTACCTTGCCCCTCTAAGGATGTTGGTGGGTTTCATTTTCTGGAAGTTTTCTCTTTTACTCTTCTTTTTTTTTACCTTATCTTTTCGTTGGCATTTTATCAGAGAAAAAGAAAATGGAAGATGACAACAATTATTCCACCGCGGTTTTGAATAATTCTAGTGAAGAGTTAGTCAGGATTCAGATTGAGCAACCTACTGATGTGGATTGTCACGATCGTCCATCATCAGAGGCCCCGATAGAGGGTATAGGGGAAGACAATATGAAATCTGGTTCTGGGTTTGGGGATGCTTCTCTGAATGGAAGATCGGTTTTCCCTTCAAAGAAATCGCCGTCGCACATCAAGTTGGATTCCGATAAACAAGAATGGGCTTCCAACAGAGTGTGAGCATTAATGAACAATAGCTTTTTGTTTTGCTCTTGAATAAACATATTTTGATGCTGACCATTGTCCTCATTTCGTTTTGGCTCGATTTATTAGGATCTCGGTTGTTGCAGAGGGCAACACCCAGCGAGTAGGCAAGTTTGAGATAGATCTGACGGTGAGTCATAGTTTTTCCTGCTCTATTTTCCTTGGTTTTTGCTGTCAATTATCTGAAGAGTTCCTTTTCAACAGGCTCCTCCTCCTATGGCGCTTTCCCCGGAACGGGATGAATTGTCATCAGAAACTAAAGCTTTGGCACTGTATGCGGAAATGGTGAGTAGGTTGACTGTACATCTTGAAATTATTTTTTCTTGTTCATTTTTCTGCTTCGTGGTCCAACTCGTCAAAATTCTTGTGCAGAATGGAAATAGTCTCAAGTTGGAAACACCGGTTAAGAAGGGGAGAACTCCGGAAGAAATTCAAAAGGCGAAAATGATCGCATTTAACGAGAAGTTGGATGTGTTAAAACACGATTTGGACAAGCCAAACGATGACGATAAGACAAACAACAAATTAGAAGAGAAGGATAGGAACAAGGAATTGCTTACCGTATCATCAAATCCCAAAGTAGAGAAAACCGGTAACTAATTTGATATTTTTGGCTTTTTTAGCTTTTTTTTTTTATTTTAATTTTATATTCCGAACCGTATGTCAGCTATGATCGACCATTTTGTTAACTACAAGTCGCTCACATTTCTTTCCCTCTTCAGTTCAATCTACTTCAATGCCTTTATCGACAGCTGAATCAGGACGGTCCAGCAGTCTCCCTCCCATTGGGTATTAATCTATTATTAGATCATCACTTCCCTAGGCATATACCTTTTTCTTCATGGTTGTACTTCTCTAATTTAACTTTATGTTTGGTTATATTAGTAATGTGAATTAGCTAAGGTCGATAGTTTCAATTGGCAGATACAAGCCGCTCTCGGAGCCAGTTGTGAAGACGGAGAAAACCATAAGATCATTGACACAGCAGGTATTATAATTTTTCAAATACTTTGTTTCCTAGTTGTACGTATGCGAGTTCACTGGTTATGCTTACTGTGAGTTGTGATATAATCACTTCCAACCTATCTGTATTTAACGAGGCCATTTACATTACCTTCACGCTTCATATGCGCAGCATGTGAATTTTGTCCTCTCTCAAAGACAACCGAAGAGATGTGCAACACATTACTACATTGCTTGTAACATCTTACACCAACAATTTACAAAGATGAACCCCCCTTTGCCAGCAGCTACTGGCTCTGGTTCTCCGTGTGGCACAAAACCCAACAAAGTCAACTGTGTGCCCTCTGCAGAAAGTATGGCCGTTGGGAAGCAATCTCAAAAACACTTGGCAGTTGTAAACAAGAATTCTGCACAAGATAAAGGTTGGGCCGCCACCAGTAATGCCAGTGTTACGGCAGCCAAATGTTCTAATAATACCAATCCAATGGATTCAACTCATAGGGTGCAGCTTGTGTTCCAGCATGGTCCCAATCCTGGGCCACCGGGCAATCTAGTGGTACGGTCTTCTCATTTAATTGCTTATATACTACTGCTAAAAGTAAACGTTTGACAACTTTACTGGTTTTATTGATAGCTTGTGTTGTTGTGTTGATGGGTTTTATTTTGGAAAGTAATGTGATTTAATTTTGAATGTAGCATGGTCCTGCTTTCCTGTACCCTCCAGGGCAGCATCAAGCTTCAGTTACGGCAACTACTAATCAGGCAGGAGCTGTGAATTCCCCTAATAGCACTTCCTCGTATAATATATCCCATAGCTCAGTAGGCGGGTCTCTTGGTACCTCCTCAACTTTGCCAGTGGTAGCTCCTGCAATGAGCTTTAGCTACCCAAATTTTTCAGCCAATGGTTCCTCTCCGTATATGACAATAGTTCACAATAATGGGTATTCATTTCCTTTCTCAACTTCTATTGGAGCAGCTGCGACAATCAGAGGTGCAAGTCCTCCGCAAGCAACACATGTAATCAGTGGGCCTTTCTACTCTTCTCAAACGTTCCATCCACTTCAGCATCCTCAGTCACAAGCACTGGTACAACCAAGTTATCTTAATGCAAGCACATCAAGCAGTTCATCATCTCATAAACAGCCACAAGTTAATGGCAGTAATATTTTGACCTCTACAACTGTGGAGCAGCAGTCACAAAAGCGACAGACCTCACTCTCTCATCTACGCAAGCATGAGACTGAGACAGGTGGAGGTAATACACATTCTGTTGCTACTCGAACATCTTTCCCTCAGAAGACTGTGCATGGGCAGAACTTTACAATTCCAGTTCAGCCAGTGAACTATTCTTTTAAGCCATCTGCAGCATCAGATGTTGTTGTTGGCAATAGTGGAAGTTTTGGTGACAAACAACAGCAGCAGCAGGCTTTAAAAGGAGGGGTGGAGAATATACCATCTCAAGCATTTGCAATATCATTTGCTGCATTTAATGGGACCAGTGTTCCTTCAAACCTTAACTTCTCATCCATGGCACAGAATCCTGTGATACTTCATAGTGTGCCGGATATAGCATGGCAAGGGTATCAAGCTGCAAGCTCAACTCAGACTACTCAACAGATGAATTATTCAATGACTGAAACGAAGAGTGGAGGAAATTCTTCGCACCAAGAAGATGAAAAGAAAATTGCAAATGCTAAGTCTTCAAGCAACGGACCAACCACCCTTGTTTTTGATAATTCATCCAAGAATCTTAACTTCATGCTATCTACTGGAAACTGGTCTAGTCAACCTGTTGCTTCAACTTCAATAACAAGTGTGCCTCTTTCAAGTAGTGCTTCAAGTTCTCAACAGCCACAGCATTCGCTTCAGCTTTCAAAGCAGCATGCTGGGCAACAGCAGCAACCCACTCCGGCAAATCGATACAAAGCATCATCCACTAATAGCACCCTTGGTCCTGCTACAAAATTTGCAAACAATGCCCCTGTTTTCTCACAAACTCTTACTCAATGCAAAAGTTCTAGCCAAGCTTCTCACGCTAAGGCCTCGGGTAGAACTTCAGATTCTCATGCTCATCACTCATCTATCATGACACCCAATGCTCCAACCTTCAAGAGTTTTTCTCAGGAACAAGGGAGAATTTTGTCCGGTCATATGCAAATTTCTTTTGGTGGAAATTACATAACTTCCCTGCCACCCCAAGGGCAACAAGTACTCAGTGGCAACCAGCCTATGTGTACACCACCTCAAGGAAATATTAAGTCAAATTCGGAAGGAAGTAAAGTTGGTTCGTCAGTCAACGCTTCACAATTTCAACAAGCTGAAAATTCTGCTGGGAGTGGCCAAAAATCTTCTCCAGTTTGTGGGAGAAATGTCCCATCAATATTAAGCTCATGCACCAGCCACCTATCAGAGCTAAAATATTAATCACCACATCGTTTTGCTGCACAAGGAATTGTCTACAATTATACTCCTATTTGGTAATCAACATATATTTTGGAGGTCCTTGCTGCTCTTCTTCATGTTTAAAGCTGCATTTCATGGGTTTTGTTACCGCCCTTGTGGTTTTGGTACGGACGGTCATGTCAGCTGCCAGGTGCTTGTATAAAAGCGATGCTGTCATTTGAACATCACTTATTGTGAGAGGGCATGCGGTATGACATTTGCTGGTGGGACACAAAGGAGTGGATAATGGAAGGAAGTTGGGATCCATTAGGCCTGCAATTTTGAAACAGTAGGTAGCATTATCTTGTCAAATTTCCTGGTTGGTTAGCTTCTGGAAGAAGGCCTTTAATTTCTTGTGGGATCTAATTAAATTGACACATTAAGGGAATTCTATATATGTGTATATATATTATGATTTTTTTTAGCTCCCATAGCAAAAGATGTACTTAAATTCATTTTTTAATGAAAAAACCTGCAGTTGTTTCTCTTTATTTGGATGTTAATAGAGAAGGTGGATAGTTGGGATATCGAAAGACTGAGATCTGAGAGAGAACAAAACAAATGAGAATGCAAAATTTCCGGGAATGGTTCCTCTCTTTTTCTTTTTGGCGTTTCCTTGTTTCTTTCAGTGTTGTTTTAGTGTTGTTTTTTCGCATTCAGTGCAGTCTCAATTGCCTGAAAACTTAGCAGCTAGCATTCCCCTGTTATGAACACCAAAACATGATATGATAGCCAAGTGAAAGAAAGTGACTTCACCTATAAGATGATGATCCTTATCTGTTGTCATTTTTCAAATGTAGACCCTTTCTCGTATGTCGCTTTTTCTTTGGTACAAGCATATGTTGCTTTTTATTTCAGACTTTTTTGTTGCCGTGAAGGGACTGGTCCTTTGCATGGTGCAAGGTTTGGAGCAAGGGTGACCCCTAATACTACAGTCTCCTTTGTCGATTGAAATAGAATCAAAGTTTAGACATGATATATGCCCAACGGTCTATGTTACGTGACACTTTGTCTGTTGGATAAGGGAATCTACTCTATTTATATGGTCCTGCTCTGTTTCAGATGCTTATAATGTCTCGTTTGAGATCATTGTCCTAGGAATTGGAATATATATAAGACGGGTGATCCTCATGACAAGAATCATCGTGCATATCTAACCAGGCAGAAATTTGTGTCACGTAAGTGGAGTTGTTTAAACAAATTGAGACTAACTACGAAACCCCAATATCTTCCGACAAAACATGCAAGCTCTGTCAATACAATGGGATCACAGTTATATACTGAGTATTGACTCAACTTTAACATAATTTCTTGAAAATAATCATAATCTTTAAATATATGTGTACTGTATGACCGTAGTCAATAATACCATTTATTGATAATACATACGTCAAATATAATTATAAGTTCATTATAGCAATTATAAATATATTTCTGAAAAAGAGGGGAAGTAATTTTGGACTTTGAATACTCATTCTTATTACATAAACTTGAATAATGAATAATCATTGAAAATTTTTCCATTTTTCATAACAATTTTAAATACTTTGAATAAATGCTTTGAACAAGGGATATTAACCCGAAACAATAACGATTTTTATTTTACACAAGATAATAAAATTGTATGAAAAATAGAGTGAAGATATGTACAAGTAGTTTTATTTTCTACCGTTGTTGTTTATCGTCCATGTTACCGCCAGCATAAAAGGATTTAAACTCGTAGCATGAAATATTAACTTTCTCAATTATGTGAATGTATTTGATTCGCGTAATCATGCACGTCAAGAAACCTGAAATGTCTCTTTCTGATTGGAATTAGAACTTGGAAAGGCTCATCATGCCGGGTTTGGTGCACATGTCCTCGTCTTGACAATTCTATTTCTTGTATTTTGCCTAAAAACAGGAACCAAAGATTCTCTTACACAGCTTCATCGAGGATATCAAGGATGCATTTACACTGCTTCTGCAACAAATAAAGCTTTACAATACTTTCTACATAAAATAAAGCTGTCTACCATCCCACTGCCAGTTACATTATTTTAAATTTATAAAACCTAAACTTATATTAACAAAATATTTACATCAATACCCATAAAGTTTTTTTTTTTAAAAAAAATCCTTCTTTATACGAAATTATATTATATTTATATAGTTTTAAAATAAACAAAACATAAATACATAATATTTTTTTTATATCTCCTCAGTTTAATTTTGTAACAATATCATCGTAATATACAAACATACAAAAAAGTAAGTTAGAATTAAAAAAAAGTTTAATACAAACGTATTTAAGATGTTAAATCATATATAGAATCAAGCCCATTTCATCCATATATTATAATGGTATCATTTCAATTATTACATAATACATCACAAACATTTAATTTTAATTTCAAAATATAAGTTGAATTTTGACTCGAAATATTCACATGTATAATGCTACCTTCACAAAGTTATCACCACACACTAGTGAAAAAACGCTGTAGAACGTCACCCATAAGACGTCGGTTGAGCGGTAGCCCGACGTATACTAGCGGACGGTGACATTACCGTAAATAAGTTGGTAAACTGAACGTCAGTTTTTATAGCAAACGACGTCTATGATATATTCGACGTCTGCTCTGCCTGAAACCGACGTCCAAGGGCCTGAGGTAGGCGAGAAGACAGTCTTTCCTGCCCCCATTGACGTCGGTTGTGAAGGGGGCTGACGTCTACCTGACTGCAATTAATGCTCTTCACCTGATTCCCAGGCGCTTAGACGTCACGTAGTTAAAAACCGACGTCTATAAAGTCCGGAAGGCGGGAAGACAGTCAATTTCTGCATCATAGACGTCAGACTTCTGGGGATGCGATGTCTATGTGACTGTAATTAATGTTATTCACCAAACTCGCAAGCAATTCGACGTCCGGTAAAGTGGCCCTGACGTCTAAAATGTTATAGACGTCGGCGCCCCAGGACAACCGTCGTCTATTTCCCTGACAGGAAATGAAACGTCAATCCGATCAGCGCCGTAGATGTCGGCACCCCTTGTGTCCGACGTCAAATAGGCAGATTAAAAGTTTTGTTCGACGTCACATTAGTAATATAACCGACGTCTACGTGACTATAGACATTAGTTTCTGTAGCAACCGACACTTAATTTCATGTTAAATAAACCGCAAACTCGGAGGAGTTTCGCGGCATTGCAGTTTTGCCTTGCAGACTCGCCTCATTTAATCGTCTTCTTCCTCTCCTTTTTCTCTCTTGCGCCATTGCATTCTAGTTTCTGATAACATCATCGTCTTCCTCCTCTCCTTTTTCTCTCTTGTGGCATTGCATTCCAGGTGTGTGTTTTCTTATTTAAACCGTTTAAACTTTGTTTAGACCGATTATATTAGTCTTCTGGTTCAACTGATTAAAATTTGTTTTCCTTGTGTTGTGTTTTAGTGCAGTTTTGTTCCTCTCTTGGGGTAACGCAGTACCACATTCTTCCTTTGCTAGCTGCCTCCCAGAAAAAGCGGCGTCTTTTGGATTTCTCGTGGCGTTTCGACCCAAAAACGACCCTGGATTGTTTCCTAGTTATTGTTTCACCGTAATTTTTCCCTCTTGCGGTTGAAAATGGAACTAGGCAAGAACCCAGGTTCGGTTTTGGGTTCAAATGTCATGAGAAATTCAAAAGACGCAAGCTTTTTTTGGGGGAAACTAGCAAAGAAAGAGTGTGCTACTTGGCTATCCAAAGATAGAAACAAAACTGCACTAAAACACAACGACTATATTAGACGTCGGTTAATGCATACACCGACGTCTATAGTGACATTAGACGACGGTTAGTGACATGTTCGATGTCTTTATGTGCTCTTAGACGTCGGTTATTGCTTGTTCCGACGTCTATATATTGCCTTTAGTCGTCGGTTTACACGCCTGCATTGACGTTTGGTGACGTCGGACATTGCACTAACTGACGTCTGTATAGACGTATGTTATGTGGATGTTCGACGTCTTGTTAACGTCACCGGTATGGACATCGGTTGTGAAGAAGACGTTAAAAACCCAAAATAACCGACGTTAAACAGCGTTTTTCCACTAGTGACAACAAAGTTACATAATAAAAATTCAATCTACTCATGTGATAAATTCCTATGATCTACTAGACAATTATTTTAATATTGCAAACTAGATTATAGTAATTTCTTGACTCTCACCGTATACATAAGTCCAATTTAGTAGATACAAAATCATCTACTTCAGTACCAAATTTAATAAATAACCTAAATATATCAATCCAATATTTATTCCCTAGAAATAACTATGCTCACCCCACAATGCATGTGATATTAGAATCATAATATAGATTTTCATTCTTACAAATACTCCTAACTCAATATAAATGTTAATATATCACAATTAATTATACTTTACTATAGAATAATATTTAAATATAATATATTAATCAAAGTAACCATACAAGTACAAAATTTTAGAATTTAGAAACTTGTAAAAACTTAATTTCTTAAAATTCATAAAACATTTTTTATCACTCACTTACGACTTATATTGCCTAGTAAATTAAGCACATGTTACAATTTGTCTGTTTCCTCAACCAAACATCCCAACATGTCTCGTGAATTTTAGTCATCCAGTGCAAATTTTGCTTATCTAGTGACCACAACATTCACCTTGCAACTACACCATTGGGAGATTTTATTAGACAACTCACTGTATGAGAATTTACTCGTTAACAACCAAAATTCATAGGTTTTTAATTAAAATGTTTCAGTTATGGGACAAGATTATAAATTTTTCAAGTTTTGTGCGTCCAAATTCTTGTTTCTTCTTTTGTCTTCACTCCGTTTGGTTTAGCTGGAAGGTTACCTGCAGAAGGTACTTCCATGCTAAAGTCAGTTCGGTTGTTATAGCAATTAATGCACAATAAATGCAAATCACCTACTTCTTTACCTCAAACTTGTATTTATAGTTTTCTAATTGGGCTTTGGATTAATGACGACCTAATCACAACCCAATTTTTGGTCATCATGCTTTGCTCTAAGCTAATTAATGTTAGTGTTAATCTCGTGTATTTTGAACGTTTGGCCAGGTGATGACTGCACAGTCCATCATGAGAAAATGACCGTATGACTATACAATACACAACCCCCTCAAGTCCAAGTCTACCTTTGGTAGACGAAGGGGTTTGTGATGGATGTTGTTAATGGTACAATGAGCTTTATTTCACTTTTTTGACTATGATTCGCTTGGTGAGGGGCCACTCGTGTGTATGTGGTCGTTAAGAAGGTCACAGTGGTTGAGTATGACACGTGAAAATTTTGAATTTCTTTGTTTTGGTCATCTAGCAACTCTACATAATTCAAAAAATTGTAAAATATGACAAGGGACCAACTAATTTAAATTGATGTTTTTTTTTGTTCTAAGGTAACAACAACTTGAACCAATTTTGATTTAATTGAAATGTTATTACTTTTCACTACTAAATACACAACATATCACTAAACATTCATCTCAAGATTAAAACAATTTCAATATATTGAAACAACACAAAATTTCTATATAAAATCAATCATTATGATCACACCACCATGATATCCAAATTGTCTACTAAAGGTATTATTGAAGCTTTCCTCACATATTAAAGCTTGTTTGCTCAAACTTAAATTTAAACTCCCAATTATAGTACTCTCATAAGAAAACCAATTTTTTACTCAAAAGACTCTAATAAATGATCAAAACATACTCCTACAATAATGAAATAATAACATAAAAGGACTACATACAAAACTTTCAACCTTGTGCAATGCAAAACTTCCTAAAACTAATATAAAAAAGGATAAAAAAGGGAGTTATCCTAATTTTTTTTAATAAAATATACTTATGATCTTTACTATTGTAGATTATGATATAAAAGAGATAAATATATTTTTTTGAAATTTAGAAATAAGTCAAATAAGATAAAAAGAAAGTCGAGATGACAACTTTTTAAAAATAATTTTTTTTTTCAATTTATAAACTTTATACTAAACTATTAAAATATTTATACTTAATAGTAATTATATTACTTTCACTCTTAAATCATTTCTTAAATTCCTCACAAATTCTATATGTAAAATTAAGAACAACATTTTGATTTAATTTACATTATATATATATTGTTATATATTTTTGGATGTTACAAAATTTAAATAAAATTATATATATATATATATATATATATATATATATAATACATAAGTTATAATAATAGAAAGTAGTAAGAGTAGTAGATGGATAGTATAGAGTTTACAGTCATCCAAAATAGGCTAGAAATTTAAACTTTACAAATATAAAGTTTCTCAAAAGCATGCTCCAGAGGTACATCATCTGTCTCTGCTCACATCCAAAGTTGGATGATCATTGCAAGAAGGAAAGTCACACATACAAAACACAAACAAAACATGCAAGGGTAAGCTGGGTTGGAAAAACATACAAGTCATCATATAGAATTTAAAATAGAGAAGTATATTCAAATAAGAAACCAAGTAAAGCATCCTATCATGTTAAGATATAATCTATACTCGTCCGGACTTAGAATGAATATTGATCTGGGGTGGGTTGTGCACTTGTGGTGGCCTCTACTGCTTTGCAAAGCCATTGCCGAGGGGTTTCACCCGACCACACACAAGGTTAGTCCGTTACCGCGCGATAGGCCTCCAGTGATAGCGCCTACCCTAGGACCTCCTACTACTCTCACCACACGCGTCAATCCTCTCTAAGTGAGAATGAAAGATCGTTAGAGTGTTAGGATAACCCCCCATATGGAAGCCTCATATATTCATTCTAAAACACTACAATGGTCTCACCTAGAGACCTTACTTCAATACCATTCAAATCACCTTAATCAAATCACAATCCTCTTTGAATCATCAACATACCATACTTTTTACATTCAACACCAATCATAACCTTTATATGTACATGCTTTCAAACTATAATTCACACATAATACAACATGCCCTCAATCATGTTGCAAATTCAAGCCATATATGTAAACATACAAGACACTCTTTCAATCAAACAACATCAATCAATTCATAGCATAAGGATACTCATATTTAGGTAAGGAAAACAGCTCTAAAACCATTACTAATAGCTCCAAAAAGGTTCAAAACCCCAAAAACGCCTAAAGAACGTCCAAAAATGATACCCAGAACCCTGAAAATCACCCAAAACTGTACTGAATGAATTTTCGACAACAATAATCGATTATTATATGTAATAATCGATTATTTAAGAGAAATTTGAAGAAAATATGATGTTCTAACTAGAATAATCGATTATCAAGTGAGATAATCGATTATTCTTATCAATTTTTGACAGCAACCTGATTTTTCTGATTTTAGTACATTTGAGACACTTTGATGAATTTATAACACTCCCAACTTGATCTATATGATGAATTAAACTTGCCTAATTGATTTGAACACCTCCTAACCTCATTATCTAGTGGTTATGCATTGATTTGTATTCAAAAACTTAACTTTCATTAACTTAAGGACTCAATTCTAAATGTACCTATTAGAAACTGTTTTTACTCATTTTGACACTTCTATCAAGTCCCAATTTACTTACCTAATGTATCTAAACAGACGAAAACCCCCCAAAACACCAAACTCTAAATTTGACTACCTTAGTTCCTTTTTTAAGGCCTTAAAACTCAACTTTTCTCTAAATTTCTGAACTGATAACTTGTTTAGTAGAATTCCCTTTTTAGCCAATCACTCAAATCAACATCAAGCATTCTCTATACCAGCTCATAACACCATTCCACAGTTTCCCTATTTATTAGTCATCTAGCAATCAGATTCACATACATGAATTCCCAAATTTTTAGTACAAACAACACTCATACCCAAAATAGATCATGCATGCATTATTTCAGTACTTCAAATAGTAATTCATTCCATACAAACTCAAATTCAAAGAACAAGAATCAAGACCCAACTTCCCTTACCTCTAATTGGCAGCACAATATAACAAAAATTTTTTTTCCCGCTCTCTTGATCCTCAGAGAAAATCAGGAATCACCTATAGACTGACAATTGGAAATAGAAAACAGGTTTTAGGACCTAATTGAAACTAGACTTTTGGAAGAAAAGCAAAGTGAGTCACATGCAGCAACACTGTTGCATGATCACAGCCCCAAATCGCATGAAAGAATGAAGAACGACTTACCGACGGAGAAATTGGAAAATTGATCGGATGAAAACAAGGCCCTCTACTCCGTGATCGCTAGTGTACTACCTAATCACGAATCCAATGGTTAATTTATGGAGGAAAGGAGGAGAGAAGGTAGAGCAAGAAAGAAGAAAGTAGGGTGGCTTTGAAGCGTACTCAAGTTTCAGAAAATATGAAGAGAACTTTTAAGTTCAGCACATAAATACTTTACTTGCCATTAAACTTTCAGTCCTCTCATTTGTTGCCACCTGTACACTTTCCAAGCTACTCTATTTCTAAGTCTTTACAAATTTTATTTTAATCTTATAAAAATATTTTTTTAAATATATGCAAGTAATCACAAATATATGTGAGTTTTAAAATATTCCTGAGTATTTTTGAAACAGGTATCCAATAGATAACAGTTGGATATTTTTGTTGTGGGTCGAGCAGCGTGTGGACACTATCTGTGTCCGACTCGACCTGACTCATTGCCATCCCTAAGTGTCATTGGTACATAACAATTTTGTCTGTTCCCAAACTTATAAGCATGTTTCATAGGTACGAAATAGTTGTTTTAAAGATGAGTGAATGATGGATTTGAGAATCATGATTAACTGAGCACCAATCTTCAACCAATTGAAAGCTTCATTAACATACCCCTTTCTCGTAAGTCAAAGTTTAATGTCTGATCCCAAAGTCCCATAATCAATGTCATCTAATTTGATAATGGTTTAGATGTCCATTAACATAATTAGTGTAGATTGAAGGACTAGACAAATTGGTAGTAGGGATAACAATAGAAGTTGAAGTCGTCGAAGCCATAGATGAAGATGATAGAGAAAAATTCTACAATCCAAGGTTCTCTAATCAAGGTACAAACACGAGTCTAGAAAGAGGAGGGGGTGCAACGCAATGAAAATTAAAGATAGGGGCATGACTTTAAGAGGTTCTTGTGAGCTCTAATGACAACATTATTGACAACGTTGGTGTCATCTGACCAAGATGATCTGATTGGTGGGGTCACCAATCCAAATGATGGCTCCGGTGATGACCAATTTGATGATTATCTACAAATATTTTTGTTAAACAATTAAGATAATTTAAAATACAAACTTAAATAATTTTTTCATCTTAAATTATAATTTAAATAAAATTATCAAATAAAATAATGGCATAATTCATCTTTTTATATTAAAAAATTCAAATAAGTAGAAATATAAAATATAAAAAAATAAATAAATTGCATATTAGTTACGAAAAATTTCTTATCTATTTTGTACTAATCTTTGTCTAAAGTTTTGCGTTAAATTACCTACTAAATAATATTTCATAATTAATTAGAGAGGAATATAATCCATGGCTTTTATGTAGCAAATTCTCTTGCTAATATGTAGCTAGTCCCTCACAATTGTATTCTCACTAATCCATATATAATGTCTCGCAATTTTATTTGCACTAATTTGTAGCTAATTTATTACAATTTTAGTCTTGTTAATTTGTAGTTAATTTTTATCGTAGTTTTATTCTTTACTAATTTGTCACAATTTTATGCTTGTTAATCCTCGTTAATCCGTAACTTATTCATCGTAATTTTAATCTTGTTAATCCATAGATAATTTATCATAATAAAAAATACATAATAATAATAAATATTATTTTTTTATTAAAAGTAGTGTGAATTTATTACATGTTACATTTTTAGTATTATAAATAATAATAATAATAATATTATTATTTATTATACTAGTTAAAACATATACCCTTATCTATATTCATATTCTTATTTTATTAAAAAATATAAAATTTTATTATTTAATGACTAATTAATTAAAAATAAAACAATATTTTTATTTAAAATATATATATTTTTAAAAGTATAATAGTTTTTATTTTAGAAAAAAGTTATTTAATGTTTTTATATAAAGATAATTTATTCAATAATTTATTTTATTAAATAAATTAGTAAGATATTTTTTATATGGGTTACACGGTAATGATGGCAAGGAGTTTCCTTAGATATATTATTCACACAACTTAAATATTTTTCTTAAATTAAATTTCTTGACTTGAAATTTGTTTATAATTTGTCAAAACTTAAAATATCTCTAAAGCCACTAAATGAGGCAAATCCAAAAAACTAAAACTTAAAAGATTAAAAATTAAAATCACACTTTGCTAAACGAGGCAAATCCAAAAACTAGAACTTAAAAGATAAAAAATTAAAATCACATTATGACGGGAGCTTTTCCCTGTACCTCCTTACACTTTCAAAAAGATGTGATTATTCTTTAAATAAAATTAAAACAAAAAACAAAAACAAAAGACAGGTGTTTCGGTGTAGATTTAAAGGACCGAGAGACTAACCTTTTCTGACATGGCTTTACCGCTTTTTGATGTTTGAACTGGGTCGTTCGATTATCTTCTTTCCGTCTGGGCCGCTTGATCGCCTGGAATCTTGGTCGTTCGGTGATCTTCGAGTTTTGACCGTTCGGTCGCCTTCTCGGTGGAGAGGGGGGGAGGTACCTGCAAAAGGCACTCTGACGCCCAAGTTAGGCATGTATTGAAGAGCCTCGACTCTTGATTGAATGTTTAGTGAATGATTGTCACTATTTGAGTATTTGAGAGTATGAGTTGAATGTGAGTAGAACGTAAGTGGAATCTGAATAGAACGTACCTGGCTTTTAGCCTCGACCCTGTATTTATAGGTTATCATAAGCCCAATAAAATATAAACAGAATTACCTAGAATAGATTTACTTGGTTGCTCATAAACAACTTTATCAATATCTTTAGACAAATATTATTTTATTCTCCTTTGATTATGCTGGACCACTAGCCCAATAATAAGCGTTGGCCCAATTATGACCCAACATAGACATGATGTTATACATAACCAATCGGCTATTCTTCGTACGCGCTCGTCCCAGATATCATACTGTACAATAGGTAAAAGTAATTAATTTAATGTGACAAATTCTATTTAATTTTTAACAACTCAATTTAATGCATGTTGGTATATTTACCTACATCCCATTTATTTCTTCACTCATTCTTTTTCTTTGTTGTTTTTGTTCATTAGTTGGTGATCTCTATTGTCATGTTGGTGGTCATGCGTTTCTGGTGATGACATGTATTGTTGATTGTTGTTCGTGTGGTATTATTGGAGTATATGGTAGTGTGAGGTGTGTGATACGTGGTGTGAGTGTCTCTCTAAATAAAGTGTTTTGATGAAATCTCCTTATGTTATAAATAAACGAATTTCAAAAGTCGACAACCTCTTAACTGAATTTCAAAAGTCGATTAAGAATTCATCAGTCTTCGAAATTCAGAACTATTAACTGGCTTTAAGAAACCGACGAACACCTAATTGAATTTTGAAAGCCAGTTAAGGATTCAACAAATTTTGAAGTCCGTCAAACCCTTAACCGACTTTCGAAAGTGGACAAACCCTTGACCAGATTTCGAAAGTCAATTAAGGGTTCAACAAATTTCAAAATTTGTAAAACTCTTAATCAACTTTTGAAATCCGATTAAGAGCTCTAAGACTTTCAAGATCCGTTTATAAATTTAACGAATTTCAAAATCCGTTTTCTCCTTAATTTTATTTATTTATTTTAGTTACATTTTTTTATTATTTAATTTTTAATATGTTACAATTTTATTATTATTATTAATAATATTTTTGTATTTAGTGATGTATTGAGTGGTAAACATGTTTGTTATACAGGTGATTAATATTTTAAGATGCACAATTATCCATTTGAGTTGATGGATTCACAAATAAATTCTAACTTCATGTTCAAATTTTCTTCTTTTATGAATGAAGTTGTGGAGGGCGATTACACAATTATTTTTTAGCTGATAAAATATTT
The DNA here is from genome assembly GCA_027742785.1 of Vigna reflexopilosa. Classification (NCBI taxonomy): domain Eukaryota; kingdom Viridiplantae; phylum Streptophyta; class Magnoliopsida; order Fabales; family Fabaceae; genus Vigna; species Vigna reflexopilosa. The sequence goes on along the minus strand of CM050917.1, from coordinate 26,307,054 downwards.
CCAACACGATGAGTTAATTGAATGAGTTCGAAGGATTTCATTTGATCTTAGATTTGTTGTGGCTATTATAAGACCTGACACAACAATTGGTGAACCCAGAAGAAAGACGTTTGTGTTGTTAGGTTGTGAAAGGAGTGAGAGGTAAACCTGATGTTCAGCCGAGTGTATCCGACACAAGAAAATGTGAGTGTCTTTTTAAGTTGAGGGGCAAACCGTATTCTAATTAAGAGGGTTGAGTGTCAAAGGTAATCTATTGATATCACAAACATGAATTGACTGAGACTTTACTTGGTTGCCCTTTTGCTGGCAGGTTAAACCTGTTGAACAATTATTACTTGTTGACATTACTTAGAGTCAAGTAAAGCCTTCAAACATTCTAATGATTTGCAAAGAACATAATGATTGTAATGTGACAATTATAAAGCAAACCTATAACGCAAGGTATACATAAAAAACAATTTTTGAGAATGTCGAGAACTAAAATGCAGCAACTAATGATGACGTTGGATCACTATAAATACATCCAAAGGGAGTATATATGTGAATGAATCTAAGGTGGTAAGTGACCTCTTCTAGACACATCTTGATGCGGTGCACTTGTTATATACATTTAATAGATGAATACCACATATAAGAGAAATAAATATTGGATTCCCTTGCTTGAGATAGTTGGTGTCACATTTGCAATATTGACCTTCTCAGCTGCCTTCGCATTGTTATCAAGTGAACACCAAAATAATTTCACTTGGGCATTGAAAGGTTTATAGGTTTGTTTATGATATCTGAGGATGATCCACATGTGATTGTTATTGACAGAGACCTTGCTTTGATGAATGTCATTGACAATGCATTTCCCGAGTCTTATAAGTTGCTATTTTGCTTCCACATTATGAAAAATGTGAAAGTCAAGTGCAAAATGTTAGTGGGTTCTATTGAGACATTGGATGTGTTGATGGAAGTGTGGGAAAATGTCATGGATTGTAAGCAGGAGTCCATGTTTAGTGAATATGTTGATCACCTTCAATATGCTTCTACTTCATGGCCTTTATTCTTTGAATATGTCAATCACACTTGGATTATTTCGTGTAGGGCACACTTTGTAACGGTGTGGATAAACATAGTTATGCATTTAGGCAACACATCATCAAACAAGTAATTGTTATTGTTATTTTATTTATTTATGTTATATTTGTTACGATATTATTAATGTTGTTTGTATCAGGGTTGAGTTTGCGCACTAGAGCCTCAAGAGAGTATTGAAGACCCGTATGAGAGACATTTGTTCGTGTTGGGAGGTTATCCATAATGTCATCATCCTCCAACATAATAAGATAAAGGCATCATTTGAAAAAAAGTCTCAAGCTTATGAGTGAAGCTTTTAAAGGAAGCAAATATAAAAGAATTGTTGGACATGTTTTTAGATATGCTTTGGGACTCATTGCTTATGAATTAGCATGATATGACCCTAAGATCATGTTGTTGATGCATTCTAAGATCAATGTATGGTCTACCTTGTGCTTGTGAATTAGCATGATATGACCCTAAGATCATTCCTCTGGCTGAAATTCATGTCATATGGACCAAATTGAGCTTTTTAAGTATTGTGTCAAATGAATCACAACCATAGTTATGTATTCAACGTGAACTTGATATGGTTCACGAACGCTTCAAGAAGGTTGACATTGGAGGAAAGGTGAACATCAAACAATAGTTAATTGAAATTGCTTATCCTGCAATGACATCTATGGTACCTCCTTCTCATAAAGTCAAAACCAAATGTGCATGTAAGAAAGAAAGGTTTACGAAACTCATCATATTTTGAGCCCATAGACACCTTGCATTCCATGAGCAAGTCTACATCATGAAAAGCATAAGTGAAATTCAAGGCTAAACTAGTTCAACGAAGGAGAGTACCGATGTTAGATTTGTTTTATCCCATTTGTTATCCTTACATTGTCGATGTTGGTGATGTTGTAGCTGATGATCATTGTGGTTATCAATGCATTGTTGTTTTGTTGGGCCTAGATGAAGAGTCATGACCCATTATCCGACATGACCTTTATCAAGAACTTACTCTGTGACATGATGAATATGCAAGACTAGTGGGAAGCTACAATCGATTGGAACAACTACGATAGTCTTTGATGGTCCTTGATCGATCACAGGTTCGTGTTGCTTTAGTTGACACATTACTTATTGTTTGTTACATTTTTCTTTTCATAACAAATTGTTTCATCACTTGTAGGCTAATATGGAGAAATGGATGACCATACCATATATTGGGTATGTTATTGTGAATTGATATAATGTCATCTTAATCTGTCTCTCATGTGGTCAGAGTTATACGATATTCCTACTATGTAGTTCACCACCTTTTGATATCAGACAACATTAATTGATATGGATTGGACACATTAGTGGATGTCAATTTGTATAGGTAAAATTATATTTTTTTTGTCCCATTATAAATTAAGATTCATTTACTAATATCAACTCTGTAGGTTCGCCTACAAGAAGGTTGTTCATTTTCCATGGTTGACATCATATCTTCAACCCAATGTTACCCCTAAGCACGAGCATGGTTTTCTTTTTATACAAGTAGGATGCAAACATATGTCGAGTTAATGGACATTACTACAACTTATATAGACTTTGTTGAGCCCTAACATTTCTGTAATGTGATCACATGTACATATGACCATTGAATGAAATTATTTTTAATTCATCGCCAAGCGCTAAACTGTCATACATATCTATAGTCACATAATTTCCATCAATATATTAACTATGTAAAAATTCATTAAATTGTTTAATTGTATAAATACAACCTAAATTGATGTCCAATATACTATATTTAATGCACCAACATGTTTAGTACTAAACTTAATTACTACATATGACCATTGAATGAAATTATTTTTAATTCATCGCCAAATGCTAAACTGTAATAAATATCTATAGTCACATCATTTCCATCAATATATTAACTATGTAAAAATTCATTAAATTGTTTAATCGTATAAATACAACCTAAATTGATGTCCAATATACTATATTTAATGCACCAACATGTTTAGTACTAAACTTAATTACTACTAAGATTATTTTTCCATCAATTAGACATACCAATCCAACTCATCATTCAAAAAGCTTACAACCCAAACCTAGACAATTCTGATCACATTTTGGTAAACTAAGTGTTTAAACAAGTTCTAAATAGCCTAAAAATAGACCTTAGACGTCAAGCTTCCCTGTCCAATCCTTATCTTAAAATCTCGCCTATCAAAACTCTTCTTTTAGACCAAAAATAGCTTACAACTCTACCTCTTTACTACTTTCCTATTCAACATCCGATTTTTTAGTTAACTAAGGTTCTAGACAAGTTTTAAATGACTTAGAGACAACTCCCAAACATAAATTATAGCTTCAAAGTCCTTTATTTAGAAATTCACCTACCAAAACCCCAACTTAGACAAAAAAACTAGCTCCACAACCCTCTCTTTTTACTATGTTCAATTCTACATCAACTTGTACCTAATTAAACTCTAAAACAACAACACCAAGTTGATCAAGAAAGTGCAAACACACAGTCATTCCCAGCAACATTCATCAATTAGCCAAACCACTCATCAAAACAATATTACTTAATAACCACCTCCAATTATACATATTAAATCAAAAATCAAACTCACAACCTAGTAATCATAAATTCATACTTCTTAACACGAAATTAAAGTAAATATTAGCTTCCCTTATCTTTTTAAAGACCACATTGCTCTATAGAACCCTATTCCGCTCTCACAGTTCAAGGAGCTCTATCTGTACTTACAGACAACAGAAACACGATCAAGGCATACCGTTAGAACCACTAATCAACAGAAACATGATCACATGCAGTAGAAGAAAGAAAGGACAAGAAAAAAGGAGTTGAAACTTAACTTACTCAGACGAAGAAACTGGTCAGTCTGAATTGAAGAGCTTCCTGCTAAGATCGCTCTTACGACCTTAATTCTTCAATTAGATGAACAAAGAAGAAGAACTTCTAGAGAGAAGTCACAAAACTCTAGAAAATTAGTTTATAGAGGGATGATGTGTTTTAAAATTATGAAATTCGTTTATAACAAATTTATTTATATTAAAACCTTTTAATATTGAAATAATCGAGTCTCACTATTTTTCACCCACTGCCATTTCTAAAACCCTATTTTCTAGGTCTTTACAGACATTAATCGATTAGACTTGAATATCTTGAAGTACCTAAAAAACACTAGAAGGGGGGGGGGGGAGGGTTGTAATATCCCAAATAATATAGCATAACACTATATAAGGAGTTAACATGTAATAATAAGGTAGGACAGTTAATTAGCTTATAAATAAAGTTCTGAATAAATCCAAAACGCAGTACATTCTAAACTATACAAGGATTTTAAACCTGATACAAATTCTATGAACAAACCGAACGGTTTTAAAGACCACGTCCAAACTGAACGGTGTTACAAAAGGTATTCCTATACCGAACGGTTATACAAAAAGATATAAATCGAACGGTTATACACATAGTAATAATAAACTATTTACCTAACGGCCTTACCCTAAGCTTCAGGATTCACTTCTGCTCACATCCACAGGATGATCATTGCAATAGGAAGGATGACCGAACGGACAAACAAAGACAAAACAAAAGAGTAGGCTAAGCTTATGTAATTTAATTAATAAAAAATAATATATAGACTCATTTATAACATACAACAATCATACATACATTTGCAAACATAAGCAAAACAAATGTACATGCAAAGACCGACCACTGGCTTGACTCATCCGGATTGTATGAATTATGTAGCTACGACATTTGTGCACCTCTGTGGACCCTAGCTTGGATACCCTCAACAGTTACCACCCGAGGTTAGTCCAGTGAAGATTACCTCGGTACACCAATACCTTGAAGCTAAAGGACCTTCGACCATTCCCACACACGAGTTACTCTTCTCTATGTGAGAATAAGCAATCACAGAATATCATGATAAACACCAGCTAAGCTTTGTCCACATTCATACTTTACCATTCTATAACCATTCATGAGATATTCCTCCTTGGAATTCTCTTTCACATCCATATTATTCAATTCATATCACTCTTTAGTATCATCATACTTAACTATCAATTCAATCAACAGAACTATTTAATAAAATACTAATCATGAACAAGACGAAAGAAATAACATCTTGTTTATAAACCAGACCGAATGGAAATAACACTCCTTATGGCTAACATGACCGAACACTATTTACTAAACTAACAACTTCATTGAATCAACCCCTAAGAGCTTAAACCGAACACTATGAAGCCTAGGCCGAACGCTAAGACTCTAGGCCGAACACCATTTATTGAGGCCGAACACTGTTTAACGCCGAACACCAGTTGCAGACTAAATACTATGAAGAGATCGAGAACTGGTACGATACCGAGCACTAATAAAAACTGAGGGTTAGTCTAAGACGGAGCACTGTAGAGACTGAGTGCTAGTCTAAGACCGAGCATTGTAGAGACCGAGTGTTAGTCTAAGACCGAGCACTGTAGAGACCGAGTGCTAGTCTAAGCCCGAGCACTGTAGAGACCGAGTGTTAGTCTAAGACTGAGCATTGTAGAGACCGAGTGCTAGTCTAAGACCAAGCACTGTAGAGACCGAGTGCTAGTCTAAGACCGAGCACTGTAGAGAGCGAGTGCTAGTCTAAGACCGAGAACTGTAGAGACCAAATACTTATTTTCCACACGCTAATAGAAGATCGATCGGTCATCAACTAAAACTCTCTACATAAAGAGAATTCATCCAAGACCGAACGCACTAAGTTCAAACTGAACGGTCACAAAGGACTCTCGGTGACCATTACCAAATTCTACAAAAGACTACAGAAATAAGATCAGACCCTATTCATACCCAGTTCATGTCATTTCTAAATCATCAATTCATACATTCAAACATGCATTAAGATCAATATCACATATCCATCAAATAATCAAACAAAACATACTTCACACATATAATCATTCCAATCAGAGAATCATAATTAAATTATATAAACTTCCTTTACCTAGAAACCCAGAAAACGCTGAGCTTTCACAGTATTGCCTACACCGCAAGTAATTCCTATGGCTTCTTACTAACTCCTGATCGACGGAGAAGAACCAACCATAGAATCAAACATAAAAAACGTTTTCAGAGAAAGATTTGATGAACACATGCAAGCCAAATAATGCCTACATGCATCAGAAACACATGAGACTTCAAAGAACGAGGGGATTTTAACTTACCAAATCCAACAACGACTTGATCGGTGCAAAAGAAAGCTCTTGACACCAGGAATGCTTAGACGGTGGCTTATTGGTGATCGGAGGAAGAAAATGGTTAGAATTTGTAGAGAGAAGATGGAGAGACCATCTGGTTTCATGACGTGTCTTCACCGTCGTGAACGACGCCGACAACTGCTTGCTGAAACCACCATGGACAGACCTTCCTCCCCATCGAATGATCTCCCTCATCAACTACCGATTCGGCGCGACTCGAAGACAGGGGTTTCCGCTTTCTCTCTTTCTCCTCTTCAAGCACGGCCCAGATTCACCGCTGGCACACGTGGCTGATGCCGGCAACGATTGCCTCCTTTCTTCCTCCGATGTGTGACTGAAGCGTTACCAGAAACAAACAAATATCATCGTGCTTCTCATTGTTCCCTTTTTTTTTTGTTGGATTATTTGTGATTCTGTTGTGTGGTGAAGGAGAGATGGTTTTCTGATGAGGTTTTTCTAAATAGCCAAATTGAGAGTAGTGCAACCGTGAATGATGTTGGTGAATCCAATCAAGGCTATCGACGAAGATGAATGAACGAATAGAATGATCTCCAAGAGGTGAAATTGAGTTCCTCTCTGTTTTGGTTTGATTCTGTGTTTCTGTGACCTGTGACAGAGGAGGTGGTGGCTAGCCAAAAAAAGAAAAGAAAAGGCTGTGTGTGAAGAACAGAGAGAAATTGTGGCCAAGATCAGAGAGTAGGCGTGGATGGTGCACTAGGTGGTCTTGTTTTTGTTCCGAAACTAAAAGGAATCTATTTGTGTAGGTGGCGGTGTGGGTGGTTACGGATGTGTGGAGCAGATGGCTGGAGTGTGCGAGTGGGTTCCTCTTTGTGGGAGTTTGGCTTGGTGATTCCGGAGGTTGAATCTGGTTTGGTGAAGGATTATGAAGGGTGATGATGAAGACGCTGTGTGAAAAGGACGGAGGTGTTGTCCAAAGATTATGGAGGCTTCGGACGAAGAAGATGATGGGTGATGAAGGCCATGGAGAATTGTCAAAGGTGAATGATGGATCAGTTAGAGGTAAGGGGAGAATTCCTCCCCTTCATATGCGTGATGAAGAAAATTTTTTTTAAAGCGCCCATGAATCAATGGATGATGATTGCAAATGGTGAAGGTGATCTGACAATGTGCGTGCTGGGTGATCCCATCCCAAAACCAATTCCTCTCACTGCTTTTCTCTGACAAATTTCTCTGCAAATCCCAAAACACCTCTGCTGTTTTGCATCGTCCTTTTTCCAGACAAGCGTTTCTCCCTTTTTTTCCTTTTTGTCTTTTCTTTCTTTCTTCTTTGTTTTCTTGTTTTTTTTCATTTTCTCTTTTTCTTGTTTTTTTTCGTTTTCTCTTTTTCTTCTTTTTTTCGTTTTTTTTCTTTTTTTTTCTTTCTTTTTCTTTAATAATTTTTTCTTTCTTTTCTTTTTTTTCGTTTTGCCTTTTTTTTTATTTTCTTTTTCTTAGAAAAAGACTAAATCAAATAAAGTAAAATAACTAATAGTAAAATTAAACATAACATAAAAATAAAAATAAAAATGAAAGAAAATAATATAAAGAAAAATAAAATAATAAAAAAAATATTATTTAGTCAATCCGGACGAAATTGGCTGTTGACAGCTGCCCCTCTTTACTTAGATATTACTGGATAATAGGAAAAATTTATATTTTCGTATTATCGGAGTAAAAGCTAAGTAAAGAAAGAAACACTAATTTCATCCGGATTTCAAATTGAACAAGGAAAAACTGAAATTCTAAAGAAAAATAAACAGCGCTAAGAGAATTGAGGTGTGTGAACCTCATCGAAGGTGTCATAACCCTATGGATGAATGAATGAGGTGTAATAACCTCGTGGAGGGTGTAACAACCCTATGGATGAATGAATGAGGTGTAACAACCTCGTGGAGGGTGTAACAACCCTATGGATAAATGATGATGTGAGGTGTACCAACCTCGTGGAGGGTGTAACAACCCTATGGATGAATGAATGAGGTGTAACAACCTCGCAGAGGGTGTAACAACCCTATGGATGAATGAATGAGGTGTAATAACCTCGTGGAGGGTGTAACAACCCTATGGATAAATGATGTGAGGTGTACTAACCTCGTGGAGGGTGTAACAACCCTATGAATGAATTAATGATGTGAGGTGTACCAACCTCGTGGAGGGTGTAACAACCCTATGGATGAATGAATGAGGTGTAATAACCTCGTGGAGGGTGTAACAACCCTATGGATAAATGATGTGAGGTGTACTAACCTCGTGGAGGGTGTAACAACCCTATGAATGAATTAATGATGTGAGGTGTACCAACCTCGTGGAGGGTGTAACAACCCTATGGATGAATGAATGAGGTGTAATAACCTCGTGGAGGGTGTAACAACCCTATGGATAAATGATGTGAGGTGTACTAACCTCGTGGAGGGTGTAACAACCCTATGAATGAATTAATGAGGTGAGGTGTACCAACCTCGTGGAGGGTGTAACAACCCTATGGATAAATGATGTGAGGTGTACTAACCTCGTGGAGGGTGTAACAACTCTATGAATGAATTAATGATGTGAGGTGTACCAACCTCGTGAAGGGTGTACCAACCCTATGGATGAATGAAATGATGTGCTTGCTGGGTTCGACCATTGTCTTACAGAGGGTCGAAACAAACTTGAACTTAGAGTGCCAGGTGAGCTGGGTTTTGGGGGGTCAGTATGGAAACTGGGTTTGGGGGCCAGTGTAGAAACTGGGCTTTGGGGCCAGGAGAAACTGGGCTTATGGGCCAGTATGGAAACTGGGCTTTTGGGGGCCAGGCGAGCTGGGCTTGGTGGGCCAATGAAAACTGGGCTTTGTGGGCCAGTGTATAAATTGGGCTTTTGGGCCCAGCAAGCTGGGCTTTGGGGGCCGACAGGCTGGGCTTTCAAATTTTGAAAATCTTGAAATTCGGAATTTTTATTTTGAAATGCTTCGTAATTTTTACAGAAATTTGATTTTTGAAAAGATATCAAGGCTTTGAAAGCCTTCATTACAAACTGTTAAAATCTTGATGTTATTCTTTTTTGTATTCTTTTGAAGAAGGATTCGACAACCATTCATATGAATGAAGAGGGTGTCGATCCGAAAGATTTTCTTTTGGATGGATTGCTGAAAAACATTTGTTTTGGTTTTGCATTTCTTTGCTTGAGTCAGTCGTCTTACTTGCAGTCATCAAACTGGTCTTTATTTTCAATGTTTTGTAAAATCTGCGGAATTTCATGCATCCGAGGTCTAATGTCAGATATGATTATATGTTTGACTTTCTCTTTCTTGCATCAGTGTACACGTGCTTGAATTTATTGGTAGGAGGATGGTTTTGAAGAAAACGAGAGTTGTTTAAAAAAATAAAAATAAAAATTTGGGAGACTAGTACAGGCACGTGGGCACTGCAATCCTTAAAGAAGATGTGATATGTGAACGTCAAGACAAAACGCGATATACCAAAAAATTTTGCTCCGGTTTGGTGTTTGGGAAAATGAGCTGGGGTTTGGATCCATGAAAATTAGGGTGAAAAAATCAAGTGAGACTTGCAAAGTTGCCACGGTCTTGGGATTATGGGTTGATGAAAAATTCGTGTGAGACTCACAAAGTTGCCCCAGTTTTTTTTTGTTGTTTTTTCTTTATTTATTGTGGTATAGGTTGATGAAAAACTTGGGTGAGACTCACAAAGTTGCTCCGTTTTTTTTTTTTTTTTGCAAGGGGTTTTTTTTGGAATAGGTAGTGGGCATGAAAAGGATCGGCTAAAAGGATGGCCCCAATTGGTTTCATTTTCTTTTTGCATGCTTCTGGCTAGATGGTAGGATGATCCCCTCTTCCTGAGACATTATTTTTTTCTTTTTTCCATTCATTCATTTTCAACCTTTTTTTTTTACGACAGATTGAATGTCAATTCGCCTTATCACAAAATTAAGCTTTATGAAAATTTAAGAAATCATTATTCAATCTGTGTGGGCTTTATTAGGCTTGTAACGTGGCTAGGGGCTAAAAGGTATTGAAATAAAGGATATAAAGGCCCAAAGGAATGTTTGTTGGTTATATTTTTTGAAACAAGGGTTATCATCTAGGCATTGAATCAACTATTCGACTTTTGAGCACTTTGTTTTTTTTTTTTTGAACTTTGATTTTCATTCTTTTTGTTCAACATCACTTTCTGATTTCTTTTTGTTTTGTTTTTTTTGTTTTTGTTCACTGTTCTTGATGAATTCTCTCTGTTTGATCATTAAGTGCTTTTCATTTGCATCATGAGTTGACTCCTACCTGATGATAACCTTTGCTTGGGGATAATTTCGAAAAAGAATTTATTTTTGGCTCAAACTGGGTGACAATGGATATTTTTTTTTTGTTTTTAGGTAAAGACAAGAAGGCCACACATCATTTTGAACTCTGATTGCTTTATTTTCAAAAAATTAACTCTACAACTAGGTGACCTCAAAATAAGTCGTTTTTTCATTTCTTCTTCCTTTCTAGATCGCCCTTTTGGGGTTTTCAATCTAGTGGATTTATTCTCTTTTTGACAGTTTCTTTTTTTTTATTTTTTATTTTTTTTTTCAATGGATTCGGGGATCACCCTACTAGCGCAAGCAAGAAATCTTTTGGGTAGGTCAATCTGCCCCAGTATAAAGGTTTACTTCGTTACCGAGGGCACTGACAATGTTTGTCGGGGTAGATCCTTTATTTTGGAAAAGTGAAGGGTGAAGCTTTTCAAGCAATGTGTGCATAAACGTCTAGAAAGGAAATGTCAAATTGTTATTTTTTATTATACATTTGACCTCAGAAAAGTCTGACACTGCAACTTTTGTTTTTGATTTATGATTTTTTCTTTTTTGCTATTTTCGAAAAACAAGAGTTTGACAATTCACAAGAAAGACAAGTGACTCCAGATTGCCTTCATTTTTTTTTCATTTTTTGGTTTCCTTTTTCCGCAATACCCTTTCAGGACTCGATTTCCAACACTACTTGAAGAAACCCTGTAGTGAATGTTTGCATTGAAAGTCATGGATGAAGACGTGACACCAATGGGCATATTTACTCATAGCAAGACACTTCACGACATCAAGTTCACTTGTACAATGACTTATGCTTTCTCATGTGGTCCTAAAGCCCATATCATTGCTTCATGGCATCGGCAGAGGCATTCTCAATCCTTGCCTAAGTATTAGACTGACTTTCTTCAAAAATTTAACCATCTCGAATCAGTCAAAGGTTGCATTTGAGCTTGAACACCCAACACTTTTGATGGCATGATCGATAGCCTCTTCGTGGTAATCACCTTTTGCATATGATGCAGCATGAGTCTGGGAGCATGGAGGTTTTGCAGGCTTCCCGTAACAAATAGAGACAAGCCCTTTTTGTAGCAGACTTGGAAGCAACGTTGCTTAAGTCATATGTATAAGAGTGAAGTTCACAAGCATTTTTCTGCCTAGAGACTTGGTGAGAAATTGAGCTTGGGTCGAGTCTCCGATTTTGTCTTGCAATTGTTTCAAGTGAAGGGTAGGCTAACGGGATTTGAGCGAAAGGAGGAGATTGAACAATTTACTTTCTTCTCTTCCCAAGCTTAAACCCAACTTGTTCATATTTGCTGTCATGGTATGACTTTGCGCAACCTTTCCAATCATCACACTAACTTCAATTCTTTCTTCAAGTATCCTCAGGTCTGCGAAGTTTGAGGACACACTGCTCACCATGTTATCATAAAAGGATGATTGCAGAGTATCCAAGAATGTGTCAACCATCTTGTTATCACTCATAAGAGACTTTCCTTGACAACAATTTCTTTCCACCTTTGGGCATGCTCTTTGAATGATTTTGACTCCTTTTTCACCATACTCTGTAGTTGTAATTTATTAGGTGTCATATCCATGTTATATCTGTAAAGCCTCAAGAAAAAATCCACTGGATCCTTTGAAGGTCGGATGCACGAAGGTTCAAGATGAGTGCCCCAGTTTGGTGACATGTCAGCCGATCTACCTTGAAAGAAATGAATTAGCAGCTTTTCATCAGGTGCCTGAACAACCATTTGCCTATCATCACGCGGTGGTTCTTGGGACAAGTGATCCCTTTGTATTTCTCACATTCTGGTGATTTAAAATTTGGAGATATCACCACATATGGGATTAAGCATAGCCCTGCAACATTTGCAAACTCAGAGCTTCCTCCACCTTCTATGGCTCTCATCTTTTTTTCAGCACTTCTAATTTACGCCTGTCAGCTTCAACATCCATTAGTGTAACGATGTCAGGAGAAGATTTCCACTTGGGATGCTTTGTCATCGTCGTGCTCACAATACTTGGCTAAAGCGTTTCCCTAAGGACAATGAAAGTGGTCGCCCCAAGCTTGTTTTCTACTTCAACTGCGTTATCTTCGGCCTTTTGAGTGCCAACATGTCCCAAGTCCACTCCTGAGGATGAAGTGCAATTTTAGGGAAGACCATATGAGGGAAATTTTGGGCCTCTTGAACTCTGTGTTGAGGTTTTGGTGTGCACGAGTCCCTCAGGTTTTTCAAGGCATTCAAAACCTCTAAGGTTTAGCTCATTTTCCCCTTCAATTGTTGGATAACAACTTTTATCCCTTCATTCTTGAACTTCTCCTTGGTTCTCTAATATTTGGTAACTGGTTCGAGTCCTTTAGGGTATCTTGGTTTTTTTTTTGAAATCTTATTAGATGAAACAAATTAAGAAGAAGAAAATAAAAATGAAGAAAAAGAAGAGACGACTATTCTAGCCAGAAATTGTAAAGCTATGAAAAGGTTGCCCCGATATAATTTGGAAATTAACACGGATAAATTCAATATGCTGGCTCGTCATTCAGAAGTTCCCAAGATGTGAGTCAGGAAATCTTGGTCAACTAACTCGGGCCTTGGCCATCACCTTCTTCATTTCTTCGATCAATTTCTTGCAACAATTGAAGAAAGATACAATCCCCTTAAGCAAGTTAAAGATGGCATTGTAGTCTCAGCATCAGCTAATAGCTTAAGGATGTCTTCACTGACTTCATTGGCAAGGGAAGCTAGTTGTGAGAGGCTTCACTTTCAATTCGCCCTTGTTCAACAACATGTTCCTTCATTTGGATTATCAATTCTTGATGTCTCCTTTTTAGCTTGATGTTAACATTCCTTCTTCAGTTTGGCCACTGTTGCTTTCACACGTTGTTCAACATTGTGGAATTGCTTTTCACAATTTGGGTCGGGAGAAATTAACTTGAGTGGCAACTAGATTGTCTTAACCCTTTTTGCAATTCATTGGCTAAGGGAATCTTTCATTAACAGTCCATGATCTTGGGCCTTTCTTCGAAGCGAACAACATTGCCCCCAAGCGTTCTTAACTTGATGAAGCATTTCAGCAAAGATTCATTCTTATATGATCTGCAATGTGGCAAGAGATGCATGCGTTGGCAATCCTCTCACAGGATACCCAAATAGTTTTTTTGTTTGTTTTTTTTTTGCTGACACACACACAACACTGGATACGAGAGATCAAGATAGCTCCCACAATGGTATATGGTACACGATCTTTGCTGCCGAGAAAACACGTTATTTAAAATTTTTCTCCCCTAAGCATGCATAAAGTTGCACTTATTCATTTGCCCCTTTCATCTTTGGTTTACATTGTAGTAGTTCACCTAGGGCACATGTGGCATTCAAAGCGTCCTTACTCATGCGAGAAATGAAGCATACATGCAACACCGGTAAACAGCGTAACATCATCCTTCTCCTTGGCTCACAACATCGACCGAGGGTCCCATAAGTTTTAGCTAGGCCAATAGTGATTGGACTATCAGAGTGAATTTTGTACCTCGCAACTGCATTCATGTTGGCGTAGTCAACCAACTCCCTGGTATTAGGAAAGAGCATGACACCATAATGGATAAGAGTTAGTACATTCATGAATGTTTCCCACTTTTCCTCCTCGGTTAATCAATGCAAAAACCACTCTAGGCATCCTTGAGCTAGTATGAATTCTCTTTACCCTTAAAAATGAATTCACTCCACAACTTCGTAGAGTTGGCTACGAGACATGGGTATACTGCCCAAGATAGTAGTATGGATCCTTGACCTCGAGAAATGCATCTAAGATCGACTCAAATTCTTCTATTGTAGGCACCAATTGGAAATGGGTCATAACACTGAACAATAATTGTTGTTGTCCGGACCTCCACCTCTACAGGATCAATAAATTCTCATGGTCCTTCCTGAATGCATTTTTCAAGGTTATCTTTTTCTCACTAGATCCCTTGAGCCACCAATACTACCCTTTTTTGCTTCGACGACTATCCTTTCCTTTAAATTGTCTGAACTTGAACCCCCATTGACTTCAAATCTCATGTTAATTTTCATCTTACCTCAAGGACTTAATGACAAAATTTATAATTTCTTGACTAGAACCCACAAAATGTAATAAGACCATAAAAAACATGAGCAACAAAGAAAGAAAGAAAAAAAAATGATGCAGTGATATGTACAAGGTGCTTGATTTTATTAAGCAAAAATGAGGGTTATAGGACCGAACACATCTCCCTTTGTGCCCTAACAGAGGTTCGACACTTCAGATTCAAGGTCAAGTATATGCAATCTCACCAGGATGGTTTTCCCTGAACCTAAAGATCAATGGTCACTAGAGCTATGGCCCTTTCATAGCATCTCCACAACAATCGAATAATCAACTAGGTGTGAAGACATAAATGAAAAGAACAGACTCTAGTTAGGGTTTTCACGATAGCCAAACAGGCAGTATGGCCCAAGTGGCACCGCTACACAACCCCTCTATTTCTAAGTTGCACTCAGACCCGGGTATAGGGCCCCACTCAATGATATGCATAAAGTGTGTGTGTGAAGGAAGAATGCAATGCATACCCAAACCCTTACCTGCAAAACAACCAGAAAAATTCTAGGCTGATATAAACATGTTTTCTACCCTAGGGTTCAATACAACACAATCAAATAATTCACATGCAATTATTTCAAATATCCAATATAGATAAAGAAAAGGGAGAAAAACATAAAGCAAACCACATCGAATTCATGAATCTAATTAAATGGCTTGACTCTTTAAAAATCCCCAGTGGAGTCGCCATCTGTCGCAATCGGAAATCGCGACGGGACGACGATCCAAAAAGAAACCAAGTTTTTGAAAAAAGTTTGGAGTCGCCACCATAGTTTATTATGGAAAACTACGGAAAAACCATAAAAAGGATAAGGCAAGGTCTGCGGAAAACAAATTTTGGGTTCGGGAGTCGGTTACGTGTAGGGAAGGTATTAGCACCCTACACGCCTGCTCGAGGGCAGTACCTATAATTAAATACGCGAATAGAAATGTGGTTTTAAAAAATGCTTAACTTCCCCAAAAAAAGAAAAATAAAATAAAACTCTAAAGAAAAAAAAATATTTTTTTTGTGTTTTTTGTGCCCGACAAGGATTGACCTTGCTCCTACGTATTCTCAGTCAGACTGAGAAATCAGGGTTACGTAGTTCTAATAAACCATTTGGAATATTTGTTTGGAAAATTTGTTTGGAAAATTTGGATTTTTGGGAAAAGTGAACCTGACAAGGACTGGCCTCGCTCCTACGTATCTCTACTCTTGGTAGAGAATCAAGGATCACGTAGTTCTGGAATGATGTTTAGATGATCATTTGAAAACATGATGTTTTATATTTTTTTTTATTAATTTTTGAAAGAAGAAGAAAAAGGTTTCTAACACAAGGCTGACGTGAATGGTCGCACGTGTGCTTAAACCTTTTAAAATAATTTTTTTGTTTATTTTTGAAAGAAGAAGAAAAAGGTTTTTAACACAAGGCTGACGCGAATGGTCGCACGTGTGCTTAAATAATTTTTTTGTTTATTTTTGAAAGAAGAAGAAAAAGGTTTTTAACACAAGGCTGACGCGAATGGTCGCACGTGTGCTTAAACCTTTTAAAACAATTTTTTTTATTATTTTTTTTAAAAGAAGAAGAAAAAGGTTTTCAGCACAAGGCCGACAGAATGGTCGCACGTGTGCTTAAACCTTTAAAATATATTTTTTAATTATTTTTATGAAAGAAGAAGAAAAGGTTTTCAGCACAAGGCTTACGCGAATGGTCGCACGTGTGCTTAAACCTTTAAAATAATTTTTTTTTTTTATTTTTAGAATTTATCTTATTTTTAGTGTTTAGAATGCAGCAAATAAACAATGCCGATGAATAAAAATAAAACACAAGATATAGGGGTAGGGTTATCATATAAGGGTTTACATACGGTAAAAACAAATAATAAAATAAAGAAGCAAAGGAACAAAAATAAAATAAAAGCAAAAGAGAAGCCCAATAAGAATAGAAGTGTAAAGATAAAAACCAGTAGCGCCACTCGAAATCTTGGTCTAGGCCCAAAGGCAAGGGTGCAACAGTAAAGTTTGGAGGTGTCAGAAACGAAATGGGCCCAATGCCCAAACCCCTTTTTTATTTGCCGGGCACGGAAAGGCTTCAGCCCAAACGAAATGGAGGTGCAAATGGGACTTGCGGGTGGTGACAGGAAGAAGGAAAATAGCCCAACAGGCCTGAAGCCCCCCTTAATCCAAATCAGAAACATTAGGGGTCTCTTCATAATTTCCCTTTTGAGCAAATCTTACCCCAAACCCAGGATTCCCTTCTCCTCTGGACAAAACAACCTAGGGTAGGGTTTGCCTCCCATGCTCCAGGGCGCTGCCGTATCCGACGAACCAGTTGCCACCACCAGTCGGCACCACCAGTCGCCGCGAGCCGCCACAAGCCGTCGTCGCAGAGCTGCCCAGGATCGCCACAATCTCTGTCAGCCACCGCACCAAGGTCTCGTTTCTTCTCACTATCAGAATTGCCGTCGACGATGCCGGTCACCGCCAGGGCTCCTCCTCGCGTCATAGCTGCCGCCTTCCCTTGGCTGACCGGGACTGTCACCGATGACACCGTCCACGCCAGTCGGAGCAGCTCTACCTTCTGTCTTCCTTCCCACGCGATGGAGAGACCATCTGGTTTCATGACGTGTCTTCACCGTCGTGAACGACGCCGGCAACCGCTTGCTGAAACCACCATGGACAGACCTTCCTCCCCATTGAATGATCTCCCTCATCAACTACCGATTCGGCGCGACTCGAAGACAGGGGTTTCCGCTTTCTCTCTTTCTCCTCTTCAAGCACGGCCCAGATTCACCGCTGGCACACATGGCTGATGCCGGCAACGATTGCCTCCTTTCTTCCTCCGATGTGTGACTGAAGCGTTACTAGAAACAAACAAATATCATCGTGCTTCTCATTGTTCCCTTTTTTTTTGTTGGATTATTTGTGATTCTGTTGTGTGGTAAAGGAGAGATGGTTTTCTGATGAGGTTTTTCTAAATAGCCAAATTGAGAGTAGTGCAACCGTGAATGATGTTGGTGAATCCAATCAAGGCTATCGACGAAGATGAATGAACGAATAGAATGATCTCCAAGAGGTGAAATTGAGTTCCTCTCTGTTTTGGTTTGATTCTGTGTTTCTGTGACCTGTGACAGAGGAGGTGGTGGCTAGCCAAAAAAAGAAAAGAAAAGGGTGTGTGTGAAGAACAGAGAGAAATTGTGGCCAAGATCAGAGAGTGGGCGTGGATGGTGCACTAGGTGGTCTTGTTTTTGTTCCGAAACTAAAAGGAATCTGTTTGTGTAGGTGGCGGTGTGGGTGGTTACGGGTGTGTGGAGCAGATGGCTGGAGTGTGCGAGTGGGTTCCTCTTTGTGAGAGTTTGGCTTGGTGATTCCGGAGGTTGAATTTGGTTTCGTGAATGATTATGAAGGGTGATGATGAAGACGCTGTGTGAAAAGGACGGAGGTGTTGTCCAAAGATTATGAAGGCTTCGGACGAAGAAGATGATGGGTGATGAAGGCCATGGAGAATTGTCAAAGGTGAATGATGGATCAGTTAGAGGTAAGGGGAGAATTCCTCCCCTTCATATGCGTGATGAAGAAAAAAATTTTTAGAGCGCCCATGAATCAATGGATGATGATTGCAAATGGTGAAGGTGATCTGACAATGTGCGTGCTGGGTGATCCCATCCCAAAACCAATTCCTCTCACTGCTTTTCTCTGCCAAATTTCTCTGCAAATCCCAAAACGCCTCTGCTGTTTTGCATCGTCCTTTTTCCAGACAAGCGTTTCTCCCTTTTTTTTCGTTTTTGTCTTTTCTTTCTTTCTTCTTTGTTTTCTTGTTTTTTTTCATTTTCTCTTTTTCTTGTTTTTTTTTCGTTTTCTCTTTTTCTTCTTTTTTTCGTTTTCGTTTTTTTTCTTTTTTTTTCTTTTTTTTTCTTTAATCATTTTTTCTTTCTTTTCTTTTTTTTCGTTTTGCCTTTTTTTATTTATTTTCTTTTTCTTAGAAAAAGACTAAATCAAATAAAGTAGGGTTAAATATGTTTTTAGTCCCTATACTTTTGGGCGATTTTGGTTTTAGTCCATTTTCAAACTAAGGTACAATTTAGTCCTTCAACTTTAGAAAACTCTGGTTTTAGTCCTTTTTATCAAATTTTTTTAACTTTATTTGTTGTTTCAAACGCGTTTCTTAGTTAACATTGAAGCAAAAATGTGTCAAACAGTGTAAACAATCCAAATGCTATAATGAAACGTGTTTGAAACAGCAAATAAAGTTAAAAAAATTTGGTAAAAATGACTAAAACCAGAGTTTTCTAAAGTTGAAGGACTAAATTGTACTTTAGTTTGAAAATGGACTAAAACCAAAATCGCCCAAAAATATAGGGACTAAAAACATATTTAACCCAATAAAGTAAAATAACTAATAGTAAAATTAAACATAACATAAAAATAAAAATAAAAATGAAAGAAAATAATATAAAGAAAAATAAAATAATAAAAAAAACTATTATTTAGTCAATCCGGACGAAATTGGGTGTTGACAAATGCAAGTGAAGACTTGAAGACTTGAAGAACCTTTTGTAAATGATTAAAAGCATTCTTTATAGAAACAATTTGTATAGGAATCATTTTTACATTTGTAAGCACTTAGAAAGTTTCATAATTTAGTGGTTTATTATGGCAATAATCGATTATCACAAGCCAGATTAGAAAAGAGTTGCTCGCGCAAATAATTGATTATCATAGGAGATAATCGATTATCACTGCTTCATTTAATATTATCCAGGACGCGCAAATAATCGATTATCACTGAAGATAGTCATTATCACTTTGAAAACCCACATAACGGTCACAAATAATCAATTATCACTTATGATAATCGATTATCGCTGGCAGTTGGGAGTTGTCTTTTCAGTTTCTGACCCAACTTGAACCTTGGCTTATAAATAGAGTTCTCCACAATTCTTAGAAGGTAACTTTTCATTTGAGAGTATTAGAGTTGTGTGCCTAAGGGAAACTCTGTGTGTGTGAAAAATAACTAAGCCATTTGAGAATACAGAAAAGTTCTGAGGAAGTTTCAAATCTTAGAGTGCTCAAATCAAGTCTTTTGAATAAGAGAAGCTTGCGTTTACTGTGTCTAAAGTCGAAGGGATTTTCTTCAAGTTGATTGAATAGGTTCTTCCATCGTGTGTTGAAGGAAGGTTTTCTCTATCTTCTAATCTTTTTATAAATTTGTTTGTAATCCGAAACAACATTTTTAGTTGAAAAGGTTAATCACTGCTTATAATGATTAACAGAATCTTTTGATTCGAACCAAGATAAAATCTTTTGTGTTGATTTTCTTTGACTCGACAACTTTAGCATTTGAACTGTTTGATAAAAGTCCTAAAAGAAAATCATAATTTTTAAAAGAACCAATTCACCCCTCCCCTCTTGGTTTTTGACCGATACACACTCTTTAAACCTTTCCGCTGCGTGATACCATTATGCTCAACATAAACACTCGTAGGTGTTTCTCTTTTTTCTCTTACAAAGTAAGCAATACAACAATGAAGCTCGAGAGTATTTCTTTTTCTTTTTGCTCTTCGCTGCTCTTCTCTTTTTCTCTTTTGCATCTTAGATATATTCTTTTCTTGAGCTCTTTCTTCTCTTCTCTTTTGAATGTTTTTAGGATGAATATTTCATTGTAAGCTTTTCACTTGACTATCCTCTTAAGTTATGTTCAAAAACTCTTCTATTTAAAGGCTTCATGGATATATGTCTGTTAGACTTGAGCTTTTATCCTTGATAGTCATGCTTTCTATTTCTTCATACAACAACCATTGGGTAAGTCAACTTGTAGAGCAGACATGCTTTTTTAGTACTTTTCTTAAAGTAGGTTGTACATTCTTTTTAGGTAAGACTTCAAGTGAAGAACAGTCTATGAATATCTCTTTTGTCTCCAACGTCCACTTTTTGATATTTGATCTATAGCTCTGTAGATGCATGTAGAATAGCTTATCTGCAAATAGTAAAGTAAATTGTGCATGCAATAGGTCTTTTCTTATCACCTTTGTTGTTTTTGAACGTTGAACATTTAATGTCATTTAATGTTTGCTCTGAACAACAAAGTGCTTTTTGATTTCCTACCGTTAGGTAGCTTTTAACGATTAAGCTCTTTTCTAAAGGTACCAAGTATTGTATAAAAACTTTGCCATTTGGACAAAGTATTGTTTAAGCTCATGGTATCATTTAGCCAAGTAAACGTTTCTTTTGTATTTGTCTCTTCTTAAACATATAGTGTTTAACTTGTTTCAAGGTTTCTTTTATATTTTAATCTTGAGTCTTTTAGTTTGTTTTGTCAAAGACATTGTCTTGAGTTGTTTTGTTTTCTAGAGTTGAGATGAATACCTTTTTCAGGTATGATAAACATCAAACGTTTAACTCCAACTCTCTTAGAGGTTTTAGACACAATATTGTTTAGCCTTGCGTCTAAGTGTTTTGACCTAGATGTTTTTCTATTTCCTAAGAATCTAAGTGATTTCCTAAGCTTTTTTATGTTGGGGATTCAGGGTGTAGGTTTTCTATGTTGGGGATTTAGATTCTTAGTCTTGTGTTTTCACCCTAAGTTGTTTTCATATTATTTTCTTGTTTTAATATTATTTGATTAAATTTCAAAACATGAGAGAGTTTTAGGCGCACAGACGATTTTATCTTAACAGATCTCGCCGTTGTGATCACTTAGATGGTATAAATGAGCAGAGAATCTTTGAGAAAAATTAGAAAACTCTAGAAAAATGATTTCTAAATAACTGATCTGTTTAAAAATAATAAAACTCGTTTATAATAAAACTATTTATAATAAAACTATTTATATTAAAACTATTTAATATTAAAATAATCGAGTCTTACTTTTTTAAATCATTTTGTCATTTATTTAGGTTTTTACAACTATAAATTACTTTTTCATCGTTTTAATTTTTTTTTAATTTTATCTCCATTTAAAAAAATAATATAGAAATCCATTTTCAAAGAATAATATCACAACAAATCTATTTAAGTGTTTTTAAAAAAATAAATATTGTTTTGAAAAATAAAATGGTTAATTGTAACTTATAATTTATAAGTTTATAATAAATGAATAAATAACAATATGATAATAAACTCTGAAAATACATAGACTAGATCCTATGTATCATCATCCTCTATTATAATTAGTTATTATTTAATTTAATTTTAAAAAAATAAAATATTAAGATAATAATTTTAATTTAAAAAATAATTAAATTTAAATTAGCCGTAGTTTAAAAGATAAAAATAAAAATATAATTATTTAAATTTAAAATATATTAAATTTAAAAAATATTTTTATAAATTATAAATATTATAAAAGGAGTGAATAATTAAAAGTATATTAAATTATAAACAAATATTTTTTCACAGAATTCACTTCTTTGTGTTTCATTTTTTCTCAATCCCCAATCATTTGCTGTTTAGTTTGCATAGACACTGCTTCGATATTAAGGTATGCTAGATATGAGTTGGGTTCCTTAGCCATTTCCAAGTACCTGATTGCTTTCTGAATTCAGCAAGTTTCGGAATGGCGACGAGCGCCAACAGCGGTGGTGGTGGCAACCAAACCTACAAACCCTACCGGCACTTGAAAACCCTAACTGGCCACGAAAGCGCCGTGTCATGCGTGAAGTTCTCGAACAACGGAACGCTATTAGCCTCGGCATCCCTCGACAAAACCCTAATTATTTGGTCATCTGCCACGCTCTCCCTCCTCCACCGCCTTGTCGGCCACTCTGAGGGCATCTCTGACCTGGCCTGGTCCTCGGATTCGGATTCTCACTATATCTGCTCTGCCTCCGACGACTGCACCATCCGAATCTGGGACGCCACCGGGGGCGATTGCGTGAAGATCCTCCGCGGCCACTCTGATGCGGTCTTCTGTGTGAATTTCAATCCCCAATCAAGCTACATCGTGTCCGGGTCCTTCGACGAGAGCATTAGGGTTTGGGATGTGAAGACCGGCAAATGCGTCCAAGTCATCAACGGCCACTCCATGCCTGTCACCTCTGTGCACTACAACCGCGAGGGCACCCTCATCCTCTCTGCCAGCCATGATGGCTCTTGCAAAGTTTGGGACACCAAAACCTTTGCTCCATTGAAAACCCTCATCGACGATAAGGTTCCTGCTGTCTCCTTCGCCAAATTCTCCCCCAATGGCAAGTTCATTCTGGTCGCAACTCTGAATGACACCCTCGTGAGTTTTCATTCTCTTCTTAATTTTTCTTCTTCAGCGGTTTTTACATTCTAAATAGAGTGTTTTTTTAAGTAGAAAGTCATTACTGTTACTGTCAACCAAATAGATCAAGCAAATACGTATAAAAAGACATTTTCTTCTTCTTAAGGTAACCTTTACAAAACTGCCATGTTGAAGGGAATGAGCCTCATCAATTTTTCCTGCTAGACTAACTTGTTAGAAAAGTAGTGATTTTAGTCTCATCTTACTAAGTATACCGCACCTTCGACGAACATGACTCTTCCAAAAAAAGCTTGTTTCATAGTATCTACTGGATTATTACTCCATTAGAAGGCCAGAAATGGAGCAGAGATGGAAAAATGGAAAGAGTAAGCTGATTTAACAGGAAAGATCATGGAACTATCTTCTTTTCAAACACATTTATCACAGCTTGCATAACCTTGCATAGCTTACCAAAGTTGATAACATAGTCTAGGGCCCTTCCTCTCAATCAAATATATTCTGCCTCCAAATGCCATTTCCAGAACCATATCCCGTTATCAATCCATTGTTATCACTGCACAAAAAAACCGTAGCCGAGCAGCTGAAGAGTACTAAAATACTATCTGACGAGCATATATCCCTCCACCAAATGGGAATTGCTATTTTGCAGCCTCCTTTATTCAAAGGCATTTAATCCCAAGGGACTGGATTTATGAGACAATGATTTATAGTAAGCAGCCTCTGGATCGCCACCTTCACTTAGCCATAAGGCCCAAATTAAATAGTTCCTGATTTTTAATTCCAACCACCCCTCGGCCCATGGTCTTGGGTAGACAAACAATTTTCCCAATGGTATCACCACCAGATCATGTAAAAGATCTTTGAAGTCTGGATCGATACATTTAAATTTCTCTTTGGAGCTTTATATAAAAGACAAGAATATCTTAAATTATTTATGTAACATATAGTGAGCACAGATTTTTGGGGCTAATATGTTATGATTTTAGATAATTTGTGACTCTGCTCTTAAATGCAAACTTAGAGGAAATACCCAGATTAACTATAATATTGCTTGTTCTTTCTGAATGAAATTTATCTTCCTATTATCTTTATCAACTAAAAACAGGAAGTATTGAGATAAAGTATCGATCATTTGTGCTGCTGACATTGTGTAGAATTAGGCTGGAAACATGACATGTATGGACTTCTGGTCACGCTCTGCATCATTAAGATAAGGGTTCCGCGTGAGAAACAGTTAGAAATCATAGTGAATAATCCATTGGAAATAGTGATGGATAAAAAGTAGTTAAAATGAAGAGTATGATTGGTATTGTTAGGAGCTTACTGGATTGTAAATTGTAGAGTCTTAATACATATAGTAGATCCTACATCAATCTGAGATATGCGCTAATAAAATAATATAAATAATTTTAAAAACATTCATCCATAGTTTCACACTTTAAAATAATTAATCTAACTTGAGCACATAAAATAAGTCATACTAAAGAAAATATGTCAACCAAGTCCTCATGAGTCACAACAAAACAACTTAAATACCTAATTATTTAAGTGAAAGTAGCCTGAACAAAATACCAAATTATCAAAACCAACTACCAAGTCCGAGAACACCTAGATGGCTAACGCCTTAAATACTAAACATCTAATATAAATCTTTCAAATTAAAACCAAAATATAAGGGATTTTCATTAGCTATATCTGCTTAAAGAAGCGCATTAATAAGACCATTCTCCTCTTAATGGTGGGACAACAAGGACATCATCCTATTACCCTCCACCTTGGGCTTGATCTTGTACTCGTACATCATCTTCATTTGAATTTGGAGCACCATTTAAACTACATTTTCATTGTCTCCACTCATTATTGCGTAGAATATCATCAAGTTGGAACTCCTCAAGTGATTTTCCTATGCCTTCCTTCCTTAGCCAATATTGAATTAATCGTGACATAAACAAACATCATTCATAGTTTCTTGTTTTAAATCATTATTTTCTCTGTGTGAACCTAATAAACACAACTGCAAACATACATATAAGTAACAACGCAGCACTAAAAACACATCGATTTGATGTTTTCATGACTTTCGTCGATGATACTGCCTATCTGCTTTGTTGTGATCTTAAGTATGTACTGAATTGGACATGGTGTGCAAAAAGAGGAATGGAGTGATCCATGATTTTCTTTACAATTTTAACTACGTTGGTGATGGGAGCACATTGTTAAGTAGTGTCCTGGAGACATTTAACATTCTCTTTTGTTAATTTTGTATGTTAGTTTAGCATATTGGTTCTTTGATAGTTTCCCTTACAAAATAGTTTTTTTCTGGATGCAGAAGCTCTGGAACTACGGGAGTGGGAAGTTCTTAAAAATATATTCTGGGCATGTGAATAGAGTATACTGCATAACTTCTACATTTTCTGTGACTAATGGAAGATATATTGTTAGCGGTTCTGAAGATTGCTGCGTTTATTTATGGGATCTTCAGCAGAAAAATATGATTCAGAGACTTGAAGGCCATACAGATACTGTAGTATCTGTTACTTGTCACCCCACAGAGAACAAAATTGCTTCCGCTGGTCTCGCTCGAGATGCAACTGTGAGGGTTTGGGTACAGGATTCCTGAATAATATTGAAATTATAGGGTGTTTTAAAATAACTAATACGAATGCACGGTGATCTCTTGTGGGCACTATTCCGTCTTTCTTTTTTGTAAATATATTTTTCATTACTTGATTGTAAACTCATCACATTTCTAGACATCTAGTGTTACATGTCTAATGTGTGATGTGAAGTATGAGTCTTGTATGTTACCTATCCAAATTTCTTCACTATATTCTTTTGTATTGTTTGTGCCTCGTTAGGTGGGATTTTCTCAGATTATAAAGAATAGAATGTGGTGGTTTTCTTAAAAGTAACTCAACTTGCAATGTGTACAACTATTTTTCTTTTCGCCTAGAACTAATCTCGTAAAACTTTTAACACCATTAACGTGAGGTGATGCGAAAATGCAACAAATATTGTCCTTCTGATTTCAGCCATATGTTTTTTGGATTAATGAAGACATTTTCCAAATGAAAATATGGCATATGAACATTGTAAGTCTTTCAAGAATATTTAGTTTTAATTTAATTTCTTAAAAGCTTAGGAAAATTCAAAAGATTTGAGATTTCATTTGTGTTTCCCAAAATTAAGAATAATGAGATGTCAGATACGTTGCATCACCAATGTTCTCCATGCTGATCGCATGAGTTATTTGAAGCTGAGTAGACTTCACAGTACTAAAATTCAATTTCAAATGCAGTAAAGACTATCCAAAGGGAAGCAGAATAATTGTTTTAAAATTTGTCACTCATATACAGAGATTATTGCAGAGCGTGATGAAATAGTTAAAAAACATCCGCTAGTGGATAAGACATTTAGTCGCAGGAAGCATCAGTTTATTTGCAATGTTCCCACTACCATCAAGTTTTGCTTGTTTTTTCCCTTTCGTATCTCTGCTTCTGCATGCATTTTCATATTCAAATTCAACTGCATACTAGAAGATCGTAGATTTCAGAGACATTCTTGACTCTCTCTTTCTTGTGTGTTTAAAAACAGTTGATACGGCCTTCACTTGCTCGAGTGTTGGATCAAAGTTCATAAATAAGTGTTCCTTGGATTTATGAAAATAAAAATAAACAAAACATAGGTAGGAACTAACCATCAGATAGTAGCTGTCATCAGATAATCTGTTAGACGCTGTATTTCTGTACACGGCATCAAAATCTAAATGCTTGTTTAAAGTAAAAATAAGAAAAGCCATAAACGTTGCCATGTGAATTTCTTTTTCTCATTTGGGAACAGAAGATCATTCTTGATAGTCACACCATTAAGAAATTTTATTTACCACACCCACTTACTCTCTTTGCAGACCATATGTTTTGCACTCATTTCTGCTAATACATTCTGGAAAAAACGATAAAAGATAACAAAAGTTATACCAAATTAAAAAGCGTAAGATCAAGATGAGAAGAAAGGGGCAAGTTTATTAGTTTGCTTGTTGAAAAATGTGACTGTCAATATAAATATAACACTGAGGAACAAGACTTAACAACTGAATTGACTTAACTACTACTCATGTTTCCAAGCATACAAAATGAGAGAGAAGCCAAAGCATTGCAACTGGGAATCCTTAAACTGCTGAGAAGAAGCCCATGTTAGTGCAGTGGTATCAGAAGCTGATTGGCCTTCCCACACCTTTTCACTTGAAATGCATGTTTGGAACATGAACACTGCATTGCCCATAGCATTCCCAAAGAGCCAACTATGCACATCCCAAAACACTTCAACCGGAACCCCATCCACCAAAATGGTGTGATTCCCTCGGAACTTCCACTTGAGACGCTTCACCTGCATCACTGTCTTTCTATCAATCCGAATCACAAGAGAGGGATCGTTAAAACCCACAGTATCACACTCAATTGTGACATCATGCACTTGCCCCTTGTCACAAAACTGAGCCTTTGCACCATAAAACTTCTTCCCAAAAATATGCTCTCTTTTTGCAATGAAAACGGTACCACTGTGGGAAAAAGCACAATCACTGTCCATCTTCTTGCATGCCTCCTTTTTCAGATCCCCAAGCAGCAACACCAGCTCCTTGTTGAACACCACCGCTAAGTAGAACCCCTCCAGCGGCTCAGGCCCGGAACCAAACTTGGCACAGCTCAAATCCCAAAAGATATCAATTTTACCAGATTGGACCTCCAAATTCTTGGACCCTTTTCTCTTTGAGAATAGCGATGGCTTTATCTCAACCTTGCAGAGACAATGATTTCCGAAATCATCAATTCCCACGCTCAAGCCTTGACCCATCAGAGTTTTGGTCCAGGAGACCGTGATCAGACATGAACGGCGTCTTAATTTGCACTGGTAGACACACGTGACAACATTTTGAGCCGCTCTTGTGGTGCTTGATGAGGATGAGTCAGCAACCTGAACCCCATTTTCTCCAAAACAAGAAGGAAACTCCTTCATGGCAACACTAGCAACAACAAACAATTGGATGCAAAAGTGTTGAGTTTGGACATGTGCTTCTAATAGTGTTTCTTCAGAATGGGATAGAACATAGGAGAGAAGGGTGTGGGGGACAAAGAAAGAGATTTAGATGTGGTTGATGTTTGAATTGTGTGGGGAGATTAAGTGGAGTAAGAACCAAAACAAAAGGATGAGTGTAATGAAAAAAACTTTGCAGGGAACATAAAAAGGAAGAGTGAGTGAAAGGAAAAGGTCGCTTTAAGCACATGGGGTACCACGGATAATAAAAAGGCTACATACAATTGACCCCATTCTATTGCTACTGCCATTGCTGTTGTTATGCTTATGCATGACATGAGTCAACCAAATCGCAAAGACTGCCATCTACGCTATGAGACGTGGTCCACCAACATAATGCAATCATCAAAATGAAAATTCAACAAATGGGTTTCAAATATCTAATTATTACCCCTTTTGTTAATGGTAATAAGAAAGTTTAATTTGTTGAATTTCAAATGTTAAGATATCACAAGTCTCATCAACAAGTTCTGTGACCTTTCTGCTTCATAAGATCTTAAACTTTTATGGTAAATTTTTACTTTTCTTCTCCTTATTCTCTCATGTTTCCATTTTTATACACTCTCAATTCCCTTCTTTCTCTTCCAATCCTTTTGTGGTATAAAAGACAAAGAGTTAATTTAGTTAAATGAATTAAGTTACATTAGTAAGATGGTAAGACGTGGTAATTACGTGGAAACTAATTTACATTACAATTCTTAATAATAAATTAAGTTTTTGTAAAATGAACTTTATAATAGAAACTCTATTTACACTTTAGCTTTTTCTAAAAAAAAATATTCATAATTATTTTATTAAATCTTCTATAATTTTTTAAAATATTAGTTTCCTTGATCTTAATGTAACAAAAAAATGTTAAATTATTGTCACTTGTATATTTTGAATTCTTTTTATTCAAAGTACTAATATGAAGTAGGCATACATTAATGAATTCTGGATTTAGACTCAATTAGTGACACTGCGTTTAAGATCTTCAACTTTCCACCGACCCAAACTAACATACATTAATGTAATTAAAATAATTTTGTTTGTCACTTAGAAGCGACATAGATAATTAGTTATCAATAATATATTGTAATTAGATTTTTTTTTCTTATTTACATTTACTAACCGTTATTTGAAAATTGATTAATTTGATTTAAACAAAAAGCAGTTTTTAAATAAAAACAGGAATAGAGTTAACATGTTAAGATAGAATCATATATTATAAATTTTTAGATTTATAAAATCAGCTAATTTCAAATACACACATAAATTGGAAACACTTTTTTTTTTGTCTCATTAAATCGTGTAGGTAATGAAGGTCTTGGAATCCCTTAAATAAGTAATTAGGTGAAATTTGGTTTGACCCTTGAATTTAAATAAATCATGGTGGCTTCTGCAAGAAAGCATCCCTTTCTATGATTACGTTAATGCAGCCATTGCAACAATTGAGACTATTCTGTGCCACATTGCATACCGTTTGACCATTATGTCCAATAATTAATTTCAAGACATTATGAAAAATCTTTCTTTTGCCAAACTAAGGATTAGTTGTCCCACCAACCAATTGGAATTTTTTCTTCATGCTACTTTTGATATCTTTTTATGATTATTTTGATAGAGATTATTTATCATGGGAAAGGGGCTATAAGCATTAATTGGATGGTTTTAAGTTTTTGAATTGAATATGGTGTTAAGTTTTTTTTTTAATGTACGGTTTATATCAGGTTTTATTGTTATTTAACTTTTTTTTAATGATTTTTATCTTAAAAGATCAATTAAATCATGTCATGTTTTTGATATGGAGATTAAAGAGATTTAAATATGAGTTAAATTTATCGAGAGCATTTTTATTTCAAAATCTTAAGAGGTTGAATTTATGAATTTTTTTTATATATTATTCAACATTTTCAAGTTTATTCAATGTAAAACTTTTTAGAATATTAGAGTATTTTAAAAGATTTGTGTATTCTTTAGTGGATAATTTCTTCTCCTTGAACTTTGTAAATTTGTTGTCATAGGTCACGTTTTGGGTCTATGAGGAGGAGGTTCACTAGGGAGACACAATATCAATGAGATATGAGTCCAACCATATAAGGAATTCATATCACTCTCTACCCAAAACCTTAAAGCAATGAGTTAATGGGTCTTTTATCTTTATATATTGCTCTACTTTCTCATTTATATCCAATGTAGGACTTAGACTCACACTTGGATTCCCAACAATCTCTCCCTCAAAGGTGAGTCCCTTCCACATAGGTAAACTCCCCCTCTAGCGAAAGCATTCTCAACCAACAACAACCACGAGTAGCCCTTTCCAACCGTTGTCGACTCTGATACTACTATTGGGTCTATCGAGGAGGAGATTCACTAGGGAGACACAATACTAATGAGATATGAGCCCAACCATATAAGGGAATGACACCACTCTCTACCCAAAACCTTAAAGTAATGGGTTAATGGGTATTTCATCTTTATATAATGCTCTACTTTCTCATTTCTATCCATTGTGAGACTTAGACTGACACTTGGATTCCCAACATTTTCCTTTTTGACAAAGATCTTTGCAATTCCTCTTTACGGTATCTCACTCCATGGAATGTTGTTATTATTTCTCTACAATCCATGGAATCTTAAGCTTTCTTCGTGGATCATGAGGTTTCTATACCCTATCCTCCATAGATAAATAAATGCTTCTACTATCCTCCAAAATACACCTTCATTGATTTATTATATTCTCAATCATAAGGTTCTAATTTGCTAGTTTTAAGTTCCTTGGAAACATTTGAGAAATTCCTATTATATCCTAAGGAGCTTGCACAACACACCGTGAATAAGTCTTTAAGAGCAGTGATCATCCATGCCTTAGAAAACCAATCTTACTCGTGTTATCATAAGCTTTTTACAACAATCATAAGGACTTAAGGTTGATGTCATGGACTTCGACAACAACTTTACATTGGAGAAGTCAAACGATGTTTCCATGTTCCATAATATGTTTTCGAAACCTTTCTTGAATGTTTCAAAAATGGAAGTTTCCACTAGTCAAAACTTCCAACTCTAACAAGAATGTCTACTTATTTTATTAGATATGTATGCAATTTCCTTTTCTCTTACCACTTCCAAACTCGACTCTAGTACCCCTATAAAATAAATTGAAGATTAGACCCATTTGAATAAGGTATGTCACATTTTTCTTAATGCATTGTCTAGTGTTTTATGCGTATTGCTCCTATAGGGAAGAAAAATATATCTTAGATTATCTTATTCTCAAATACATCGCTAAAGATTTCGTTAGACAAAGGTTCTTTATCAGAAACTATTGTGGTTGGGAGATGTTCAAAGACAAGAATATCAAGATATTAGAAATACACAACAGAATGTTCGGTATTCAACAACAACCAAGAAGGGGGTTGAATTGGTTTTTCGATAAAACTACCTTATTTCTAACCAGACTTCCCTTTTTAAAAATTAACTTCACATAACAGAAAAATCAAGACAAATAAGAGCAAGTAGATAAAAGAGTATAACAGAGAAAAGCTTGCACATGTGATTTTTATACTGGTTCAGATCAAAAGATCTTACGTCCAGTTGTTAATCTTTGTAAAAAAAGGGATTAAATAATAAATAGAAATAAACCAACAACTTACAAAACGAAGTAGAGGTTTAGAATACACTTTTGTTGACTAACAAGAGATTGACAATACCTCCTTTTGACACACAAGGATGGACAAGCTAAACTTTGCTCAACATATGTGCTACCACACTTATAGAGAGTTCAAATAAAGCACTTAATTCTAAAAATGGTTTTAAGTTTTCGTAACTTTAGAAGAGCTTAGAAATTAGGTATATATAAGCTCAGTTCAAAAATAGGCCAAAAGCTCAAGAGTCTTCTTGTAACTGCCATGGATAATCGATTATCCCAAGTGATAATTGATTATCTAGGAACCTTTTCAAAATACTTTTCCTGAGATAATCGATTATTCAAGAGAGTATTGTCATTTCTAATCTTACTAGGACAATTGATTATCCCAGGTGATAATTGATTATTCCAATGCATTTTCTAAAAAAATGCTTTAATCTTGAGCTCTCTTTAACTTTTTTTGATCTTGACAAAGTTAAGTCTAAAATACAAAATCTAAGTCTAGAATACAATTACAAATAGCTAAAAACAAAAGCTTTAATTGAATACCAGTTTCTCTAATGCTCAATTCCAAGGTTAGCTTCATCATAAAAATTCTTTTGTCTTCAATTCAACCTTGTTGCTAACACAAGATACAAATTAATGAGTACCACAAGCTACTTAAAAATATTATAGAAGAGAACATAGCCCTACCTAATGATTTTATTTCAAAA
Organism: Vigna reflexopilosa; assembly: GCA_027742785.1. Classification (NCBI taxonomy): domain Eukaryota; kingdom Viridiplantae; phylum Streptophyta; class Magnoliopsida; order Fabales; family Fabaceae; genus Vigna; species Vigna reflexopilosa. The sequence goes on along the minus strand of CM050917.1, from coordinate 26,274,679 downwards.
CTTATAATAATAAAAAAAAAAGCTTATCATTCATATCATCATTGAAGATACCAACAAAAAAATGTGTTTTTCGAATAGATGGCAAAAAAATCTGCACCTACGGATAAAATTCGCGATGGATAATTGATACCCGCGGATATTTACTACCCGCAACCCACGGGAAGTGGGTATTTTAATACTAGCTTATAAACGGGTCGGGTGCGGGTATTATACTATCCGTACCCGTGGATATCCGCTACTCGCAAAAAATAAAAATAAACATTTAATTTATATTTTATTAAGTTAAATTTAATTAAAATTAATATTAATTTATATTTTACAAGGTTAAATTTAATTAAAATTGAATTTTAATTTATATTATATTTGATATATTTTTTGTAATTCTATTTAAATTTTATTTTAATAATTTATAAAAATATATTTTTTAAATATTTGCGAGTATCCGTAGGTTTTAAAATATCCGTAGATAGTTTTTAAGCAGGTATCCATGCGGGTAGCAGGTGAATTTTTTTTGTCGGGTCGGGTTGCGGGTAGGCACTACCCATGCCCGACCCGACCCATTGTCATCCGTATCTAAGACATTATCTAAGACAAATATGGTACAAGATAAACTAGCTCTAAAAAAGCACGAAAAAAAATTATCACAAAAAGAAAAATAAATTTAAATTTTCACGTTCCAATGGATCTAACCGTACTTTCAAGAAGAAAGATACTTGCTTTGGATGTGGAAAATTAGAACATCATGAACCTCAGTGCAATAATCCTCATAAGGAAAACATATTTGAAGAGAAAGATATAATTGATGCAATCATTTCACAAGCGAAATTCATGATCATTATGGATAAATGAGTGGTAAACTCCAAGGCTACCAGATGCATATGTGCAAACACAAATGTGTTTTCCTCCTACATTAGTGTGGCAGATGGAGAAAAATATATTTATCTTAATGATTCTAGAACATCTTTTGTCCTAGAAAAAGGAAAAGTTCTTTTAAAGCTTAGATATGGGAAGACTTTGACCTTAAGCGGTGTGCTACATGTGTTATTTATTAGAGTTAATTTAATTTGTAGCACTATTGGGAAAATTTGAGATTAAAATGTCATTTAAATATGACAAGATTGTTATGATAAAAAAATAATATGTTTGTGGAGAAGGGATATTGTGATCAATGTCTATTTGTACTTACATTTTTGAAGTTGTTTATGAATCTACATTTGTCTCTTCTACTTATGAATCTAATAAAGTAGTTGAAAGAAAAGATAAGATTATCAAAGAAATGATAAATCTAACAGAGTAACTGAAAGAAAAGATACAACTCTCAAAGAAATGATAAATCATATGATTATTAGTTCTAGTGCTCCTAATAATCTTTAGGGGAGATGAATTGTGGAAATGTTATCAGCCTAATCTTAAATACATAAAGTGTGGGGGTGTCCAACTAAAGTGATGTTACCATATTTTAAGTAAAGAAAAATAGGTTTAAAGACCTCTGGTTGCATATGTTTAGGCTATGCGAAATATAGTGATGCCTATAGGTTTCTTGTTTTTAAAAGTAAATTAATTGAACATAATGCTATAATAGAGATGAAAAATGTGGAGTTCTTTGAACATGTTTTTCCTTTAAAGATTAGTGACACATTTGAACAACCTATAGATCTTAAGTCATGTCATGCATGAGGATTTAACTTTTGGTACATGCGATGATGTAGTTTATAAAACAAAATGGTTTTTGGGATCTAAGTTTGAAATAAAAGATATGGGTGAAGAAAATGTGATTTAATGAGTTAGAATTATTATGAAGGGAGATAGTAAATTACTATCCCAAAAATAATATACTAGGAAACTTCTTATGAAGTATTGCTATTATGACTGTAAACCAGTAAGCACTCCTTACGAGACTAATTCTAAATAAAATAAATAAATAAAGGAGAATATAATCGTCAATCTCAATATGCCCAAATAATTGGGAACCTATTGCATATAATAAGTTCTTCTAGACCACACATTACTTATGGAATAGGTAGATTGAGTAAGTACACTCAATGTCCTAACATGATCATTAGGATGCATTTGATGGACTCATGAGATAATTAAAAGGTACAATAGATTATGTCATTGAATATAGTCATTTTCCTCCTATATTAAAACAATATAGTGATGCTATTTTAATCTCAAATTCATATGATACGAAATTCGCTAGTAGTTATATGTTTACACTTAAGGGTGATGCAATTACATGGAGATCAACTAGGCAAAAAATTATTACAAGATTAACAATGAAATCAGAGGTAGGCAAACTTATGAATATTGGATATACACATGACATAGTAAGCACAACACAACAAATAAGAACAAGATTTATGGGAATGTCTTGTGATTGATAAACCATTAATGCATACCAAGTGATTTTAGTTCATATAGTATGTGATACTAACTACATTGTGTAATAAGTTTCTTAATCTAAGACTGATTCATATAGCATACAATACTATCTTTGATATATGAGATCCAATATTTTTTCCTTTCCTTTTTGCAATATATGAAAGATTATTGGAATGGTTGATTATTGCAAAAGAGTCTTCCGCTGTGAACAATTCCAATTCCTTCTTCTTGAACATTAAAGATATGTAGTCATAAGTCACGTCCCTCTTCTCTGAAATGATTATCATAGGTCACATAGGGGATCAACACAAGTTGATTATTTTTCAGCGAAAATTTCTTCCGTGTGCCCCTCCTTACGGTATCTCACTCCATGAAACATTGTGGTTCCATCCCTACAATCCATGAAACATTTAAGAATTTCTTATTATATCCTAAACAGTTTGCATAACACTACAAATAACTTCTCTAAGGCAATAATGATCATGCCTCAGAAAACTAAACTTATTCATTTTCTCTTATTCATTTTATCGTCAATTTCTTACAACTATTAGCATCAGACATAGATTCTGAATAAAGAGAACCTTACGCATATGCCTTTTGTTAGAATAAAAGAACCGTAGACTAAGAATATAACTCTATAAAACTGATGCGTACTTTTTTCATTCACAGTGATGGCATTAAATAGCCACGTAAATGGGCCAAGGGCATTTTACAAAACCTAATAATAGCTGGAAGAAAATAACAACTGACTACAAAGATAAAAACAAACTACCTAGCTGTTCAAAATCTAAAAGAAATGAAAAAACTACAATTTGGTTGGACAATAAAAACTGACACAGTAATCAACCAAAGAATAAAAAGAGACGTATGTGATAATAAAAGAATAGAGACCACAAATACTGCAACTGAAAAATAAAATAAAGACTTGAAGAAATTAAAAATAAACCTTTTTATAAAATTTAAGTTCATTTTAACAAAACTCTCCCATAAACTTAAAATTTTCATTCTTCATTTATGCACCTCAGTTTTTAATGTGCATCATTCCACATTGGGTTTCCTTCTTTTATTAAGGATTGGATTCTTTATTTTCTTCATGTTGGTCACGTTGCCTTTCACAACTAAACATTTCTATTGCTTTGGCTGACTTGTTTTTTATTCTGTCTGACTTCTCAGTAACCTCGACCAACTCGTTCTGACCTTAGGCGATTTCTCAACAATCTTGGCCGACTTCTTCATCTCATTTGAGATTTTACTCATCAGATTTTCTGCTATCTCGGTATCCGAGCTTTTCATACTTTGGTTCTTCTCAACATCTCAATCTTCCTCTTTTCCATTTTCTCGCGTTCAAGAACACTAGATGTTTTTTCTTTCTCGTCAACAACCACCTTCTTTAACTCCTTAAGCTTAAGCCTCTATTTATTCATAATCTCATTAGCTTCATCTGGAAGCCTCCTTATCTACTAAATATCTTCATCTTTTTGTCTAAGTTTCTTTTCTAGGTTTGCCTTCTCCACGTTTGCCACACCATTTACTAAGGTCACTTCATCCATTGCTTGGATCGAGCTCTCCATGTCCTAATTCTCTAAAAAGCTTTGTAAGCTATGTAGGAATCGTAGCATGTTGGTCAAGCTTGTCTCATACTTATGTAGGGAGGTTCAGCACACTCACACATACACATAAGTCTCCACATTGATAAGATATTGTCCGCTTTGGGCCAAGCCCTCACGGATTTGCTTTTGGTACCACTCCAAAAGGCCTCTTATCAATGGAGGTATCTTATGTGTATATAAACCATGTTCATCTCTTTTTTCTTTTTTTTTTTTGATGTGGGACTTTTTTTGTACCCAACATCCTTCCCTCAAACAAAGGACCACCTCCCCTACAGAAGTCTATACTCTTCTGAGCCCGGTCACCACATGGGCTCTCATACCATTTGTAGGGAGGTTCAACACACTCACACATACACATAAGTCTCCACATTGATAAGATATTGTCCGCTTTGGGCCAAGCCCTCAGGGATTTGCTTTTGGTATCACTCCAAAAGGCCTCTTATCAATGGAGGTATCTTATGTGTATATAAATCATGTTCATCTCTTATTTTTTTTATGTGGGACTTTGTTTGTACCCAACAACTTACTCGGGCTCCCTTCATGCTCTAAGTTGTGCAGAGGCACCACCGAGTTAACTAGGTTGTTCACAAGTTCAATCGGGTTTTTTAGTCTCCACACATAATCATCCGGGCTCTCCAACCGGTTGACCGAGCCGGTCTCTTCATCATCCAAGAAGCTGAATCTAGCTTGGTATCTGGTCTATTATTCATCACATAACCCGGGAGAAACTAGGCAACCGGTCTCCAGCTTAGAAAGTCAACTCTGGAGTTCTTTGTCATCAACAAAATTCCTATCTCTTCCTTTGCATCCTTAGTAAGAAGATTTGTCACCCCCTTTATCTCAATTTAGCAATACTTTAAGATATGGCTGACCTTACTATAGTTTTATCATTTTCATGTTTTGCACTCATTTGCACAATGGTTGTATTTGCCACACTTGAAACATTCCACTTCTGACTTAGACCAACCTCCTCAGCAACTTTCTTGGTTATGGCCACGTCCACTCCGTCCCTTGCCTCCTCATCCTTTGCCTATAAGACCTCGGCCCTAAGTGTTATGAGTATCTTCTTTCACATTATGTTGTGCTTGAAGTTCTTGATCAAGTAGATGAGAGTTCTTCTTTCTTTGTTGTTTGTGGTCCTTAAGTCACCCAGCAAGTTCTTCCACTTAGAAAACCGACAAGTCCTTTGACTCTTCGATGGCGCACACAATGTTCTCGAAATCATTTGTCAATGATCTCAAGATATTTTCCACGATCTGATTGGCTGACATTAGTTCTTCATTCCTGTAGAGTTGATTTTCCACTTTCTCCACCCAAGTTATGTACTCAGTCACACGTTCTCTGTCTTCCATATTCAAATTTTCAGACTCCCCTTAGAGAGTTTGAAGCCGAACTTGCCTAACATGGTTGTCTCCTTCATATGCAACCTCTAGAATCTCCCATGCTTCCTTTGAAGATGTCACTTTTTATATATTCTCAAAACCGAATTTTTCCACCGCATTGTACAAAAAAGTAGAAAGTCGATTTATCTTTCACTCGTGTCTTCTTCAACGTGGTAATTTGTGCCACTGTCTGGCTTTCGTATTCTACGAGTTTTTGGTACTCACCCTTCATTATATCCCATATGTCTTGAGATCCCAAAAGAACCTTCGTTTGTAAACACCAATTATCATAATTGGTTTGCTTTGGCAATTGTGGCACGGTCATTCGGTTAACAACTTTTGTTATCTCTCTCACTCTTTTTTCCTAAACACTTAATCACTCACTATTTCCTTCACTTCTTTTTTTCTCTCACATGGCACTCAGAGCATAAAGCTCTAATACCACTTTGTTAGAAATAAAAGAATCGCACACTAAGAATATAACCCTGTAAAATTGATGTGTACTTTTTGCATTCACAATGATGGCTTTAAATATCCACGTGATGGGCCAAGGGCCGTTTTACAAAACGTAATAATAACTAAAAATGTTAGAAATAGAGCCATTGTATCTCAATCCAAGATGAGGTGAATTGGATTTTGAATAGGTTTTAACAATTCTTTGAAAATCTTAGTTCTTGGAATCAATTCAAAAAAGTTTATGACCAACCAGAGAAAATGCATAAACTTAAACAAGATCACACACCAATTTTATATTGGTTCGACTCTTAATCTAAGTCTACATTCAATTCTCCTCCAACAACCTGAGCTAGGAGATTCCACTATATTGCAAAGGGTCAAGAATACAAAGAAACGCTTAATTGTATCCTCACACACCTTGCTACACAGTTAAGGTGACTAAGAAATTTATACAAGAAAACAAAACATGGGTGCACCACTTATGTGCAGATCTTGTAGATGTTCTTCCTTTCTTGGAACCTTGGAGATTTTTGAGATTCTATAAAATGGTTGGTTGATTGTTCCAAGAATGTCTCAAGACAACTCCTTGATGTGTTCTTGTCTTACTTTTTGTCAGAAAGATGCAAAGTACTTCATGATAGAAACAAGTTAGATCACACATATATACAAGATATAAAATCGTGATGCACTTAATCGATTAGGTTATTTCTTTAATCGATTAGGCCTAACTCTTTGTTTTAATCAATTATGTTATTTTCTTAATTGATTAAAAGAGAGAGTACAACTTGTTATACTTCTGTCATGTAACTGATTGTGGACATTGCTTAATTGATTAATACAACTAGGTTTATATAAATTTGCTCTTTTATACAATTAAAACTCTTTCATACATGAATTATGCGTCTTAGAATCTATTCTATATGAGTTTAATTTTATTGTTAACAAGTTAGCGCTTAAAAAAAAACACATAGTTGATCGTAAAAAAAATACTTTTACCATATATTCAAGAGAGCTTTCTCTCTCAACAAAAAAGTAAATAACAACCTACTGCATAGATAAAAACAAACTACATAATTGTTCATAATCTAAGAAAAGAAATGAAAAAAACTACAATCTAACTAAAGAATAAAAACTGACACACTAACCAACCACAGAATAAAAACAGATGCATGCAGTAATTAAAAACCAGAGACCAGAAATACTGTAACTGAAAAATAAAATAAAAACTAAAAAAATTTACAAATAAACTCTTTCTAAAATTTAAGTTTATTTTCTCCTACTTTGTTTTGACTTGAATCTCATTATTAAATAGGACGGAATTGGAAGAAGAAAATTCGAAAGGTAAAAGAAATGGGAAGAATTAATGATAAAAAGTGTGTGTCACGGTATAGTGTTGAATTGAATTCCAGAAAGTCCCATCCTTCAATCTGGTAGACACGACTGTGAAACACAAGTAACACGAAATATTGACCAGGCTCATGACATACCATAATCTTTAATAACTCTTCCAGAGTTACCCTCAAAAGTGAAACTGGAAAAAAAGAACAAAGAGAATCATTCACGATGAGACACTTTTTATATTGATATTTTTGTTTCTATTTTGTATGCTTTTTATATTTATATATATTGATATATATAAACTTATTTATATTTGTATAACTTGTAAGTCTATTTGAAAATTTATATGTTGAATTTTTCAACTATCTAAAGGAAAGAAAATGAAATAATTCGAAAATAAATATCTTTAGAAAAATAATTTTAACTATAACTATATGACTTTTTTTATGTCAACCAGTGCTATAATAATTGATATATAAATTCAATTTAATGCCATAAGCTTATGTCACTGACATTCTATGATAGTTAAAAAGAAATTAGTGTATCAGTTTCTTAATCGATACATAAAAAGTTTAAATTTTATAACTTTCATCTATGTACTTTATTATTTGATAATATAAAAAGTCTAAAAAAGTAAACATAAATAAATGTTTGCCAGTAATTTAAGAATTGTTAAAAGAATGAAATATAAATTAGATATGATTAAAGCACACTAATTAGACAATATTACATAAAAACCTTACATCAATTCTTAAAAAATTAAATTAATCTAATTATTGTATTTGATAAAGAACACGTTTTTCGAATAAAATCATGTGAGTATATTCATTTTAACTAGTGTTATTTTTTTTTATTAAAATGCTTTTTTTTTCTTTTATGACTTATTTATTGTTTTTAATAAATAAGAGATGAATAGAGTTTATAGATATTTTATAATTAATTTGGACAATAACTCATATTAAAAAAGTAAAATGATAAAGAAAAGAACATAAAGATTTATACTAGTTCACCTCAAACGTTGAGCTATTCTCTTAAGCAACCTGTTTAAGAAAGTTCACATCAAACCTCTTGACTATAGTATATGTTACAATGAGTATCAACCTATCCACGAGTATTAATTTCTCAGGACTACAACAAGTATAAATCTCTCCAGATATCATTTTCAATCTTCCCTTAAGATTATGAATTCTTTATTGAAATAAACAATAATAATCTCTTAAGACAAAAGAGTGCAATAAAGGTCACAAGGTATACTTCACAATATAACAAGTATAAACCTCTCTAGATATCATTTTCAATCTTCTCCTAAGATTATGAATTCTTTATTGAAATAAACAATAACAATCACTTAAGACAAGAGAGTGCAATAAAGCTCACAAGGTATACTTCACAATGTGAAGGATACTAAAATCATATATCACTCCAGTCAATTTTACTCAACAATTTGAATTTGACTCTAAACTCATAGTGTCTTTTCTCTTTGAATCTTTCTAAGTATTTGACGATTTTGTTTCTTCTCTATTCTTTCATCACTTCTCTATATCTCTCACATTTTTCTTTTTATTCTTTTTCATCTAGGTCTAGGAATTTATAATGATGTTGTGTAATTTGACCGTTGATATACATTCATATGAATTTCATTTCAATATCTTTAATATCTTCTTTATGCTTCATTCGAAATTCTTGATATATCATTCAAAGTATTTTCTCTTCAAATTATCTATTCATTCCTTTTCTGTATTTCTTCAATTTGAATTTCTTTAATCACATTACGATTGTGGCATTGATTTTCAAGATATTCTCTAGTAATTTTTTATCTTCAAAGTATTTCCTTGCTTTTGATTGGTTTACTAAATTATACCAATATTCACTCCTTCAATCTAAGAAGATTTTCTTACTATATTATTTTTAATTATATGTTCAATCAATTTTGATTTTCTATAAATATTTCTTCAAAAAAATCTTCAATTAGTATTGATATTTTGGTTTTTGATTTGTAATTTGATGATCTTCATATTTTCTTTGTTGATTCAATATTTAGATTTCATTCATCAAATTAGACTTAATTCTTGTATCACTTAGTGATTTATTAAAATTTTAGAGAAGTCTGATCAACTCACCCTAACTCGTCTAATGGTTATTATACTCATCTAATGCATGATTAGTTTTTGTCTGTATAACCTTTCATTTGAGTTATTTAATGGAAGTGAAGGAATGTTTGATCTTTAGCTTTAGTTGTTGACTTGACTCATCTAATGCTAATACTCGCCTAGAGCCTTATTGCCTTGTATTGACTCATCTGATGAATGTACTCATCTATTGAGTTTATTTAAGTATGTAATGTTTGATTCGTTTGGTGACTTAGTTGTATAATGACCTTTGACATTTAGTCTAACTTTTGTCTCGTCTAATTAACAATTCTAACTAGGCTAATCCAATCTTCATTTTTCTTTTTGTTTGCTCCAATATTCAAAATTCATTTGTCTTATACTACATGTGTGATTTTGATATATTTTGTTTGAAACTCATATAATATAATAATATATATATATATATATATATATATATATATATATAATCATGGTTTAGAACATCGAGTAATTTATTAAGTATATATTATAATTTAATGAGGTCTTTGATCTTGTCTACCATTTCTTTGTCCAATATTTAGATGTATGATCTAATTGTCCTAAGTTTATCTAGAACATGATTATTCTAACTTAAATCTTCTATTTTATCAGTATTATTAGTCTCATCTAATTAATACTAACAAATCATCAAACATAATCACATAAGTATTTAATGAAAAGGAACGTATAATTAGATTCTTTGTCATGAGTATGTATATATTTATAAATTAAACGTTTATGAACATATTTAAAAATAAATAAATTACTGCAAATAGTAAAATAAGAAAAAACTATAAATATCCAATGTAAAGTATTTAAGCAAATAAATTGTACATAAAAAGTAAAAAGAAAGAGAAAATATATTCAATGCAAATGATTACAATCAAATAGCTGAGAACATTATGATTACTCATCCATCATTGAGCCTTTACATTACTTAGGATTTATGTGAATGTTTAAAAGCTGTAACCATTACCAAATATAAATTTATATTTACTCATAACTTTGTAATAACTTTCATTAATTTTACGATAATTTTAATATTTAATCTCTATAGTTTATAACTTTTTTATTTTGGTAATTATAAAATTCTAACATTAACTATCTTAATATTTTAGAGAACATTATTTCTATAAATTTAAATAATATCAAGATGAACAAATTAATAATTGATGAGTGAATATTTTCTAAATGCTTAAAAGAATAAAATAGAATGACAATACATTTATCTTATTCAATCATCATATTTAGTTTTTTTTTCCCTTGATTTACTTGTTAAATAACTTTAACTACAATAGTTTATTATTAAAATAAAGAGTAAGATTGTTGTTTATAAAAAAAGTAATTGTCCAAAGATAACAGCTCTACTTAGAAATGGGTAGTAAAAAAATGAATAATTTAAGTACAAAAATGAACTTTTATTTATTTAAAAGAATTGAACGTAGTTCTACAAGGTTAACATAAACTCGTAATAGAACTCTTGATTTAAAATAAAATACATTTACTTTTTATTTCCATAGATAAAAAAAAAACATTGTTTCCCTTTAACATCTATTAAAAGATGAATAATGACGTCGCTACATTAGCTGTATAATATATTTATGTAAAAATAGACTCTTTTGTGCGGTGAAAAAAAAAAGAAATAAAAAAACAGAGAGAGAAGAATATATACTCTTTGATTCATACGTTTTTTTTATAACTTATGTAAAATATTGCAACCATTGAATGAACTCAGATAAGTTTGTTTTATGTAAATATGGTAAAAAAATAGCTCTTTAAACTTCATAAATAAATATAATTTTTAGCAGTAACTAAAATAACTCTTTGCTGGTAATAAAATAAAAACAAGCTCAGCAAACATGTTTTTAATCTAATCAATAATCAGTTTCAATAAATATTTCTATTACTTAAACTATTTTCTTAATTAACTGATATATTGAGACTTTTTTTTTAAGAAGATTAAAGTATAGTTTGATTATTTCATAATCTTTAAAATACAATTTCATAGATTATATTTTTTAATAATTAATTAATGTGATTGGACTTCTAACCCAATGTCTTGACTTTATTAATCCAATAACATGTGTTCTATGATAATAAAAAAAAATATTTAATTGACATTTACTTGTTTTCAAATTTCATTTCTTTAGTTTTTTAGACTCTTCTTTCCATTTTTTTATTGTGATCCTTTTCATAAGTATTACTTTTTTTTTTTCTTTTTATGGATATATCTCAAAAGTAGAATATATACAAATGTCAATAATTTCAGAAAAGAAAAACGAAGAGCATTTACGATTTCTTCTTCCAATGAGTGAAGATAATATTGTAAACACTATCATAAGTCTACCATTTTTCTTTCTATTGCATAATTAAATTGCTCATCTTATTTCATTAACCTATTCAAAACCTAAACATACAAAATATATGATTTAATAATTTTTTTTTAAGATACAATCATCATATATGACATGAGTTATTTGTTTTAGAATTTAAAATTTTTATTACGATTCTATTCTTAAAAATATATTGAATGATGTTGAGGAATAAAATTATATTTAAACTATAAGACTGTTGAGATACAACGAAATAAGAATTTTTTTTTTTAATTTCATCACATTATTTTTATTATCAATATAGATATATCTTTTAATAAACTAAGTTAAACCCTAACCAATAATATGTTACACAAATAATAAATCATACATTATTAATCAAAATTAACTTGTTGACCGAGACGCATGTGCAGTAAATATCAATGTAGGACGATTATAACTATCAATTTAAAAAAAAAGCATATCAATTTATTTTTTAATATATGACCAAACTAAAAATATTTAAAATAATATGATAAAATTAAATATATATATATATATATATATATATATATATATAAAACAAAGAGATGAGAAAAGTTATTAAAATAAAATATATAAATATGATAGATGACTAATGAGATAAAAAACGAAAGATAGAAACATAATAAAATTCAATAAAGAATATAAAATGATGGGTGCTTAAAAATCTTGATTTACATTTGATAAAGTAAATATCAGTTTATTATGCAAAGATTTATTTATTGTCCCAACGTTTAATTCATTACTCGTTTTTGATTCAAAATTCAAAACTTTATGTGATTTAAATTATAATATCAATATCCTTTAAGATTTCAAATGAGAAAAAAAAATTATATTTAGTGATTAAAGGAGACCTGTAAAACTTTGTTATTTTTAAAAACTAATAACGATATTTATATTTACATATACTAAAATAGTTTTTTTATGAGAGAACTTGTATTATTTAAAACAAAAGCTCCTTTATTTTTTAAAAAGTTAATCCTTTCAATTCCTTTTTTTCTTATCTTTTAATAACTTGACCAATTTCTCTTTCTTGTGAAGATTCAACAATCGAATAGTCAATTTGGAAAACTCTAACAAAGTTATTTTTTTAATTTCTCTTTTTGGATAAGTTAAATTTTCTGCTTATTATTCTACAAAGTAAATTGTTTTTCTTTCACATGCAATTCTTTTTGTAGTTCATATCAATTTGTTTTATTTTTTATGAAACTCTCTTTATAGCTGATCCTATAATTATACCTTGATTGTTGAATCAAGCCTTTGTTTTGCAGATAAAATCATTTGAGATTGTGAAAAGGGGTAGAGTTGTGATAGTTCACTTTTTAAGGTAAGGAAAACTAACCATAGATGTTTTAAGTACTAATTGAAAAAAATGAAATTTTCTTAAGGAGAAGAACATTTGAAATTATATGAGATTTTATGCAACGTGCCAAAATTGTGTGTAGAAAATTTGTTGATTTTGAGGGGCTATAGGGAATTAAAAGTTTAAATTGTTAGTATGCACATGTTTTATAATTTGCTAAAGATTTATGAATCATGAGTAACAATTCATTGTAGAATATAGGAGATAGTATTGAAGAGCTTGATTGGGATGGATATTTGGTATATAAATATTCAAGATGGATGCTACTAGATAGAAATTGAATACTTATGAGAACTATGACAGGAATTATTATATCCATCATTATGTGAATTAAATAAATGGTAATGTAGAACAGAGGAAAACATTGAATTGTTGTGGTTTGAGAATGTGAATTGGATTAAATTGATAAGAGCAAAGATGATATTGATGTAAAAGTTGATAATATATGATGTAGTGAGATGATTATGGTCATAAGTTTATCAATACAAGAGGTTAATGCTTAAAGAGATGTGATACATAAAAAAAATCTAATTAAATTGTGGCTAGTATTGAGATTTCTCTTTATTGATGAGAAATGTGGTTGATTGTTAGATGGGAATGAGACTTAACTAAAATTAGACGAAAATACCTTAAATTGTCCTAAAACTTAGTTTTTGTTCCATCGTCGTTGGGCAACAAGTAATTATAATTGGATGACACATAGCTATTGTTGGGCCATGATAAGAGAGTGAGCCCTGATAAGTGCCCAAATTAAGTGAAAATTAAGATGATTTTGGCCTTCATCTAGTTTCAATTGTTGGTAATTTTATGATAATTCACCTCAATTTAGTTTGCTTTGCATAATGGAGCACCAAAAGAGAAACTAAAAGGAAAATAAGAAGAATTGAGAAAAAACACTGCGAAATTGGGCTTATCTGAGTTGATGTGGCTATAAAGGAAACACCTTCATGAAGAGGAAACTTCAAGCACAAGACCTGTAGTTGAGCTAGGGAGACTCCTTTCCAAAGAAGTTACCTCAGGAGCTAAGCATCAGATCATGAGGTTAAATTATAAAGCAAACTTACATGGAAGGGAAACCTCTGTTGTTGAGTCACAAGTGTACCACTAAGCCACAAGTACACCACTAAGCGCTGCCTTGGACAAATTATAAAATAAAGCTGCACCTTTGTTTTAGAAACTCTTTTTAAGAGCTATTTGGTAGAGTCTTTAGGAGGGTTGTAGAGAGCTTTCAATGTATACTTTTAGAGAGTTATGGCTATTTGAAGTTCTGTATTTGTTATTATCATGAGGAGCTAAACTCTCTTGTGTTGAGAGATGATGTAGCCCTTTGAACTCTCTTATACTAGTATTGTTTCATTTATTTAACCATGTTTTTACTTACATGTTTGTGAATTAGTTTATGCTTGTTGTTAGTTGAACTAATCACTCATCTTATTTCACTAGCTTGAGATTGAGTGGGAATTGATTCCAAGTTGTGGTCTAACTAATTTTTCTCTTGCTTTTAGATGTTAGGAATAAATCTAAGATTCTAGTTAGCCATAGAGTCTTGAGCTTAAAACAAGTGATTCATTCAAATAGCGTTTAAGGAATCATACTAGAGTTTGATGATCTTAGGCTCTGGATGTCAATAATGGATCTAGAGTTACCTTTAAGAGTACTTTTAGGACATGACTAATTGTATCTAGATGAATTAAATTTTGACTACTATAAGAGAGGGATAAGTGGTCAAATCAGATCTCAACACGTCTTTATCATATATACTTCAACTTTTTTAATTGCATTATATTGTATTTCAATTCTTACACAACTCAAACACTATTTTATTTAAATCAAACAAGTTATAAACATTGTATATTCTTCAAAATTCTTGTAGATACGACACTTGTTTACTACATCTACCCAGTATACTTGCTAAAAAATTAATCCACTAAAGTAACCAACAAGCCCTTGACTTTGTGGCGTTGGGTGGCGATTACTTGACGTTGAGCGGTACTTTAAGAAATTTATCTTCTTCTAGAGGTAATTTATATTGCATTAAATAGTTATCTTTGTGAGCCACAAATTATAATTATGATTGTTTGGGTATGTTTGATAATGTAGAATAAATTTTGGAAACTTTAGTGTGATATAGCTGGAAAATTAATTATTTTCAAGGAAAAATACTAATTCTAGGGTAAGCCCAAGTGTATTGAAGGAGATGTGTTATGTGAAACTATCTTGACTCTACTAGTGTCTAACTCATAAAAGAAGATAATTAGATGGTGAGAGTTGAAGGAGGCTTCACTTGAGAGACGATATGGTATGAAAGAGGACCATACTTAGGGAGCTAGTAAAGTTAATTTTTTCACGACTTGATTAATCATATTTGTTTATTCATAATACAAGTTTTGAAAGAAGAAAGATGTGATAAGTATGACAAGTGCATAGTCTCATGAGTCTATTTAATACATTAGTCTTTCAAAAGCAGTGTCTACATGTTTGTTATTATTTGAGTCATATGGGTTGAGATTTGAATAATTTGGTTGGAAAGAGTTGTGGAAATTGATGTTGATAATTGATTTTGATAAATATGAAGTATTTTGTGTTTTTAGGTTGATGTTTATTGAGAATGTTCATTGAACAAATAACTTAAGAGTTTGTTTAAGTCTTGAGTACTAAAGTGTAATAGTTGAATTGAAATAAGATTATAATGAGACTGATTTTGATAAAGATTGTTTGCTTCGTATATATTGTAATGGTAGTAAAGTAAAATCGAAAAAGACGAAGCTAAGAATGGATTTTTATTTCAAAAATATGTTTTCATAATCTTTATAATAAATTATTATTGTTTTTATATTGAGTTTGATAATCTTATCTCTATTTTTATTTTATTTTTATCTTTTCTTTTGCAATGATTATATAATCATATTTAAATAAAAGTAACACAAGTAGTAGTAGTTCAAGTGTTACAGAAAGTAATAAAATAATAATTAGTTTAGATAATGGTATATATTATCTTTTAAAAAATTATATTGATTATAGTTCTTATATTTTGATGTACTCGACTTATAATATATTAAAGGTATGTTAATAATTTTGATCACTAAAAGGTAAGGTTTTAAAAACCTACTTTATTTAAAATTTTAGAAAATTACATTTGATAGTTATTTGTGGATACCTACCAGGGTGTGTTTAATAGGAAGAAGAAAAGGTAAAAGGAACATGGAAGTAAACAAAAGAGTGGATTTAAATGTAAGAGCAAAATGACTATAGCAAATAGAAAATGGTGTGAGACAAAACATTGGTCGGAAATGCAGGTTAATATGGAATTAGTGTTTGTTTGTTCTGTAAATGGTTTGTTTGTTGAGGAAAAGTGTTTGAACTAAAAAGCTAAACATCTAAGAGATGTTGTGTTTGTAATGAGAGGACTTAGATACCATATATTTGCAAACCAATGGTGTTATGTTGGATTTTAAGGATGTTTGATGAGAATTTTTGAAGAAGGCTTGCCAGCCTAGCCTAGCCTACCCATGTGATGAAAGTACCAACTCATCTAAGCCACTTGTCAAGTTCAATTCTATCATCAACATGTCATGTGCCTTTTCTTTTTCCCATCACATCTTTTCTTTCTTCTTACATTACCCAAAACCATCTTTTTTACTGTTACCACACAGTATCTATTGACATTTCAAAATCAAATCCCCACCAAACTTTTATCAATCTTTTTGGCTAAGTAACCATCATTGCCTACCTCATCATCATATGTCTCAAGTCAAACCTCAATGGCCCCAATCACACAACTTTTACATCAAAGCTTCCCAAACCAAATAACTGCTTCCCCCTATTTTATCATCAAATCAAAATTTTATGTTATTTTGATTTATGCAGTTTCAATTTTAATTACATTGGAACTACTGTTTCGACATCTCATCATAAATGTTGAAATGCTCTCTCATCTTCCTAACTCAAATTCAACAAAATGATCTTTTCAGGAGAAGAAAAGACTACCACAGTAAACCACAACAGTCCATTTCTTATAAACAAACAATATATAGGTTTGATGAGTAATATATATGATATGATAGAAACACATAAACCGAAATAATAAGGGTTGATGTTGTGTTTCATATTATTAAGTTCACCTAATGTTTGTAAATGAATATTTTCTAATGTGTTCTCTTTCTTCACACCAGGCAAAAACATATATTCTTTTTATTTCTATACAAGAGTAAGTTGGAACAAAACAAACATGTGTTTAATTTATATTAATTGACAACAAAGTTAAGTTCATTTTTCTAATTTTTTCCTAAAAAATAATAACACACAAGAAATAGCACCACAAAATGTGTTTCATTCTATTCAAATTAGCTCAATTAAATATTAATATTTTTTTTCTTAAAAAAGTTAATAATTATAAATAATCTTATAATTTAAATTATTCATTTAAATTCAAAATTTAATTAACACACTAAAATGATTTAATAATAGCAATAATAAAATAAGCATTTTTTAGTTATATAAAAAGCAATACTTATTGTGTAATATAGAGCAATACATGCATCAGGATTCTTGAATAAGTTTGATCAAGGTCCACTAAAAGTACACGCAGCCCAATCCACACTACTTTCGTTACCACCACGCTCAATTTCCTAGTATACAATATCAGTTGGTTATTACCTTCTGGAATGATCTTTCCGGAATGCTACATTACTATATCGAAAACATATTTCTCATCCCCTACTATGACGGATAACATTTTCCAAGAACTCTATGTCCGGATTCTGGTTTCCGATAACCTGAACTCCACCATTTTACCCAGCCATGCACAATGAAAAACACATTCCATACCTTAATGTACCTACCATGAGCTGTATGAGTTCCACAAAACAATCAAGGGCAAAACAGGAATTCCAGTAAATGATGGGGTGCAGGAAGCAATTGCCACCCTTGTTACACTTACACTCTCCACTCCTAAGTTTGATACAGACTCCATAGTCTGGAGATGTGGACGGTTGGAGCAGTATTTCCCTTATCGTTATTCTTGTTAACATATTTTAATAACTCAACAATTTTTGAGAATCTAAATGATTCTTCACATGGATATCTTACCGATTACTACCAAAGAAGGAATTGTAATGCTTACATGTGGCTTTCAATTGAAAAAGAATTTAGAAAATAAATCTTACTGGAGTCAACTATGCACTAGATTATTTCCTTCTTTTGAAGCAGACGAAAGACAACACATACACTAAAATACAATATAGGTCTGTTCAGACAGTTGATAGAAAAGACAACATTCACTCGGAACTATATACTGTTTTTAGCTGTATATGATCCTCCATGTGTCTAATAGGCATATCATAATGAAACCATACACCAGAACAAAAGGGCAGCACCACTGCGACCATCCATCAAACTCGTCCTTTACCTACCAATAACCAACGAAAACAACCAGGCAGATCTTAAACTAACAAATTCAAGTAGTTTCAGAGAAGCAATGTAGATAGTACCCTGAACTAAGGATAAGTATGGATTGGAATTTAAAAATACAACTCACATCCATATTTTTTCCACAGAAACAGTTTTGATATTTTGAAACCAAAGCTAGTTTAAAGAAGAACATTTTAGACCAGGAAAGTAATTCTTCCACTTCAAGAGAGCCTTCCATCCACTACATGCAGCAGCTAAAAAGCTATTTCAAGTACAATCTCATAAGAATTAAATAAACCTTCACAGCATCAGCATCATAACCCCAACAGTCAAAACAAGAGAAACAGAATCTACAGCCTTAAGTGCTCAAAACAATGATTTCATATGAGGCATGTACAGCTGATGCGGCACGGATTTTACTACTTTCGAAGCAAGACACTATTTTCTTTCTATCAAATTAGACCATTTGAAGAAAAAAATGCTTTGCTTGTTCCTCTGCAATACTTCTACAAGTAAAATAGAATGTGCATTTTCACAGTGTGCCATCATACTGCTCTGGCAGCATGACATAAACATAATTAGTAATTTAATATGATGGGCAAAAAAGTATAATATTCTACAGGGTGAGGTTGTGGCTTTGGAGAATATAAAAGTGTCCTTACTCAAACACCTCATTAGCCCTCGTAAGATTCCTCTGCTCATCTACTGTTTGCTTCTCCATTGCGCACAAAAAAAATTAACTTCTACCGTAAATTTAACAATCAAGATCTTGCGCAAAATCCAAAAAAACATGTGAATGAGCGAGCTATAAGGTGTCAATGGCACACTGATGGTCACAGCTCTTTTGTGATCACGTGCAATGGTAACTGCCCAAGACTTCTGCCACTTAGTCTTCTTAAGTCATTAACCAGACCTATATGGTCAGAATGACCCTTCAATTCAATTAAGCTTCTCTGGCTCCTCTTTTCCTTGTTAAACCAAAAGTGACAATTTGCCATTGAACCACGTGATTTGAAGTGAAGTGAATGAACAAAAAAATAAAGTACTTTATTGTACTGGCAAGGATAGATTTGAGAGAAACCATCCATCTCGCCCATTGATTTTGCGGCATTTTTCATATTTATGCTAGACAACATCTTCTTCATACGCACAAATTAAAACCAAAGAAAAGGTACAGTATCATGCTCCTACT
The DNA here is from genome assembly GCA_027742785.1 of Vigna reflexopilosa. Classification (NCBI taxonomy): domain Eukaryota; kingdom Viridiplantae; phylum Streptophyta; class Magnoliopsida; order Fabales; family Fabaceae; genus Vigna; species Vigna reflexopilosa. The sequence continues at coordinate 26,255,064 of CM050917.1, read as the reverse complement.
GCACAAATTTATTTTCGTAAGGTTCTCAAATATAATGATATCGAGGCCCCCAAAGAAAAAAAAAAGTATATTACATCAGAAAAAGGTTCCCAAAGTCAAAAATGTGGACAACACAATTCACTTTCATTAGATCATATGTAAAAGTCCCAATGAATTAGGGATCACAATATAGTAAAGTGAAACATATTGAGGGCTGGACCGAGTAATGAATTTGATAAGAACATGGTGCTGCTCAATACAAGGCCAGCCACTATCTAACCTAAGTGAAAACATTCTTATAACAATGGTTCATCAAGTCATACAGAAAAACGACATCGTGAAATTTCTTTCTGTATATAATGTACTTTCTACCTAAACTACAAGAACAAAACAAAACATAACACAGAGAAACGGTTCATCTTCCCCTACATCTCAGTCTTAATAGCCATCTATATCTATTCTCCAAGTCTATAAATCCCATAGAAATATAAAATCATAGCCAGCAGAATAATAAAAAAAAAAAAAAAGAGTAAAGAACATAATTTAAACATACATCAGTACTAGTGATCATGCATCAGCACCATCGGAGGCTTTTGGAGCAAAAGGATCATGAGTTGGACCAACATCCTGGCCAATATGGCGTTGCACAAGGCGCTGCAGATCAGCCATAACCTTATGCTCCCTCTTGGCCTTCTCTTCATAGTTAAACATAGCAAGAGCACGTTTATCCTCAGCACTATAAACCTGGTTTTCTTTCCTGATACGAATAGCATTCATCCTCTGATGCCTACTACCGCTCATCACATAACCAAGACTCTCAAACTTCTGAATCTCCTCTGCAGAAAGACCCACTTCTCCTCTTCGCGGAATACGCTTACCTTGTTGAACATACTGCGCAATGGCATCACCTTCACCAGGCCTAAGCGCTCCACCATAGCTTATATGCCCCTCGGCCCTCGGCAACGGCATTGGCCCAACAGCGGGTTCGTTGTCCAAAGCGGGTTTCTTCTGAGACTCGAACAATTCCTTTAACTTCAAAGCCTCCTCATTAATCTCCGTGTTCAACACCTCATCTATCGTAGCTTTACCAGCATCACCGGAACCAGAACCATTCTCGTCCTCCGAATAAGCACGCTCGCTTTCCGTCTCAGAACTTTTCTTTTTTCCTTTTTTGCTCCTCCTGCTACGCTTAGAACTAGACCTTGAAGAAGAAGAACGTTTCATCGTCTTTCTCCCACTGCTTTCAGAATCACCACTCTCGCTCTCGTCACTCTCATCTGAATCGCTATATCTTCTCTTCCTGCTGCTCCTCTTACTTCTTTTTCTTCTATTCCTCCTACTCTTCCTTCGTTTACGATACTCTTCTTCTGATTCTGATTCTGACTCTGATTCAGATTCTGACCCACTCTCGCTATACGATCTCCTCCTCGACGAACCAGCAGAAGTCCTCCTTCTCTTCTTCCTAGAACGCGAATCGTCTGATTCACTGCTGATAGACTTTTCAGATTCAGAATCAGATTCCGATTTCGATTTTCCTCTTGGTTTATCCTCCTTGTCAATCTTCCCACCGACGTCGTCTCGGTCAGAGACTTCATCAGGTTTGCTATAATCCTCCAGATCGTCATCGTCGCGCCGCGGAGGACTGGGCGTGACGTTCCAGATGCAGTATTTCAGCGACTTCCTCATCTTTTGACGCTTGAGCCTTCGGTATTCCTCGTAGTTCAAACCCTTCAACTCTTCGTCGGACTCAGAATTGGAACGCTGCCAGTCCCCGCGGTCGCGGTCCAGATACGCCCCGTTTCGGCGACCGAATTTCTTCGGCAGAGCGTCGTCGTTGGGAGCTCCATTGGTGTGTCTAGGGTTTCTGAAGGGGGGTGATTCCGAACGGCGGCGGCGGCGGTCCGCGGGGCGGTCGTAAGAGTCATAGCTGGGGCTGCGACGGCGGCGATAATCGTCAGAGATATCGGAGTCCGGTGTGCGGCGAGTGTTATGTCGGTGGCGTTCGTGAGGGATTTCGATGGTGGAGGATGGCCTACCCATCGCAGAAAGAGTGAATGGAACAATTGTGAAACGGGTTGAGAACCCAATCCAATTTTTGTCAATTCGATTAGGTTATAGGGTGGTTAACCAAGTATTTTTACTACATCCGATTAAAATCATATTTGGGTAGGATAAATTTATAAGTTTTAAATTCGATAAGGTTAATTAACTAAGTTATATAGTAAATACTTGATAAAAACATTAATTATTTCATAATTTAATTACATAAAAAGTAATTTTATATGTATTATCTTATGAATAGTCAGAATGTTTATTTCATATCAGAGAGCAGGTATTGTTATAAGTAAATGTTTTATACTGTTTTCACAATTCTTATTTTTTAAATGTTAGTATTATATTTAATTTTAAAGAGCATATAAAAACTATAAATAACAAAGGTTTAAAAGTTAAAATTTCAAAATAAATTATATTCTTATTGAATATATATTTCTAAATATTTTATTCAAATTTATATCATATTTTAAATTATTTTTATTATTTAAATTATTTAATTACTCAAATATTGTATTTATATTTTAATATTTATAAATGAACTTATACTTGTATGGAATTTTTTCAATAGTAAAAACTAGGATGATAGAGTAAAGAGAGCTCCCACTAAGGGACATTTATTGGTAAACTTTGAATTGGATTATCGACATTGAATATTATATGATCATAACAATGCAATTCTTCTATAGTTTCCAAAGTTTATAGCACCAAAGGCATAGTTGGAGAGGTCTTAGCATTAAGGATAAAGGATAATCTATTAGCATGGATAAGGTTTCGTGGGATAGTGATAATTATATATATATATATATATATATATATATATATATATATATATATATATATATATATATTTTATAGTAGAAGTGTTGCTTTTATTATTAGAAATTTTGTGAAGGATGATACTAATACAATTAGTATAATGAAAGATATGTTGGCGAAGGTGAATAATTTTTACATGAAAATAATTAGAGTGATGATCTAAGTAGATGTCATCTTGAAGTATGAATTTAAGATAAAGTTGAGTTTTAATTTTAATGAGTCAATTCATGAATTTTTATTATCTTTTACAATATTTTACTATTTAATTTTATTATCACATTTAATTTTATTATTTTTAACTATTAGAATTTATATCACATATACATAAAGCAATATCTCAAATTAGATTTAGTATAATTTTACTTAATATCATATTCATGTTATTAGTAGATTATTGATTATGTTCTAATTTTTATTTGATATCTTACACATATCCAAAAGAGATTATAGCCAACGTCATGACTCAACTAAGTCAATCACCCATAAAAAATAATAAATAATAGTTTACGCATTGGTTCTACTTAGTCATTCATTCACACAAAAGAGTAGCTTATGACTACCACACTCACTTTATTTGGTCAAACACCCACCTATTTATTTTAAAAACCTTAAAATCGTTTATTTTTATTTCTAATTTTTTTCCTCTCACTCAACAATAAAACAAGTTCACCTAACAAAACAAAAATGAGCTTTTCAAAATTAGACTCACTTAGTGAGGATTTTACTTGCTCAGCAAGACATCTCTAGAGATGTACTTGCCAAATCACTTGATTTATCAACCAACAATCCTTTTTGAACTCTTTGGATATGAGTACCTCGAATTTCACTCAACAAGGTATTGACTCACCTAGCAAGCAAGTACTAAGAGCTCTTAGCAAATTAATTCGTTTAACGAGACCAGACTCGTTTAGTGACTCAACCACCCTAAGCTCTATAGATTTTATTAAAATGAATTTCGCTCAGCAACAAAAGCCTATGAGGCTTATTTACAAGGCTCGCCCAACGAGGATTGACTCATATAACAAGTAAAGCGACCAGAGCTCTATAAATTTTCAAAAATTAAATTTTCCTTAGTGATTGGCCAACTCATCCAACGAGTTTGCATAATTCAAAATTTTTTACAAATGTATGATTTTGATCCATTAGCTCCAACTAGTGTTTTTATCTCTTTTACTAGTCATAATACATATCCACTTTATAACATCTTAGAAAATTATAATATGACTGAATTATTCGAATGGTCCCCACTTTGGTGGAAGTGTATTAAGTTGGTCCTGTTTTTTAAAAAAATTTCAATTGTGATTTAACTTTTGAAAACGTGCCTCAACTAGGTCCTCTTAAAAGCAATTACTAATGACTTTAATGGCATGCCACATGTCAATCTATGGTTTTTTTTATTTTTTTATTTTTTTTTCAAATTCTTTTTGTGAAAGTTTTTGTTACCACATGTTAGGTCCCTAGTGTGCAGGTGGCACTAACAGTGCCATGTGTCAGTGTCAAGTGTCATTGTCTCGATTTTAATTTAGTTCCTATATATATCTTTTTTATTCAATTTAGTCCCATTTTTTTTCTCAAAATGGAACAATATTGTCCCTCTCCAAATTGAGACAAAATTTATTATTTGTATAAACAAAAATTTGTTAACTCTCACAAGTATTCCAAATCGTTATAAGTAGTAAAATGGAATTATAGGTATCATTTTTCTCAAGGGATTTTCATTTATTTGTCTAATTATGGTTATTCAATCATCACATTTAAATATTCTCAAACCATTTACTTTTTACGCTCAATCATCTTTCTCGAAAACTTAAATACCCATGTTCACTGCATAATACTTGTTCTCTTCAAAGGTGTTATGCAAGATAATTTTTCTTAGGCTCAAGATAAAAGAACAAAACACCAATGCTCAAAAATGGTTCACAAATGCTTTAGTTATGCACAAAGGTTAGGTATTTGGCCAAGTAGCTTCCTTTAAAAGTGAATGAGCTAGCCACACAATCACTAACTGGACAACTTATTCCCTTTTCTCTAGGGTGACAATTACATCGTTAGTGTTTTTAACGCTGTAAGCAAAAAGGATCAACTTGAACCATTTTTACAAAATATAGGACAATTGTGAATATCTCAAAAAAAGTAGGACCACTTTGAAAACACCTAATAAAACTAGGGACCAAAATTGGTATTAAACCTAATTTTTATTAGTTCATTCTTTACAATTGTAAATGTGTTCTAGAAATATCAAAAACTGCAAATTGTCTTGGTTTTCTACTTTTCATATTTGGTAAAATTGTAAAAACGTAAAAATTATTTTTAAAAAAAAGTTTAAATACTTATTTCGTCCCCATGTTTAGAGGTAATTTTCAGTTTAGTACTCAGTTTTAAAAATATCTCTATTTGGTTCCAATGACATAAATTGTATCAATCACATCCCTTCCGTTAACGGTGAGAACAGAATTAATTCTATAATGACATGACTATCAAATTTCTAATTTTTTTTTCTCTCTCTTATGTTTCTGCATCGCACAGCTTTTCCTCTCACTTTTATAAATTTGTCAAATATTTTTTTTCTCTCTCCTCACTGAAAAGTCACCACCTCTTCCACAATTCTTTCCTGATCTTAGAAACCTACACCACCTCCCTCTACTCATTTTCTTTCTCTTTCGTTCACTAATGAAAAAAGAACCTTCTTTAGAAGCATGCAAGGATTCCGAAATTAACGAATTGTGTGTGAAGAGTGTTTGCAAAATGCCATTTCAACTCTTCCGTCGTGCTGCGAAGGAAAATAGGTCGCGGGGGCTCTGCTTGCACTGTGCAATGTTAGATACGAATTGTTTCAGTTTTACAATGAGACCGCCACGTCAGCACCCTCATCAGGTATTTTTCTTAACAAATATGTAACCTATTTACTAGTAGTATAAATAGTTTTTCTATTTAATGAAATTACCTGAGTATATATAATGTATTACAATGTTCAGTAATCTCTATATTTTCTTTTTACTATCTCAAAAACCTGTTAATAAATATCATATCTAATCCATTTATCTGTACTTAGATTAATCAGCAATGTTTTTTTGTATTTCATTTAATTTCATTCACTACAAAAAATTCTATTATTACCGGCGGAATTTTACCGACGGTTCCCAAGCCTTCGGTAATTTTTGTTTACCGAAGGATTTTTCGACAGCCTCTACACGAGTACTTTACCGAAGGATTTTGGCCTTCGGTACTTGACATGGGACATTACCGAAGGAATTTGACCTTCGGTAAGTTGATGGTGTATAATTCCGAAAATGTGATTTTTTCCTCCCGTGAAATCTGTCTTCTTGTAATATTCAGCTAACCCCTGCTTCGCAGCTTTCACCCAAATTTCGTTGTCATTCACAGACGCTATCTCCATCCCTCGGACATCCATTTGCAGCAATTGACGCCATCTTCGGTGGCACTTTGTTCTGTGTTTGCAAGGACCAACCATCGTCACTTGAGTCGCAGAAGGGCGCTTGGTTGGAGGGTTTGTTGTAGACCTAGGTTTCTTGGAGGGTATTAGCAGAGCGTCCATCTCCTTCCCTCCCACGTAGAGGCAGAGCCATTCAGTCGTAGAGGATCGTTCGCAGGGTTGGTAAGTTTCTCGTTCTAGCACTACGCAATTGGGAAACTTCGTAATTGAAATCATCAACATTAATTGTTCCACGAGGGGCAACTGTATTATCCCTTGTTATAAGACCAAAATGTTCATGTTTTCTGTTGATGAATCTGCCATAATGCACTGTTAAATAAATTAGAGAATTTTTTCGTTTACTCTAGATCAATGGATAAGTTTTTTTAATTACTAGTTATTCCTTGCTGGATTCCAAGCCTTGAAGTTGTACACAATATGTCTGAATATCTCCCAGTGATTATGTTCTCTGTTGTACACTGTTTTCACTCAACGGTTGACTTCATCATAAGCTGTTTTTAAAAATCAACAATAATTTCCATTTCTGGTTTGATAGATTCCAAATGTTTCTGGCCAGTTTATTGTGTCTTTGAACTTTCATGCAAGTTTCTTTGATGTGTTTAATCATGATTGAAGTTGCTACAATCCACATTTAGCAAAATCATATTTGAGTTGTTCAAATTTCACCAAAACTGAGCTGTCATATTAATTTGTCCAGCTTTGCACCGTGCTATAATGTTTGCCATGATCTAGGTCACTTAATAATCTCCTAGTTCATAATGTGCAACTAGATCTAGTGATTAGGATCTTTCTTATTTCAGTTTCATCATTCTGCATACAGTGTGAATTTCTGGTTGCATAGTTACAATCTATTTATGTCCAGAATTCATGCTCCTAACGATTTATACTAGTTTGCTTACTGATTTTAAACAAGTTTGAAATGATCACAACTCATGATCATGGCAGAATTATAAAATGAATGATTGAGTTGCTGAAAACTTTGTTTATTTTCGAATTTGTTACTGTTTTATTCAGTTTCTGCACCATGCGGCTTTCATTGTGTGTCTTAGGCCATTTTCTATGTCATAGCTGTAATTATGAGGCTACATCTAGTTGCTTAGGACCTGTCTTACACATTTCTTAAACTATCCAGCATTGATTCACATGAATTTACAAATCCCCTGCAGTTTTGTCCAATTTTATGCATAATTTGGCAACTATTAGGGTGATTTTGAGAATCTGTGTATATCAGTGCATTTTCAATCTTTGTGCAAGTGTATTTGGTCAATTGAAACCTGTTGTTAGTGTTCATTTGGTCAGTTTTCGTCAAAAATGTAAAATCATTATTCAAACCATTGAATTTGCTTGAATTTGGTAAGTAGACCATTGATTTTCTGGTCTGGTCCCTTTCTTTGCTGTTTGATTATTTGAACACCTTCAAATCATTGATACAAAGTTGCTTTCAGCATCAAATTAGGTCTCTAAACATAACTGTCCAAAAGTGCCTCTCAAATCATCCATTTTGAGTTGCTGAAAACATAGTTTATTTTCGAATTTGTTACTGTTTTATTCAGTTTCTGCACCATGCTGCTTTCATTGTGTGTCTTAGGCCATTTTCTATGTCATAGCTGTAATTATGAGGCTAGATCTAGTTGCTTAGGACCTGTCTTACACATTTCTTAAACTATCCAGCATTGATTCACATGAATTTAGAAATCCGTTGCAGTTTTGTCCAATTTTATGCATAATTTGGCAACTATTAGGGTGATTTTGAGAATCTGTGTATATCAGTGCATTTTCAATCTTTGTGCAAGTGTATTTGGTCAATTGAAACCTGTTGTTAGTGTTCATTTGGTCAGTTTTCGTCAAAAATGTAAAATCATTATTCAAACCATTGAATTTGCTTGAATTTGGTAAGTAGTCCATTGATTTTCTGGTCTGGTCCCTTTCTTTGCTGTTTGATTATTTGAACACCTTCAAATCATTGATACAAAGTTGCTTTCAGCATCAAATTAGGTCTCTAAACATAACTGTCCAAAAGTGCCTCTCAAATCATCCATTTTGAGTTTTTAACAAGTACAATTCAAATCATTTTTTATGTTGTTATTAAACACAGCTACCTCTACCCTGTAATTTTAGTTTTTTCTGTTATGCAAGAGGTTTACATCCCTGCTAACAATTACGCATTATTCACATCTACCCTCACACATGTGTTCTGCATTTGTGCAAATCAATAAATGTCTTACATTTGAGAAATTATTCTCAGAACACTAGATTAGACAATATACTTATATGAGCTGGACCTTATTAAATTATATGCTTTACAGGATAACTTGAAAAGTTTTCCACAATTTTCTTCAAGTTCATATGGAATGTCTTAACATGCAACTCCATGAAACATTACGACAACAGTTTATATTTCTTTAGACTATCAGGTATATATATGTATATTTCTTTAGACTATCATGCATATATATATATATATATATATATATATATAAGAATAACATAGAGACCAAATGAAAATATAGGAAAAAGGCAATCAACCACTTAGCATGAGAAACCTAAACTAATACGAGGCTACCTTCTCTGCCTCGGCAAAATTCTATTCCTTCTAGATATACCTTTTCTTGCAAACTTAGATGTACATATTCCCTTTATGTGATTCAATGTGCCTATGTGATTGTCATGCTTATTGGCATTGCTTGTGAAACTGGACTCTCAAAGACTATGATTCTTTTTACTTTTACATCTAAGATTTGTACTAATTTCACCGGCCTACAAAATATTTCGAAGTACTCTATAAAAGAGAACTTCAGTAGTAATAAGTTGTCTCCCTCAACTTTAATACACAGGCTCATAGGATGTGTAAGGTATTTCAATACTTAGGACTTATCTTTGCATACACTTATTGTATGCTTATGACAGTAGTATTCAAATTGCCTTCCATGTTCGACTTACGTAGTAATAAGTTTATTACTTATGTCACATGGACTGTTGCTATTTTACCTAAGTTTTTCTTTGTTTGGCTTGTCACAGAACATGGCCCATTTTCCCAACCATCGAGGGTGGATGTACGACCGTTGTTATAGCGGAAGGAGAGGTTTGAAGGAATCTTTTGTCATCGGAGTTGAAGAGTTTGTCGAGACGGCTCGACAATCTCAATATTATGCTTTTGATGGAGGGATTCGATGTCCATGCTTAAAGTGCGAATGTACACGAATTTTGAAAGATGACGAAGTCAAAGTTCACCTATACCAGAAAGGTTTCATGCCAAATTACAAGATTTGGACATTTCATGGAGAAGAAATACCTTCTACCTCGACTGCTGCCAATAATTGCTTGGCTTCAGGTTCGAACACTTTTGTACGTACAAATGACATAGATGACATTAATCATATGCAAGAGATGGTCAACCATGCTCTTGGTCGACATGGACAAGAAGAAGCGTACGATTGTCTTGATGAGGAGTCTCCAAATGAAACGACTCAACGATTTTATAATTTATTGACAGAGGCAAATCAACCTGTATTTGAAGGGTCAGTTGAGTCAAAATTTTCAGCGTGCATTCAAATTATGGCTTGTAAATCTAATTGGAATGTTCCCAATCAAGCCTTGGACTTCATGACAAAGTTCGTTTTAAGGTTAACACCACCAAACAATTCTTTGCCAAAGAATTTTTATGAAGCCAAAAGTTGTGTTTCAAAGTTGGGATTGGAAACAAAGAAGATCGATTGTTGTTTGAATGGATGTATGCTTTTCTATGACAACGAGAATGGGAAAAATGATGCATCGTTGGTCAAATGCAAGTTTTGTGGGCATCCTCGATTTCAGACATTGCATCCGAGACGGAGGCAAAAAAAACCAATTGCATTCAAGTCCATGTTCTACTTGTCGATCATTCCAAGATTACAAAGAATGTTCGCCTCAATGCAAACAGCACAACACATGACATGGCATGATGGTAACAAAATTGAAGGAGTGTTGCGTCATCCTTCTGATGGTGAAGCTTGGAGGCACTTCAATCGTAAACATCCATCCTTTGCTAGTGAAGCTCGTAATGTGCGACTTGGTCTATGTTCAGATGGGTTTACTCCTTACATTCAGGCGTCCGCATCACCATATTCATGTTGGCCGGTGATTGTCACCCCTTACAATCTTCCACCTGAGATGTGTATGACAAAACCTTACATGTTTTTAACGTGTATAATTCCAGGTCCATGTAATCCTAAGGCATCCATTGATGTTTATTTGGAGCCATTGATTGATGATTTGAAGAAGTTGTGGAGTGGTATTTGGACATATGATGTTAGTAGGAAGCAAAATTTCTTGATGAGAGCAGCTTTGATGTGGACTATTAACGACTTCCCCGCATATGGCATGTTATCCGGTTGGAGCACGCATGGTCGGTTAGCTTGTCCGCATTGCATGGAGCACACAAAGTCATTCTTTTTGACTTATGGTCGCAAAAGTTCTTGGTTTGACTGTCATCGAAGGTTCTTATGCAGTGATCACCCATTTAGGCGAAACAGAAAAGCTTTTCGCAAAGGACAAGTTGAAAGTGATATGGCCCCCCCTAAGCTCACTCCATCTCAAATCTGGAGAAGAGTCGAACATCTTCCAAAAGTGACTGAAAGTGGTGTGATTAGGACTGAAGGGTATGGGGAATGGCATAACTGGACTAAGAGGAGCATTTTTTGGGATCTTCCATATTGGGAAGATAATTTGCTAAGACATAATCTAGATGTCATGCATATAGAAAAAAATTTCTTTGACAACATCTTTAATACAGTCATGAATGTTAGTGGAAAGACCAAAGATAATGAAAAGGCACGAAAAGATTTATCTTTATATTGTTCACGAAGAGACTTGGAGTTGAAGGCACTAGATAACGGGAGGTCGCTGAAACCAAAAGCAAATTACACGTTAACAAAAGACGAGGCTAGACTAGTATGTCGGTGGATGAAGGATCTTAGAATGCCAGATGGTTATTCTTCAAACCTGGCTAGATGTGCTAATATTGAAAAGGGAAGCATTCAAGGTATGAAGAGTCATGATTGCCATGTATTTATGGAGACTTTAATCCCTCTAGCATTCAGTTGTTTGCCAGTGCATGTCTTAAATCCACTCATAGAAATCAGTCACTTCTTTAAAGATTTGTGCTCCACGACGCTCAAGGCAGATTCACTGACAAAGTTGGAGGAAAATATTCCAATCATTCTTTGCAAATTAGAAAGAGTACTCCCCCCTGTATTCTTTGATTCAATGGAACATCTTCCAATTCATCTTGCTTATGAAGCATGGCTTGGTGGACCTGTGCAATATAGGTGGATGTATCCATTTGAAAGGTTTATGGGAGAATCAAAACGTTCAGTGAAGAATAAAGCGAGAGTAGAAGGATCAATCTGTGCAGCTTACTTACATCGTGAGACGACATACTTTTGTTCACATTATTTCAAGAATTTCATGTTGTCATCCAACAATGTTAGGAATGAAACACAGTTCCAAAACAAAACATCTCACTCAACATTGTCTGTGTTTCGACAACTTGGCCGTCACGCAGGCACGGAGAAGACTCATTGGTTGAATGATGCAGAATTCAACTCTGCGCATGTTCATGTCTTGATCAATTGTATTGAAGTTAAACCCTACCTGGAGTATGTTCTCATCCCTTTTCTTTACTTTCTAATGCTTACATTTTTGTACTCACTTTTTGTGTTCATCATATTGAACAACTCATTTGTTGTGGCTGAGCATATTCCAGAAGGAAGTGCTTCTGCCCGAATTCATTCTGAGTTTCCGAATTGGTTCAGATATCAAGTATGTACATGTTTCGTAGACTTCATTTAGATGTATTACTACTACATGTCACCTGATATTGTGCCAGTTACTTTCGGATGTATTAATAAACTTCATGTACAGGTTTATAATCAACCTTTAAGTCCAATAATTCAAGATTTAAGGTATTTCGCAAATTGGCCCATGAGATGCATCAAAGAGTGGCACACCTACTTTGTTAATGGGTACAAATTCCACACACATGCATGGTCCCAAGGAAAAAAAACAACGAATTGTGGTGTGTACGTCAAGGGAATCACAGATGGTGGTTACGATGACTTTTATGGGATAATACAAAAAATATATGAGTTGGAGTACAACACTTCTACTTCTCCAAAGACAGTGGTTCTATTTTATTGTGAATGGTTTGATCCTTCTAGAAGTGGTACAAGAATAGATCCTAGGTATAACATTGTCGAATTGCACATGAGTTCACGGTACCGACCGTTTGATCCATTCATTTTAGCAAGTAATGTTAGACAAGTTTATTATGTCCCATATCCACCATTTCGCAACATCGACAAACGTGGTTGGTCTGTTGCAATACAAACCAAGCCTAGGGGTCGCATTGACTCAAATGATGTTGAAGAAGACATTGCCTACCAAGTTGCCGAAATGTCACAGGATATTGAACATATTGAAGTTGAACGTGTACCAGGATTGTATGACCCTAATGGCGATTTTGAAGAATTACAAGGACAACTTCAAGAAGAAGGAGACGAACCTGTTCAACAAGAAGAAGAAGGAGGAGGAGAAGAAGAAGAAGACGAAGAAGAAGAAGAAGAAGAAGAAGAAGAAGAAGAAGAAGAAGAAGATGATGATGATGATGATTGATTTAATGACACATTTATTGTGCATTATCCAAATTTTAATTTTAAAACACAATGTATTTAACTTGATTTAACTTGATTATATTGTGGCATGATTAAATTATTTAACTTGATTTCAATCATAAAAATTTTATTGCAGTAATGACAGGAAAAGGACAATCAAATCCTGATAAAGGAAAGGCTGTAGCAAAACCTAAGAGGAAATGAACGCCAAAATATATCCTTAGGATTCCTACATTTGTTGCCCCACCTAGACAAGATTGTGGGCCCTCACATGCTGCAGACCTTCATGTTCTTTCCACACCCTCACATGCTATTTTATCCACACCAGACCCTCCTATTAATCCCTTACCAGAACCTGCTATTTTATCCACACCAGACCCTGTGGTACAGCCAACACAAGATCCTACTAGTCTTCCTCCACCTGCATTTCTTGGAACACAGATAAATTCTTCTTCTATACCCTCCTCATCCTCCATACCGCCGTCTGATGGTCATCCCACACCATTTGCTGATGATGATTCGGGTGGCGATGACCGTGAAGACCCTACTCCTACTGATCGACCGATGATTGAACCTTATGGGAAAGGGTAACACCGAACCAAGTTTGTTACTAATTTGTTTTACATTAATTGTTTAACTTATCGTTATTTTAAATGACTTTGATGTATTTATATGCAGGTTTGTGCCATCTAGAGTTGCTTCTCAGGCCATAACAAGGTCTATTAAGCAACAATTTCTAAAGCCGTGGCCAACATGGGGAGCAATACTACCTGATGACAGAAAACCATTTTGGGAGCGATTTAAGGTTAAAGGAAATCAACTTCCTTTTGTTATTTACCATTCATCATCTATGTTAATTGTAATGCAACACATATAGTAATTTACATAATTTTTATATGACTTGTTGTCACAGATGAAGGTTCAATGGTTACCTGAACATGAAGTTCAAATTCAGCGCAATTTTCACTCAAAGGCATCACATAGGCTTTCTGAGATGTTTCGAGAAGCAAGGATAGGAGGAGAACGCCCGTATTGGATTGGGGAGCAAATATGGACCTCTTTACTGGAGCATTGGAATTCGCCACAGTACCGGGCAAAGTGTTCAATCGCCCAGAAGAATCGGTCTTCAGAAAGGGGTGGTGTTCTCCATACAGGTGGATCAATCACCGTACATGAACATGCCATGCGTATGGTAAGTATCCATTTAGTCATATAAGTTATGTAACTTTAATTTTAATGTACATAACAAATTTTATATTTTGTTACAGGCAGCTGCGTTGGGACGATTTGTGCATGTTGATGAAGTTTTCCACCAAACTCATATTCGCAAGGGAACTGAGCAGTTCGTGGATGAAAGGTCCCGAAAGACACATGTAAGAAAATACTTGTAATTGTAGTCTTGATTCATAACTTTGTGCCTTCTATTGTATATTTTACTGATACTTTATGATCATTTTTAACAGGAAGAATTCTCAACAAAACTTTCACGGGTCAGATCCTCACATTCTTCATGTCCTCAATCAACCCAACCAACAGATGATGACGAAGACCTTATTAGGTCACAGTGTTGGATTGATGTTGTTGGTGGAAAGAAAAAAGGAAGAATCTATGGGGCAGGGCAACTGGCTGCAAATTACAGTGCAGGTCGTGGTGGTCTAAAGCACCAACCTTCTTCTTCCTCCCATCGTCCTGATGAGACCGTTCGTGACCTGACGCAGAAGCTTCAAACACGTGACCGAGAATATAATGAACTCAGACAAGAGTTTACCAGTTTTAAAGAGTTTTAAAGAACTGGTCATGAGATTGCTTCCTCAGTCTGCAGTGCCTCCGGCCTCTCATTCGCAGCCCACACCAGTCCAGCCTACTGAAGTTCAACCCACACATGTCCAGCTCATACCAGTCCAGACCCCATCAGTCCAGTCCCCATCTGTCCAGCCAACTTCAGAGCCTTAAAACAATGAACAGGAAGACAATCATCAAGCTGAACATTATGACGACTATTAGATTTTATGACTTTGCACATTACTTACATTATTATTACTTTAGCTTGTAAGAACAATTTTATATTTAGTCCTATATTGGTTAGTAGAGTTCTGTTTTGTTTATCAATTACAAATTTTAGACATTAGAAATTATATATATATAATATGTTTGCTTAGATTGTGTTTACATTGTTTGGAGTTTGCATTGATTGGAGTTGACTCCACTGGGTGAATGTTGGATTGTATTTTGAGTTGGATGTTGTTGTTGAATTGTGCAGGTTTACTGTGATTGAGTATAAATTTTGCAAACTGCAGAGTGCATTTGAGTGGGATTATATAAAAAAGAAACTGTCATGACCATAACGACGACGTTACCGAAGGACAAATCCTTCGGTAATTACCCAAGTACTGTCCTTCGGTAATTACCGAAGTCCTTCGGTAATTACCGAAGGACAAAATCGGCCGGTAAACGTTACCGACAACGTTTTTTCCGACAGAATAATGGTCGTCGGTAAGCCGTCGATAAAATGAATTTCCGACGGAAAATGTCATATAGCGACGGAAATTGGCCGTCGGTAATACCATCAATTGTTGTAGTATACCCGTGGAATTAGAAATGCTAATTTTTTTTTAATTAATTTACTTTATACTTGGGATTTTTCTTTTTTCTTTTTTGTTTTTCCATCTTATTGTATGACGCTGCTCATTCCAGTAGTTTGGAATCATCACTGGTACTGTCTATGGTGGCAGAGGAAAGCACAAAATTAGATTTCATCAAAAGCAGAAGATATAACGATAACAATGTCTCTCCTCCCTAACTTCTTTGCTCGCTGAGGCACTATAACGATGTCCCTCATCTCCATCGTACTCGTCATTGCCGCCTGCAAACAGCGAAAATGGCGTCACTCCAGGCACAGTTGCAAATGGAAACGATGGTGATTGAGATGCCACTTTGGGAGCTGGAGGCGATAGTAAAATGCCGAACAACGGAAATGGACATGTAGAGATTCTAGCGATGGAGACATAATCATTGCCACCACTAGAGGAAGTTGTGTTGCTGAAGATTGCTGAAGACATAATCAGGCCAAGGTGCAGCAGAATTCAAGAATGAGATCTTGTTAATAGCAAAACTTCAACATAAAAATTTAGTGACATTATTAGGATTCTTGCATGCTTCCAAAGAAGGTTGTCTTCTCATCGGTGAACGAAAGAGAAAGAAAATGATGTAGAGGAGGTAGTGCGTTTCTAAGGTCTCTGGAAAGAATCATGGAAGAGGGTGGTGAGTTTTCAGTGAGAAGAGAGAAAAAATATATATAGAAGAGAGAGGGGAGAGAGGAAAAGTTGCGCGTTGCAGGCAAAAAGAGGAGAGAGAAGAAAAAATTAAAGATTTGATAGTCATGTTATCACGGAGTTAACTCCGTTTTCACCCATTTAACGGAAGGGATGTGATTGATAAAATTTATGCTACATTGAAATCAAATAGAGACATTTTTAAAACTGGGCATTAAACTGAAAATTACCTGTAAACATGGGAACGAAATAAGCATTTAAACAAAAAAAAAACTACAATTGACGTCTTTTTTACATTTGTTACCTAATGGTCCAACTTCAATTGATGTTTGTTAATGCCATAACAGATGTCAATCCCCTACCTCCCCCCCCCCCCCCTTGCCATTTTTTATAAACTTTTGCTAAGTGGTGTAGGTCTTTATCGCTCAATGAAAATTGACGTTTGTTAGGATGAAGGTCGACGTCCTATGACGTCTGTTTCTTACGTCTGATGTTAAAATGATGTCTCCGGGAATGATGTTGAAGCTTGGACTAACATCAAACTTCGAAAATAATGGACGTCAAAGCTTGTTTTTATAGTGGTGTTGGTAGCTTTAGTCTCTCACATTTAGTCTTAGTTTTAAATATGATCATATTATCATTTAATACCATGTAATTTACTTCTTATATATATGGACTTGTATTTTGATTATAACATAAAGGATTAAATTTTTATTTTAATAAAAACAAACATAATATCATTTGGACTAAGAGATGAGTGTGAAGGATGAGACTAAATTGCATTTTAATGATATCATACCATGACTCTTATGAAATAGAATATGATTGTGAATTAGGAAAGCTTCATTTAGGACTTTATAGTAATCAAAGTCATAGGTCCTGTTCAAAGAGGTATCAGTTTAAAACGTCATTTTTTAGGAAGTGAATGTCAATTTTGCAGGACCCTATGACAGCGATTATGTAAGTAACCGAAGTCATAGGCCTTGTTCAAAAAGGTATTAGTTTAAAATGTCAATTTTTTGAAATTTTTTTATTATTTGGTATCCCTTTAGGCTTTGGTTGTTTCTTAACCAAAGTCAAAAGGTACATACGACTTCGGTTCTTTAGTGAACCAATGTTTATATGTTCGCAAAATTTACAAAAATATCACTACATTGTTTTATATTGGGGTTTTGTCAAAATCAAAATGTATTAAGGGCTTTAAAAGCCTAATTCTGCACTAGTGATTGAACTAACTTGGAATTGCATTACACTCTTATGACTAAATAAACAATTTTATCGAATGTTGTAAATTTATCAGTCTTTCTAAAATTGTTCGATTGAGTATAAGTGTAGTTCTCTAAATAAATTGTTTGGTATATTCATACAACAAACCTTATATGCCCATTGTGTTTGGATGCGCAAATCCGCACAACTTTGAATAGTGTCACTGAAGCAACTATGTGTTGCTTTTAGTTTGTTTTAGGCTATGGCTTCGAGGATGGGCAATGATATATGTTTCGGTGGGAATTTGTAGGGCCGAGAGACTAACCTTTTTGTTGTGGCTTTACCACTTTCCGATGCTTGAACTAGGTTCTCCACTTGTCTTCTTTACACCTGGGTCGTTCAGTCGCCTGCAATCTTGGTTGTTCAATGGACCGCTCGGCCGCCCTATAGGCGGAGAGGGGGAGGTACCTGCAAAAGGCACTTTGACGCTTAAGTTAGGCGTGTGATTGAAGAGCTTTTGCTCTTGATTGAATATTTAGTGAGCGGTTATCAC
Source organism: Vigna reflexopilosa (assembly GCA_027742785.1). Classification (NCBI taxonomy): domain Eukaryota; kingdom Viridiplantae; phylum Streptophyta; class Magnoliopsida; order Fabales; family Fabaceae; genus Vigna; species Vigna reflexopilosa. Next base: position 26,237,079 of record CM050917.1, on the reverse strand, counting down.
TATTGAGTATTTGGGGAGTATGAATTGAACGTCAGTAGAACATGAATGGAACGTACCTAACTTTTGACCTTGGCCTTGTATTTATAAGTTGTCATAGGCTCAATAAAATATAAACAAATTTACTTTAAATAGATTTATCTTAAACAGATTTACCTTAAAATCTGGTGGGTTGCTCATAAACAGCTTATCAATATCTTTAATCAAATATATTTGATTATTTTATCATCCGCTAGACTATTAGCCCAATAACTTAAATGTTGGCCCAATTATGGCCCAACATCAATAAAAACCATTTGACTTGGTTGACCAACACTGCTACAGTGGATCGACCAAACGGTCTTGGATGCTAACCGTTCGGTGCCTATTACATACCATACATATGCCCCCCAAGTCCGAGTTGAGCATTTGGCTTTAGCCATGATTAACTATAGGACTTATGAGTTTGAGGGAGGTTGTATTTGTTGTATTGGGGAGCGTGCTTCTAATCGTTGCTCATATGTGGACCGAACGACAGGCTTTATGAGTTCTCTTTTTGAACTTTTGCCATGAGTCGAGTAGCAAATGATGGGAGTCCTTTTTAGAACTTTTTCCCATTTGATAAGTGACTGATAGTATCTTCTTTACCTATTCTGAAGGAAGATAACAATCGAATATGAACTGGCAAAAGAATGTAAACAATTATACCAACCCATTTTATAAGGTCGAATGGTCAAGTAGGGGAGACTGCTCGGTTGAAGACACTCGGATGAGAGTGTCCCTAGATTTGACTATGCAGTTCGAACGGTAAGCTTTTGCTTATTCACATAATTCGTATGTAAGATCTTGTCATCTACTATAAAGAAATATAACAACTCGAATTTTACATGGTGAGAAAAAAAGTAGCCAAACAAACCAATGCATTTACAAGGATAGACAATTAATATCCAAATAGATTATGCTATAAGGCTGATCGACCAAGCATGTAAGACTGGTTGATCTTTAGTAACATTTGGCGACCATACTGAAATTCACATTAGGATGTGCCCTGGATGAGTTTGTAATTGCTTTAGTGCCTTGTGACATGTAAGATACATAATATTAAAAACATAGGTGAGATTGTTCGGTCTTTGGTTGAGCATTAGAAAAATCCATATTAGGAAGTGCCATGACCGAGATGCAGTCATTCTAGAGCCTTATGACCTGCAAGATACATAATATCAAAAATATAATTTATATAAAAATATCCATTTGATCACCGCTGTTAAGTAGTGATTGGCTTTAATATTCGTTTGATCGTCATTGTTAAGTAGTGATTGACTTTAATATCCGTTAAATCATCGCTGTTAAAAGATGAAGTGGGAAAGATCTTGATTTTTCGTTGGGCATTTACTTTTGAAAAGTGCATAGAAGCCGAAGACCTTTTGATTCCATGTGCTTCGTGACCTATATCTACCATTATCCAAGAGGATATGGTGAGCATTGATGTGGTGCGCCTGTGGCCTCTTTTCCATGAATAAAGCTTTTGCTTTTCAATATAATCATTTAAGATATTAAATTATTGGTTTAATTGCTTTCTTTGTCCCTGGTTTGGCTGTAGTGTGTCAAGTTTGTCCACCCTTTTAAAAAAGTTTCAATTCTGTCCAAACTTGGTTTAAAAATGTCAATTTCGTCCAAACGTGAGAAAATTTGCCTCAATCAAGTCTCTTCCGTTAAATAGATAGAAATGGTGTTAACTTTTTTTTTCTTTCTTGTGCTTTTCTGTACAATGCGGCCTTTTTGTCAGTTTGCAACTTTCTCTCCTAATTTCTAAACACCTTTTAAATGACATCTTTTAACATTTAATTTTCACCTTTAGCTCTTACACAACTTATTTAAAAAGCATCAATTATTATTTTTTTATAACACAATCCCCCTCCCCTTTTTATTTCTCCTGTTTAAATTTAAGTATATGTTTTTTTTAGTAATTTTTTAACTAGGAAAAGAAAAGAAAATCAGTTATTTCATATGAAATATTCTCTTTTCTCTTAACCCTTTAATTCTTTATCATTAAAACACAACTATTTATTTTATTCCGTTATTTTTTATTTCTTTGTTTGCTGTCATTCTATCATTATTATCTAATGATTTAATTTACATCATTTTGTTTTTCTTTTTGTGAATGACTTACAGTTGTCTTTTACGCTTTCAATTAGCTTTTAAATTATTTTCATGAAATAAAAAAGGAAAGAGTATAATATTTTACATTTATAATTTTAAAGAACTAAACAATTAATTGTATTTTATACAGCAGAATATTTCTCTATGCTAATTTTATAATTTTTATCATTTTTAGACATTGAAAAAATATATTTCGTAGTGAATATTTCTCCATGCTAATTTTATAATTTTAACCATTTTTAGACATTGAAAAAAATATATTTCGTAATAAATTTGTTCATCTCAATTTACAGTGAAATTATTCATTATTACTTATGAACAATTACCATGAAATTGAATCTTAATTAATCTTAATTATTCAGATGAAATATTTTAATTACTAACACATACAATTATTTAAATGTAAAACAATCATAATTAATGTTAATTAATGTTGTTGAAAGTTTTTTTCAGTCAACATTTACAAAAATTGAAGATAAATAATAATATTTGTGTTGATAGTAAAAAAAAGAAAAACTACAGTAGATATTAAAAAAATGAAAACTACCAACTAACAATTCATAAAAAAATTAACTTTTTTTTCATAAGCTCTCGCTTTGTCTCTCTTCGTCTGTTTTATTTTTATTTATTTAATTTATTTAAATACTACCGAAATTCTATTTCTATTTAACTTTATTATAATATTTTTATTAATTTAATATTCTTTTGAAACTGGTGCCAAACAAAAAAACATATACTTTGGTTAGATATATTTACACAATAATATATATATATATATATATATAGATATATATATATTGTTTTTGTTCTTTTATATTATTAAAACATTATTCTTTATTTAAAGAATGGTATATATGTAGACTTAATAGATAGGTTGATAAAAAATGGAATAAAACATATGAAAAGTGGGTGTAAAGTGTTTTATTTGAAAAATAATTAGAGAAAAAGCTGATACAAAGATAAATAGGCTACATTATACAGAAAAATAAAAGAGAGAGAAAAAAGTTAACATTGTTTCTGTCTAAATTTGATTGAGACAAATTTTTAAACCTTTCGACTTAATTGATATTTTAAAACTAAATTTAAACATAATTAAAACTTTTTAAAAAATGAATGAAGCGACAAAGAAATAATTAAACCTAAATTATTTAATAATAAGTAAGATATTAAATTATGCAATCAAAGAATAAGATAAATTTATAATGGTTTTATAGAAAATAATTATCAAGTATGTTTGAACAAAACCGAGTGTGGTGGTCGTTGTAAATGCGGAAACTGGACCGGACGATGCGATCGTCGTCGCGAGTATTGCGTGTTGGGCGAGGAAGAAGGAGCACTGGTCGATGCTCATCTTGCTGTCGGTGATGGCGACGAGGTCCAGGAAGTGGAGGCCGTTGCAGACGCAGCCGGTGACGATTTCCCAGAAGCAGAAGAAGCCCTTGATTGAAAAGCTGAGAAGCCTAAACAAGAAGCCAACTGATACAGACCCTTTATAGAAAACAGAGTTTCCCGATATGATAAACGAGGTTAATGCAGACGGCAACGGAGCCATGGAATTTGTTGAGTTTTTTAACTCAACGCCAAGTAAATATATTATTATATGTATATGCTTTCAAACCATACTTTTCTTCCAGATATTGACAAAGCTAAAGGTTCCTGATATATTTTTATAATGATATATTTATTTTTTTATATATCATTATATATCTTTTATAATGATATAATAAAAAAGTGATTGTAATGCTCCCAAGTAATTTACGATTAGGTTTTTATTATTTTATTTTCAAATAAAAAATAATTATCTTGTGAAACTTCTTGTAGAGAGACTAACATGAGTTTTTCGCTTGTCTTCTTTGCATCTGGGTTGTTAGTAGCATGCAATCTTGATCGTTCAGTCATCCTCTAGGCGGAGAGGGGGAGGTACCTGCAAAAAGCATTGAATATTCAGTGAACGATTATTACTATTGAGTATTTGGGTCCTCACTCGCACACTTTTCGGGAAAACTTACTAGAAGGTTATTCATCCCTAAATTACTCCAGTTCAAGCTTGTTAGGATCCGCTCTTTGTTTGTGCCTCTCGCACTTCGTGCCTCTTGCACTGACGATCACTCTCCGCCCTCGTCCGTACCCGTGTGTCACATAATAAAATATAAACAGATATATTTGATTATTATATGATCCGCTAGACTATTGGCCCAATAACTTAAATGTTGACCCAATTATGATTTAACATCAATAAAAATCATTTGACCTAGTTGATCAACACTATTAAAGTAAATAAACCAAACGATCTTGAATGATAACCATTAGGTGCCTATTACATACGATACAATAAAGATACAATAAAGATAAAGACATCAAAAAGGACTTGGAAGACTCATTATATGTTAGAATACGCGAGGCCTTGGTAAATAGGGAAGACTTTGATGACAGTGCCAGTTTATCCATCTTAATTGGGGATTTTCTCTGTAAACTTATTTTGGCCGCTACAAGACAGTGGGATTCTGCATAGTTGCTTACTTTCTGGTCTCCATCTCTATCTTCAACTATATAATGTTGAAAATACTTTAATTATTATTCAACTTACTTTAGAGAAATAATAATAATCAGCACTTTTTTCTACTAACTTCTAAAAGTGCTTCGAGAAAAGTACTTTTTTTTAAATTTAATTAAGTGATACGAAACCACATCAACCTATTATAATCCACTTAGTTGTATCATAAAATAAACTTGTACTTTTACTTAGACTTATATATGATTCAAATATACAAATGATTTTTGTTTGATATAATTAATATCTTTTCAAATTAAATATTTAATGAATATAAAATTTTGATTTAGATATCTTTCAGCTACGTTCAATTCTATTATTGATGTATGTTAAATTATCATACTTTTCTCCCTTGAAATGTTGTATCCTTGAATTAATTTAAAAGATAATGATTTTGTGATTAGCGAATGCCATAGCTGATCATTTGTCAAAGAAAAGAAAGGTTGGTTATGAAGATGACACTGTTGTTGATCCTTGCAACCAATTTATTATCACAAATCACTAATTAACTTTGGAATTGATTTTGGTTTTCCAAAATCAGTTTTAAATAATGTAGACATTGAATGTGTAGGTAGCAACCATCAAATGTTAGAGCCTAAGTATGGGTTAATGTGTACATTGAAGTGACATGTGGAGAATACGTTTTGAAGATCAAGAAGGCATTTCAGGTTCATCAAAACAGAACAAAGTGGAAGACGCAAAAGCAATTGGCTCCAACGGATGTATACTTTAGTTAAAAATAGGTTAAACCTTTCGGAAGTTTCTATTTACGTTGGTTTTTTCCAGTTAGATTCATGTCTTATTAGTTTTGTCAATTTAGTCTTTAAAAATGAAAAGTTGACTCAATTGGGTCCCTTCCGTTAAATTGGCTTAATGGGGTTAAGTTTTTTATGACTTAGGACGTTGACGTGGTCAGTTTTTTACACGTGGCATTTAGAGAGTTTTATGTGTGTAATTTGATAACATTAAACATTTAAAATTAGGGTTTGGTGGTGAATTTTAAAACGTGTTAAATATAAAGATGAGGAATTAGGGATTTAGGGTTCGTTCTTCTTGAAGGTTGGCAAGCATTGAAAGCAGTCAAAGGTTGAAGTTGCAGGTTGAAGTTGCAAGTTGAAGTTGCAAGTTGAAGTCGCACAGTGATTACATCCTGAAAAGTGCTAAGCTTTTATCCTGAAAGACATTTTATGTCAAAATGAGGAAAGAGATCACCAATTCGTGGACTATTATACAAGCACATTATAAAGTATTGAATTATATTTAGCACTGAACTAATATTTCAGTATGAGAGAAAGCTAGGTATATAGTTTTTTGTTGTTCTTTTCTTTCTCTAAAATCCAAGAAAGAAATGAAAAATATATTGAAATACAACCTTTAGATCACTCCCAGAATATTCATTAGTCATATTAGCCATTGCTTCAAAATCAACATCAGGTGGCAAATCTTCTTTCGCTAAAATGATTCTGAGATTTTTTTTCTCTGTTTGGAGCATCTGGCAAATTAACCATCAATTTACATAATAAAATAGAAATACCTGTGCATTAGAATGTCCAAAGAAATTTTAAAAGTTGAAAATCATATACTTATAATTCAATTGAAGAATGACTATCATAGAAAATAATCACAAAACAATATGACCAATTTAGTAAAGAAAAAGCTGTAGAATTTCAATGGAGATGAATCCGGCAGGGTTAGCCATGGTTTGAGGAAGTTGTAGGAATTAAAGTATGCAACCCGTCCTTTTTTCCCCAAATCTACAACTGTAGATTTGAAAGGTCCAAATCTATTAATACAGTTTTTTCCTAATCGCGAGCGGCGCTGCGACACTACTTCATCCCCTTCAACGCAGAACCCTAAATCGCGTTAAACCCTAGTCGCGCAAAACCCATAATCGCGAACTCCTTGCGCCACCGTGAGACCATGTCGTGAGAGCTTCAACACCTTCGTTTCTCCTTCCTCGAGCAATTGTGAGAACCAGCGCATCTTTCATCTCTGCAAGTCTCCTTCTTCACAAATTCACCTACAAACCCATAAACATCACAAAACACAAAAACAGAAACCCATTGCGAGTTCATCTCTCTCGCGCAAATAGAAACATGAGAAAACCTCCAATCTCGAAGGAGAGGCCTTGGGAGACATTGGACTCCACTCCAATCTCGAACTCTATGAATCCATGATTTATTGCGTCTTTACTCTCGAACCCAATTTGATTTTAATAAACCCTAATTTGGTGATGAACCCTTAGCATCAATCGCTAAGGTTGAAGATGATGAAGCGAGGTTGAAGATGATGAACCCTAATTTGGGTTTCAATTATCAGAAACTTTATTTTTTTATTTTTTAATTATACATTCCACGTAACTTGCTTAATGTGCCATATATAAAAAACTAGCCACGTCAACGTCCAAGGTCAAAAAAACTAAACCTTGTTAAGCTAATTTAATGGCAAGGGCCCAATTGAGTCAATTTTTCATTTTTAAGGACTAAATTGACGAAACTGATAAGACGGGGATCTAAGTGGGAAAAACCTACATAAATAGGGACTTTTGAAGGGGTTTAACGTAAAATAATGTCCCTAAAAAAAGGTCAAAGTTAGGTGTAAAAAAAAGTATACAATATTAAAACAAAATATAATGACAAATTTAGAATGCATAAATTAAAAAAAAAAACTAACTTTTCAATTCCTCTTCTTCTCTATCAATCTCAATCTTTTGTTCCTTACATCATAATTACCTTTTCTCCTTTTCTTTTATCTCCTTCTCTAAGTTTTCTTTTCTCTCGAAAGTAAAAAAAGATGACTGTCTATGTGAGTGATGATAGAAAAGAAAGAGAGAAGTGTAAATAATCTTCATCTTTCACTTGACAGACTATGTGTTTTATATATACACATTGTAATACAATTGTAATACTAGCCTTAATTATAAATGAACAATATAATGAAGGAATGGGTCTTGATGACAACACATTACAAAAATCAAAATATAGCATAACATTTGGTATATCGATTTTGATTATTCTGAAGAATATTACTTTTAATTAGTAGAATCATATCTTCCTCTAACTGAAAAATTCGAATGCAGCACATAACAAAATTATAAATGAACAATATATTGAAGGAATGGGTCTTGATGACAACACATTACAAAAATCAAAACATAGCATAACATTTGGTATATTGATTCTAATTATTCTGAGGAATATTACTTTTAATTAGCAGAATCATATATTCCTCTAATTGAAAAATTCGAATGCAGCACATCACAAAAATCAAGTCATATCATATTGTAAAGATATTGAATCTATTAATTATCAAGAATATTGCTTTTAATTATTAAAATTGTACCTTTATCTAAAAACAGGGATTTCAAAATATCTTGTGCTGACATGTCCTATGAGGAGTGTAAAAAACAAAGAGTAAGGGAGAGGATATATATAAAGGATAATGATAACTTGACAACATTTTTTTTGACAACATTTTAACACCATTTATGCCTCATTTTGTGATTGGTCCATGTTGGTGTTTATGATTATTATTAGGCTTAATTACCTTTTTAGTCCCCAAGTTGGGGACTGAATTTCTGTTTGATACCCGCTTTTAAAAGTGATGTAATTTGGTCTCCATGTTACTGATTTTGCTTTTATTAGGTCCATTCCGTTAAGTAGGCATCAACGACGTTAAATGTTAAGTGATCTGTCAGTGAGATATGTGTCGTGGCAATGAGGTGGGCTACATTATTCATCGTGGCAGCCAAAGAATAAATTACGTGTTTATAAGTAATGAAAAATTAAAAATTAGGGTTTTTTAATCAGAATTTGGGATTTTATCAGAAAGTAAGGTTGTGGAATCCAGAAGCAACTATGAGTCGGAGGAAGAAGGTGGCTCACCTCTCACTTTTCTCCATACTAAAACCTACTGAAACCAAATCTGAACCACAACAACATTGACATTCTTGAACTTAGACAACAAATGACGAAACAAAACCACCCAACAACACAACCACCCCTCTGAAACAAACAAAAAAATGCAATTTTCCGATTTCATGTTTTCCCTCTCAAAATCCAACTTTTCTCCTGTTTGCCCCACCCTCCCTCCGGTTCGCTGCGGCATCCGCGAGCTCCGCCAACGAATCCACACCGTCCAGACCACACAAAAGATCACCGAAGCTATGAAGCTCGTCATCGTCATTAGGGTCCGCCGCGCTCAGGAGGCCGTTGTCAACGGACCCCCCTTCACCTCAAATCTCGCAGAAATGCTGAACGACATCACCCAATGCCTAAAAAGCGACGATGTTTCTACCCCCCTCACTGATGCCAAACCCTTCAAGACTGTCGCCCTCGTCGTTTTCACCAGCGACCACGGCCTCTGCGGCGATTTCAACAAATGGGTAATAAAAAAAGTCGTCAAGTGAATCAAGGAGCTGAAGAAACTCAATCTGGAGTGCGTTGTTAAAAGCGTCGGCAAAAAGGGTAGCTCGTTTTTTACTCACAACAATGAAAGGAAACACCCTTTTGTTAAAGTCGACAACTTTATCGAAATTGGAGGTTTTCCCACAGCAAAGGAGACTCAGGTAATTGCTGATGATGTTTTCTCATTGTTTGTTAGTAAGGAGGTGGAAGGAGGGGAAATTGGCTGTGGAGAGGGATGTTGTGAGGTTGAGGAAAGAGGGTGAGGTGTTTTCCCCTATTATGGAGTTTGAGCAGGATCCTGTTCTCATCCTTGGAGATCACCTCAGGACACCTGCTCCACTTTAGGTCCTTCAACTAAGGTCACCTAAGGTGCTTCGACCTTAATATATTAGGCCAAATTCATTTCGTTTTTTCTTTTCCATATTAAAACATATTTTCATATCTGTCTTTGGTAAAATAACTTCTTTTGTCACGCTGGATAACTCATTTAACAGATCACTTAACATTTAACGCCGTTGACGCCTACTTAACGGAATGGACCCAATAAAAGCAAAATCAGTAACATGGGGACCAAATTACATCACTTTTAAAAGCAGGTATCAAACAGAAATTCAGCCCCCAACTTGGGAACTAAAAAGGTAATTAAGCCTTATTATTATTATTGGTTGTGTAGTAATTTTGGACCAATCACAGAATGACACGTAGATGTTGTTAAAATGTTGTCAAAAAAATGTTGTCAAAGTATCATTATCCATATATAAAACCCTTAGGTGGTTGGGTTAATGAAAAGTGATGTGACAATTAAAAACAAAATTGGGCTCTCCTTTCTCTATTTTTTCTCTCCTTATTTTATTTATTATTTTTTCAATTTTTGTTTTTATTTTTCTAAAATTAAAGTTTGAAAATATCTAAAGAAGACTTATATCTCCCTTTTTTATTTACTATTAAAAGCACATTTTTTATTTTTCGAAAACAAATTTTTTCTCTTGGACAAAATTGGGTGTTGATAACAAGTTATAAACATTTGTTAGACTTTTAATTTGACTCTTTTGTATCCATATTTGATCTTAGTGAAACTTGATTTATTGGTTTGTACCAGAGGGTTTTTACTTCTCACATTGAAAGGATTTTCCCATGTTAAAAATATTGGTGCTTTTTCTTTCGAGATTATTGTTTCCTTTTTCTATTACGGTTGCTCCTCATAGATTCTTGCAATTTTTGGCAACTCAGTTCCATTGCATACTTTAGTATTTGTAGTTGTTGTTATTGTTTCTCCCATTAAAGTGATATTGAAGCTCGTTGGTTTATGGTTATATTAACTTGTTTGAAAGATGTAGGCAAAGACAAAGATGCATTACACAAATTTTGACCTTAGGCAACGCTAACTAGATTACGAGTACAAAAGTGTTGCCTAAACATAACATAGGAAACAGTTTTATAGGCGCGACTTCAAGACTTCCAATGGCAACAATGTGTATGCCACATGTTGGCTTTAAAATGTGTTGGCTAAACCATAAAAACATTGCCTACAGAAAACTTAAAATATCTAACTTAATATTTTGTGGGTAGATTTAATACTCTTGATTTGGAGGTTAAGTAGATGGATGTGAAGATAAATTTCATTAAGGGTAATTTAAAGGAAAAGATTTACATGACAAAACTTGATGGTTTTCTTGTTTAAGGAATGGAAAATTATGTGTGTAAGTTGAGCAAGAGTGATGAGCCATTAATTTTCCCTATTTTCTTTAGCTTTTTGTATTGATCTTAATTATTTATTTGTGTCTAATTGTCCACTGTTGGTGCATTTTTATTAATCGAACTTTTATTGGGACAATAATTAGAATTTTAATTAATTTGAATTCACTTGGTCTAATTTTTGTTTATTAATTATTTTCAGTATTAGTGTGAAGTTGAGCTTGGACTTGGACTGAAGAAGTTTTCCTACTTCATCATAGCTTGGGGCATTTTCCTCTTTAGAACAACTTGAGACATTTTCATCTTTCTTAGTTTTGTCTTGTTTTTGTGGGCCAGAAAGGGCCCAAACCCATAACAACTTATGGTTTTGTTTGAGGTGACCATGTCTCACTCTCCCTCCATCATGTTTTCTTTTATGTTTTGAACAACACCCAAGGGATTTTCACAATTTTTTCACATTGGTACAACACTTGACATGGGTTTTGAGCATTTCTCTACAATATTTCATGTTTCTAGCTATGGTTCACATTTCTTCGTTTTTCTCTTATATTTGTTGAAGATTATTCTCGTTTTATTATTTTGTAACTCTCTTTGTATGGAGACCTAAACTTCTTATTCATTCCCTAAGGAGAATGCATGATGCTTTGAGGTATTTGTTGAATCATCTTATATTATGTTCTGTTCTTGTTGGCTTTTCATCTCTTAATCCCTATGGCTAATGAAGGAATCTACGTATAACTAATATGCAATGGTATATTAGTGTTTAACTCACCTTCTATTCACGCTTAATGAATGTAGGTTATGCTAGTGACATAGTCACAAATGCTTATTCTATGCATGAAATTAATTTATGTGTGCATTGCTTAAATGTACAATGAAATTGTTGTTAATCTTCACTTAGTTTATTGAAAATGAGTAGATTAAGAGAGCACTAATTTTGTAACCTGGGATAAGTTGCATTCTAATAAGGGAGTCAATTTGTGATTTACTATTTTTTTCAATCTGTTTTTGTTATTATGTTGAATATGCCAAGAATACCTTCCATTATATTATGTTTGGAACCTTTGATAAAAATAATGGCCATTGGGAGATGACTTTGGAAGAACTCTGAGTTCTACATTTAAATTGTTTATTTGATTGGGTACAACATCGATAAAAGAGTCTATGTAGTTTGAACCAGGCTCAAAGACACTAGTATTAGAAGTTTGAGTTATTTATGTGTGGTCAAGATTACAAAAGGACTATTTTCTGATCATTGTGTATTTGTTAGAAAGTTATCTAATGATGACTTTATTATCCTGTTATTGTATATTAATGACATACTTATTGTTGGAAAAAAATATTTTTTAGAATTGACAAGTTAAAGAGACACTTGGCGAGTCTCTTGCCATTAAAGACTTGAGAACTAGTAAAAAGATTCTTGACATAAGTATTTCATGTGATATAAGAGAAAAAAGATTTGACTATCACAAGAGCACCACATCAAGAAGGTGTTCTAGAGATCCTAGATGAAAAATACAAAAGCTGTGAATATTCCTCTTCCTACCCATTTTAAATTGAATGTTAAACACAATCCTTTAAATGAGTGTTAAACAAAGTTCCTTTCGCATTTACAATGGGCAATTTGATGTATGTAATGAAGTTGTGAGAAAACACTAGAAGGGGAGTTGAATAGTGTTTTCTAGATCTTTTCGCGATTGTAAAGATTTGATCATGATGTACGTAACACTTATGAGTTAGTTATACTTCGTCTATAAATGCTATTCCGCAAAGATCATTTACAGGACTAACTCAAATTTCTCCAAAGATATACAAGCAGTAAGTTGTTGAAGACGTAATTGGTAGTTTATTGCTTAAGGCTAACTTGAGCACTTAAGGAAATTACTTTCATCAACCGTTTACCTAGAGGATTACAACACACAAACGAATTTTATACTAGTTCATTTATTAAGGCTACATCCAGTTCTCCTCTAAGTTAACTTTGAGGGTTCCATTAGATATTCAATGAAGTACAATTGAGTATTTTAAATCACTCTTGGTGTTCCTAGTCCTATTGAGTAACCATCATTACTTTTGACTAGTTGAGTTTGACTCACTCTTGATTGTGTAGTACTATTCACCATTCCTGGTATCCCTAGACGATTCTAGTATCATTGTGATACATCGTCTAGTTAAGTTTTACCCACGCCTGGTTTTTGTAGACGGTTCCAATATCTTTGTCATACATTGTCTAGTTGAGTTTCACCCACTCCTGGTTGTGAAGTATTCTTTACCACTCCTGGTATCTCTGATCAGCGAATAATCTCCAGTTATCCTAGACTAGTTGAGTATTCGTGTCACTCCTGGTTTCCTAGTCAACAAGTAGTTGTTAATTACCTTTGACTGGTTGAGTATTCAGACCACTCTTAGTCTTAGTCAACGAATAACCTTTTATTACCCTAGACTAGATGAGTATTCGCACCACTCCTAGTCTTAGTCAGTGAATAACCTCTTGTTACCCTAGACTGGTTGAGTATTCACACCACTCCTAGTCTCAATTAGTGAATACCTTTTGTTACCCTAGACTGATTAAGTATTTGCATCACTCCTGGTACTGGACAACCTTGTCTAAATTTCCTTAACTCTTTAAAGTCAAGTTGTAAGTGTTTTGATTCTCTCCAGAATTCCAATCAATAATTTCTTACAAGTCATTTAGACTATTACTCTCGTAGAGATGATTTGATTACAATACAAAGCAGTCTAAATACTCGCAAGTGTTTCTCTTCTTACTCTTTTCTCTAATCTTACAAAAGTAAGAAAATAATACAATGAAGCTCAAGAGTATTGCTTAAATTTTTCTCTTTTCTTTTTCTTTCTTCTATTCGCTCACAAAATAAGTGGATATGACAATGATGCTTGAGAGAATTTCTAGGTGTTTCACTCAATTACTCTCTTCTTCTTTCAAGTGGATATTATGATGAAGCTTGAGTGCTTTTTGATTTCCTACCGTTGAGGTAGCATTTGACAATCAGCCTTTTCCTCTACAGATACCAAGTGTTGATTAAAGACTTCATTGTCTAACGAAGTAATGTTTTAGCTCATGGTATCGTTTAAAAAGAGTAAACGCTCCTTATGATGTTGCCTTTTTAGACAGTCAACGTTTAACTTTGTTTGTGTTTTCTTTGATGTCTTAAGTTTTAGCCTTTTGGTGTGTTTTGTCAATGACATCGTTTAGACATTGTTTTGTTTTCCCAAGAGCTAAACTGAACTCCCTTTAAGTTAGATAGGCTTTATGCATTTAGCTTCAACTCTCTTAGATGCTTTTGACTTGATAGTCGTTTAGCATTGCGTTTAAGAGTTTTTACTTAGTTATTTTTCTATTTCCTAAGATCCTAAGTGTTTACCTTGTCTGTCCTGACTTTAATATTTTGTTTATGTTTTCCTATTGTTTCCTGAGTGTTTTTTTAGCTGGTTTAATCCTATTTCTCCTATGATGTATCTAGTTAGTGTTTTAGTTTTTTGCTTGTCTTATTCCCGTAATTTGATAGCCTAGTTTGACTTTCTTATGATTGTTCGATGTGTTAGACTTCTTTCAGAGGATCTTCTATTTCTTTTCTTCTTAGTGTTTTAAGGTTTGTTGTGTGGATACTTGTTCTTTCCCATTTTAGGGTTTTATATCCTATCGTTTAGAGTTTGTTTTCTATTATTCTATTCTATGAGGTTTTCTATTATGTGGTTACTTATTCTTCTTAACTTAAGATTTTCTATCCTAGCTTTTAATGTTCCAGGGTTCTTAGAGTTTTCTATCCTATGAGTTTTCCTATTCTTTCATGAAACTTTTTCGTTGCTTTTTCTAACTTAAGGTTTTCTATCCTATGAGTTCTCCTATGGAAATTCTTTGTGGTTTTCTATCCTATGAGTTTTCTTATTTTCTTATGGAACTTCTTTGTTTTATGTTGTTTAGTTAAACTTCAAAACCAAGGTTCTTATAGACGAGCTTGTCTTATCCAATGTTCCTATAGACGAGCTTCTCTTGTTCTAATAAGCAATGGTATGTAAAAGACTAAATATTGCACATATTGTTGGTATAATCTGTCGATTTATGTCAAATTCAAGTAAATAGAATTGAAATGCAATGAAATGGATTTTTGGGTATCTTTGTGGTACTAGTAATTTGAAACTTTGTTTAGGAAGTGATAAACCTACTTTGATGGGTTACTCAGGCTCAAATATGACGGGAGACATTTATTCCAAAAAGTCCACTTCAAACTATTTGATTAAGTTTGCAATGGGTGTTATGGCTTGACAATCAAGACTATAGTTGTGTAACATTATTTACTATAGGGGCAAAGATCATTGCCATTATAGAAGCATGCAAGGAGTTACTATTGTTGAAGAAATTCTTACAGAAGCTTGGTTTTGTGAAAAAAACTATCCATTATTTGTGGATAAAGTGTTATCCACCTTGGTAAAATCTAACTTTTCATTCTAAGTCCAAACATATTGATGTAAAGTATCTTTGGATATGTGATGCTTTGAATGCTAAGTTGTTGGAGTTGGATAAAGTTCATACATATGACAATGGTGCTAGTATGATGACTAAGGCATTGTTAAGGAAGAAGTTTGAAGCTTGTTGTGAGATCATTAAATTAGTGGTCACCTCCACATAGTTTTGAGATGGGAGACGTGTTAGGTTGAACTTCCATCTATTTATCTTCAATGTCTGACCTAGTTAATCCTATTTTGTCTTACTATTTAACTTAAGTGGATATGGTCTTTTAGGTAAAGAGTGTTTCTAAGTCATCATCTTTGGAAGAGAGAAAATAAAGAGAAAATTTATTGGCATATTTACTGAGTCACCTCAATAAAATTGCGATTCTCGTTCATGGTTGGATGACACTGAAATTTTGACAGCAAATTTTTGATATAGGGTTCTTCATTTTGACAGTTGTAATCATCAATTGAAGGTTTGACGTTAGAAAAATGAGTCTCACACTAACACACTTGTTTGTGCTTTTGATTTAACTTTCTTGTACCAATATTTGAACTCAATAAAACTTGATTTAAGGACAAGTGCTTGTTAGTTTTTACTTTTCATATTGAGAGAGTTTTTTTTCATTAAAAATATTGGTGTTATCTTTTGTAATTATAATTATCTTTTTCTATTGTTGCCATAGATTAATTTTTGTAAATTTGAATGAATTATTTTTGGTACATATTTTAATATTTTTATTGCTGCTATTTTAATATTTAAATATTTCTATTAGATATATCAATATAAATTTCTCGTTTCTTTATTTTCTTTTTTTTATTTTTCTTTTTTTCTTGTTTAATTGTGATGTTTTATCATCTATCTTAACTACTTTGTAGAACTTTTCTACGAGAAAAAAGATGAAATAATATAATTTTAGGATTTAGAGTCTAAGAGAAGAAAAAAAAGTTTCATAAAAGAAATATTGAATGAGAATGAACCAAATTTGATTTAGTTATTATTTTGATAAGGAGAATACGAACATAAAAATAAGATTAATTATTCTTTTATCCATCTCCCATATATACTTATACTTTGTTTATTTTCATGTATCTATCTATATGAATCTCTATAATTTCTTTTATGAATAAAATAACACATTAATTTGTTTTGGGTGATTTGTTCGGAAGGAGTTGGAATCATCGAAAAATTTATATATTTCTATAATATTCATACGCAAACCATTGAAAGCATCTTAGAGAACGTCGTTAAAAAAATTTAAAAGACAATATTATTTTGAACTCAAATAGAACAAAATTAAATTTCTTATATTTAGCTCCTGCACGTCAACTATCCCAATTATCGAAATTGTTGAAGAATTTCTAAAAAGAGGAAAATAGTTTTGGATGATTTTACCATTAATTAATCAATTGAGCAAGAGGAAACAAATGCGGAGTTTAAATATGGCAGTGTCGGAAAGAGAGAAAAAAGGTTCTTGGACTTCACGAAATAGGACTGCAAAATAGGGAGGGTTTTAGGTTTCGACAACGCAGATGGGAACCACCACGAGTGCCGCCAATAGTTAAGAACTCACCGTCACCACCACCATACAAAACAACTATATATATATATATATATATACCATTCTATTCTTTTCCCACTAAAATATGAAAATAGAATATCTTCAACGGAAAAATAACAGAGCATACTAACTAATTATCTTCTCATGTTATTTTAAATAAAATAAAATGCCTTTTTTATTAATAGAAAATGCCAAAAGAAATTAATATATTTTGAAAATCAAATTGGCACCATATATCTGATTAGCAAGTTTACCAAAAAAATAAAAAGAGAAGAAAGAAGGTGGAAAGTCTGAACACGCGCTCTCTCGCCGTATATATTTATTTTTGTATTGTCAATTGTGCGTCTTCTCTCTCACTCTCCTAAACCCCTCTTGCTGTCTCTCTCTATTCCTCTCTTTCTCGCTCTAAAACCTTGAATTCCAAAGCTATCTTGGTACGCCATACCCTTTCTACTTCAACGGGACCGAATGATTCATTTCGTGGAGGTCCGGGTCTCGTAGAATTTCTTGCGAATTCTACCACATTGGTAAGCTTCCAAATCTTTGCAAGCGTTTCATGTTGATCTGACTTTTCTATTCGATTTCTCTTTAACGGTCTTCTTTTTGTGGCCGGTTTCAGAGGCTGATTGCGGAACATACCTCACATGTGTTTTGCTTCATCTGCACAACTGTACCTGTAGTTTTTCTGGTCAGAATGGAATCGGTATTTTTTCCGGTTGGGTTTTGTTTTGGTTTACCCTAATAACTATACTGTACGGTGTTTCTGGAATTAGGGTTCCGTGAGAAATGAGGGAGGGGCTGAGATCGCGGGCGCGATTGGGGACGGTTTCTGGAGGCGAAGAAGTTGTTACAAAGAAGAAGGTTGTTGTGAAGAGCGAGGCTGTTGCTAAGGATGGTGAGGGTTTGGAGGTGCAGAACTCAACGATTGAGAAGAAGGTTGAAGTTGCACGTGATGTTAAAGAAGAATGTGGCTTTGATTTGAATGTGAGTGCAAGTGGAGAGGTTGACTTGGAAGAGAATGGGAGTGGTAAGGGTTGTTTTAGTGGTGGGGGTGATATTGTAGTAGCTGAGGTAGATAAGAAGGCAAAGAAGGAGCAAGGTTCAAATAATGAGGGACTGGTTGGGGGTCGAGTGTTGCGCTCACGGTCTAAGGGGGGGAAGGATAGAAGAGTGTATTACGGAGAGAATGAGGATGTTGTTTCTGAGAGTGATAGAGAATGTAGTGGGGTTGAGAGTGTGAAAGTTAAGACGGAATGTGAAGAAGCTGGTGAGTTTTTGGGCGATAGTTATGAGAATGAAAAAGCTAAGGTGAAGAAAGCAGAGAATGGAACGGGGAATTTGAAACGGAAGCGTGGGCGGCCTCCCAAAATAAAGTTGGAAGTGGAAGATCAACCAGTTCATCAGTTGCCACGTAAGCGTGGAAGACCCCCTCTTGCCAGCAAACAAAACCATGTTGTGGTGCCTAATAGAAAAGAAAAGGCTGCCCTTCGAAAAGATAAAAAGGTTTTAACTATGAGGCATGATGCTAATGTGAATGCAATTGATGATGCAGATTCAAGGAAATCTGCTGGGGATGAGTTAGAAAAGAAGGAAGTCTCTCCTGTCAAGAAGTCTAAATTTACTAAGGCTCTGGAAACTGGCAACAATGTGGTGGCCTCACCAGTAAGATCAAATACTGAGAATGCACTTGTCACTGAGAAAAGTGGAAGAAATAGAGTTAAGCAGTTAGTGAGGGATCAAATAAAGGAAATTCTCTCAGCTGCCGGCTGGACAGTTGACTATAGACCTAGGAATGGTAGAGAGTACCATGATGCAGTTTATGTTAGTCTGGACGGACACACACACTGGTCAATCACCTTGGCCTACAAAAGGCTTAAAGAGTATTATGAAGCTGGTAATGGTGAAGGTAAGGCATATGGGCCAGGCTTCAAATTTACACCAATAGCAGCAGAGGATTTCCAAATACTCACTAAGGTAATTAAAAAGCAAAGAAATGGGAAAGTTAAATCAGTAAAGAAAGGGGGAAAGGGTGGGAACAAAAACAAAGAAAGGTCAGGTTCTGGTGCAGCCGTGGGTAAGTCAGTGAAGAGGAAAATGAAAAGGAAACGGTCACCTGGAGACATAGATTCTATATCACCGAACAGGATGCCAGTTCTTATGAGGGACCATAAGCGACACAAAACACAAAATAAGCTGCGAAGTGGTCCATTGGTTCGTAATGCTAAGGAGATAGATTCAGAAACTGAGGGATATGTACTGTACAGTGGAAAAAGAACTTTGCTTGCCTGGATGATTGATTTGGGCACAGTCCTTCTAAATGGGAAGGTTCATTATAAGGCACCCGAAGATAAAAATGCAGCACTGGAGGGTAAGATCACAGGAGATGGCATTCATTGTGGCTGCTGTGATAAAATCATTACAATTTCAGAATTTGAAGTTCATGCAGGAAGAAAATTTGCTGATCCCCTTCAAAATATATATGTGGAGGAAGGAAAGTCTCTTTTACAGTGTTTGCTAGATTCGTGGAATAAGCAAGATGAATCTGAACGTCATGGTTTTCATTTTGTTGATGTTGCGGGTGAGGATCCGAATGATGATACTTGTGGGGTCTGTGGAGATGGTGGAGACCTGATATGTTGTGATGGTTGCCCGTCAACATTCCATCAAGACTGCTTGGATATACAAGTATGGCGTTCATTGCCATTTTAAAGTGATCTCTATATAATTGATATATAAGTAGATCTGTTTCATTTTTAATTTCTTATTAGGATAGATAACTCTGTATTATGCATTATCTAGTTGTCACATATCATTTAGTGTCTCATGAGTCATGACAGATAAATGACTTGAATTTATGCTAAATAGGTGTAATTTTTATTGCATTTCAGGACACTAGTGTGTTTTCTATCTTTTTACTTCTTAATTGTCGTATTGTTTTCTTGAACTCCAAAGCTGATAGGATCAGTATATTTTGACAGATAACACGTGGTTCCCAGTCACTTATATTGGTTGGTTCTGGCTTAGATGGGTGGTTCACCACCTAGAAAACTTAAGTATCGTCTACTGAAGATAAATATTTATTATTAGAAAATTTGAGATGGATATGCCTTTAACATTTTGTGAGAAATAATGGGAAATTCTTATTGTTGATTCTATATTTTTAGTTTTCTAATGTATCCTTGTCATTTCTGCATATGGAAAATAGTGTAGTGGCAAGTAAATGATGTTTTTCTGTTTGCGGCTTGCAGAAGTTTCCATCTGGTGATTGGCACTGCATTTATTGCTGTTGCAAATTTTGTGGGTCAGTTAATGGATGTTCAGACCAAAAGGATAGTGATGATGATCTTACTGTGTCAAAATTACTCACGTGCCGACTATGTGAGCAAAAATGTATGTCCTATACATACATATATAAGCTTTTGTTCAGCAGATACTCATTTTTCTCAATTGGAGTAGCAGTAGCTTTTCCTTGATTGAAATGAATATATTTTTTCTTTACTTTTGTAGATCACAGATCCTGCATTGAGGCAAATGATTGGAATACTACTGATTACAGTGATGTGATCTTTTGTGGAAACAGATGTCAAGAGGTATGAGCTGTTTTTCATGTTCTTTAATCTTGATTGCTTCTTGTAATTAGTTGATGATTGATTATTTGGTGTTGTAAATTGAATTGTATCAAGCTTTCGAGTTGCTATATTTATTGGTAACTGTTACAATGATTTGTTGCTTCCTGGTTCCTTGTATTTGTTGCTAAATCTGGAGAATATTTTCTTGTCATTGTAAGCAAACAAACTAATTTTATTTTTTCATTTTGTCCTCTAGTTATCTGAGGGACTTGAAATGCTCCTGGGGGTTAGACATGAAATTGAAGATGGGTATTCCTGGACTTTTATTAGGCGGTCAGATGCTGGCATTGATGCTTCTCAGATAAAACCTCATATGGTTGAATGTAATTCTAAGCTCGCTGTTGCATTATCAATAATGGATGAGTGCTTCATGCCATATATTGATCATAGAAGTGGGGTCAATCTGATCCACAGTATTCTGTATAACCGTGGGTAAGGTCATCTTGCCTCTTTTATTCACATTCTTGTAACCACTTTTCTTCTTTGTAATGCCTGGTTTGTTATACCAACAACTTTTATGTGCATGTAATTGATTAAAATATTGTGTTATACGGGGTCTGAGTTTTTACAATAAAAAGGTATGTGAATTAAAAAGTTATCACATGATTTGTGAATGAAAGTTCGGGAATATTCTGTGGAAACTAAATCAGTGTGATGGAGGGAAATGCAGAAGAATAATTGAAATAAAGGAGGATATTAATGTTGGAGCTTTTTTTCTAGACCAATGTATGGATGTGGAAATAAATTATGACATATATATGAGGTTTCAAAATACTTATCATTTAATTGACGTGCTTTTATACCTGTGTGCTCTTCCAAAATATCCTTTTTCTTGGTGTTAGTGATTGCATTCAATCTGCTGCAACAAATGTGTCTAATGAATTTATATCCTATGTGTGCCGCCAATTATCATAAGCCGATGGCTGTCTTGTAGTGGCTGCATTCACGTGTAGAAATTCAGCAAAGATTATAACCTCAGATTATTAATATTTTATATTTGTGACATATACATATGTATGATTCCTAGTCATTGAATTGTAAAAAATCATAATTGGATTCTACTGAATATTCCTTTCCTGAAATTCATGTTCAGTTAGACATTATCCCTTTCTAACATTCATTGAGTGGATGTGATGAACTGGCAGATTTATATTTGTTGATGTTTCATCCTCTAGAGTGCTTTAACAGCCTACACGTTAGTGTCCTCTTCTTGAAAGAGTGGGTTTATAAGTTATAACCCCAATGGTTTTTGTGGGCGTTTTGATATCTTTACAAATTCTTAATGGGCAATGTGTAGTGTGCAATGGTGATACTTACCTAGGTTTACACCTGTTCTGCAAACTTGTGTAATTGATTAATGATTGCAATTGGTACATAAGGTGCATCAATAATCTCTAGATTCATGTTAAGCAATTGAATGCGTGTCAAGGTTATTTTTATAAAATCCATCATCTAAACCCTAAACCCTAAAATCCATTATCAATTCAATGCTCATTTTTAACAATTATACATGTCAGTTTCATAATATATGAAAATTTCTCATACACGGTAATATCTTTCAGAAAATGTATTTTCTTTTTTTCTGAATTTTCTTCTCAGTCGCTACATTTATATTTAAGTAAATAAACAACGGTGACCTAATTTCTTGTATCTAGAACATTGATATTATATTTCAATGGATTGGTATGATTCTAGGACTGTGCATGCTAGTAACAAAAAACATTTATCATCTCAGGTCAAATTTCAATCGTCTCAACTATAGTGGATTTGTTACTGCAATTCTAGAGAGAGGTGATGAGATGATTTGTGCTGCATCTATCAGGTAAATGTCTACTTATTTTGATATTTGCTTAAACATGATTTCCTGAGCAGTCAATACTTAACACAATTGCAGCCTGAAGACTGCTTATGGAATTCTGTGTGGCTAACCAATAGTTGAATACTTTCTGTTGGTATTTGACTGCAAACGGTTGAGTTCAATGTTTTTTGGCACTTTGCAAATTTTGGGCATATTCTTTTTACAAAAAAAATTGTATATAAGTATCTCACCAGGACATTATTGATATTTACCTTTTTTCTGATGCGTGAACACTCCAAACATACCCATGATATAATGGTAGTGCTTAATCGAAGCACACATGTAACGCAAAATATGAGTTAGTTAATATGAAATATCAACTTCTGTTGCAAAGTTATTTATTAATAAATGAAATAAACTGTCTTATTAAAATAAATGTTTCTCCCTTCACAACTTGTACCTTTATTAAAATACTTGTCTTATGATTTAATTACTTTATTGTTGTTACATCATACTGTTGTATATAATAAATTGATGTGGTCTTGTCCTAGATTTTTGAAAGTCTTCCATGCTGCATGTCATGTGACAGCCATCAGTTAGCTATTTGGGTCTACTTTTCCTTTCCGTTTGTAGAATATTTAACTTGTCTGATAATTTGATATAGTCCGTGGGGCTGCCTTTTTCTTGTGTGATAAGAGATAATAGTTAACTCTGTCCTTTATGTTCTTCCATATACCTAAACAATTCCATTTGCATAGATTTTCTACCAACTCCCTTCCTACCTGGTGAAAAATTCTGACAACGTTTCATCTTAAATCATCAAATAGGATCCATGGGAACCAACTAGCAGAGATGCCATTTATTGGAACCCGCTACATGTACAGGCGACAAGGAATGTGCCGTAGGCTTCTAAATGCCATTGAATTGGTAAATTTATTGTCTCATTAGTTTTTGTTGCCAAAACCTTTTTGTTTTTCCTTTTTAGAAATCTGTGTTCTATTAGCCTATAATTTGTTACTTTTTCCTTAACGTTACTCTGGCACGTCTTCTGTAAAAGACTAGTAAATGACGTATGATCTGTGTGCCATATTATCTGAAGGTAATACTGTCTTAGGCTCTTTGCTAGATGAACATCTGATATTGGACAGGGTTTTCTTAATACCTGTTTTTGTTTTGGGATTTGAAAGTTTTAGAACAACAACGGAACATGGGATTTGTTACTGGGAAGTAAAGAAAATGAAAGTAGATTTTACTGTGCTTACATCTTCATCTTAATTTATTAAATGCACAACATTGAACAGCGTCTTGGATGACACTGAATCTTAAAAGTAAAGTACTGTTAACTAGTCAGTAAATATACGTTTATCCCCTCACTATATTAACTATTTGGCAAAACAGTAGAAATTTCTTTTAATTAGGTGTCAAAAGAGTATAAGGTTAGTTTTAGCATAGGAAAGGATCACGTTGCACTTTGATAGATGCTTTTGTGGACTGACACCACTTCTCAAATTTTATCTCATTTCATTTGTTTTTGTCTTCCAATTTGATGAGATCTAAAGTTCTATTTCTCCTACTACCAGGGACTGAGCTCTTTAAATGTTGAGTTATTAGTGATACCGGCTATCTCAGAGCTCAGAGAAACTTGGACTTCCGTTTTTGGGTTTGAGCCACTTGAATCAACAATCAAGCAAACCGTACATAATACAAATCTATTGGTATTTCCTCATGTAGATATGTTACAGAAGAAGATATCAAAATATGAATTGGCTGGTCATAATCCAATTCCTTCAGAAGGTACATTTGCCTGTACACTTTTTCCTTTTATTATAGTTTATTATGCTTTGAGACAAATGTACTTGCTATCTGTCTTTGAAATTTGAACTTGGTTTTTACCCAATACTATTTATTGTAGCTGTCAATCTTCGAACCAATCAAATAGCAAACAATTGCAATGGAGTGGGATCATCTGGATCTGATTTGGTCAATTATATTGAGATTCCTCGCTGCCCTAATACATGCCAAATAAAGGACGAAGCCACATCTATTGAATCTGATTGTCATCTTCCTGAGGGTTCATTGAATAATGTACCTGACATTGCTAGCAACATTAATGATTATAGGCAATCTACTAAAGATGACACATGTGAAGTTGTTTGTAACAAAGGTGATGAGAATCCAGTGATGGACAACACTATGAAAAATGCCTGCGAATATGTGACTGATACTTGTGGTGTAGCTGGAGATAGCCAGTTGAACAATGGCACGGTTCCTTACGAGGAAAGACTGTGTCTCACATCTTGTATTAACACTGAGGCTACAGAAGGACAATGTGTTAGTGTTTCGTTGGAGGTTACTGAAAACTTACCTAATCATGTCGCAGTATCAAATGAAGTTATGTCAAATAACAAAAGTGCGGAAGACTCGGAACCCTGCGGTACAGAAAGTATTACAAGGGATTCAAAACTTTCTGCTGACTCTATTCACCAGGATTCATATATAGTTTCTGACAGTTGTGAACGGAGAAGTGACACTGATTGTGGTCAACCGAATTTCATAGGAACAGAAGAACAACGTGGTGAATTTATTAGTGTTTGTGGTTCTCATGGTAGACCCAATGGTGATTGTGCCTCTGGTGAAGGTGCTGCCGCCACTAACGTGTTGTTGCACCTTCCATCACAGGACATGACCAATAACAAGCCTTGGGTGAAAGGGTCTTCTTCAGAGTTACCTGAGCCTGATTTGCAGGTGGATCAAACTGAACAGAACAGTGCTCCCTCCCCATGGAGCCCTAACACCTGTGCATCTACTGGCAGTGCTTCTCGTGGTAGTACTGAGGGGATATTTTTGTCAAACCAAGCCAGTTGATTTGTGCTCCATTTGTAGTTATAAGTAGGTTATATTTGGAGGTATTCACTAACAAAGGGAATCTAGCAATGCAATCTGGAAGGGGTAGTAAAACCCCTGATCTTTGTACTTAAGGATGGACGACAATCTATGTGTATTTTGAAGTATCCTGATAGAATAGGGTGATCTTAACTTGGAGTAATTCCTGTTTCTCATAAATCTTAAATTAGGAATGGTAGATTCCCTTCTGCAGTATTCTTTTTTGTTTTTTTGAAAACAGTTTTAGCAAACTACCATTTATTATGTTTCTCTTGGTTGTTTATCTCCACAGAACATTCTCACTGGAAGAGTGAGAATTCAAGTTGAACTGTATAGTACAGATGAGAGAGTCAGCCATCCCATATTATGACAATGTTTCTTTAAGACTTTTAAAAATTAGACATGTTTGTAAAGTTTTATTTTTATCCTCAATTTTAAATTGTGGTGTTTATCTTTCGAATTTTGTAGTTATTAATATTTTATCCTTTTATCAACTATTAAATTATTGACAGCGTAACAATGTAATAAATCTATATTATATTTTATACTAAGTATTTTACTTTTTTGAATTTTGCTATTTTATCATTTAGGTTTTAAACCAATTTTAACTCCTGAATTTAAAAAACATGGCATTATACTCTTTTGAATTGGGTCAGTTTTCTAACGGGACAAATGATTAAGTTAAATTTATTTCATCACACCAACCATTAAAAGTATTTTTTTTAAGATAAATTCAAATAAATACCTTTATAACAATAATAGAGGAATTGCCATTTTTCATTTTACAATCGCTTTAAAAAAATTCCAATTATAGATTTAATAAATAAAGAAGAATTAAAATGGTATTTGTTTATCTTCTTTCGTATTGTAGGTCTATTTTGTTTTTCTACACTAAGTTTCAACTTTCCATATTTAAAATAGTAGTTTCTTTTGAAGAATTTTTCTTTATCACGTGGATTTGGTTCAGTTTTCATGTTACGTTTTATTAATTTTCTTTATTTTTTTTTTTATAAATTTTCACATGATAAATGATAAATATCTTTTAAAAATATCAAAATATATACCTACATTTATTTTATAAAATGATATATGTAAAATTTCGATAAAAAAATGCAGTTTCCTAAGATTGCATGCTAGTTTTCTATATTTTGCAAATACATAGTTTAATATTTAAGAATAGAAAATTGGATAATTATTCTTAATTAATGCATCATGAAATATTTTTGTTTAATTTAATAATCGAATTACTGAACTTTTACTTTTCTATCTTATCTACTGGTGAAATCAGTATAAGTTAGTAAATTGATATTCAATAATATATAAAATAAACTTATGTTGAAAATTTAGTAACATATTTTATAAAATTAAAAGTTGAGCGCTAAAATTTGTAAAATTTTAATAGGAAATTCCACAATAAAATTGAAAAAAATGTAAAATTTTAGTGATAAAATATATAATTTAAAAATATAATAAATATTTCATACTACTAAAAATGACCCCTCACACTGGGAATGTCATCATACAATGAATAATTTAACAATAAAATAATAAAGAGATACTATATTCATAATTTTAATTTTTAAATAATTAAATTTAAAATATTTAAAATTTTAAAAAACAAAATTTAAAAAATTTAAAATTCAATAATAAATTTCACAAAATTATAAATTTAGTGATAAAATATGACATTAAACTTACAAATTATAATTCAAGGCAAACAAACAATTCAATACAAGTAAAATGAAACAATTCTCAAAAGATTTTTTTTTTATTTAACAATCTTTCTAAAATAATCTTCAATTTGCCGACCAAAACATACTCTAATTTTTACGACGACACGTCATCATGTACACATGTTATATTTTAATTTCATAACTTCTCGAAGTATAAATTTTTTTTTAATAATTAAATAATTTAAATCATGAAATAGTTAAATGATAATATTCATTCAAAATATTAAATAACAAACATAAAATTATACTTTTTTTTAAGTTAAAATTATAAATTTAACTTAAAAATATATATGTTTTTTTTTTTATTTTAACGTATTATTTGAATTAAAATATGACTGATAGCTTAATTGTAACATTCCAATTTTATAGCATTCAACTACCTAGTATTTGTCACACCTTCAATATTATAAAATAATCACTTCAAAGAAAAACCTATAATTTGTTATTACATATATCTATAAATAACTTATATTAAGAAAAGGTATACAAGATCCTACACAACTATGAGATATTACACTGAAGTAAAAGTGTAATAGGTCTTCCATACACATATGAAAATAAAACACAACATCTCACTTTATGCCTCGTCTTTATCTCTTCCCAACACCTGCTCACCAGAGACATCCTCCTAAGTTCACACCATTAACGTGATCATTGCAAAAAAGAAGAAACAAGACAAGCAAACAACCACAGAGAAGAAAGGGTAAGCTAACTTACCAAAAGAACCTTTATACAATTTAGTTTAAAACCCACATAATAATTACATCCTGAATTCAAACAAGTAATCAAACATATTTATAACATCAGACTTACCCATCCGGATATGTGTATTGATGTCAAACTATACAAGTTGTACACTTGTAGTGGTGGAACAACTTGTCCCCCCTAAGCTATCACATAAGATTAGTCTGTCTATCACATATTGCCAAAGAACAACATACTATAGACTAGGACCTCCTACTACTCCTCACCACATAATTCCCTTCTCTACTTGAGACAAAATGACTATTGGAACGTCGAGATAACTTCCGCGACTAAGTCCCTACATTAATAAATCACACTACTGAACTCCATCCCAAGAGCTACCCCATAACTATTGAAATACCAATAAGAAGTTTCACCACGTGATCCATGAAATCATGCCAATCATCGATATTATACCATCATATTCATCAACCATAAACATATACGTAACCATTTTCACAAACCATAAATATCAATTTTCTTATGAGATAATCTATTATCAAGCCTGATAATCGATTATTCTAAAGAGTTTTAAGCAAATACAACAATTCCTACTAAAATAATTGATTATTAGAGTTGATAATCGATTATCTTATAATACCTACTACAACAATCGAAATCGATTATTAGGTCTGATAATTTATTATTCCAGAAAGTTTTTCAGCAAAGATTTAATTTTGACTAAAATAATTGATTATCAATTTTGATAATCGATTATTCTTGTCAATTTTTTTATAGGAACATGATTTTCGGATTTGATTGCACCTAAAACTCATCCCAATGACCAATTTAGTATTCTTGACACTAGAATTGATTAAAAAACATGTTTATAACCACAATTGAATTCCAATTTTCTCTTTTGGTCAATAATTAGGTGCACCAGTCAAACTAACACTCTAAAAACTCTCATAGCAGATTTTACCCATTTCTCATCAAATTTTGGTGAACTAAGATGTTAAACAACTGTTAAAACTCCTAAGGGCAAGCTACAAACACCCAACTTACTCCTACATTAAACCCATTTATAATTTTATCTATCAAGACCCTCTTTTTAAGTCATTCATAGATTTACCCATGTATATATATGATAGAAAATTAAACACACCACAAACCATACTTTTGTGAACTAAATGACTACACAAGTTTTAAATGGCTCAAGAATAGACCACAAACATCCAATTTCTCCCCAAAACAACTCCTCTAGAATTTGACCTCTAAAAACCCCAATTTTTAGACAAAAACCAACTATAACTATATCATTCTATCACATTACAATTCAACAACAAATACCATTTCATTTTGATATCAGTCCTATCAATTCAAGCAACCTAAAACCAATACATTCAACAAGCAATATCATTGCAAATTCTTTTAATATCAGACAATAAACATTCAATAAAATTCACATAAATAACTTTACATACCAAATTGATCAATTTCAAACCAAACAAAGCATGTAACACAATATATTGAATCATTAGCAACATAAAAAGGAGTAGTTTGCTTCCCTTACCTGAGGAACCAACTGCTCTACAAGAGCTAAGGTGATTCCACCAGTTCAAGAAACTCTATCTACACCTACAACTTATAAAATATCGTTAGAACTATTGATCAACAGATAGTCTTATAGAAGACTTAGATGACACATGCAAAAACACTACGGTTTGCATGCAAAAGAAACGTGACAGACCAAAGAAAAAGAATAGAAACTAACTTACTCTTTTGGAGAAACTAATTGAGTAGACTTGAAGATCTCACTATTATGATCATTCAGGTGGTCAAAAGTAAGAGAACTCTAGAAAAATGGTTTATAAAGAGATGATGTGTTATAAAATAATAGAACTTTTTTATAACAAAACTATTTATATTAAAACTATTTAATATTAAAATAATTGAGTTTCATTATTTTTAAACTATTATCATTTTTAAAATATTATTTTTTAGGTCTTTACAATAATATATCAAAATATTTAAAATATGTAGCTAAATAAAATGATAAAAGTATTATTATAGATGGTAATTTTTGTGGAATAAATTAGATTAAAGATAATCTAGATAATTTTTTTGTGAGTAAATAAATATAGACGTTTTTCGTGAATGAAGAATATATTGAGTGAGAGCTAAGCATTGTTTGATATTTTGCAGAAGAGATAGTTTATTAATTTTAATAAAAAGGGATAAACTCGTTAGTGAATTTTATTTGTAATTTGAGATTAAAAAAACACTATGCAAAAAATATTAAAATGAAAAGGATAACACCAAAATCAATATTGAGTGAGTGAATCTTCAGCGTGGCTTATCCCACTCATCTCATCATGAAAACAAAAGAGGCCATAAATTGGATTCCTTGATTCTGTCTGTTTGCAAATTCTTATTTTACTGACTCAGATTTGGCCATTTCTGAGTCACTCTTTGTCTTCATCCATTCTGTGCAATCAAACAGCAATTAATTAACCAGTTGCATTTGTTTACAGACACGGATTTCTCACAATTTTCACTGCAACAAGTCAACAAAAGTAATTAGTCTATGCATATTATAATAACACAATACTTAATATTGGCTTATTATAATTAATTATTCCATGTTACACGCGCGTGTGCACATGGTATATAGCAGCCAACTTTGACAAGTAAATTTCGTTATTACAAAGTCTGAGTAAAGAGAAAACATCACAGGCATGAACAAAACCTTCTGAGTTCTGCATCTTGGTTAATCTTAATAGAGCATTCACTGAAAGTTTCAATGCATCAATAAAATACCATCATGGAACAGTTCCATGCCACAGCTAAAAGACCAGTGCTTTGCTCCTCTTCTACTTCAGGGCTGAGACTAGTGTGCTTGTTCTTTTCTTTGGATGATTAGCTAAAATACAAATGCAGCACCAACATATGAAACAGAATTGGCTTGTGTATTCAGCAACTTCTAGTTGTTTATGCCAAAGTTCTGGACTAATGTTGTCTTCAGCAACTTCTTCAACTGGTCATGCGGCATTAATTCAGTTTGATTTCCCAATATGAAACTTTAACAATGCGGCATGTTACAAGACCACAGAAATCAAGGAGTTTCATGTTTCTTTAAAGTTGCTTGGCACGTACTCCTAGTATAAATTATTGAGGCATCAAAGACTTTCGATATTGACTACCAAGAATTATATTATACAAAAAACTGAAAAAGAAAACAAAATGGTTGATGGATAAAGATTAAGGAGGATAGTGGAAGATGGACAAAGACAGAGACCAAATTAATGCTTTCCTGAGGGGACCAAGTTTGACTAGAGGTTCCACACCCTCAGAAAAGAAACCGAGGATGTCACAGTTTTATACGGTGTGAAGTGTTTTTCCGATTTATACACAATCATGTTTTTAAAATTGAAAAATATGATCACATTGATCATAACATCTGGCTCTAAGTATGAAAGAAGATCTTTATATTATTTACACAGATTCTATTACTGGTTATTAGTAACATGACAGAAACCAAAATTAAGAGAAAGACAAAAAACGAGTGAGAGCAATGCAGAGGGAGATAAATTAATGAAACAATGAGAATCTGGAAAGAGCATTACATGTTTCATTATTTGAATTTACAAGGAAAAATTGAAGATCCAGCACTAGAAAGACATGAGGCTAACGAGGAGATCAGCAAAAGCACCAAGAATGAACTTGTGGGTGTTCTTTGGGTTGAGCGCAAGATAGCAGAGAAGAAGCTCGTGCAACACATTCCAGTTCGACTTCACGTCCATCAGCTCCGGACGGGCCTCCACCATCTCCTGCATCGAGCGGCGGAAATCGACGTAAGGGTCCGGCGAGTACGTGGCCACCGCCACGCTGCCCTTGAACAACACCTTTTTAGTCATCTTCATCTTCTCAACATCAGCAGCATCTTCTCTGAGCGACGCTGAGTGGTGTTGAGTAGGTTCGTTAGTGTATTGAAGGAGGGAGTTTGAGTGGCCGGGAGAGGAGAAAAAGAACCTCTGGGAGGCAAAAGCGGTGGCGAAGTCTGCGGGTTGAGGTTGAGGTTCTGGTTCTAAGAAGGTGGTGGTGGAGAAGAAAGTGGAGGTGAAAGAGTTGTTAGAGGTTAAGGTAGGGTCATAGATAGAGTTAAAGTTCTTTATCATAATGGAAGAAGGAGATGCAGAGCGAGTGTGGTGATGTGAACAAGTAGAAATGGGACTCAATGGAGGAGTTTCTGAGTCAGGAGTAGCTGAGTTTGAGCAGCACATGTTGAGGTTGAGGTGCCTCAGATTTCTTGTGTTTGGCATATTAATTTTTGGAAGAAGTGAAGGAAAATAATGCAGATGGGAAGAAGCTTTTGGTACATGAATACCACCATATATATATATATATATATTATTAAATGGTAGAAGATGTTGTTTAGGTATTAGATCGAAGGCAAAATATATATGGAGAAACAAGATGAAAAAAATGAATGATGTTGAGTTTCAAAGTTTAATGATTTTTATGAATATGAGGTGGCAGGAGCGTGTAAATTAAAAGACTAGTATAGCGAAACGCCCAAAACATGCGGGTTTTCAGTGTATAGCTTAGTTTGAGATGAAAGGAAGGTGCACATGGGAAACGATAAAGACTAAAGAGGTATCAAACAAAAGCAAGGCACAAACCAATAACGAGTCTTTCAGTAGTATATATTTAATTGTTTATGAGATACAGACAGAGTAGTGAATACCAATGCGAAGATAAAATCATTAAAAATAGAAGGATTCCAAATAGTATAAGACAATATTACTCATGGTTGGTCCATTTCATGCACAGATCTACTATAAAATCACCATACAGGAAAGTGATTGATCAGGCGCCTATCAATTCATTATTCATACAAGATACCACAATAAAAGCCTTCTCTCTAATTCGGTCCCACTCTCATCCTTTTTTTCATTGTCTTGCTTTGCATAATTATTACATTAATACTGCTACTCTCCCAACAATTGATGTTACCTTTGCTCATTTTGATTCACATGATGTCAACCAGACTTAAGAATGTTGGTGCTATTTTAATTGCAATGTTTTGTGTAAAACCCTTTCTAAATTTTAATCTATTTTTATTTAAAAGACCTAAAAATTACTCACTTTTAAAGTTTCAAACCTAATTTTTTTTCTTTCTCAATTTAACCTTGAGTTCCTCTTTAGCCTCATTATGTTTTTCATTTTCTTAACTCAAATCTCATCTTCTTTGTGATCAGAGATCAAAACTGTCTTCATCGTAAAAAACTCTTCAAGTTTAACCAAATAAAATTAGGTGTTTAAGTTATTAAGTGGATGAGTTAATTGTGTACTATTTATGAATTTTTAAAAAGTCATGGTTAATGTGTATTGAGTTTTTGAAAAGCTTAAAAATTGATTGATGGATTGTTGAGAATGCCTATGTGAGATTTGAATTAGGTAATATGAAATTTGATCATGTTTAAACACTAAGAATTGGCTTGTCAAATTATATAAATCAAACTCAAAATGAGAAGTCTAAAATTTTTTTTATAGTGTCGGGCGATACTGTTACGTCGTTGGGCACAACTGAGACAATGACTCCTAATTTAGGGGCGGTGGGCGCCACTTTTGAACCATTAAGCGTACTCAAATTAGTGGGTTGCAAGGGGTTGTAGTTCCAAATGCCACTTTTGCTGCATTGAGCGACACCCTATTTTTCTACTTTGCATCATCTTGGAAAAAAATGAGATTTTTGTTTCATTAACCATCATATCAAGCTGAAATTTTGAGCACAAGTCCTAGACACATGACTTGTTACTTTGACCAGTGGGATCTTCGATTTCAGGTCTGTTGTTAGAAAAGTTGGTCTCTTATGTTTGTCCTATTTTAGGTATTTTTTTTGAAAAACAATTCTTATTTATGGTTTT
Source organism: Vigna reflexopilosa (assembly GCA_027742785.1). Classification (NCBI taxonomy): domain Eukaryota; kingdom Viridiplantae; phylum Streptophyta; class Magnoliopsida; order Fabales; family Fabaceae; genus Vigna; species Vigna reflexopilosa. The sequence goes on along the minus strand of CM050917.1, from coordinate 26,203,602 downwards.
GGTTTGATATCAAAATAAAAGAAGGTATATGTTTGTTTATAGAATTTTTGATGGATTCATTAATGAATATGTACATATATAATGATTTATGAAAGTGTGATGATGATGTGCTTGCTAATGGACATGGGCATGTATGAAAGTATGTGATGGTTGTAATTGATCACAAACATGATATTAGTTAGTATGGATGATTGTTTGGTATTAGGATCTGAAATTATGTTTATGGATGAAAGTATGAGTTTGGTGTAATTTCAATAATCTTGTATGGAGATTCTATGGTGGCATTCTTTTAGTGTATCCATTGATGTAAGGAGTTAGTATTAGAGGTTTATCCTAATACTCTAATACTTTTTCAAGACTCATGTAAAGTAGAATGAATCTTGTGGTGAGAAGGGAAGGATGTCTTATCATTAAGAATGACACTAGGGTTCCTATGACAGTTAAAGGTCCCAACTTTATGTGTGATAGGGCAAAATCCATTGGTAATGGCTCTGTCGAAAAATAGAGGCCACCACAATTGTAAAAACTACACCGAATCATACATCAATGTCAGATCTAGATAATTGAGTCTAAAGTTGTTCTTATGTGTGATTGGTTAATTGATTTTATTTAGTTTGGTCTGTTTAGCATGATGTTTTGTAGATCTATTTAATTACACAAATTCACACACACACACAGACACACAGACACACAGATACACAGGCACACACACATACAAACACACATAGATACACACATTTTCTTTTGGATGACTGTAAATGAAGTAATTTATATACTCTTTTTATGCTTGTTGAGTAAAAATTAGACAATGTCCTTATTGATAATTTTGCACTGTTAATTGAAATGTTACATTTTGGGATACATAATTTATGATAAGAGGAAAATAATTTGAGAATTAAACTGATTTTTCTTTCAATTATTTTTTCTTAAGGGTTATAGTACATTTAAGTTCTCTTTTAAACCGAGAATACAAAGAGTATTACTAAATGCTCTTGAGAGTCCTTCATGCATTCAATATCCATTAAAATTAATAACAACCATTATTCAACATTGTCTCCTTTAATGTCTTGTTATTGAACTCCTAATAACTTATCTTATTTTCTGAAACCTCTCTCCAAAAGGCTTTTAGTGAAATTATTAATTAATATGTTGATTCTATGACTTAGAAAACTTCAATTTTACCTCTCTTTTTCTTTAATTATGTACAAATATTACATACATATTTAAATCCATATGTAAATTTGTAAGACATACTGATTTTTCTATAGGTAACATTTAGATAAATTGATGACTCATGTTTGTAGAAAATATCCATATGTAAACTTGGCGAGTTGGGAAGAGACCATTTTCAAACAAAACGATTCATATGTAATGCTAATTTTATGTGTATGTAAGTAAATAGATATATTATATACAAATTTTACATACGAATTATAATAAAATAATTATACAAAAATTAATTTTTGAAATTGTATTATGTAAATTTGGAAACATTTTGGTAGTTTAGTCTAAAGCCTTCTAGAGCCACTTTACCTAAATCCATTCCAAAATTTTCTCCCACTTTAATCCCAATTTCATAAATGACTGAAATTCCAATATTACAAGCCACTTTAATCGAAAGTGTCCTCCCACTTCAATCTTAGTTTCAATCTCAGATTCGCAAAGTACTTTAAGCTTTAACGTCAATGTTGTTGGTGTGCCCTAAACAAAATTTTCAGTGTTTCCTAAGCACTGAACCAAAATGAAAAAGTAAGTTGAATCAAGCTCGGTTGAAGACACCATTACTTACATGATTGGTTTGAAATGCTAAGGTTGGTTTGTCCTTACACTTGCGGTTAGGTCCTAGCCAAATAACCTATACCCTAGGTAAGAATTTGTAATGTTTTAAAGTTATTATCTAAGGCATTGATGGTGATTAGTAGAAATAGTTCAAGGTTGTCCTCCATGATAAAAAAAAAAGCCTCTCCTTGTTGGTTTACTACAACAAATATGAGAAAATGGAATGGGAGCATAAGGGAAATGCAGAAATAACACATATAAAGTTTGAGACTATAGAGGGACAATTGGAAGGAACCAAACCATGTCTTGTGGATTATTGTGTTTGTAAAAAAAGTAAGTTATTATATAGAAATTAAAATAACCTAGAATCTCCATATCCAATAAACAACTAGCCCACATGATTTTCAACATGGAGAAATAAATTTTAGATGGTATTGTACAAGTATTTGTTTATGTTGAAGTGAAGTGTAGGGGTAGGTAAGAAGAATTATAACAATTTAGAATTTTGATAATGTCTAACATAACTAAGATGAGATGGGTGGGTGAGTGCCTTTCTTTCTAAATTTTGTTTCAATAACAATTTTGTTTCTTTTGATGTCTGTTATAAAATAAGTCCCCATTTTCTCTTGGATTTTTTTAGTGACATGGATGAGAACGGACGAAAAAGGTCGATGAAAAATACTAGGATCTCTTATTTCCTTTATAATTTCATTTCATTTAGAATATTTGTAACTAGTGGAGTGGAACACTTATATTTAAGTGATCGGAGTTGCACATTCTCTAATATATCACACTCTAACATATTCTTATATACCAACTCTTTTTTGCTATTTTAATTTATTAACAATCACAAAGATTGATAGATATCACAACTAACTTATTTCCTCATTGTTGTAATTTTAGATAAAATTTAACCATCAATGTGTTAAGTGAAGTGTGTTTCTACTAATCTTGTTTTAATACATTACTCTTATCCATTCTATACTTTGTTTAGTTTACCTTTATCCTTGTTATCTTGTAATAAGTTAAATCAATTTACTGAAAGAGAAAAAAATGGTATAAAAACCAGAGCCATGATAAATGCCATGGCCATTTCTTACAAACCAATCAAATCACTAAGTCAAATGCTTCAACTTAGATACATGCAGATTTTCCTTTTGTGGTTTAAGGGACATGTATGAATCTTCAAATTCTATAATTTACTTTTGCATGACTTATTTAACTATTTCATCAAAATGTTGACACTATTATATTTATAAGTTCATAAAGAGCCTTTAAGTGTGAGGAATATACTCCTCATATATTCATCACTTGTTCCATTAAAGTGTGTAAAATAATAACACAATCTTTGAAAATGGTATAAATTTCATACTCATGCATGGAATGAGAAAAAAAGAATGGTAAATAATAGAGTTCACGTAAATGGTGATATAGAAGGAGGTGAAGATGATTTTTATAGTGTTATTCAACTTATATATGAGGTGAAGTACAATTCTTTAACCTTTGATAAAAATTGTATTATTTTATTGTGATTGGTTTGATCCATTAAGAAGAGACATAAAAGTGGATTCAAAATATGATAGTGTGAATATTCAAATGGATAAAAGATATATGTCATTTGATCTTTTTATCATTGCACATAATGTACGACAAATGTATTATGCATCATATCCATCATCAAAATAACAAACACGGTTGGTGTGTTGCAATAAGACAAAGCCTAGAAGTCGTATAGAATATGATGATGTAGAATTGGAAGTTCCATATGAGTTGATGAAATGTCATGTGTTAATGAAGTGATTGAAGTTGAAAAGGTTTTCAAATTGCAAGATTTAGATGCAGATTTGGTGGATATCTCTCTTTGCCCTTTGGGAATGACTGTTTGCCAAAGATGCATCCTTCACTCACTTCATTTTTCTTCTCAATCTTTGATAGCCAAAGACCATATTCTTTTGAAAATAAAACCATTTTAATTTAAGTGGCTTAGCTCTTATACCATATACAAGAATCATTTTCTTCTCTAGCCATTAAGTTGAGTTCTCTTTCATAATTAAGAGAGAGTGGAAAACTTTTATTATTTGTCATTTTCACCACAACAACTATTTTTCTTTTCAAATAAAAAGTTATTCATTCTTAATTTTTAGATCGAAGAGAATAATGCTTCAAAAGTTGTCTAATACTCAATGTATTTTCATCTAATTCTGACACAAAGAATATCATAAATCACCTTAGCTCATTGCCTTGTTGTGACTTCAACGTTGCCTCTGCCTTCTTTTTCAATTTACTCTCCATTACTTAATTTAGCTTTCGATGCAAATGAAAAATCCATGTTATCAAAAAACTTATTTATTTCTGGTAACATGATGTTGAAACCTCTGTCCAAATACCACACATTTTTATCGGTTTAATGTCTCAATAGGTCTTTACTTTTGTCCATAATCTCAAATAGGACCCTTTCTTTTTTGGCGTCTCAATTGTGTTCTTATTTTTGTAAAATTGAATTAAATAGGACTTTTCCGTCAAATTGATCAGACGGTGGTAAGGAAGGTGATACGTGGCATGCCGATGAATTGACGTGGTATTTAAAAGGTGTGTGAAGCGTATTTTTTTAATTTTTGAATTAAAAAATAGAGTGCACATTGGGAAAATAAAATTTAAGTAAGGGTAAAGTTGAGAAATGAATTAAATTAACAGATGAGTTTTAGGTAAAGTTGTCAAAATGGGTAATCCGGCTCGACCTGGCCCGATCCATCACGGGTTGGTCACTTAGTGAGCCAACCTAACCCAGCTCATTTATTAGCGAGTCAGAAAAATCTGAACCCGGTTCGACCCACCACGGGTTGGTGGGTAAACGGGTTAGCTCACTAGCCCATTTAATTACAATTTTTTTTAAAGAAAAAAAATTACAAACTTTTTATATTCAAATTTAAACAAATTTCACTCCCAACAAATGATGTTAAATTGAAGACAATTCAAAATAATAATAAAAAGTACAATTTGGTATACATAGTGAGTGAAGAAAGTATTTTATTTTTTAGGGTTTCATAAATAAAATAATAAATTAAAAAAAATTAGGTAGGTGGGTTGGCGGGCCAACCCGGGCCACCACGGGTTCAACCCGCATGAGCCGGGTTTAAATGAGCCGGATTGAAATCTGACCGCATAAAAAAAATTTAATTTTTTCAAACCCAATCCGGCCCGAACCCGTGGTGGGCCGGGTTGGCTCACGGGTTGTGACCCATTTTGACGGCTCTAGTTTTAGGGTTCTGGGAAACTTCATTCCATTTCTCTTTGTTTCAGCGAGAAAGTTGCTAAGGTAGCACCTTTCTTTTCTTGAACCAAAAACTCCAGGGAGTCTAGTGGCGCACGCAGGAAAATTCTTCCTCTTCCTCTTCTTGATTCTTCGTACCATGGTTGCAGCCTTGTAGGAGAAGATCTGATTGTCGTTTTCGGCAGTGGCGTGTTTCGCTTTAGAGCTTGTTCCTCCTTTCGACATTGTTCGAAGTCGTGGAGTAGGAAGAGTAGACATCTTCCTTCTTTCTGTTCTTCTTGGTTTTACTAAGGGTTTTGTAGATAAGGGATAAGCTTACCCGTGGCTAGGACGCGAACCCTTCCACGTGGCACAGTGAGGGTGTGACAGCGATAGAGTCCCGGCAGTGCTCTGAGCGTGGGCGTTCTTTGGGCGATGGGGGTCGCAGAAGCTTTGCTCCTTCGAATCAACCCGCAATGGTGGACGCGGGTTCAGTTCTGACCGAGCCCATGTGCGAACGACGTCACAGTGGTGAGAGAAGACGATGACAATGCGTCAGGAGTGATCTCCGACAACAACAACGAGGGCGAGTGATTGCCTTATCCGGCAACGACAACGTCAACGACAAGTTGTGATTGGGAAATTCTTGACTCTGCGATTTAGGGTTCCTTTTGTTATCTGATTTTGGAGATTACGACTTGCTGAAATTGGGAAATTAGGGATTCTCTGATGTAATTGAAATTGCAATGTTTGAATTGGGATCTTGATTTCTGTTTTCGTTTCTGAGCTTCAAATTGATTTCTCAGTTGTTGGGTTGCACTTAATTTCTTTTCTTTTGCCCACTTTGTCCGTTAAGTAAATCTGATTTTCCCTACAAAATACAATTCAAACACGTTTATAATGCCATGTCTAATTAAATAATATATTGTTTATGCCATATAATTCAATATTAAACGGCTGTTTTCTCAATTTAACGGTAAGCCTGTAATTGATTCAAGTTTACAAAAATAAGGACCAAATTGAAACGTAGAAAAAAAAGGGTCCTATTTGAGATTCTGAACGGAAATAAGGAGACATTAAACCCATTTTTATCTTTTATAGTTACCTTTTGACAAATCAAGAATAAATTATCTTCACCATGTTTTGCATTCACGGTATAGTCTGTTTGTATGAACTCTTAGACAGAAAAAATGTAAATCATCAAGTTTCCATCTTTATAGTACAGAATTCATAATTTTCTCCTTCAAATAAAGTAACTTGGACATTGCCATAAACTGTGTAGTGGGATCTTGAAGTACTGGCCGTTGTTTTTTTGCTCTGTTTTTTGTTGTTGTAATATCAACAACTCTAATACATTTTGTTGGTGGTATTCTAGAAGTGCAAAATTTAGGTTAAGAGGAAGATAATTTGGAGATTGAATTGATGTCCCTTTCTATTATTTTCTTTCACTTATTTTTTTCTTGAGATATGTATTACATTTAAGTTCTCTTATATACCGAAAACAATAATTAAAATTCAATTACATAATTATAATTTAACATATATAAATTCTCTTTAATTACATTATTTAATTTCCATAGAATATATAACATGATAATATTAAATAAGAAAAAGCAGGAAAGGGAATGATTTGATATAAAAAAGAATTGATAGAATAACATATTTTTATATTTATTTGATACATTATAAAGATAAAATATCATTAAAAAAATAGATTTTTATATTTTTTTTAAGAAAGAAGAAAATAAAAACTAAAAAATGATAGAGTCATTTATTTACGTGAAAGTATATATTATTTTGTATAAAAATGTTGATATAATAGCAATCATTCAGGTACGTTAGACACTGTTGAGTGAAGTGGAAGTAGCAGAGGTGCAGAAGCAAGTGAATCTAAACGTGCGTCCTGCTTAATAACGAGGAAAAGAAAAAGCCAAGGACCAAATTCCTAACACCAACGTATTCTTCCTTTCCAAAACATCACTCGACAATTCAAACGCGCCCTTCACAACATGTTTTTAAAATCTGACGGATAAAGACATAGACCCAACATTAGACGTACATTTAAAATTAAATCCAAGGTGAACCATATTCAATAAAATATTTTTTTTTTTACATTTTTTTAATAATACAATGATATACTAATACAAAATAAATTCGTTAGTAGCTACCAGTCTTTTTTTTATCATCTCGAAATGAAAAATAGTGAATATAGCCAGAAAAGTGCTTTAAAAAGGAATTTTGAACTCAACAATCTCTAATGTTTGCCTCATATTATTGCCCCCTTAACACATGCACCTCCAAATATCAAAATTGAGTTATATTTATGTATGTCCTCATATGATCGTACTTCATGTGTCCAACAACAATAACTTATGTTTGTCATATAACTTTTTTTTATTTATTTCTAGACATAATAGCACGATGCAATCTCCTAAGCAGAAGCTACTACATTCGGTCTTTTAGTTTCTTTGAGCTAATGTAAGTATATTAAAATAGATTCTTTATAACCGAGTGTGACATACATTAATATACTAAACAATAGATGCAAAAATCTACTAAAAGCATTCACTAGTGAAGAAAGGACTTTAGACGTATGTTATTTTGGACTTTTAACATCACATCCCTACCCGACATCTTTAAGGATGACGTTAATGTGACGTCGGACTATACAGGTCCGACGTCTTTATAGACGTCGGTTAAATGCCATGTCTAACGTCTTTATAGACGTCGGACATGACACTAACCAACGTCTAAGGACACCATAAAGACATCATACATGACACTAACCGACGTCTAAGGGCACAATAGACGTCAGATATGACATTAGTCGACGTCTACTGAGTTTTCGTTGTGTTTTAATGCAGTTTTGCTCGTGTCTTTGGGTAGAGTAGTAGCACCTCCTCCCTTTGCTAGCTTCTTCGTAAGAAGTCTTTTGGATCTCTTATGACATTTCAACCAAAAACCGAACCTGGGTCGTTGCCTAGTTCCATTCCAACCGCCAAAGAAAAAGAATAGATGACATGAAAACTAGGCAATGACCTAGGTTCGACTTTAGGTTGAAATGCCATAAAAGATCCAAAAGACTTCTTACGAGGAAGCTAGTAAAGGGAGAAGGTGCACTACGCTACGCAAAGACACGAGAAAAACTGCACCAAAACACAACGAAAACTCATTTTAATAGGTTCAAATGAAAGATAATACATCAAAGATTACTTTAATCAGAGTAAAAGTAATTTTAAACGGTTCAAAAGAGATCAAACGCACCTGGAAATGCAATGTCGCAGAGAGAAAAGGCGAAGGAACACGATGAAGTGCGCGTAATTGCTGGTTCACAATGTTTTATTTAACAGGAAATCAAACGTCAATTTCCCCAGCAACCGACGTCTATCTATACGTCGGAGAACTCACTAATGTGACATCCATTCGATTTAAAAATTAATATTCGTGGTATATATAAACATCGGGTGTAGGGGGATCCGACGCTTATAATTGCATATAGACGTCGGGGTGACGGGATCAGACGTCTAGATGGCGAAAAGAAATGACTTTTCACTTACCTGTCTGATATATAGACGTCAGTTAGGAGGGACACCAACATCTATAATATTATAGACGTCGAGGTCCCTCCGAACCGATGTCTATATGACGGAAAAAAATTACTTTTCACCTAACTGTCAAACATATAGACGTCAGTTAGTAGGAGCCCTAATGTCTATAATATTATAGACGTCGGGACCCCTCTTAACCAACGTTTATATGACCAACTTATTTATGAAAATACCATCGATCATTAATTTACGTTAACCTCTAACTAACGTCTAAGGAGTAACATTTTATATTAATGATTGTGTTCAGAGTTATAGCGTTAAAAAATTAAATATTATATAAAGATGAAGATTCTTAAATCAATAATCTTAGGTTAAAAATAGTATCATATAACATTATATTAGAAAAAACACTCAACTTTGTATATTTTAGCCTCTCATCTAATCTAATTGTTGTTTATCTCCCATGAACAAAAGTCCCATCATGGAGTGACAAGGGTCTTCATGAGTCTTACTCAATCCCATACATATACTGAGAATGAGCTGTGTAACAGTATATAAATTGCATGCCACCTTAATTGCATTTGTCCACATGCACACTTACCAACTCACTCATGCACCAATAGTGTTCCACTGTACCTTCATATAAATATTTATTTATTTATTTCTAAAAATATGAACATTCATTCAATTATAATTATTTTACTTCTATAGCATTATTTTTATATATATGATATTGGTACGAAACCGACACCCTTAACAGTCTAAGACTGGCGAAGAAGAATCATTAATTGTGCAGAATGATATGATTTGCAGCATGAACAACTCAACCTCAAGCGTGCAGATGTACTTGCTAGCATCACTGGATTTAATTACAGAATCATTAGTGAACACTGGGATTTTGATAAATAGTTTAGGAAGATATCCGAAGATTGCAATCAACATTTGAACATAGGAAGATTCACAGAGTGTCCTTGCATGGATTGACAGGTTGACTTTGTTTTGTTTCGTTTGTTTTTTCGTAAATTCAGAGTCTTGTTATTTGATCAGCTAAATTGATCTTAGTTTGGATTAGCTTGAATTTGAATGTTTATGTCGATGGTGTCCCACTTGAACCAGACTGAACGTGGGTATGTCAGTATCACGTATGTGTAATGGAGTCGATGGATAGAAATAGCATGCGATGATGTGTTGGACTCATCATCTGTCTCTGCCTGCCATTCATGCATTAAAGGCTTTACCAGAAAGATATGCTTTTTTTTCTAACTTGGGTATTTGACTGCACATGCTCTTTTATTCGTCACCAACTCTACAGGCTTCTCAACCCATACAAACTGCTAAATTCAAATGCTTACTGATTTCTTTTCTCACTCGCAAAAGCTATGTTTATTCTTTCTTTTTCCTTGCTACGTCCCCTCAACGTGGGTAAGGATTATGCTTAAAACAATCATGGATTTCACGTGGAGGAAGGAAAAAATCATTATTTTAACCTTGTCACAATTAAATTCTTTAATATAAGTTCTCTTCAAATTAATTTATAGAAAATATAAAATAATCCACAAGTTAATCGTCAAATAAATCATAGGGCGTGCTTCTGTCGGACATTAGATTGAATTATTGAACAATTATGGTTGACCACCCAAAACAACATATCATCAGTAGTACACTTTAGACCTATTCTTGAATATAAATCTTTTTTAGACAGGTTTGGACCTAGTTAGCGTAAAATCCATTGAAACTATTTTTTCTTTTACCACATTCAACTTCCAACTAACCTTGGTCAGGTAGTATAACACCAAAGATTAAAAGTTGAGCAGAAGACAATGGTTGTGTACCTTTTATTCAAACAAGTCTAGATTAGAGTTTAGCTCGTAAAAATTTAACAAGCTTTCACCAGGTTTTATTGCAACCAAGTCTAGATTAGAGTTTAGCTCGTAAAAATTCGAGTTATACGCTCAAGTACTAGTCAAATTTTAACCTACTCCCCTTGGAGTCAGCTCGATGATATATATATGATGCCTCTTTGAGTTTAAATTTTGAAAATGAATTAAGTTTGTGCCTTTTAGCTTGACTTTAAAGTTTGGTATTAGAAGAAAATCGAAATTTTTGACTTATTAAAAATATATTTTAGCATGTTACATAGGAAATAGGAGGATTAATCAAAATATGGATTAATTTTTTGTTAGGAAACGCTTCTTGATTTTATCTTGTCAGCCCACCGACCATATAGGGTTTTGGTCTTTATCATAGAAGATAGAAGAACATAGCTATGGGCCTATTCAGCCCAAAACTCCCTTTCCTTTCCCCATGGACAACAATGAATCTATCTTGTAGAAAAAAAGAAACAACACTACCATTAAAGTAGGAGGGTCCGAGTACACAAAGTACCAAAGAGTGTGAAACATACTAAAAAGTGTTAGAACTAGAAGTGGCGTAGTGTTCCAAGTCAAACTCAGAGTGACTTGATTTATTTGCTTAAACTCTGCCATATATGTAAGATCTTCATGTATCATCCCTTATTTCCTGCACGTTTCACACAATCATGAAAATCTACAATAATATTCTCATACAACGTAAAAAGAGATACTAGTATTTAAGAAACTTAACTGTTTTGATTAATTGTGGCTGCTGCAGCCATGGACGCAGCGACCCCACCAGGGGTAGTTTTCATGTCCAACTTGTTCCTCAGCTCAGCTCCAATCACTCCCTCTGCATCTTCTCGCGTCACCGCCTTATCAGCTTGCAGTTTTTCCCTCGCATCCTACATTCACAGTAACAGTTAATTTCTCATTCTTGGTGAAAAAGAAGAGGTAAGACAGTTTAATTACTGTTAAGACATCAGACAAGGTTGTCTTTTCGGACAGAGGCAAAGTGCGTGTGTTACGTGTGGCTGCTGACTGGGCCCGGGCGCCCAACCCCCCACTCTCTGTCTCGTTCTTCCCTGTGGCTCTCATTTCGCCCACTTGTATTGCGGCGGCGTCGCTTTCATCCACCGGCTTGTGGCCCGCTCCGGCCACCGCAGTCGCTTCCAGCGCCTCGCCGATGGTTATGGCATCTCGCTCCAGCACGGTGGCCGGGGTTTCCATCGGAATCTCGGGCTCAACGAACTGCCCCACCACGTGTCTTCCTACCGACTCAGTGATGACGCGTTGGCCATCCACTTTGCCTTCGGAGACGCTAACGCCTTGCTCCCTTGCCACGGCGGAGAGTTCGCCACGACCGACGTCGCCTTGGAGGACGTTGACGGCGGCCGCGGATTGCATGACGGAGGCGGGGCCTCCCTTTAGATTTTGGCCTAATATTTGGTTCTCTTTAGTTTGCATCAAAGCTGCGTCTTTTGGAGCGATGGGTTGGGATGCCAAATCGCCGGAGACGTCAAAAACGTCGCCGTATTTAATTGGATCTTTCTTTACTTGATCCTGACTCATGATGAAGAGAATGAATTGTACGTCTTTTGTCTTTTTGTATTGGATGGTTTTGGTTTTGGGTTGAGACTTGGAATATATATATATATATATATATATATATATATATATATATATATATATATATATATATATATATACCTTCTGCAGATACGAGAAGAGAAGACACGAGAGACACGAGAGAAAGGAGTTTACACTTGTCAAATGGAAACAGATGATGATTCGGTGTGGAGTAACAGGTGGCGCTGAAGAGCACCAAGAGCATAACACATGGTAATGAATCCATGTTCTAGAGCCACCAACAGATATACATTGCAGGGTTCATTCTTGTTTTTCTTTTCTGTCCCTCGCAAATTTTATCATTGTGCACTTTTTATCTGATATTACTAAAATGATCAGAATCTTAATCTGTAAATAAATCTTGCAGCTTCAATATATATTAACATCAAAATTTGTCACAAATTTGACACTATCTTTTTTATTTTTTTCACATAGTTTCTTAATTATTTTGAAGCTTCTGAAGTCGAAAACATTAGATGAAAAACAACACAAATCGAATGGCATCAGAGTTCTTTCGTTTATATTTTAAACTTCCAGCTCGGAAAACATAGTGTTGTGTCGAGCATCTCTTTTGGACTTTGAGTGTTTCCTTTCTAAGTGCGAGTTCTTTCTTCGCTTTTTTTTTTTTTCGTTTTAATTTATGTTTGTCAACCTTTAAGACCTATCATTTTGTCTGTTATTGTGTCGAGTTTTGTATTTTCGTTTGTTGCTTTGAGAGGTGAGTTCATTATGATTGGCAAGTTTCTTAGACAAAGGTTCTTCCTTTTTAAAGCGTGAGTTCTTCGTTCTTTTTCCGTTGCGAGTTGAGAGCCAAAAACATAGCTTGTTGTGTGTTTGACATTGTTTTCTTTCGTTTTTTGTTGTATGTTTGGCTGTGTTTTAGTGAAGTGGAATAACACAATTTTAAGTAAGATTCATAACTCTAATCCCATCATAAAAAGTTTTGATTTTATTTTTTATGTGATCAATGTTATGCGAAAGTTGTTCCTTTTTTTTTATAATGTTGTTATTGGGCTTTGTTTTTGATTTGTTATTCATTTTCTGTGAATGAAAGAGATGTTTACAAGGAATGACTGTATGAGAGGATATATAGGTAAATGGTGATGTTTAATTCTAAAGGGTTGAGTTATTTGGCATCAATTATTTTCATATTATTGATGAAGCAATGGTATAATTATTATTTTTATTATATTGTAGAAATGATTGGAATCTTTACACCTTTCAAATAGTGTCTATACATATAGAAAGACATTTATTGTCTTTATTGGAGGAGATGTTAAATTCTTGGGTTTCTGTGAATGAATTGTTCTATGTGATGTAAAGATAGGTGCCCTTAATAGTTGTAAGTGTTTAGGATTGTTTGTTGGTGTAAAAGTAGAATTTGAAGAAAATTTATGTGATATTTTAGGTTTACTTTTTAGTTCAAAAGCAATAATCATTAAAGATATTATTAAAATGATTACATTTTTATAGTATTATATTACTGACTACCAAAATTCGTTCATAACGTATAAAATCTGTTAGTAAATTAAAACTATTGATGACTTAATGACGGTAAATTCTCAACAGGTTTTTTTGATTCATCAATAATTATTGACAAAAAAAATTATTGGTAATATAAATTTTAAATTTTTTTCATTTCGCAAACCAAAACTCTTATCATTTGGGGTCCTACTCACAGAAGGGGCATTCTTCCTTTTCTCAGTTAAGGTTCAATTGAAGAGGGATCTTCCTCTTTTTCTTTTCTTTTCTCTTTTCCAGCTTTCTATGCGAGGAGGGAGGCACCACTCCTTCTTCCTTCTATTATGGGTGGTTCACAAGGAGGAGAAGCTGAGTTCGGAGCGACACCTCAACAACATCAACATCTTTGTTCATGTGCATCCTCGTAATAGGGGGGATCACAGAGTCTTCTCCTTCGAAGTCACCCACAACGGTGGACGCGCGTCCAAATTTGACGGCGCTTGAGTTGCAGTGTAGAAAAGTCAAACAAAATGTAGAAAAGTCAACCAGTCAACCAAAAAAGTTAACCAGTCAACCAGAAAAGTCAACCAGTCAACCAGAAAAGTTAACTAGTCAACCAGAATGCTGAAAAGTTGACCAGAGTGCAGAAAAAGTAGCGCTGGATGGTGAAACCACCGCTGGGCACTGGTTTCGGGACCAATTTTTCATTGTTTTTCACCGTTGGGGGCTATTCTTGGTGTTGCACCCACCGCTGGGCGGTGTACTATTAGGCTTGGATCAAAATTCTGTTATTTTTCTGTGCTATATATAGACCCAGACGAACCAGAAGGGGTATCGTTAGACAGAAAGAGGCGCATAAACACTCTTTTCACCCCTCAGAGGCGGATTTTGGATGCGGGAGCTCCAATCTATCAAATCTAGGGTTTATCTTTTCATTCTTTTCATTATTTCCATATAGTTTCACCATGATTATGGTGAACTAAACCTCCATTATTGTTGAAGAATTGATGTAATCCTTTGAAACTCTCATATATTGAATTGATGTATTATTCATATGCTTTTATTCATTATATTTTAGTGTTTTTTCTCCATTATATGTGCATGCTTAGTTTAAGACATTATTCAATAGCATAATCTTTGATTCTATTTATATGGACACGTGTGGGTAGGTCTAGACATGAGCGAATTCTCTTGGTAACAATATTACCTAGACATAGGGATAGGAGGACTGATTGCCTTAAGCTTTTATGCAAATTATGTAATGCATGATCAATTGCTAGGGAGACAAGACATTGTAAACTAGTAATTAGGAGTAGTCTCTATTTTCCAAGACATTAGGATTAAGGTAAATTAGAAAGTGGCATTGACATTAATGAAAAAGTCGAATTCTTAGATATATGAGAGTGGATATGATGAAATCATAAACCCCAACAACATAATTCATTCATACATTATTCACCTGCGTTATCTTTTGGTCAATTGATCAAAACCTTTGCATGCATATTTAATTTTCGTTTTTGCATTATAAAACCCTAATTTTCGTTCCATCAATTCTTAAATAATCAAGAAATCACATGAAAGTCTAGGCCTATGAGTCTCTAGGGAAACGATACTCAGACTTACCGTTTATTATTACTTGATACGATTCGGTACATTTGCTAGACTCTTAACAATGGGAAACAACTTCGTCTATTGCCCATGAAACAGGACACAAAACATTGAATGGAATTTAAACTTACCCAAAAAGCTAAGCAAGGGTAATTTGGTAAAGTTTACTTTTTTTCCATTATAAATACAACTCCACCTTATGCTTTGCTCCATTGTCTCAACCTACACTTTCGAAATCAAATTTTATCTCCATGTAAGTGTTCATCAAATAACTTGTTCATCAATATAATATTCACCTTTCGATATACTTGGATGTTGTACTAACTTATTGTCTTTAAAATTCATAGACGTTGAAATCATGAAACCTTGGTATTCATTAAGTAACTTGTTGTTCATCAATATAATATTCATCTTTCGATATACTTGTATGTTGTACTAACTTATTTTCTTTGAAAGTCATATAAACATTGAAATCATGGAGCCTTGGAAGGGACTTGATATCGATGACACTAAACAACACTCATTTAGGGCCATAGAAAATATGCAAATTGCATTACTCAATTTGGAAAGAGAAGACACATAATCCACTAAACAAATTGTTAATGATATTGTTGTAACCATTTATGACAATGATTTTAAATCAAATTCTCAACAATGAGCAAGAATTTCAAACAATACCATGATTAACATTTAAAACTTAAATAATTTTATATTTCTTATAATGATGGTACTATGAAATACTACTACGAAATGTAGGCCTTATTCAAGATGGCAACGTTACAAATATTACCCACCTAGGATGTACAAAGTCCGGATGTTCTCCATTTTGTTGCTTGCATTGTGAAGGAATCATTGAATTGGATGTTCTCCCTTTTGTTGCTTACATTGTGAAGGAATCATTGGATTGGATGTCCTCTTTTTGTTCCTTGCATTGTGAAGGAATCATTGGATGTCTTCCCTTTTGTTCCTTACATTGTGAAGGAAGGTAAAACGGATTGGGTGACATGCAAATCTCTGCTGAGGTAACATTCATGTGGAATCATCTCACATATAAATTTATTTATGTATGACCTAACGGCAACAATTTTGGTAAAAAACATTGATATGTTAGAGTTGCGTTGTTATTCATCTCACATATTATCATTCATCTCACATATAAAGTCCTACTTCATCGGTTCAAATATTGAAGTTAGAGTTGCATTGTTATTCATTGTAAAAAAACATTCCAACAACTTTAACCATTCCATTCAGTAGATCATCCCTCAAAATATAACATATGTCATCTATGTTTCATTAGGTTGCCACATTCAGTTTCAATGGAAGAATACACCCTTGAAATCAGATATAGTTAAGGCCTTTTCAAAGCCTCATCCGTCTTTAAATCCCAAAATTCGAGACATAATTCGCAAACTTGTAGATTCATTGAAAAAAAAAAAACCTACCTCTTCTAAACTTGACAAGACTTTCACTAGTGCTAATGATGGTAATAATTGAACTGATTGTTTTTTTTTCTTTTTTGCACTTTTCTTTCTTTCTTATGATAATGTTGTAACCACTATTGTACCCTTATGTATATGGACGTACTTATTTTCTACTGCCATAATGAACTCACAATAAGAAATAAAAATAAAAATAGGTCAAAAAGCAACAAGATAAATAGGTCAATCAGATATTTAGAGTGCTTAGTCAAGTATGTGGTGTAACACTCGTTTTAGGATAATTCGCTACTTTCTTTTAGGATAATACGTGTAGTTTGTAAAACATTTATTAACCTAAGAAAATTTAAATTCTAATACCATCACAAAATACCAAATGAACAAAACTTTATTTAATTTACATATCAAAATTTACATAATGAACAAGACTTCTTTCCAAGTGTCACCAAGATCATGATGTGGTTGTTAGGGTATTGCTTCTTCATTCAAATGGAATGCACTGCAAATGGTTGGATTGGCATGGTCCTCCTCTCTAAGGAACAAATACCAACATATCTAAAACCATGAAAGACATAAAATTATTTCAATAACCAAATGAAGAAAACAAATAATATTAACTTTAACTTATATAAATAATCAATCCAAAATTTATTGAATTACTTACATCCTTCAAGAACAAGGACATAATTGTTTTTTACCTTATCTTCAACAAAGACCAACTTAGGATTCTAGAGAAAAAAAACATCACCATTGGAACAAGCCAAACTAAGACATTCAGCAGTCCATAGCTACAATAAAATTAAAATCATCATCGGTAAAAGTATCAATGAAGTTATTCATCGAAAAATAAAATTGGTGGAATAATGGAAAGACCAAAGCACCTGAACAAGTCGTGGAAGAATGAAGAATGAAATTGGCGAAACCTTGAGACCTCTTCTGCCTCCAAATTTATCGGCCACATATGCATTTTTTAATTTAAAAAAAAAACATCAAACAAATCAATTATTGTATGACACATGGCATTTAAAAAAATTGTCAAATAAAATTTGTTAAAGTAACGTTTTCCCTTTTCTTTAATGGTTGAAAATAATTTTCATAACTTTTGACAAAAGATATTCTTTTAACTGTGGTTCAGAGTTACCATTCTATGTAAGCATATTTTAATCTTCTTTCATAGTCCTAACCGCTCATACATGAATTCGGTGACACAACTATCCCATAGTTTTCTCATATTCAACTATTTCCATTATGCTTTACATAAGCATAAATGTTACTAGAAGTCCATACTTTATAAAATATATGAATAGATATAAATTATTTTATAAATTAATTTTGTAGATTTAAATTGGACATACTAAAGTGATTAACATAAAAGTACTTAAAAAATATAATGCTACTATTTATAAATATACTTATATATTCATGGTATCATGGTACCAAAGTTAGCATCATCAACACAATCAATTGGTGCTATGATCTACAATTTATTTGTTATTTTCCATACTTCATAAATTACCATAGACTTTATAGTAGCAAATATAGAATCTAAAATGAGTGAAGATAAACTTACAATCAATTCCTCTTGTGAAATAAAAAGAAACATGTAATGCATCACGCATTATGCTCTAATAAAACCATAATGCATATATTCTTTACATGATGTTTCTTTCTAATTTTGATCACGTGGAATTGCAAGGAAGTCAATGAACAATTCTAATTTTTTGTATTTTTTTAAAATTGATTAATGTAAACAATGTCTTAAAATGAGTGAATTCCAATATAGAAAATAACTCAATTTGATTATTATAAAAATATAGAAACTCAATTAAATTAAAAATATTAAAACTCAATTGAATAAAAAAATAAAAAAATTAAAATTAATTATATTTATAAAATACAGGCTTCTTAAAATTGTTTGATATTGTTTTGTAAGGTTATATAACATAGGCTTCTTGAATATACCGTTATATGTATAATGCAGTTTTGATAGCATTTCCTTTAATTAAACAGTTATATTGATCTAAGTATGTATAACTTATGTTTAATAGATCATCGTGAATACATTGGCAAAATCCAAAATGTCACATAACATAATTAAGTAAATAAAATTCTACTATGAGAGAAAATGGAAGGAACAATCTTCCAACTTATAGGAGAAACATCAACACTAATAAAGATGTCTAACATCATTCCTGCGATAAGAAACTCATAAAAACTAAAAAAATGATTGCACTTATCATGAGAATACATGACATGTTAGAGTAAAAAATATAATTATGCAAGGATTAAGAACCTCCTACTGTAAGTAATCAAATGTGTTACAAAATAGGTTCATTACATAGATACGCGTCATGTCTTTTTTATATACAAAAGACAAAGACGCATACTTATATGTGTAACCTAAGAAGTATGACAAGTGATCACTTATCGCTGAAGAAGTTCTCATAAAATGATAATTACATTTCTTTGTTCAAACACGGCACATATTACTCATGTTAACAATTTTTTTTTTAGTTTTTGTAAACTCCTTATTGCACAAATGATGTCAAATATTCTATTAGTGTTGATGGTTCTCCTGTAAGTTAAACAATTATTTCTCTCATGTTTTGTTAGTAGAGTTTCATTACTTGATGTTATGAGGCAATTTTAATGATCTTCACCGGAATTGCTTGTTGGCACTCTTAATGATCTTCACCACCATCAACGATGGCCTTGCACATTGGTACTCTCTTAAAACATTCTAGTATTAGAAGATCAAAACAAACTCATTCTAGTATAAGAAGATCAAATTTTAGAAACAACTTTACCTCATCCAAGGCAAGTCTATAAACAAAACCTTTCTGCATGCTGCAGTTCAAACTTCAAACCACCTTCAAAGACCACTTTTCACTCAACTTCATGTCTTCTCCTCACTGCATAAAAATCAAAATAAAACATCTATCAAAACTTTTAGCACATAACCTTTTAAAAAAAACAAAAAACCTTAAGCAATGGAAAAGTTGTTCGATTTTAGAAGAGTTAAAACCATGACATACAATGCATGCAAGTGCATGCTGCCGGTTTTGAAGAATACAGTGAAAGAGTCACACAAAACATAATTTTCTTTAAAATACAACCATAGATATTACCTTTTCTTCACTCATGAAAACCGCTCGAAATCTGTCCGCAGAAACTTAACTCCATCAATACATCTTGAACAAGAGCATCGATAGCATGTTAAGGAATGCAGAATGAGGAAATGAAGCGAACAATGCAACGCTTAAATGGACAACATCTCGAATGCCTGATCGAGAACCACCAATTAAAACCTCTGCATGCAACGGTCCAGTCTTATAGCGACAGTAAATGAAGGTCTTTTCCAAATTTGTCTTTATCCTTCACGTGATCTACCTCTGCAACTTTACCCTTGCATCGAACAGTGTTTCGTACAGAAAGATTCCCTTGCGCAAGGTTTTAAAGACGGAAATTACGATGACAATAGCTGGTGTCACTTTACAACGGTAGGTGGATGAATAATAAATTTAGACTATGCAACTTAATTAATTTCATGCAAACCAAAGCTGCTGCTTTGGGACAATAATGGGAAGACTCAATAGAGGTTTGACTACACTTATTATGGTCATTAATGTAAAAACTTTCATCACAGGATTACACGTATATCTATACATGCGCTCCTCCCGATTTAAATATTTATTACATATTTAAAATAAAATAATAAAAACACAGTAATAATAATATTAACAAACATTTAATGATACAAAAGTGGGGAAAACGGAACTGTCCAACTTGATAGTCATCCGAATTCAAATATAACACGCGCAAAGCCGAATCTACAGGAAATTACACGTTCAGTTCTATATGAATTCTGTAAAAATAGTTTCTATACATGAAATTGGATCTCTTAAGATAAATAATATTTCAAACAAATGTAATATCTTTCAAAATAATAGTTTACTATATTTTCTCATCTTCTTTGGTACCGACAATAACAAAGAAAAGAGTGAAAATACATAAAAATAAACTAATGAAATAAATGAAAATCGAACAAATGAAATAAACTAATCTTTAGTGTGTGTTAATATATATATATATATATATATATATATATATATTCTCCTATATGTAATATAAAAATGAAGAAAATTATAATATACTAAAAAAATTTATAAATTAATTTGAGAATAATAAAAAATAAATAGTATTTATACATTTATAGATGGATATAGTAATTTTTGTTTAAATTTATTTTTTATCACAGGATTATGTAAAATGAATTTTTTTTATTACAGGTGTTCTGATGTCATAGTTCTAATAATAATAAAAAGGTTTGTATTTTCTATAATGTAGTGAAAAAAAATTTCATAGTAAATCTAACTTATTATGACGTATTTTTTATCATCTGTCATAGTAAGTTTAACTTATTATAGTATATTTTCGGTTACTTGTCATAGTATATATAGCTGATAACAGTAATTCTTACCTTTTAGTTTGAAACTTGTTTAATCCTCTCTTTTATCTTGTTTTTAAAAATAATTGTAGTTAGGTTACACTTAGGAGATATCATCACTAATTCCTTTATTTTGTAGGTTAATTTTGTGCTTTGGAAGAACATCAATATTATCAAGGCATTGGAACCTAAGAAAAGCACCAAGAGCATCAAAAGTATGATCTCATGTAGCCAAGACCACCCCTGGGCGCCCCATCAGGGCGCTGAGCGCCATTTGATGCGCCAAGTTGGCGCCCGGGCGCCCCAGTTTGCTTCGGTAATCTCACGCATGGGCGCCTTATCCAGGGTGTTGAGCGCCATCCAATTTTGTAGAATTGGCGCCTGGGTTCCCTCCTGTCTAAGCGTTGAACGCGACTTTTGTTGAAGTGACATTTGTGACCTATTTAATGCTAACATGCAACGATGGTGGCGTCTTTTGGTGGCTGAAGCACAAAAACACATTCTTGGAGCACTTGGAGCGAGCTTGGGTGTGTGAGAGCTCTCCCTTCTTCTTCCTTGGGTCTCCACCTCTTCCATTTTCTTCCGTTGTAAGTTTGAGTTCTCCATCACAATGGAGAGCTAACTCCATTTTTGTTGGGGGATTGATGTAACCACGAATCTCTTATGTAAATGCAACTGTTTTTAATGATTATAAGTTTCTTTCATTGATTGTTAGTGTTTAATTCCTTTACTTAAAGCTTGTTATGATTTGATCAACCATAAAATGATTTTTGGTTTACTTGATATTGGAAAATATTGTATGAATCTAGAACTGGATTAAACACCTAAATGAAATTGTATCTAGGAATATAACTTGGATCTTTGGTTATCTTAAATCTCAATTCTTAAAGCGGATGAATTTGTTAGGTTTTCCAAGGATACGCTTGCCCAAGTCTTAAGAGTAGCATACTATGTAAGTATTTGGTTACCTGTCATAGTAAATGGACATTCAAACTTATTATGACAGGTAATATAAACTATATCACAGAAAGCTAGATTTTTTTTTTCAAACTTTTTTTGTTTTATCATCTTGTCCATTCAGTTTATTTGCAAATCCCACAAAAATTACCAAACCAAACAATGTAAGCAATATTTAAAACATTACATTGTATATACCTAAACCTACGTACAACCTTTATAATTGTTACAAATACTCTCCAAAAGATTGTAAAATAGTACAACAGCATATTGCACTTGTATAAGACCAACACCCTAAATAATATCATGCATTAGAAAATAACTAACTAATAACTATAAGTGGTCCTGACAATTTACAATATAGGATTTGTAAGCACGACTCACTCCAAGAAGAGTATGTTGATTGTGTAGTGCTCTAATTGCCTATTAGCTTCTTCTACAATAGAATATTTTATAAAACAATAACTTGCATGAAAAAGATACTTTATACCAGTTTCATTAAATAATATAACACTCCCCAATAGGTGACAATAAATATAAACGCAGAAAGACATTTAGCAGAAAAATGATAGAAAGGTAAAACTTAAAGTGATTTTATTTTAAACCTAATTTTGGTTAAAATTACTAGCTGTTACAAACCCAGACAACTATAAAAAGGCCTATCATAGTCTTTAATTCATCAACAAATCAGAATAATTCTTCTAGTAAGATATTTTACTTTGTTACAACTATTTGGTTGTCAAGAGACTATAATTCATAAACAGATATAACAATAACCAAACTATATTGTAACACTTATATAAAACCATTTGACATATATTAAGATCTGATAAGCTTCAATTATTCCCCAAAATAATATCATAGCAACTATAAGGCAGATATTAAGATCTAAGATTAATATTTTTTTTCTTTTTTTTTTCAATATTACTCTATGATTCATAAATCACCTTAACTTTCATGTTTTTATTTTATATCTGATATGTTGTCGTTGAAACTATCAAATTAATACTACTTTTCAAGGAAACTTCAGTATTGCCAAGTTACTAGTCAAGAAAGTAGATAGGGTTAAAGTAACCTTGAGTTGTCTCCCAACGAATACGGAATTACCTTTCAATATTTGACTGTTATGAATGCTATGTAATGCTCAAGAATAAAAGTGAGAAACTATGCTAATGAAGTTAATGTTTGAAGAATGCTTGGACTCTAAATATTCTCTTGATAAAATCTTTTATCTTATATCTTCCAAATAATTAAAATATTTAGATAATTATAAAAATATTTAGAAGATCTTTTCTATTGATATTTCTAGATTTAATTAACTATCTTTAAAATATCAACTGAATTGTCTCCTAAATTCCATTTACGCCTTTTTTAATTTTCCAAAATTGTAGAGAAGCCCGAAAATTTCTTCTATTTGCAATTCAAACTTTAATTCCAACTGCATCAACAAACATTAGTATATCCAAAATAATTTATGCAACTAAAATCACATTTTAAGCCTCTTTAATTCACAAACCCGATAAAGTCAATCATCATAAATCTTATTCAAATCAATCATTTGAGCACAGTTATTTCACTAAAATTTTGAAATTAAATCTAAAATGTGGGTATAAATATGCACTCATCACACCCCCATACTTATCATTTTGCACTCCTAGGAAAAATTGACTAATTTCAAGACTTTGTTCTGAGTCATTTTATTCCATATTTACATTTGAATCAAAAGAATGAATAACACGAGATACAAATCAATCATCTAGATATCAAGTTGTCATGGACATGAAAATGAAATCACTCTACTCTTCACACATGAGTTGACCTTTTAAATTCATAAGAAAATCAAATATGAAAGATATCACTCAAGTCAAAATGTATTTATTTCTCCCATACTCTCTCAAGTGTTTTTGGCTTGTGTTTACACTCAAAATACTCGTGTAAGTAGACACCCTTGGTATTTAGCAAGACTATAATATTAAAATATTTCAGAAAAACATGCAATTAATGATCATGAGGACTTTTTAAAAGCTATATTGAGGTCGAGGCAAATGTAGGAAAATATTTGGAATTTCTAAGTTTTTGAAATAGATATAGAAAGAGTAACGACACTTGATTTTCAAAACTAACTTTATTATTTGTTTTTCTTTTAAGAAAGATTTTTCTTTTCCCTTTCTCTTTATTTCTTTCTTTCTTTCCTTTTCCAAAACTCTTAACTTTTTATCTTCCTTTTTTTCATTTTTATTATTTTGTGGGTGAGGTACTCTCACCCACACACCTATTCATCACTTACTTCTAACACAATCCATTACTCATTCTTCTTTCCTAAGGTAAGGAACATATGATTTTTCCCCTTTTCTCATTTGGCAATGACTAGACTTAAGGCTCAAAGGGGATTCCAATGAATTAATGCTAGGACGAGTTTAATTGGCCAAGTAGCTAAAACAAGAAATGTCTCAATCATATGAAATCATGCATATTCACCTTAGTGGTTAAGCACAAAATCAAGCTAAATATTAGGGTATCAACAAATCATGGGCAAATCACTCAAGAAAAATAGGTATGGCAGGTGGTCCATCCTTAACATTATGCCCAAAACTCACATGGTTCAAATTTCTTTCACAAAATATTTAATCAAGAAATTTCCAACTCAACTCAATTAGCAAATCATAGCAGCAATCCACTCATATCAGCATGACTCATGTTTTTTTTTTCTTGAATTCATGATCATCCAGTTACTAATTCAAACTCTTAAATCCATTGCAAATATTTATTTAAAAAGAAATAAAATAGGGAACAAAGTAAATTGTTTCTCCACACCCCTCACACTTAAACTATGTATTGTCCTCAATGTATGCCTTATATATAGAATGCAAAGAGAAAGTATGAAGGTACTTACCTCCTTCATGGTGCAAGGAATGTTGGAGTGGTCAAATTCACCCCACCCATTGTCTTGTTCAGCATGTCTTGATTTTCATTGAATGTCTGTAGACAATGGCCATTGACTTTGAGGATTCTGTTAGAAGATTTTTCCTTGATCTCTACTACTCCATAGGAAAATACTTGTGTTACAATGAATTGGCCTTCCCATTTGAAGCGTAATTTACCACTTATAGGCCCTATCTTGGACTTGTACAATAACACCTTTTGACCTATGTTGAATTCCTTTTTGATCACAAGCTTTTGGTCATGGAATTTCTTTGGTTTTCTCCTTGTAGAACTTGGAGTTTTCATAGGTTGTGAGCCTAATATCCTGTAGTTCTTGGAATTGGAGCTTTTGCTTTTTCCCTTTTTAATTTTCCAAAATTGTAGAGAAGCCCGAAAATTTCTTATATTTGCAATTCAAACTTTAATTTCAGCTGCATCAACAAACATTAGACTATCCAAAATGATTTATGCAACTAAAAATCACATTTTAAGTCTCTTTAATTCCCAAATTCGATAAAGCCAATCATCACAAATCTTATTCAAATCAATCATTTAAACACAATTATTCCACAAAAACTTTGAAATTAAATCTAAAATGTGGCATAAATATGCACTCATCAATTTTGAATACCATTTTGTTCTTCATCACTCAAGTTTATTAATTTTATAACAACATTTATTTGCTTTTCTTGTGTTTCTATAAATATTTTTTTATTTTATGTTGAATATAGTGAAAAACTATATATGAGATTAATCTCCCTTATGTTGAATATACACATATTATACTCTATTTATCATAGAAGAAATATGGACTTAACCCAAAATACAAATAAGGAATAAGAACAAACTAACAAGATAAAAGATAAAGATAAAATAAACATAATATATTTAACATTCCATCTCAAGTTGGTGCATACAAATTGTATGTACCCAACCAACATCTGAATAACAAACTACTCTTGTATAGTTATTAGAATCTTATAACAACCCTTTTTCCAGGAGATCCTTTAATTTACTTTAATATATATAGATAATTGAATTCCAATGATCTTCACATGAGGAATTAAGGAATTGGCTTACCACACTAACTGCAAAGGAAATGTCAGGACAAGTAACTGTAAGATAATTCAATTTTCCAACTAGTCTTCTATAATTCTCGGAGTCTGACATAGGCTCCCTCTGTTCTAGTAGAAGTTTAGTACTAGGATCCATAGGTGTGTCAACAGATTTTGATTTCATCAACCCAATTTCTTCCAAAATATCAAATGCATACTTCCTTTGAGATATAACAATACCATCGTCAAATTGTGCCAGACCAATACCCAAGAAATATCTAAGTATGCCAAGATCTTTAGTATGAAAATGGCTACAAAGATCTTGTTTCATGTGAGAGATGTCATGATTGTCACTACTTGTAAGAACGATGTCATTAACATATATTATCAAGTAGACACATCCAACACTGGAGTCATACCAAATTATTGAAAAACATTACTAAATTTTCCAAACTAGACCCTAGAAGACTATTTTAGGCTACAAAAGGATTTGCGAAAATGACATACCATCCCATAAGACTCCCCATCAGCAACAAATCCTAGAGGTTGCTCCATATAAATCTCTTCTCATAAATCTCCATTGAGGAATGCATTTTTTACATCAAGTTGATATAGAGGTCAATGTTGAAAAGTTCTCATGGTTATAAATAAACAAACAGATGTTGCTGGTGTGCTCCATTGATGATAGGAAGTTAACCCTTGCTCGTTGGAGTTGCACAGAGCTCTGGAAATGGAGGGAGCAACTAGTGAAGATATGCATGCCACGTGTTTGATGAAAGGTGTGGTGTATGGCTTATGAAATTAGGTGCGATTTGGAAGCCTATAAGGAATCATATTTAGGGAAGGGGCTAGAAGAGGCTTAAAAGCTCTCTCTAGCTATGACTCAGACAAAGATTGAAGCCTGGAGTGATCTCAACAAAGTTTCAATTCTATATTCATCAAAAGTGCCTTTACAAGAGTGAGGGGTGTTGAATTTATAAGGATTCCAGCACCCATTTTTTAGCTAACTGCATAGATGATCATCAACCTAGATACACGATCAAGTGCCACGTCATTAGCCATGTGAAGTTGTTTGTTGAAAGAATTTTTGTCGCCTAAAATCTCAACAAACCTAAATTCCCCACTAATGTAGTATAGGGGCAACCTAGGGTCTAATCCTAGGACTTGGTACTTATTAAGTTTTAGAAATGTAGAATTATAGCCTTATTATTTATTTACTAAAACTAGGTGGGGAAAATAAAATTTAAAATGAAACCTAATATAAAAAAAAACTAAAAGATAATGCAATGCATGATTTTTTCTAAAATGAATGTAAGATGCCTAAAATAAAATGATGCAAAGGAAGAAAAATAAGATTGTAATCTATGCTAAAGAAAGATAAATGGAATACCTAAACTAAAATGAGTTATCAAAAGAAACTAAAAAAAAATCTAAGAATCTAAAGGTAGAATGCATGAGAAGTGACGCTTGATTGAAAATGCAAAGAATAATATATAAAGAAAATCAAAACCTAATTGGTATATACAATGCTAAAATATCAAAACAGAATTGACACAAAATAAAATTGAAAGAAAAGTGAATATAGAACAATGGGTCAAAACTGAAATCATATAAAATTATATGCACAAATTCATTTATAGCAATCTGCAAAGCTAAGAGAGAGTATTTAAAATCAACAACTCAAAACAAAACAAAACAGAGCAACCCAGAATTGATTAAAACTAAAACATCTAAACACAGCAACATGATATGATTACTATCTACTTAATAAGAACCTAACTTTGGGACATAAAAGGAAAGAGACACATTCAAAACAATACTAGACAGATTCATTAATCAACAATACTAGAAAATTAAAAAGAATGGAACAAATCCCTAAAATATCATTCCTAATCATACAATACCCAAATCAAATGCTGGAATCATAAAGGAGCAATGAACAAACCTACAAAAACTCAGAATATAAAACTGTAATGTAAAATCATTGAATGATAAAGCAAGGAAAGTAAAATCAAGTGCAAAAATTAACAAAATAAGCTCAAATGAAAAGTGAATCGAAACTGAAACATCAAAGTGCTTTATTGAAAACTAAATTCAGAGCCCTAATGCATGTCACCCAAAGCGATACTCTAAAAACTCCAACAAAGCAAAGAGTAAATTTCTACTTCTAAGAAAACTTGAAACTAAACTAAAGCATGGAACCGAGAATCTATAGTGGTGTCTTTCACCCACCACCTGTACTTTTTTCATTACAAGACTTCCCTTATATAGGGAAAGTCTAAAACAGAAAAAGAAAAGAAAATGGGAAAGGGGAAAGTACTAAGTAACTAACTTTGAAGGCTTCTGGAGTACTTTTCCAACTAACTTTCTTGAACCGCTTCCTTTCTTCTCAACCCTTTATCACGAACCACTTGCGTCTTTACAACCCTTGGATCAACTTCCCCTTCTTTGTCGATTAGAACTCTAGTCACGTGCATAGGATGAGCTTCAATTTCGCACCATGGAGATCGCTGCTTTGCTTCTTCACTGTACTGGTTCACGAACCTTAGCTTCAAGTGTTGAGAGAATTGGAAAAACCCCAAATCGATTTGAGCCTCTCTGCTTAGAATGAAACAAAGTAACAAGGCCCCCTCAGATCATTGTGCCTTCAACGCACCGTTTCACTAATTAGTCAGGAAGGCTTCAGCCTAATTCCATGCCAGCGCTCAATAAGAACAACAGCTTCCAATTTCTAGCACAAATGCTTTCCAAATCGGCCTAGTGCAGCGACCCAATATGTATTACGTGCTTGCCAAATATGAGCTTTCTTTTAAGCATTTCTCCCCAAACACAACAGCAGCCTAAACCAAAAACGGCTCAAGATGTGCATTTTGCTTAACTGGGCTTTAACCGATTCACTGTTTAACCATTCCAGCCAAAATAACCAGGGGTTGTTTTGCAAAAAAAGAGAAATTAGGAGTTAAACAGCAGGAAATAAAAGCCTGAAATAAAAAAATTAAATTTTATTTAAATTTTCTGAATATTTTTACTAAAATAGAAAATACCTAATTATTTAAAAACCTATTTTATTTAACTAAAAAGGGAAAATTAACACTATTTTTACAAAAACTTATTTTTATCCTATTCACTCTAAACTATACTAATTCTAATGAATTAAAAACTAAAATAGCCTAAAAGCATATTATTATCACACAAAAATAGGCAAAAATTGGGAGTTATCATTGTTGATCTTTGCACAATAAAATTGTATTCCATGTTGCTGGTAGGTTGTTGTTGCGCGCTGGCAAGGGGCACTGAACACCACTCGAGATGACTTCAAATTGTTTGCCTTCTTCATGGGTTGAAACACAAGGGTTGCCTTCATGGGCTGAGATGCTTGAAGATGGGCCTCATAGCTGGTCCAATAGCTTTCATCGAAAATGAGCATATAGAACTTGGATTCTTAGAATGGCTCTTCTAACTCCTCTTGAACCTTTCTTGCCATTCTTCTAGTAATTGGGCCTTTAATAGTTTATGGGTTTGGGTCCAAGTCATCATCCCCTCTCTCTTAAAAAGGATTTATCCTTAAATCTGGTGGGTCACCTTTATTATGAGGATATTTTGATTTGTATAAGAAGCTCCTTACGATCTTTGGAGCAAGCATCCTTAGAATGGCTTTACTTTTTTTATGTCCATAACCATCCCTCGTGGATCAAATATCAATCTGCACTTTGCATCAAACATATCCTTAATTAGTTTTGTTTTTATCCATAAGAGGTATAAAAAGATATGTTTAGAAGAAGGCTTAGTTATATTGTAAATTTTTCTTTTGATAATTTTAAGAAGCCATACTTCATAAAAAAATTTATTTTTGTATTGAGTTAATTGTAACCTCAAGGTTAACAATAACTCGATTTATGAGTTGTCATATGTTGAAAATGTTTCATTTTTAAAGATGGAAGGGCAACTTTTTCAAAAGGAAAGTTAAAATATGAAATTATAAATAGAGAAAAATTGAATGATTGAAAACCTTCCCTTATAAGTTTTGGTTCCACTAGAAAAATGACAGTTGTCTTTAGTAGCACTTCCTCCTTTTGCTCCTTGAAAGGAATTTCTTTACTCTCTTTTTCTCTCCTTTCAAGTTCTCTTATTTCTCTATTTTCTTCCTTTTCTCTTCTCTTATCTCCTTTTCTTCTTTTTCTCTTATCTCTTGATTTTCTGTTCTCTTCTTTCTTCCTCTCTTTTTCTCTTTTCCTTTTCTTTTCTTGTAATCTTTCTTGTTCTTTGCTCATCCAAGAGCTTCACAATTTTTTCTCCAAACTTAATTTCCCTATGAAAGAACCCACTTAACTTTTTAATGAATGACTTGCCCTCTTTAATGAGCTTTCTTACAAGCTCTTGGGTTCTCTCAAATGAAGGAGGAATAAAAAATTTTCTCATGCAAGCTTTTAATTCACTTCAATCATGGATGGGGGATTTTCTACCTTTCTTTGACATTGGATTGTCTTTGACTCCACCATTTACTTGCATGTTCTTCAAATCTAGAAGTGTATATACTAATAAAATTGATAAGAAAATTTTTAGAAGCCGAGATGCTATTTTTCTTTAGGACCAAACCATTGAAGATAAACAAGAAAGAGAGGCCAAAAAAGTTATTCATGGCATTAGTGTAGAAAAGTGTTTTTATACCAGTTAAAAAAAGGCTTTCTATACAAGTTTTAAAACCAATATAGAAATAGGAGGTATAGAAAGTTTTTAACCTTTTATACCAGTTCATGAACCGATATAGAAAATGCACTTGTTATACCAATTCTAAAACCATAGTCATTATAGAAAATGTCACTCACAAAATAGAGAAACCCATTTATCAATCAAACCTCCACACATTGTCTTCTCATAATCATCCTACATCCAATACATTTTAATAAACCATATGAGGCCACTACTAAATCAAAAACCAAAATAAAGCATAAGGATGTGGCAACAATGGAAGGTTGAAATCTAGTGGGCTATTGTAGATTTGAGAGGTTTGAAGAAATTCTAGATTTGGTGATTCTTTGTTGAAGAAATTGTTTAGTGTTCACTGATCATTTCCCTTTCTTCTGTCAAGACAGGTTCGTTTGAGAGAAAGACCAGGATTGTCTATGACATCTTTGGTTTTGAAGTTTAACAAACAATATTAAACGAAGTAGTCAAGCCCACGTCGCTGGCACTCAACGCCCTAACTAGGGGCAAGCAAGCGAGCTTGCAAGAAGACTGACGCTCAACGCCCCTTAGAGGACAAGCAGGCTCTCAACGGTGTATGAAATTGGCGCTCAACGCCCCTTAGAGGGCAAGCAAGTGTCCATGCTTGCCCAGTGGCGCTCAGCGCTCAGCGCCTTCTTCAACCTTCTTCTTTGGTGTATTTTCTGTCCCTCTTGACTTTCGACTCCTTGATACTTTTTCTCCTCTTCCAAAACATACCTATAACTTATAAAATTAAGGGAATTTAGTGATAAAATCATTAACTATAACCCCTATTCACTTATTCACAAAATTAAGCTAAAAACAAGAGTCTAAGCAAGTTTATAAGTCAAAGAGAGTCGATTTAGTATCAAAATTACATCACAAATAATGGTAAATTCAACTGTTATCAAACGTCTGATCACTCTGCACAACAAGGTGTCCATTGATTGATCTGGAACTATTACAATCGTGAAGATTGGATGGTATTCCCTATAGTGTTCACAGGAAGAAGAATTGTGTTTTTGACTTTGAGGGTGTCTGAAAGGGTTTGACAGTAGAAGAGGGTGTTCTTGCTGCGTGTCTTGTTTGTTGTATTGCCTATATTAGATTAGTATCTTAGGGAGGTGTTTTACATTTTGACGTGAGGTCACTGTAAAAACCTTGGTGTAAAAACCTAGATCTTTATAGTGCATTTGCTTCTTGAGAGTAGAAGGGATGTAGGCAAGTTGGCCGAACTAGTATAAAAACAAGCGTTTGAATTCTCTGATCCCTACACTCAGCCTTATAGTCGATTAATATGTTTTTGTATTCGATTAAGACTCAACTTAATGAGCCATTTAAATAAGCTCCTCCTGAACCAACTATGAAGCCTCTCTTGAGAACATCTCCTACAGAGATACGTCCTTCACAAAAAATTCCCCTTATGAGTTTCTGTTGTTGATTGATGAGCGAGAGCCTGAAAGTTATGAGAAGCTATGTCGCATCAAGAGAAAGACAAACGGTATAAAGTCACACAAGAGGAGATGAAATTCTTCCATGAGAACCATACCTTTAAATTGCTAAAGTTGTCTTAAGACAAGAAATGTTAAGACAAGATCGTCTAAAGATTAGACTGTTTAGAAACTTAGGTTTTGAAGTTTAATAATAAGAATTAAACGAAATATCGCTTTGAAAGAAAGTTTATCTTAAAGAAGTAGCGTCTAAGAGGAAATTATTGTGGAACATCTTTTACAGATGAAAACAAGCTTATAATAACATTTGTTAGGCTACACTGTTTGATGAACAGAGATTTATAAACAACGTCTTATGAAAGAAAGCGTAATTATTAAAGAATAATCAAATAGACGATATGTGTAACAAACAACATTTTACAAACAGCATCTAAAATGACATCACTTTACAAGAATGCGTTTTACAAACATAAGCGTATATCTCATTAACACACTAAAGCTTAAAGTATGTTTTATTCAAAACAGTGTTAATTCAAGCAAGCGTCTTATGAAATATACTCTATTAAAATATTAAGTTTTTACCGCGCACATTATGCCACGGTTCACCAGAAACCGCAGCATAATACTGCGCAGTGGCATTTTTGAAAATAATTCGAATGTTTAGGCCGCAGTTCATAGAGGAACCGCTGCCTATTCCCCAGTCAACTTTCTTTCTTAGACGCCATGTCAGACCCTGCAATAAATTGCAGGGGAATAGGCCACGGGTCTTTGAGCAACCACGGCCTATTGCCCTGCCAATTTATTGCAGGGTCTGACTGGCTGGGAATTTCAGAATTTGCAGGGGGAATAGGTCGCGGTTGCTCACAGAACCGCGACTTATTCCCCCTACAATTTTTGACATTCCCCAAAAGGCAGTTGGGAGGATTCAGAACGTCAGGGAATAGGCCGCTGTTGTGGGGGGAACCGCGGCCTATACCCTGATCTGAAGAAATTTTAAATATTTAAGGGTATAGGCAGCGGTTTGGCGTTGAACCGCGGCATATAGTATGAAAAAAATTTCAAAAATGCCATTTTAGATGAGTTTTATATTTTTTTTAAAATAGAATAGGCGGTTGTGATCTGAACCGCGGCCTATGCCACTATATTACTGCGGTTTTTAATTGAACCACGGTAGTAAGGTTTAATTAGGTTAAAAAAATAAAACTGATGAACAGTTCGTCTTCCTCGAAAGCTCTCCCCGCATCGAAGCTCCTCCACCGCGCCATTGTGTTTTATCTTTTTAGTTGAAAGTTGAAAGCTCCTCCACCGCGCCATTATGAGTTTCTGATTTCAGTTGAAAGTGTTTTATCTTTTTAGCACAGTTCTGTTTTCTAAAACTTTATCCTCTGACTACTTCAATAGAGCACTGGAAGAAAATAGAAGAATATTATGAAACAACATCTGTTTTTATCTTTGAAACACTTGTTTTGGAAAATAATTTTCAAACATAGTAGGTTTTGGCTGAGAAATTGATTGCTGAGTAGTGACCAGTGTAGATTTTTTTTTAAAATAGAGTTTTTAAAACAAGAAAGTGAAAACTGATGTTAGTCATGCAATTAGACCAAACTATTGGAAGGGAACAACCTTTGGGCATAACCTGAATTATGTAGGAGGCAAAGCAACAATAGGCATTACTACCTTAAGCAAGTATAAGACAAAAAAGACGTCCAACATGATGCAGAAACAGGACAAACAGCAACAAATAGAGCATCAATAGAAACTTTGGAGACTAAAACCACCTGATACAAACGATTATAATAGAAGAAATATTAGGTGGACTAAAAGTAAATTCCAGACATTAGGAACCGTTTGGAAGGGCATGTTAATTGGGTATATTCTTATGGTAATTAGCATCATAAAATATTTTTTGGAGATTACTGTGTGTAAATTCAATGTATACGGGTTACAGTACCCCAAGTACTCTGTTATATATTTATATATATGGACTCCTTCCTGATAAAATAAAAACAAATGCAATTAGCCCAAATTCTTACAGGCTGACCATTCCATTAAATACAATGGTAAGCTATTTTATCTGAGTCCACTAACAACAAAAAAGCATCTAACATATGAAAAGTGAGTTTAAAATACCTTGGAGGGGAACGGATGAAACTCCTGCTTCGGTTGCGGTTGTGCCGTCTAGACCGACTCAATCGGCTTGTTTCTACAAGTTTTTCCTGCCTCTGCCACTGTGGATGGGGAAAAGAGAGCAACAATTAAAACAATAAATAAATATTCAGAATATTTACATTTTAACAAAAGTGAAATATGCCTTTTTAAAAGCATGGTCCAACACTCTAAACTTTAGTATAGATATGAGTCAGAGTGATTTTATAGTTGGAAACAAAACAAAATCGTGAGTCAGTGGTGGTCACGGGTACAGGATTCCAGCCAATGTTTTATATTAATAACATAATTAACAACATTTTGTATCATTTCAAAAATAACATAATTAATAAAATATTTTATATTAATAAAGATAAAATTGACACTAACACACTAAAAATATATTACCAAAAAATTATTAAAAGCAATTATTTTAATTAATAGTTGTAGATGCAGTGAGTTGTACAAATAATTTTACCTCTTTTGTAAATTTTGTTTGATTCAAGAGAGGGACGAAGCACCAAATCCACTTACTAGCCTTCAAATTCTTGAAAAAGTTAATAAAATACATCATGTATTTGGGAAAACATCCAAGAAGTCATATGTAACGACCCCTTGGAAGAAGAAATCAATATTCTTTGATCTTTCATACTGGTCAAAGTTAGATGTTAGACATTGCATAGATGTGATGCATGTAGAGAAGAATGTGTGTGATAGCTTGATTGGTACACTACTCAACATTCAGGGAAAGACAAAAGATGGAGTGAATGCTCGTTTGGATTTGGTTGACATGAATATCCGAGAAGAGTTGGCACCCAAGGAGATTGGTAAACGTACTTATTTGCCCCCTGCATGTTACACAATGTCTAGACAAGAGAAGATAAGTTTTTGCCTTTGTTTAAAGAGTATCAAAGTACCACAAGGATATTCTTCAAATATGAAGAGTTTAGTGTCGATGCAGGACTTAAAGCTTTTTGGCATGAAGTCTCACGATTGCCACGTCTTAATGCAACAATTATTACCGGTGGCTATTCATGGAATTTTGCCCAAAAATGTTAAGCACACCATAAACAAGTTGTGTTCATTTTTCTCGTCAATATGTAGTAAAGTCATCGATCCTACAAAGTTAGATGAACTTCAAGGCGAGATTGTTATCATCTTGTGTCAACTAGAGATGTTTTTCCCTTCATCTTTTTTTGACATCATGGTACATTTACTTGTTCATTTGGTTAGAGAAATCAAGTTGTGCGGACCGGTATACTTAAGATGGATGTATCCTATTGAGCGTTATATGAAGATTTTGAAAGGGTACGTTAAAAATTCATATCGTCCTGAAGGTTCAATGATTGAAAGGTATATTGCTGAAGAAAGTATCGAGTTTTGTTCATATTACATGACATCAACGAATCCAATTAGAGTTCCTCGCACATCATGTTTGAATAAATTTTCTACAAGTAAAAGCATCCGAGGTGTGAATGTGGTGACAAAAGATCGCGAAGAATTGTTGCAAGCGCATCTTTATATATTGAACAACATAGATGAGGTGATACCTTTTTTGGAAGCACACAAAGTCATTGTTAAGAATAAAAATCCAAGACAATCAGAGAAATGGCAGTTGATGGAGCATAACAAAACATTTATGTCTTGGTTCAAATCTGAAATTGACAAAGAGCCACATTCTTCTCAAACTTTATTATGGCTTGCAAATGGTTTAAAGTTTGATGTCGTGTGTTGTACAGAATATGAAGTCAATAATTGCACATTCTATACGAAGATTTTGGACTATAAAAGCACAGTACAAAATAGTGGAGTCAGTTTAGAAGCTGAGTCTCTTCAATTTTCCACATCAAAAGATCAATCTCCTGTACTTGGATCAATGAAATATTATGGTATAATAGAAGAGATATGGGAGGTTGATTACACGAATTTTTTGTTCCATTGTTCAAATGTAAGTGGTTTGACAATAATAGCGGTGTGAAAATAGATAAATCAGGTATGACTCTGGTTGATTTTCGAAAGGTGGGTTACCGAGACAAACCTTTTATCATGGTACATCAAGCATCTCAGGTTTTTTATGTCAAAGATCCCGCGTCTGACCATTGGAATGTCACTCTTCAAGGCAAAAAACAAATTGAAGTTAACAAGACAATCTGATTAATATTCATATTGGTGACAACCATTCATTTCAAACTACAACAAATTTGGATGACCAATCTCTAGTTGACGATGATGTACATGCAATTCGGTCAGATCATGATGAGGGAATATACGTATGATGAATCCATATCTTTATGTATGAATTTTCAATTTCTGTATAAGTATTTTATTAATATCACATAAGTTTTCCTTTTATATATTTTATATGATTACTATTACATGTTTTGTTAAATTATATCATATTAATATTTCATGTTGTTATTTATTTTGACAGATATATGGCTGATCATCCACATTCTTCAAGGGATGAGGCTCCCCTTTCCAGATCCACTAGAGGACCCACCAGGATGAAACAACTTTTGATCAGAAAAAATAGTGGTGAAAGAACAACGGTGAATGTTAACGTGATCACGAGTGTGGCAACTGGCCCCAATGCAGATGACTTCCGATCATACCTTGGAGTAGTGGCACGTGACAAGATTAGTATTCTTACTCCATCTTTTGAGCATGTGTCCGAGGTTGATCGGAACATTATATGGAACGATATATTGGTAAGTTAGTTAATATCATTTGAATTATAGTTTGTTCATATATTGGTTTTTACTGATACAACTTTATTATGTTTATTTCAACTCACATTTGACATTCCAAATGTCGCAACACTTAGAAACAAGTGTTTATCAACTGTTGCTGAAAACTTCCGAAATTTTAAAAGTAAGTTGACCTCAAGATATATTTTTGGAAGCCATAAACATAAGTCTCCATGTACTACATATAAGGCCATTGATGAGGAAACTTGGCGGCTCTTTGTAGAGAGTCAGAATTCAGAGGAATGGCAGGTTAGTATAGTTGATATTATTCAATTCCTCATTACCAAATATATATCATATGAACTAATTAATTAAATATATGTGACAGGCAAAAAGAAGCAAAGCACAACAAACAAGTGCTAAAAAAAAAACCCCCACCTATTATCTCGTGGTGGGTATAGGAAGCTTGAGGAGAAAATCCTCAAGCAAAAGGCAGATGCTAGAACACCATCTCAGGGTGGTAGCCCCCCTCAGCCTCCTTCTCCACCTTCTCGACATGAAAAATGGAAGTTGGCTCGTATGAGACCATCGGGCACCTACTCTTCTGACACTGCACGAGAAATTTCTGAAAGAATTGTAAGTTATCACTGTTCCTAAATTAATAATAATTTCATTATACATACTACATTGAACTTTTTAAAGAATAATGGTGTTTTGTAATGTTACAGGACTCCTTGGTTGAGTAGAGCTCCCAAGGTCAATTCACTCCAGAGGGTCGCCAGGATATTCTTACCACTGCAATTGGACGACCTGAGCACCCTGGACGTGTACGTGCTGCTGGACCTGGAGTAGGAATTCGAGATTATTTTGGGAGCTCTTCTCGTCAGACTTCCTATGCATACAGCGAAGCACAACAACAAAGGATGACAGAAGAGATCACGAAAAAGCTTCGAGTGGACCTTACAGAGCAGATTAGGACACAGGTCAATCATGGCGGTAAAGTATATTCGCCTTGACTTTTATCGTTTCTATGGATTTCAGTTTCCGAATCTTTTTGCTGGTCAAGGGCTCACACACTTAGTGGAGCAAAAAGGTTGCATTTATCCCGATCTCATAAGAGTCTTCTATTTCAACTTGAGATATCGAGATGGGATTATATCCACCAAAGTAAAAGGCGTCCGCATAATTTTGGATGATGACGTGTGGACCAATGTTGCTCAACTTACCATCTGGGATGATGCTGTGAAAGTTCATCTTGGAATTCCAGACTTCAGCCGACTGTTGGCGTTTCATTCTTTCTTACGTCATCCTGAACCGCAGACTAACCATAGGCAACTGCTTGTTGGTGGTTTCAAGGTTGAAGAGAGGATGATTCATTATTTGATTCTATGGATATTATGTCCTAGAGCAACCAACCATGACCAATGCTCTAAGCAGGACCTGCTTCTTTTGTATGGGATCTTAAATCACATACACATTGATTGGCCTGCTCTTATTGCTGACACCATGGTAAAAGCTAAGAAATCTCATTCCTATCATTTTCCTTATGCTCTTCTCATCTCTAGAATTCTAGAATACAAAGGTCTTAATGTGGAAGGAGAACATGTTCAAGCACTTCAAGCTATTGGTTCTGAAATTGGAGACACCACTTTTCGCCAAATGGGATTTGTAACTCGAGGAAATGCAATTATTCATGAAGATGATGATCATTCAGATGCTAGTGAAGAAGAAGACATGGATACTCACATGGCAGAACCAATTAGTGTTGCTGCTCCTTCTGATGCTGGTCCATCTAACATGCCTTCATCCTCCTCACTTACCATGGAAGAACATTTTGCTAGATTATCTAAGCAATTAGAGGATTTGAGTCTAGCACAGAAAACTCACTTTGAAGAAATTTATGAGTGGCAGCAAGCTCATGACGAATACGTGGTTGATCAATTTCTTGATCTTGATGTTCGCCTAACCAACATTGAAACTCATCTAAACATTCAACCACCTGAGATCCCCTAGCCCTGAGTTTTAGAGATAGGTTTCTATGTTAGTATGTCTTGTTGCTTGATTGTTGTTGCTTCTATCTCTACCTTTTATGTTGCTCTTTATGATGAAAATGTAATTTTTCATGTTCTAAATAAAATAATCTCTTATGTTAAAATACATATGTTGTTTAATTGAGGGGGAGATCATATTAAGGGGGAGCTTTGTTACATTGATCTTTCTGCTTATTATAAAAAAGGGGGAGAAGTATAATATAAGTTGATACAAGTATTACTAACTCTGTTATTGTCTGTTAGCTTTGTATGTTTTGCAGGAAGGCCAAAGTTGCTTTTAAAACTTGAATTTTTTATCATCATCAATCATCTTGAAGTAAATTGTTTTGATGGTGCTACAAGAAGTTTAACCTGAAGAAGATATTTGAGATATTTTTTTAAAAGCAATTTGTAGAATATGAATTTAGTAGGAAAGTCCTCAAAATTTGTACAACTTGTATTTTAGATAATGTACTGAAATAATCGATTATGATGAGCAATAATCGATTATCATGAGTCTTTCAGGAATAATCGATTATCACTCCAAATAATCGATTATCACAGGTCTGTTTTTAAAACTGCCTAAGTTAGTTTTGAAAAACCTATAACGGACTTGAATAATCGATTATCACTTACAATAATCGATTATTACTGGCAGTTGGAACTTGACCTTTGATATTCAAACAGGCTGGTTATATATTGGACTTCTGAGAATTTCAGAAGTAACGTTGTTGAACAGAAAGCTATTAGAGAATACTGTTTGTCAGAGGAAGTTCTCAAAAGCTATAGTTCAAGTTCCCTTGCTTGGTCTCATGAATAGGAGAAGCTCGCGTTTTGTGTGTCGATAGTCGGAGCGGTTCTTTTCGAGTTAGCAAGGTGCTCTGCCTGGTCTCGTGAATAAGAGAAGCTCACGTTTCGTGTGTTGATAGTCGAAGCGGTTCTCTTCGAGTTGGCAGAGTGTTCTTCTTCCTGTTCGTTCGTCGAATGAAGGTTTAATCATATTTTTATTCATTACTGTTGTAATATGAAAAATTGTTTTTAGTGAAACTGTTAATCACTTTTCATAGTGATTAACGACTAGACGCAGATTCTTTTGAATCGAACCAGTATAAAAATTACTTGTGTGATTTTTCTACTCCCTACACTCTTTAATTTTATTTGCACATCAACTGTTCGATAAATTTTCTCTTAGAGAATTTATTTCTGAAAACTGACCATTTTAATTTAAAAAGTGACCGAACACGTTTTCCGCTACTTTAAGTTTTATTCCGCTGCGTTATACTCTCTGGCTGATACCGACCAACATATTTCTCATCTCATATATTGGGGTCTTCCTTAATCCTTAATTAAGTATCCATTAGAGTTACTTCTATTGTTGTTATTCACCTTATTGGTGAAGAGGATATTGTTTTCTTGATCTTAGAAGCTTCAAAAAGAACTTTTTATATACCTATTAATTATTATTAGTAAAAGATTTTACTAGATCAAGATCCATTAATTTTTCATTTATATTGAGATTTTTCCATGTTAAAAAGTTTTATTTCTACTTATTTCTCTATTATTTGTTTTATATATTTTACATATTATTTTTATATAGAATATTTGATTAGGATTTTGCTTCAGCTTGTTTATTTTTTATTTTTGTTACCTTCCGAACAAATATATACTATATGCTTATGGGATCGATTTGGTGAACAGAGAAAAAAAAATGTACGATAAATGTAACGGTCTGAAAATTAATAAGGTTGTTGGGCCTTATGTGAGGCAGCCAGCCCATCAGCAAGGGACCCATGTCCTTAGGAAGGGGTCTCCCAAAAATCAGAACCAGATTTCTCATTTTCTGCTCTTTCTTTTCTCTCTTAGACAAAGCTTCTTCTTCTTCTACGAAGCTGCTCTGCCTTCTCTCTAGCTTTCCATCAAACTGAACCGATTAAACTTTGATTTGAAGGTGCCTAAGTGATCGAGGCGACAAGATCTTCATCTTGAACAGAATAGTTTTCCTGTTCGTCCTGGTAAGCGTCTTTCCCCTCTCTTTTACTGTCCTAGGACCTAGGGCTTGCAACATTGTTGGTTGCATGTTACTAGGGAGCCATAATCTTTGTGTTTTTGCCAATTTCTAGCTCTAAGAGTTGTTACTGTCACCGTTTTGGTGACTTGTAAGGTTAGATTGAGTACTGTGCTGCGGAGAGTACTGTTGGGAATGTTTCTAGGAGTTATATTGCGTGATCTATCAGGTAAGGGGAACTAACTATATATCATGATTTAATTTTGTAGTATGCTGGTCTGATAAGATTTGGAATGTGTAAGATATATGCTTGTGTATTATATTGTTGTGGTTGTACTTTTGTTGCTTGAATTGTTGCATGGGTACATATGGGTATAATTTGTTATTTTTGAATTTGATACGGTGATTGTTGACTGTGATGGAGTGTGATGAGAAAGGACTTGAGTAAAGGTTTAAAGTTTACATCATGTAGGAAGAAAGCGTATAACTCGGTACTGGTTAAGGTTTTGTTAGGGGAAGTGAGGAGTTAAAATTGGGGAATTAGGGTTAGGGGTTCTGGTAATATAGTGGGATAGTAGAGGCAAGTTAATTTCGACTTGTTAAGCTAAGAAAATTGAACTAAAGCTCTCTAGGATATGTATATCGGGAGTTGACTCTTTAAGTTAGGGAATGGGTAAATTAGAGACAAACACTATCCTAGATCACTTTAAAATCATCCTAAGAATGTATAAAACCAGTTAGACAAGTTTATATAGGTCCCTATCACGAGTTAGAAGTGTTAGAAGTTAGGTTGGAGGGTTGGAAATGGGTTGAAGGGGTGTGAACTGCGAAATTATTCAGAATCGCGTGCTGCAGAGTCTGCAGATTCACACAGCGCACCATGAGGGTGCGTTGAGCGAAATTTCCTGGGCCTCCCTCGCTTCTTAATTCGCACAGCGCACCAGGAAGGTTGGGCTGAGCGAATTTTGTGCGGTGGATTGAGTGTTTTTTATGTTTTTGACGTTTTGGGAGTTCCGGATGTCCATTTTGGACGTTCTTTAGGTCGTTCTAGGGGTTTTTGACCCTTCTGGAGCCATTGGTGAGGGTCTCCAAGCTGTTTGAATTACTTAAGTATTGGAAATTAAAGGTTATAAAGAAATTTTTGTTAACAAGTGATATTTCTGCGAAAATATGTAATGTCTGTGTATGTATGAGTTGTTTTTATGACATGACTAAAGAGTGTCTTGTATGTGTACATGTATATAGCTTGTGTGGTTAGGAGAGAATACGATTGTGAAGTGTGGTTGGTTTATAACTCAAAAGTATGTGAATTGGGAAGGAATCAAACATAAATTCTAATGTGTTGATGATGGTAAATATAGAACCTCTCGGCGAGATTCTTAGTGTTTAGAATGAGAGTATGGGAAGCTCAGTCTTGGGGGTCATCCTGACGCTCCAATGGTCAATCAAGCTCATCTAGAGAGATTGAACCATGTGGTGAGGAGTAGCAGGAGGTCTTAGTCTTGGGGGCTCCTAGTATGTCTCAAGGGGCCGAACAGGCTAACTTCGTGAGTGTGACAGGGTGGGTAACCCAAGCTTCATAAGTCACCACGGGTGCAAGACCCGCCATAGCTCGACTTTCATTCTAAGTCCGGACGAGTCAAGTCTAGAATATAACATGTATAGGATATGTGTTTTATCTCCTTGATATGTTGCATGTTTTATATATACAATTAGCTCACCCTTGCAATTGTTTGTTTGTTGTGTTGTGCTATGTTGTGTGTGTTGCCCTGTTGCGATGATCATCTATTTTGGATGTGAGCAGAGGAAGGAGAGACCTCCCTGGAACATGTGTTGGAGGAGAATGAGGATGTTGCAGCTTAGTTTCACTAGGATCTTTTCCAGCTTCGCTCCTTAGGACTAGTTTATTCCTTAGTGTTCTTTTGGAAACACTTTCTGCTTGTTTATTTTAAAATTACTCTCTAGTACTTGAGTTTTAAATTCTCAGTACTATTTTAAGGATAACTGTAATCCTATACACTTTAATTACTTGTGATTGTTTTCCCTTATTATAATTGATGACGTCTAGACTATATATATGCATGTCGTATATTATTGGGATGTCACAATAAAAGCTTATTAGAAGTACAAGATTTATGTATAAGTTAATAAACAACAGGTCAGACTAAAAAAAGAAAGTCAATTAGTTGTTATTTAACCATCCCAAACTTTCAAACCTACGTACAAGTATTTTATTGAGAAAAAAAGTTGTTCTAAAATTAGTCCTAAATTCTTAATTTTGATCAAACTAAGTGCGTTTAATTTACTTGATTTGACTTGTTGAGTGATGAATACGAACAAATGAGTGGAATTAGAATGATACTTTACATATTAACGAGCCCATCACGATTCTTTAAATTCTCTTAAACCACGAATACGTGTTCTCTAAGCCATTTAGGTGCTTACGAAATCAAAGTTAA
This sequence comes from Vigna reflexopilosa, assembly GCA_027742785.1. Classification (NCBI taxonomy): domain Eukaryota; kingdom Viridiplantae; phylum Streptophyta; class Magnoliopsida; order Fabales; family Fabaceae; genus Vigna; species Vigna reflexopilosa. The sequence continues at coordinate 26,160,176 of CM050917.1, read as the reverse complement.
CCTTACGAACACAATTATTGAGTAAAATTTAAAGATAAAGAAGTTGTTGAAAACTGATCCACCATAGCCGAATAAATAGGCAAAGTGAAAAAGAACAGTGATTTTATTAGAAAAAGCCAAGATCATGCTATAAGCCGGTTGCAGAGTTTATATACAAAGTAGCACTTTGCAAAACACACGCCTCTAATTCAGTTTCCTCTGTTTTTGTTCTTGGGCACGGTGACCATCAGCTTCCCGCCGCTGCACACGGCGGTCACCATCTCCGGTTGGGTCCCCGGTGGAAGCCGGAACCGCCAGAGACCAACGCCTAGAGAACTGTACTGCCGCTGACCCGCGACCGCCACATCAGTGCCGTCCATCCTCTTGATCACGATTTTGGTTATCCCCGGGAGAATCTCGATGGCCAGAGCTCGCACGCCACCGGCGTTGCATGAGGCGACGAAGCGAAAAAAGTGCGGCGTTTCTTCGACGAAAACGTCGTCGGTGGAGGAGCAAGGAAGCTCTAGTATTTTGGAGAAGACGTGGGGAAGTCTCAATAGCTTCTTGGTCGGCGGCGATGAAACGACACCGCGCTGGGAACGTTTTTCTGCGAAGGGTTTGAGCGTCTTGGCGAACATAGTATGAAAATGGAGGGAGAAATTGTTATTGATAGAGAATGGGAATTAATGTATATATAGGGAGTTGAAAAGGATGGTGTATGAAGGAGGAATCGTTAAAAGGTTTGTGGGGAAAGGAAAGGAATAGAATCTCTCTTCGTTTTGTCTTGGGATATTGAAATCTTACATAGCATTCCTAATCCCATTGTTCATCTTTATCATCTCTTTCACGACATGACCATTTCTTCGTTATTTAACACCATAGAAGAATACCTGAGAATAATGCACTTATTATAATATTGTTTGTTTAAATGGTTGATTCCTATAGCAAATTAGCATACTTTTGTCAGTAATGATGCATGACATACTTTTCCATTTGATATAAATTATAAGAATAAAATAATTATAAAAATATAAATTTTATATTTTTTAAAAGTAAAAAATAATATAAAAAATTTATATCATTCAAATAATATTTTTTTACTTGTTATTATTATTGTTTGGCAGAACATAAGATAAAAAGATGCCCATCCAAATCGAATAGAGTCAGTGAGACTCCACTTTTGAGTGTGCCTCTCTTGGCCATTCAAACCCATACAAAGCTCAGCCACACTTTTATAGACATTCGTATCCAACTCAACTTCTCTATTTTCTGTAACACTTTGACATTCTTTTTATGTTATTTAATTTAGTTTAGGTCCAAGCCTCTCTCTCTGCAGTTTTCTTCCCTTTTTTACTTTCCTTTTCTTTTCTACTTTTTCATTTCAGTTTATAGACAACTTTTCTTTTTTTTACGAGATCAACGTACTAAGAATGATGATATAGAATTGCATCAAACTTTCTTAAAGACAGTGTTAGACTATGGAGGGGTCTTTTTACCCACCAGGTGTATTTTGTTTTTTAAATCATAATAGATTTTTTTTATTTATTTAAGGTTTTGATGTAAGTCGTGATATGATGAAGGCAGTTTATTGAAAATGGGCCAAACTTAAAACCAACGCTGGCCCAAAAGCACACTGACCCAATAAGCCTAAAATGTTTCCTTTGTCTCGAGACCTCTACTGTCATAAGTTAGATGAGTCTGAAAAGTGGAGAAACTTGAGAGAGGAGAGAAAGAGCACACTCGGTCTTCATGAAGCTTTTACTGCTGGTCAAGATGCGATGTTTGGAGGGTGAAAAAACAGAAAAAATATGAAGGGAAAAGAGAAGCAGAGAAGCGATTATGGAGGTAAGTAAAAGAAAGAACTTTTATTTTCTATGTTTCAAAAATTACAAGGGTTGCAAGTGTGGAAAACTCTATTTATAGAGTTCGATACCGGGAAGGGGAAATAATAATACAAAAGAAAAACAAACTAACAGAAAATGGGTATGATTACTTAATTTTTACAGTAATCTACCGAACATCTAGTTTCAATAGCCTCCTCTCAAGCTAGATGATGTATAGTTACTAATCCAAGCTTGGGTACGATGAATCTGAACCGGACGCGATGAGGAAACTTGGTAAAAATGTCAGCTAGCTGCTCATCCAAACGAACGGGAAGAAGACGCAGAAGATTCGCCTGTACCTTTTCACGAACAACGTGGCAATCAAGCTCTATATGCTTGGTTCTTTCGTGAAAGCTCTGATTATGAGCTATGTGTCTGGCCGATTTATTGTCGCAGTACAAAGCTGGAGTTCCATCTTCCAAAACCTGTAGGTCGCCCAATAGATATTGAATCCACTGTATCTCGCACATAGTAGCTGCTAGAGCTCGATACTCTGCTTCAGTGGAAGACCTAGAAACAATGATCTGTTTCTTGGATTTCCACGAAACAAGGGATGGTCCAAGGAAGACACAAAATCCTGTAGTAGATCTCCTGGTATTGGGACAGGTTGCCCAATCTAAATCATTGAAGGCTTTTAGGTGTATAAGAGAATCAGCAGAAAAGAATAATCCTTCTGAGGGTCTAGATTTTATGTACCTAAGAACATGTTGAACAGCCCGATAATGGTAATTAGTTGAAGATTGCATGAATTGACTTAATAAGTTAATGGAAAAACACAAATCAGGTCTAGTGTTAGTGAGATAAAGAAACTTCCCTATTAGTCTTCGATATGAGCTTGGATCTCTCAAGTAATTGTCCATTTTGTACAGTGAACTCATACCACTTAGAAAAGGGGTTGAGCAAGGTTTGCAACCCTGCATTCCTGTGTCCTTTAGAATGTCTAGGGCATATTTTCTCTGAGAGAGGTGAATTCCTTTCTTAGATCTTGCTACCTCCAGGCCAAGGAAATATTTAAGTTCTCCTAGATTCTTTATTCTAAATTTGTTGTTCAAGAGACTCTTTATGTGGTTTATCTCTAACATGGAGTTCCCTGCCAATATGATGTCCTCTACGTAAACAAGTAGAGTTGTGAAACTAGTAGAATTTCTCTTGATAAAAAGAGAATGGTCAGACTTTGATTATATATAATCAACAAAAATGAGGAAAGCGGACAGTTTTTCAAACCACTGCCTACTAGCTTGCTTTAAACCATACAATGACTTAGTGAGTCTACAAACTTGACCATCTTTATGCACTTTAAGGCCAGGTGGTGGCTCCATGTAGACTTCTTCATTTAGATCTCCATGTAGGAAAGCATTATCTACATCAAGTTGATGTAGAATCCAATTTTTGGAGGCCGCTAGGGCAATGAGTAATCTAACTATAGTCAGTTTGGCAACAGGAGAGAAAGTCTCTAAATAGTCTATTCCCTCTTGCTGAGTATAACCCTTAGCTACTAGGCGAGCCTTATACCTTTCAATACTGCCATCAGCCTTATATTTAATCTTATACACCCATCTACACCCGATTGCAGTTTTCCCTGGAGGAAGACAAGTAAAAGCCCAAGTTTTGTTGTCCTGCAAGGCTTTGATTTCTGCTTGCATTGCCTCTGCCCATTCACACACATCTTTTGCTCGTTATAGGAGTGGGGTTCAGTGTTGGCAGTGATAGCCATAGTAAACCTTAAATGTTTTTCTGTTAGAAAGTCACAAGAAAGTAGGTCAGAAATGGGATATGGAGTTTTAAGACTGTTTTTCATAGACATGGAATGATTAACCTGGTGAATGTAGTCACTTATATATTCTGGAGGTTTTATGACCCTGTCAGATCTCCTACATCCGTTGTTTTCCATATTTCCATCAGCCTCATTGTCATTGTTGTCTCCACCAGTGGTGCCTTGCTGTATTTCCTTTTCAACTAAATCTTCATCGTCATTTGGGCTAGAACTTTCCAGAGGGTCATTGAGGAAGGCGGTTCTGTCACCTTCTTGGTGATTCACTTTAGTATAGTCTTGTTGATTCTTCCAGGGAAAAATGTCTTCATAAAAGACAACATTCCTGCTTATGAACAACTCTCTAGTGTTGATGTCAAGGATAATATAGCCCTTGACTCCACTCTTATAGCCAAGAAAAATTCCCTTCCTAGCTCTAGGGTCCAACTTATTCCTGCCATTTTCAAGGGTGGAAGCAAAACAGAGACATCCAAAGACCTTCAAATTCAAATAAGTTGGAGGAACATTATAGATAAAATCATGGGGGGTTTTGTTCTTAATAATGGGGGCAGGCAGCCTGTTTATGAGATATACAGCATGACTAATAGCATAAGACCAATAGGCCTTCGACACATTAGACTGAAACATAAGACTACGGGTCACATTAAGGATGTGTTGGTGCTTACGCTCCACAACAGAATTCTGTTCAGGAGTTTCAACACAACTAGTTTGGTGATTGATGCCATACAAGTCATACAAGCTTCCACAGTTAAACTCGGGTCCATTGTCAAACCTAACAATTTTAATCATCTTACCAAATTGATTCTTAATTTTGACAATAAAATTCTCTAGTAAACTTCTAGTCTAACCCTTATTATTCATTAAGAAGACCCATGTATGTCTGCTATGATCATCAACAATGGTAAGAAAATATTTATGACCATGAATAGAAGGAATAGAAAAAGGGCCCCAAATATCACAGTGAACCAGATCAAAACACTTAGCAGATAAATAAACACTTTTAGGAAAAGACAATCTATGTTGCTTAGCATAATGGCAAACATCACAAACAGTATTATGATCTATTGAAACGTAGGGAAAGTGTTCACATATATGTTTTACAGCACTGTTTCCAGGATGGCCTAATCTATAATGCCACAAATTTACATCTTCATGTTTGAAAGAAAAAATAGATTTTGAAACGAAATTCTTGTCAGCATCAGGAAAAGCCTGTAGGTAATAAAGCCCGTTGTGAGGGTTAGCACACCCAATCATCTTCAATGTAGAATTCTCCCTTATGTGGCAAATCTCAGAGGAAAAAGTCAGACTGTAATTCAAGTCCTTTGTAAGGCTTTGAACAAAGACTAAATTGAAGGAAAAATTAGGGATATATAAAACATTGAAAATCACAAAATCCTTAGAAAATTGTACTGTTCCAGCATGCTTAGCAGTGATAACAGAGTTATTAGGCAGTCTAACAGTTATGGGTTTGATTTTATAGAAGGTAACAAAATTTCTTTTCTCATGGGTCACATGATCTGTGGCCCCTATATCAATAATCCAGGAAAGGGTACCTAGTTTGTCATCTTGGTCATTTCTTTGCATTTGATTGACCTTATGTGTGGGTTCATCAGCTTTCTCAATCATTTTGAGGAGCTTTTCCATTTGCTCTGGCGTTAATGCGTTGAAGGCAGTGCTGGTGCCCCCTTGTTGAACAATTCCCTATCCAGAATTGCTCTGGCAAACATTGGCTGAATTCCAGCCTCCCCTTTTATCTTGACTGTTGTCAGTCTTTTTGTACCAAAGTGGGTAGCCATGTTTAGAGTAACACTCATCCACTGTATGATTCATCTTGTTGCAATAGGAACACTATTTACCATAGTTAGCATTTCTTCCTCTGCCTCTTCCCTGGCCATAAGTCCATGCACCACGACCTTGATTTCTAAAACTTTGATCTGCCTTCCAGTTGTTGCTTTTGTCAGCAGTATTTGCCAGTATTCTTGTTGTTTCTGCAGACTGATTGTGGGCAGCAGTGCCAGTATCAGCTCTTTCTTGTCTCTATTGTTGCATAATGAGGGGGAAAACTTTATTAATATTTGGTAGAGGTTCCATCAGGAGAATCTGGGTTCGGATAGTATTATAGGTGTCGTTTAAACCTTTCAAGAAGCATATCACGTGTTCTATTTCTCTGTATTTCAGAGAGATCTTTGCAGACTCACAGCTGCAAGGTATTTTGCAAGTGTAATTGGGTATAGGCCTGAGGGATTCCAATTCTTCCTAGAGAATTTTTAGATCAGTAAAGAATTGATTAACACTTCTTTCTCCTTGTTTGATTGAATGGATATCTTGGAGAAGATCAGAAATCTTAAAGCAATCTCCTTTACAAAATCTCTCTTTTAATTCTTCCCACAATTCTTTGGCTTCTTCAACATATATCACGCTTTCTGCAATCTATGGAGAAAGTGTTTTTATAATCCATGAAAGTACCATCATATTACATCTTTCCCATGCATCAAATAAGGCTTCATTTCTTTTGGGTTTCTTGATGGACCCATCAATGAATTTTATCTTGTTTTTGGAGAGAAGAGCTCTTCTCATGCTTTTGCTCCAAGAAGAGTAATTAGTCTCACTTAGGACTTGAGAGATGAGGGTTAGGCTTGGATTTTCCCCAGGGTGTAAGTAGAAGGGGCTGACAGGATTGGCAGTTTGGTCTGTCTGATCCATCGTGAAGGTTGAAGGCAAGAACGAGTTCAAGAAAACAAACAAGAAGTATCAAGAACGAGACCTGGGCAGCGGAAACAGAGTGGGTATTGAACATGCTCTTGATACCATATTGAAAATGGGCCAAACTTAAAACCAACGCTGGCCCAAAAGCACACAGACCCAATAAGCCGAAAATATCTCCTTTGTTTGTAGACCTCTACTGTCAGAAGTTAGGTGAGTCTGAAAAGTGGAGAAACTCGATAGAGGAGAGGAAAAGCACACTCGGTCTTCATGAAGCTTCTACCGCTGGTCAAGATGCGATTCTTGGAGGGTGAAGAAACAGAGAAAAGATGAAGGAAAAAGAGAAACAGAGAAGCGATTATGGAGGTAAGTAAAAGAAAGAACTTTTATTTTCTGTGTTTCAAAAATTACAAGGGTTGCGAATGTGGAAAACTCTATTTATAGAGTTCGATACCAAGAAGGAGAAGTAATAATAAAAAAAAACTAACTAACAAAAAAATGGATATGATTACTGTATTTTTGTAGTAATCTACGGAACATCTAGTTTCAATAGAGTTCATTAGTAATAGTCATGGAATATAGTAGTGATTTCCATATAAAAGCAGAAATCGTGTTCTAAGATTACATTTTTCTTACTGAAGTCTTGGGCACTTAAGACAATTTTTTTTTTTTTTTCATCAGAAATTATATGTTATGACTTGTAACATGAAATTGTAGCCAATGGTAACGATTTTTAATTGATAATTTTTAATTGATAATTTTCAATTGAAAGTCATGATCTAAGAATATCTCTTCTGTCATTGAAGTTGCGTTGTTTTTTTTTTTTAAATAAGGATTTGTTTTTTTAAAGAATTAAAGGAGAAAAATGTAGTGGATGAAGGTAGAGTATGAAATGGATAAAATTTATAATTTATTGGAGTAAAAAATATATAAAACAATAATTATTTTTGTAGGTATTATACTGTTCATTTAAATAATTATATAATTTAAGTTTGATTTAAGTATTATTAATATTAAAGAGATATTTATCTTTGAAAAAAAATAGTAAAAAGGAACTTTAATAAATATATTAATTGCAATTGTTGAAAATTACAAATGATAGAAATTTTATAACTAAAATAGACAATTTCCTTTGTTATACAAGAAGATCACGATGTGACATGGACTCTTATAAATAAATGTTTTTTTAAGTACATGTAATAAAACAATTTTTCTATAAATTTACATTATTATTTTATATTATTCTATGAATTAAAATTGTTTTTTAATTATACGTATATTCATGCTCATAATATATTATTCCCTTTAATTCTTTAAAAAAACAATAACAAAGTATCTGATTAATAAATCTTTATTTTTAAAAGAAAAAAAAACAGAATGACTTTCATACCAAAAAATATATGTTCTTAAATCACAACTTTCATTTAGAAATTAATAATTGAAAATCGTTCTCAGCCACGACTTCATCTTACAAATTGTAACACAACTTCTTATGCAAAAAAAAAAATAAAAATTGGAATTTGTACTTAGTACCTACGATTTTATTAAGAAAAGCATGACTTTAAGACAATTTCTCTTTTTCTATAGATGTCATCACTATAGTCTATGAATTATACTTTGATTATAATAAAATCACTTCCTCGTATGACTGCTTACACTAAAACATGTGACGAAAAGAAATTGTCCTTCCATATTTTCAATAGCTTGTTTTGAAAAACTAATTTTAAAATATATTTCATACGTTCTAAAAACCTTGTCTCATAAATCTATTTCAAAAATTTTATTATGAAAATTTTGTTTTAAAAATTATATTTCTGAAATTATATTATACAAATTTTAGAAAGCTTGTTTTGAAAGATTTTCAGAATAAATAATTCGGAAGTCACCTTTACTAAAAATCAAATAATTGTTTTAAAAATATTGCGGTGTAGATAGAAATTATTGAGGTTTAGGAAGGAAGTGTCAATTTTTCCATCTACATCTCCCAATTATATGTGAATATCGAGTAGGTTTTATCTTCATGTACCCCTATTATTACTACCTACACTCGATACTAAAAAGAAAAATATTAAAATATCCTTTTTCATTGAAGAAGAGTAGAGAAAGCTTGTTCCAGAAAAAGCTGTTTCTAGAAAATGCATTATGGAATCTATCATTTATGTTATGGAAATCTTGCTGGAAAAAAATTTGTTCCACAAACCTTGTTCCATAACAGATTTCCTCTGTCTTCTTTCTAAAAGTTCGTTTTGGAATGTATAATATACATCTGTAAAAACTTGTATTAAAAACTATATTCTAAAAAATCGTTTCAAAATGTATTATATATATTACAAAAGCCTGATTCTCGAAATCCAAAATTCTATTTACAAATTGCATTCCAAAAAATCATGTTCTAGAAATTTTGTTTCCAAAATAAGCCCCCATCACGAGGCTAGACCCTAGCCCATATGGGTTGGGGCCAAAAAAGCCCACAGAACCAAAAAAGTTCTTTATTAAAAAAGCTCACAGGGCTAAAAAGCTCTAAAGCCCTATGGGTTAGGGCTAGTCCATGGGCTTCCTTTTAACCAAATTTAATGTGCTGCAAATTAGAAATGATACTGCAAATTATCTTGGGAGATGCCTTACTCTTGACTTAAGCCACTGTTTCTGATATTCTGACTCAAGCCACTATAATAATGTTATAGTTCCACTATTATCTGCATCGATCATCTTAAATAACTCCTTCACACCAACAATTTCTTCCTCAGAGCGCCTCTCCGCAATAACCTTTAAAGCATACAATATTGTAAATATCACGGTATCAAGATTTGACGTGGAATACTAGGAAATGAATTTCAACTTCCCATTCAAGACGAGTTTCTGATAGAATTAGAAAATCAAGCCATTAAGTCAAAGCTGAAACACTTGAAAAATATTTAATACTCAAACTAAGCAACACAACTATGACCCAAGGTCGGGAAGAAAGTGACAGCAATTCATTTGTGTTTATTTATGACAATTCAACTAAAGCACAACATAAAAAATTGGCATTCATAAAAAAGAAAATCAGAAAAAAAAGGACGTAAAGAAACAGTTTTAGATAATAATCATCCCAAATGTAAAACAAGGTCACGTTCCTTCAGAACTCAAACCCTCCAAGCCACATCTTCCAATTATAAGGTTAATACATGAAAAATAATACAACTGTATCAGGTTGAGGATGTCTTTGGTCCATATCGAACACACACATAGGATAATAGAGTTCATATTCATAACAGAGAACCAAAACTAACAGAAAATAAAAGAAAAAATCAGACTTCATGTGAATGAAATTTATCTAACTGATGACAGTTGCTCATAAAAGACATTAGCATCCACCCAGTATATCGGTTCTTGGTTCTAATGTATGTATAATATGCCATTGCTCTTGCTTTGTTGATAAGGGTGGTTAATAGTCTAAGGAAGAGTTAATATTTATTTAATGTGTTTTTAACAACAGTACAACGTGGACATATAAAAAGGCATTGATCATATTCACTGTAAAAAATTCTTCAAATTCAAAATTTGTAATGTTCCCTATGGGATTCTTTGAGAGAATCTAATGCCTATCGAAACAGGTTGCATTCCTGCAGGCAAAAACACACTCATAAAGAATAACCTGCAAACAAAAATAAACTAAACCAACATTAATATATTTCACACCAGTAACAGACAAAATACAGGATAACACTAACTGATTCAAAAATTAATGAATAAACAATAACAGAACCATATGCTGATATTACACATTACTCTTGAGAATATACAATTCAAAACACAATAAATGAGAAACAACTACACATACATTAGGAGATACAACAAATATAACACAAATAACCAAACGCCTATATATTTAACAATTATATGACAGGAATATATAATAATTTTCATGTAAAGTAATGGAGAACACTATGACTTGCTTGAATAAAAATAGAAATACAAGACTAAGCTAAAGTTGAACGCTATTTTAACATGATTATTTAATCTTCCTTCGTACATGTTGCATAAATTATCTACACTAGTGGCTTGCTTTAGTAGATAAGCTACTTCCTCTGCAATATTAACTTCTCTGCAATCCAAAGAAGGCCCAACATACAAGTACACATGTCATCACTCATAATAATACTAATCTATGAGGACAAAATAAAACAATCGACAACAACAATTGAATAATACCATAATCTTTTTCATCTCCCATAAATCTCTTTCTGATCTTTCATTCACCCTTTTCATAATGCAAAAAAAAAACATGCCCATTCCTCTCTTTGCATTTTATTAACAGTTGCTTTGTCTTAGTACTAGTATTTAGAAAATGAAAGAGAAAAGACAAGAAATTAAAAGCGGAACTTGCATTCTTGATGGAAAATTTTAAACTATGCTTTCAGAGAGGGTGTTGAACCAATTTGATGAAAAGGGCACTGTCTTAAAATTGGACCATGTTGTGTACATTTCTGGGCACATATGATGCATGCATGATGTAAGCCAAAGGTCCAATAACTTCACTTTTGCAATCATAGAGGGAATCCATAACCAGAAGCACAAAAGTTAACTTAGTGAAATGAATGATATGAAGTTATTATGTGATTCCAATAGAAACTAGCAAAAAGCTTATACCTTTATTTTCATAAGGTGGGGTTGGTGTGGGGTTTGTTGGGGCCTTCTTGCATGGAATCCATGGATTTGAAGTGAACCCAAGAGTAGGGTGAAGTGGTGATGGAGTTATTGATAAGACGAGGGAGAGGGAAGGAGCGGAGGCTTTGGATTCCGGTGCGGTAGCGTTTGCAGAGTTTTTCCATGTTGTGGCGGCACTAGACGATGGTTTTGGCAGTGGTAGAAGCGTTGGGACACTGGGCAGTGACGACATCGGCGACTTCTTGCCAATGGGTGGCTTTGAGGTTAGTGCGGTCGAGGAAGTACCACTTGTTGCGGTAGGCGTCGATGAGGGCCGAGGCTTCCTCCAGGGTCCAGCATGACGGGGGAGACGGTGAGAGGACGTGGAGGGAGGAGCGGCGAGAGACAGGGGGGGCCATCATGTGCTGAGTGAAGTGGTTGTTGAAGAAATTGGGGTTAGGGGGCTAACCCGGCCCTACTTCATTCCCAACCCATCTGAAGGGGGCTTTGAGGGCCAGGGGCTTTGAGGGCCAGGGGCTTTAAAATAGCCCCTAAGGTGTGGGTCAACAAAAATAAGGCTAATTATAAATTGGGCCAGGGTTAGCCCTGGGGCTTAAAAATTAACTGACAGCTCTAGTTTGAGTATTAAATCTTTTTCAAGAGTTTTAGCTTTGACCTAATGACTTGATTTTCTAATTCTGTCAGAAACTCGTCTTGAATGGGAAGTTGAAATCCATTTCCTAGTATTCCACGTCAAATCCTGATACCGTGATATTTACAATTTTGTATGCTTTAAAGGTTATTGCGGATAGGCTCTCTGAGGAAGAAATTGGTGGTCTGAAGGAGTTATTTAAGATGATCAATGGATATAATAGTGGAACTATAACATTATTATAGTGGCTTGAGTCAGAATATCAGAAACAATGGCTTAAGTCAAGAGTAAGGCATCTCCCAAGATAATTTGCAGCACCATTTCTAATTTGCAGCACATTAAATTTGGTTAAAAGGAAGCCCATGGGCTAGCCCTAACCCATAGGGCTTTAGGGCTATTTAGTCCTGTGGGGTTTTTTAATAAAGGACTTTTTTGGCCCTGTGGGCTTTTTTGGCCCCAACCCATGTGGGCTAGGGCCTAGCCCCATGATGGGGGCTTATTTGACAGCTCTAACTCAAACTATGCAACACAACTATGGCCCAAGGTTGGGAAGAAAGTGACAGCAATTCATTTGTGTTTATTTATGATAATTCAACCAAAGGACAACATAAAAAATTAGCATTCATAAAAAAGAAAATCAGAAAAAAAAGGACGTAAAGAAACAATTTTAGATAATAATCATGCCAAATGTAAAACAAGGTCACGTTCCTTCAGAACTGAAACCCTGCAAGCCACATCTTCCAATTTTAAGGTAAATGCATGAAAAACAATACAACTGTGTCAGGTTGAGGATGTCTTTGGTCCATATCGAACACACGCATAGGATAATGGAGTTCATATTCATAACAGAGAACCAAAACTAATAGAAAATAAAAAAAAAAAATCAGACTTCATGTGAATGAAATTCATCTAACTTATGACAGCTGCTGATAAAAGACATTAGCCTCCACCAGTATATCAGTTCCTGGTTCTAATGTATGTATAATAAGCCCTTGCTCTTGCTTTGCTGATAAGGGTGGTTAAGAGCCTGAGGAAGAGTTAATCTTTATTTAATGTGTTTTTAACAACAGTACAACGTGGACATATAAAAAGGCATTGATCATATTCACTGTAAAAAAATTCTTCAAATTCAAAATTTGTAATGTTCCCTATGGGGATTCTTTGAGAGAATCAAATGCCTATCAAAACAGGTTGCATTCCTGCAGGCAAAAACACACTCATAAAGAATAACCTGCAAACAAGAATAAACTAAACCAACTTTATTATACTTCACACCAGTAACAGACAAAATACAGGATAACACTAACTGATTCAAAAATTAATGAATAAACAATAACAGAACCATATGCTGATATTACACATTACTCTTGAGAATATACAATTCAGAACACAATAAATGAGAAACAGCTACACATACATTAGGAGATGCAGCAAACATAACACAAATAACCAAACACCTATATATTTAACAATTATATGACAGGAATATATAATAATTTTCATGTAAAGTAAGGGAGAACACTAAGACTTGCTTGAATAAAAATAGAAATACAAGACTAAGCTAAAGCTGAACGCTATTTTAACATGATTATTTAATCTTCCTTCGTACATGTTGCATAGATTATCTACACTAGTGGCTTGCCTTAGTAGATAATCTACTTCCTCTGCAATATTAACTTCTCTGCAATCCAAAGAAGGCCCAACATACAAGTACACATGTCATCACTCATAATAATACTAATCTATGAGGACAAAATAAAACAATCGACAACAACAATTGAATAATACCATAATCTTTTTCATCTCCCATAAATCTCTCTCTCATTTTTCATTCACCCTTTTCATAATCCAAAAAAACATGCTCATTCCTCTCTTTTCATTTTATTAACAGCTGCTTTGTCTTAGTGCTAGTATTTAGAAAATGAAAGAGAAAAGACAAGAAAGTAAAAGGGGAACTTGCATTCTTGATGGAAAATTTTAAACTATGCTTTCAGAGAGGGTGTTGAACCAATTTGATGAAAAGGGCACTGTCTTAAAATTGGACCATGTTGTGTACATTTCCGGGCACATATGATGCATGCATGATGTAAGCCAAAGGTCCAATAACTTCACTTTTGCAATCATAGAGGGAATCCATAACCAGAAGCACAAAAGTTAACTTAGTGAAATGAATGATATGAAGTTATTATGTGATTCCAATAGAAACTAGCAAAAAACTTATACCTTTATTTTCAGAAGGTGGGGTTGGTGTGTGGTTTGTTGGGGCCTTCTTCCATGGAATCCATGGATTTGAAGTGAACCCAGGAGTAGGGTGAAGTGGTGATGGAGTTATTGATGAGGCGAGGGAGAGGGAGGGAGCGGAGGGGTTGGATTCCGGTGTGGTAGCGTTTGCAGAGTTTTTCCATTTTGTGGTGGCACTAGACGACAGTTGTGGCAGTGGTGGAAGCGTTGGGACATTGGGCAGTGACGGCATCGGCGACTTCTTGCCAGTGGGTGGCTTTGAGGTTGGTGTGGCCGAGGAAGTACCACTTGTTGCGGTATGCGTCAATGAGGGTCGAGGCTTCCTCCGGGATCCATCATGGCGGGGGAGACGGCGAGAGGAGCTAGAGGGAGGAGCGGCGAGAGTCAAGGGGTGGCAGTCATGTGCTGAGTGAAGTGGTTGTTGAAGAAGTTGGGACTAACGGGCTAACCCGGCCCTACTTCATACCCAATCCATCTGAAGGGGGCTTTGGAGCCAGGGGCTTTAAAACAGCCCCTAAGGTGTGGGTCAACAAAAATAAGGCTAATTATAAATTGGGCCAGGATTAGCCCTGGGACTTAAAAATTAACTCAGAGCTCTACATAGAGTGATAAATATTTCTCACATTTGAATATTATTTATTGGATGAATTAATTTTTTAGTAAAATGCAGCATCGTTTTAACGTTTTAATCTTTCAAATGTTTTAATTAAAAGGAATAGTTTTAAGCAAATAGAATGAATAATGAAATGCAAAGTTTGTACTGTAATTGAAAGGAGGTTTCTTTGTGAAATCAAAAAATTGGTCAGTATTTTTTTTTCTTAAAATAATCTAATTGAGACATTTGAAACTTTTTAAAAACAAAGACTAACTTCAAACTTTTCACCAAAGTAAAGATCAAGCAAGTAATTAAGTATTTTTTTTTAAGATATGTAAAGCTTGATTTTTCTCTTGTAACTAATCTTATTCGTAAGGTTTCGTTTTCTCTTATATATTATGTATTGTATATCAAAGGGGTTATACAACAATTCATACTTTCATTTTTTTAATATTTAAGATTTTTAATTATCTTTTCATATTTGATCCAAAAAAATTGCTTATATGGAAGAAGAAAAATTGTGTTAAATTACACAAATATCTTCTCATATTTAGACTTTACTCTCTTTTTTTCTTTTACCATCTATATTTCAATGGTTACACTATAAAAAAGAAAAAGTCAATGAATAATAATCATTAGAGTAAAAACTAATTAGTCATTATATTAATTAAGTTACACATTATTTTAAAAATTAAAAATTATTGACTTGTAAAATAGTCTTCATCATTACAAATATATATATATATATATATATATATATATATATATATAATTGGTTTGTAGATCAAGTCTAAATTAGTTTATAATATTAGCTACAAAATTTTTAACTACGGACTATTGTTAGATTTTTAAATTAGTTACTAAGGATATTAATTTATAATCTAAATAATTAATATTAAAAATCAATTCAAACTCTAATTTACAAACCAATAATAATTTTTTGTTAATAAATAGTAATTATCTTAAATATCAATAATTTTTAGTTTATAAAATAATATCTAACTTAATCAATATAATAATTAATTATTTTTTGTTTCTAAATTAACTATTATTTAATAATTTTATAGTATTGTTACCATGTCTTGGACCCTTCTAACATGTATTAAGACATCTTATTATTAAGGATGCAAAGTAGTAAAAAGCAAGAAAATAAATTCAAGAAAAATGTGTAACATTCCAAAAATATAGTATGAAACTATATTAATGAGTCATCACATAATAATAAAATAGAACAATTGTTGTAAAGAAAGTTAACTTACAGTTATCTTAAAATAACCAGAAATTTTGAAACTTTACAAGATTCCTAAGCTGGTACATAACGAGGTACAAGACCGAACAGTCTTATACTAAACATATAGATCTTCTCCTATAGTGCTTGTTCCAAAAAGAAACTCTTCTCCCTCTGCTCACATCCACAGGACGATCATTGCAAAGGAAAAATCGAACGAACAAACATGACAAGACAGAAAAGAAGGGTAAGCTAGTGTAATTTAATTGATCAAAGTAAACATTCAATTCAAACAAGTACATAACATGTAACAGCCGAAAACTTAAATCATGCAGTGACCGACCACTCAAACAGGAAATGACTGAACACATTAATACAAGCAAAGACCGACCACTTGATTTGACCATCCAGATCGTATGAATATGTAGCTTGAGGTCATTTTCGCACTCGAGTGGTGTAGTAACTGAAAAACCATCGGTTTCCACCCAAGGTTAGTCCATTATAACTCACCCAAGAACCTATGAGCTAGGACCTCCTGACATTCTCACGAAATGCCTTACCCATCTCTAATTGAGAATTGGTAATCATTAGAATTTTAGCATGAACTCCGTGGATTTCGCTGTCCATATTCATACTTTACCACCTTGATAACCAATACCGAGACATTCCTCCTTGGATTGCTCTTTCACATCCATATTACAAATATCAGACCATACTTTCACTTTGACACCATTATGATATTGCATACATAAGCCATCAAAGCAACTAGAACAATTAATTAAAATAGCACACTAGAATAAATATAAATATAGGTTGAACAGAAGTCACCAAACACATATGAACAAGATCGAACACCCTGTGAATGTTGGAGACTGAACAGTCTCTCACTACCTAAAGAACAGGACTGAACGGTCAATAATAGGTACTACTGAAGAGATGACCGAACACTATTAAGGACCGACCACTAGAGAGTACGGAGTACTAAAACATGATTGAATACTACTACTAGGCAGAGTACTAAGGTTGAACCCAACCCACTAAAGAAACTGAATACTAGTGTAGATCAAATCCTAGTAGAAGATCGAGCCCCACTAAGAGACCGAGTACTAGTACAAGACCAAGCACTACTAAGAGATCGAGCTCTAGTGTAAGACCGAATGGTACAACAGTATGACCAAATGGTATACTAGAACGAATACCAACACATAACCGAACGATCATTAATAGGTAAGGCCCATAAGAGGCCAAACACAAATAAGACAGAATCCTCAAATGAGACCGAACGGTCATTAACTAGTAAGGCTCCATAGAGACCGACACAGATAAGACCGAACACCAATACAAATAGAGTACTAGTGTAAGACCAAAAACCTAGACTACACTTGCTCATACTCTTCCCACTGACCAATTTCACTCCCAACCCCAAATTCTCAATTTCACCTACTCATTTCCTCAAAACCAAACGGTCAAACACTATGCAGAGGACTCCAACCAGACTCCAACCAGTTCACAGTTTCCAACATTTTCAATTTCAATCTAACATTCAATTTACACACATGCAACCATCCAAACAGTAATTTCAAACATGGAAAAATCACAATTAAATTAACCAGCTTCCCTTACCTCTTGACCTAACCGAACCACTTCTATCATTCTAGAAAATTGCTCACAATACCAGAAAATCCTAGGAACACCTATAGCTCACCAATTTGTGAGAAAAGACCAACCAAATGACCAAAAACGAAGTTAGAAAGGGGAAGAGAATACTGCTAAACACATGCAAACAACAAAGCTTTCTTGCATGTACCAAAATTTCCATAAATTCACAAGAATTTAAGGAACGCAACTTACCCACTCTAAGCATGAAATTGATCGGTGGAAAAGGAAACCCTTAACATATGGATCATCTATGAAGCTTCTGATCACCGATCAGATGAATCAACAATGAGTAATTTTTAGAGAGAAGGGAGAGGAAGGGTAGAAAATTCTGTTTTAGAGAGATATAAAGTTTAAAATAATGAGATGAGCTGTTTTGAAATTTCTATTTATATACTTAAATTATTTTAATATAAAACACTCGGTCCCTTTATTTTGAGACATCTGTCTACTCTCACACTTAATTTTCTAGGCTCTTACAAAATGCATATATCATATATCTTGTAAATGACTTATATAAGTTGATTTTTAATACAAGTATCTAAATTAGTCTCTTAGTTTTCAATAAAAATTGGAATTAGTCCTTCATCGAAATTTTAGACTAATTTAGTCCCCCATCTTTAGAACTGCGTAAATTTAGTTTCTCAATCATCTTTAGAACTACGTAATAATTTTAACCAAATTTTGTTAAGTTTATTTGAGGTTTTAAATTTGTTTATCAACTAACATGAAAAAAAATGTATTCAACAGTATAAACAACTCAAATGCTATTATGAAATGAGTTTGAAACATCAAATAAACTTAACAAAATTTGGTTAAAACGACTAAATCTATACATTTCTAAAATTGAAGGACTAAATTAGACTGAAGTTTCAAAGAGGGACTAATTCAAATTTTCACTGAAATTACGGAACCAAAAACGTATTTAACCCTTACATTAACTCAATGCTCTATTAATTCAAACACAACTTTGAAACCACTCTAAGAATTTTCCTGAGTTCTTAAAATCTTTTGATCTTTATAGATTTGATAAGAGGGTGTTGGTTGCGCTTCACTTCTACCATTAATAAACTCAATCTTTCTTTTGTAAACTTGATCTTTGACATAATGGGACATGACCTTAATGTGCTTTGACATCGCATAAGATGGAACTTGTTTCATTAATTTTAGAAAAATGATATTTTTTTAAAAAGAAGTAAAATAAAATCAAACTTAGAAAAAAAGGAAAGAAAAGCTTTTTGATACATGGGCTTCTATACCAAAACCCATTTTTACATTCAACCCACTATATTTCTATTCGCACCCCACCATAATCCTCTTCATGCCACGTTTCACTAGAAATGTCAATTTGGCCAAACCTTGATCCATGTGAGCTAGGAAAAAAAAACTCACTGAAAAAGCCTACGAGGCCAAAAAAGCCAACAAAAGCCTTATGGGTCAAGGCAAACCAAGGACTTTCTTCTTAAACATGAAAAAATTATAAATAATTTTAAATAAAATATTAAACCTTTGGGTTAGGCCGACATGTCTTCACCTTTAGCAAAATCAGTCGGAATTTGACTAAGGTTGACTTAGATGAATTTGCCAAAGTTCAGTTAGTGCTGACTTGAAAATTTTTTGGTTGTGACACACTCAGTTGAGTTAGGTTGAATTTCAGTCAACGCCAACTTGATCGAATTCGACCAAATTTCACTTAGGGTCGACGTGATCGAATTCGGTCAAGGTTGACTTTGCTGAATTTGGTCAAATTTTGGTCAGGTCGACTCGGCAGAGCCTGTTCAATTTGGTTGGGACAGACTCAATTTGTTGGGGCCTACTTGGTCGTATTTGGTCGAATTTCGACCATAACTAACTCTACTGAATTCAGCCAAATTTCTGTGAGAGCCGACTTAGCCAAATTTTGGTCGAGGGCATCTAAGTCAGTTTGGTTCGGCCAATCTTAACCTGTTTTTGGGCTAGCTCATCTTAACCATCAACTTGTGCTGACCTATCTTGACTTTCGACTTAAGCATACTCGTCTCAACCGTCGACCTGGGTCAGCTTGTCTTGACATTTGCTACGACCTACTCTCGTCCTTCGGCTTGGGTTGACCAATCTCGTCCTTTGGTTTAGGCTAGCTCATTTCGATCTTTAGCACAACCTAACCTATCTCGTCTATTGAGCTAGACCAATTGGTCTCAACCTTTTGTCTTAGGCAGCTCATTCCAATCTTCAGTTTGAGCGAGTTCATCTTATATTTTGGTCAAAAACTGTCCATCTTGACCTTCAACCTAAGTTTATTCGTCTTGACCTTTGACCCATGGCAGACTGAATCGATATATGACCCAGACTAAAAATATTTTGTTTTTAAGAATTAATTAAAGTTTTTTAAGAAGATTAAACTCGCGTTAAAGGTGATCTTAACTTACTTGATATGAAACTTTTAGAACTAAGGCTTTTTGTTACGCTTCGTGTAAGAACTACAGAAAAAAATAAAATAAAATAAAATAGTTTCTATATTTTGTGGTCTTGAATATTTATTTATGGTGTGTATTAGTATATAGAAAGTATAATGAAAGTTGTTAGACCCAAAATAATTATGATAAGATGTTTTATTTCAATTTGTTCCGCAAGTAATGAGAATTTATTGTTATATGATACTAGTTTAATGTTTAACTATTGAGTATATGATTTTAATACTTTATTTTAGTCTGTTAAATAACTAGGGTATATGTCAATATTTTATTAAGTTAGAATATACATCTAGTATATGATTTGTCTACAGTACAAATACTCATTATTTTGGCTAATAACATCTTTCTTTTCTCTTGTCTATAATGAAACTTTGTCTTCTTTCCCCCTCACACCTATACTCATTTCTTTCCACTGTGGCAACTTTGAAGTTTTGACTCCAATCCAAACTTCTGCCCAATGAAATCAAATAGGATAAAACCTACAAAAGTTTGAAGTGATATTGTGGGAAACATCAAGAGTAGATTAAGGGAGGATGGTCTCTTTGCGGTAGGAAACATCCACACTAAGGTTGTTGGTTTTCTAGGATAAATACGTTGGTTCCTTGCCTTAATAAAACTCAAGAAAAAAATTAAAACTTAGGAGAGAAGTGATGTTGGTTTGAGAAAGGAAGAAAAAGGTGTACAAAGTAGAGAAGCTGGACAAACTCAGTGTAGATCTAGACGTTTGGAGTTACTGGATTTGAGGTAGGGGGAAATAATCTTTTATTATACATGATAATCATATATTTTATGATCATGAATATGAACTATGAATATGTTAAATTTTTGGTAATGGTATATATTTATCTACTTATG
Source organism: Vigna reflexopilosa (assembly GCA_027742785.1). Taxonomy (NCBI): domain Eukaryota; kingdom Viridiplantae; phylum Streptophyta; class Magnoliopsida; order Fabales; family Fabaceae; genus Vigna; species Vigna reflexopilosa. Next base: position 26,139,531 of record CM050917.1, on the reverse strand, counting down.
TGAATGTTAATTTTCTTGATTATGATTCTATTATTTTTGAGTTACTTCAGTAAAACCTCCATTTTCACTTTATTTACCGTTAGATTTGACAAATATTTGGATATATGAGTCCTAAGACCTATTGCTTCACTTTGACCATTCAGATTATTAATTAGAAGTCTGTACTTAGTGAAATAAATCCCGTATGTTTGAGTAGATTAAATACCACTGAAATTTTGTTACTGAGTCCTCTCGGTAAAACCTATATTATCACCTATTCAACCGTTAGATCAACTTGAAATTGGGATATGTGATTCCTAAGATATATTACTACATTTTTACCATTCAAATTTTTAATTTGAGGTCTATGTTTTGAGTAATCAATTTCGCAATTTTGAGAAATTTGATCAACACTGTATTTCAGATCTTAAGTTACCTTAGTAAAAACTTCAAATTGCACTTCATTTACCGTTACATTGACCTTAAAATTTGATATGTGGTTCATAAGGTATATTAATTGATCATGATTGCTCAAATTTTTAATTAGATGTGTGTGCTTAGAGGAATTCACTTCGCATTTTGAGTAGAGTTGAAAATAACTCAAATTTTGTCCTTAAGTTACTTAGGTAAAACTTCAATTTCCACCTAGTTAACCATTAGATTAACTTGATATTTTAATATGTAGTTCCTAAAACATGGTAATTCACTTTGACTGCTCGGATTTGTAATCGATTGTCTATATTTAGAGAATTGATTTTTGTATTTTCTTAGGGGACTCAACACTATTTAATTTATGTGTTTGGATCATCTATACAAAAATCACGATTTTTGTTTTATTAATCGTTGGATGGAACTGAAAATTTTATCATAGGTTGTGAGCATGTTGTTAATTAGTTTGAGCGTTTAGATCTTTGATTAAAGGTCTGTATTTACCACAATCTTTCCACGAAATATCCAAATTGAGTAATACTAGGTGAAATCTTGAGTAATTGTATTATTGATTTGTATGTGAATTGGTAAATGAGTTATATGACCTAGTCTATTCTAGAGATTAAATTATATTTGAGGATGAATGAGTTTGAAACCATTATATGAGTTAATTCATGAACTGTAAATCAGTTGATGCCAAGTTAATGTGTAAGATATGTATTCTTCCAGAGTTTCATTTATGTTCTTCTCCTGCAACTTTGATAAGTCAGGAAAATGGGGGTAGGTTCGGAGAGAGACACTGCTTTGGTAAGTAGGACTACTTTGATAAGTAGGGATGATGACTCTAATCGGACACTACTTTGGTAAGCAGGACTACTTTGATAAGTAGGGATAGTGACTCAGTTTGGACACTACTTTGGTAAGCAAGACTACTTTGATAAGTAGGGATAATGACTCAGTTTGGACTCTACTTTGGTGAGCAAGATTGCTTTGGTAAGCATAATTTGTATAAAGGTAAGTTATAGAAGAATGATATAACTGATATGAGATTGAAATTCATGAGTGATGTTGTTTAATTGAGTTGTGTGGGTGAGTATGTTTATAATGTATGCTTTATTGTGATTTGATTAACTCATCATTGCTTGTTTATGCATGTGATTGTGATGATCGTATAATTCATGGCATTATACGGGAGCAGAAAATATTTTAGATGAATTGACAAATGGTTCTAGACTTGCCTAGAAGATTAGAGACATGCGAAGAGATATGGAGAATTTTCTAAAGAATAATATGTTTGAATTTCTTAATTGTGTGGAATTTTATTTTCAAAGGACTTGTGTTATAATAAAGAACTTAGTATTTTGTTAGTGTTGAAATTTGTCAAAAAAAAACATAAAGAGATGAATATTTTGTGGAACATAAATCGTAACGGCCAATTTAGGGTGTTACACTTCGCACCTACGTTGACCCTTTTGCATGAAAGGATATTACCTATTCAACCAATTGTTGAAGACTTAACATCTCCATACTCAATTCAAATTCGTGTAATAAACATTTCCTATAATTATAAATTTTTCAAATGTAAGTTACGGAGATTTTTCATTCGTAAACCATAAATTAAATTAATAAACATAATGATTATAATAAATAATGAACAAAAATAATATAAATTAATAAAATAGTAAAATCCCTTATAATTTTATAACAGATTTAGAAATTTGTTTTGTTCACAACTTTTGATATAGGACTTCAATTAAGGTAGTTTCTAAACATAATCCAAAATTTTTGTACCTAATCAATGAGTTTATTTATCCAAAATTACAAATTTTCATTCACATAAAACAAAACAAAACATGACTACATAATTTAGAAAATTGACTAGGAGTATATATGATGAAAGATGACTCACTTTAACTGAATGCAGCTTTTTAGAACACAAAATAAAAAGTTAAAGTGAGGTTATTCATATGCAGATTGAGGTAAAAAAACAATTAAGAGATGAATACTAAAGATATATGGAGATAGTAAGAAATAACAGCAAAGTAGCAAATAAAAACATGAACTAGAAAAACTTAAAGAACCTAACTTTAGACATGAAAAATCTAATCTAAGAATGGATGAAGAAGGAGACCGAAACTCCTTATTGTTCCTCTCCCTTTGGCCGTGAAAAAATGTGAGCAAAATGGAGATGTGATTATATTTGTAGAAATCGAAGGTACTAAAAGATAAATTTATTTTTGTTAAAAAAAAATGGTCTTAATTTTTCTTGCAATTACACATGCATGGTTGAAAATGGAAAGAGATTAAACAAAAGGCTAAGAACAATAACAAATTGTCTTGTCAATGATCACTAAATGATAAAAAAAATCTCTCCTTTGTGTTGTTTTATAATGGTACTAAAAATATGAGTGATTGAGATTAGTCTAGTTATTTTTATTTTTTTAAGAATAGTGTTTCGTATGATTAATCGGTCTCTAGTTGATCGTCTGGTTAACGTTTCTAAAAAGGAATGTTGAAAAGTTGTTTTAATTCTAGTTTATGTAAACCGGACAATCATTTTTATTTAGTCGATCGGTCACTCTGTTGTTAAGCATCATTATCACAAATCCAATATATATATATATATATATATATATATATATATATATATAAGTAAAAATATGGTAAAACACACTTATTAACTTTAGGGCTATGATTAGGCCAACTTTAATTAAAAGTCCACTTCAACACCTATAAATGCAGAGGTAAGGTAAGGAAGTAAGAGATTGCATTTATTGCGAATTCAAGATGTTACTCTAATAACCGATGGGATACATTAACTGACTTAAGGATCAGAGTGTCTTTGACAGATACCCACTCGCTCAACTTGGAAACTAAAGACAAAAGACTAAGAACAACTGAAACAGAAACCTAAAATAACGTTAAAGGGTTAAAAAAAAAGTAAGAAGGAATAATTTTCGACCCATATTTAAAAAAAGTAGCATTATATTTTTTATCGAATAACATACTAATTCCACTTATCATGTACTAATTTGTCTTAAAAGTACATTTTTCAATTCATTGATTTTAAATTCAATTTTGAAAGTGAAACATAAAAAAGGTAAGTTATAAAGGATAGAAAAAGAACTTTGAACAAATGTTCACAAATTTTGATGATTAAGAAACAAATACAACTTTTTTTTTTCACTTCTAATTTCTGCTTGAGTTTAGTACAAAATGATTTTTATCATCTCTAATTACATATAAAAAAAACTAAATTTAGACAAAGTTTTAAAGAATTATAATAACGTTAGTTAACAAAACGACATTGTTCTCTTTATATGTCATTTTTTCACACATCCAACATGCATTTCCAATTTTATCATGTTAATTTGTTCAATAATAACAAATATTTTTATATATTTTCAAAAGGTGAAATAATAATATAACTCTTTATTAAATATTTTCTTCCTCTTTAGTAAATAATATCTTTACATCAATTTCATTACTGACTAAATATAAAGACCTAGAATGTTTAAGAAGTGGTAGTGAATTAAAAATAGTAAGACTTGATTATTTTAATATGAAAAGGTTTTAATATAAATTGATTTGTTATAAACGAGTTTCATTATCTAAAACACATCATCTCTCTAGAAATCATTTTTCTAGAGTTCTTTGACATCTCTCTAGGAGCTCTTCTTCTTTGTTCATTTGATTGAAGAACTGAGACTATAGGAGTGATCTTGGCGACGAGCTCTTCAATTCAAACCTATCAGTTTCTCTGTCTAAGTAAACTAAGTTTCGATCCCTTTTCTTTGGTCCTTTCTTTATCTGTTCCATGTGGGCCAACTCAACTTGCATACGTACTTTTAGTCTTCAGTTTGAGTCTTTGTTGATCAGTTGTTCTAATGGTGTACCTTGGTCGTCTTTTCATTGTCTATAGGTGCAAATAGAGCTCTTTGAGTTGTGAGAACGGTATAGGGTTTTTTAAAGCGGTTTGGTCTTTTCGTTGTCTTTAATTTCATGTTATAATGTATGAGTTATGTTTATTAAATTGTGATGAATTATGTTTGGATATGTATGTAAGAATAGAGATAACTTTGTGTGTGTGATGTTGATATGTTGATGAATGATTATGCTTTTGATTGATTATTAGTACTAGTTGGAGTGTTCTTGATGTTGTATTATGGTTTTATAGTGTATAAATACTATTGTAGGATTGGAGGTAGTGAAATATAAGTGTTGAATGGCTGTTTTTGTTGAAATTTAGGGGTTTTAGTGGGTGAGGTTTTGAAGTAATGGTCAAAAGGGGGAAAACTGAGTTTTAGGACTATTTTGTGATCATTTGAAACTTGTTGAAGCTTTAAGTTAGCAGAAATATGTTATAGAAAGGGTTGGTAGTTATTAGGTTGTGTTTTTGATGATTTTAGATTCATTTTAAGGATTTTGACTAGAAAGATTGTAAAGTATAGGGTTTAATGGAGGGTTTGGGGTCTATGGCTAAGTCATTTATGACTTGTTTAGACTCCTAGTGGTCAAGTTTTGTGTTCGAAATGATGGAATTAAGTTATGGGCTATAAAACAGTATTTTAGTTGGAGTAAGTTAGAAATTCATAGAAAGATAAGTCTACTGGGGTTTGGGTTGAGTAAAAAACACTTGAGTAGGTTCAATTGGGTTGTAGAATGTTAATTAGAAGTAGTAAATACATGTGGAGGTAAGGGATTTTGAAGAGGTAAGATTGAGAGGTTTAAATTCTGTTGAATTAGTGATGTGCAGAATTATTCAAAGTCGCTGGGCCAGAAAATAGTTCATTGGGCGAGTAAATATGAGTTTTGGCAGTGGGTTTTAGAGGTTGAGCGAGCTCTCTCGCTAGGTTGGGGAAGCTCTTTGTTTGCACTCTCGGAGGGCGAGCAGGTCAGCACTGAGCATCAAATTAGTTATGTTGAGTGCCACTTTTCCAGTAACGCTAGGGCTAAGTGCCAAGTTTGTTATGCTGAGCGTCACTTTTCCAGTAGCCTTGAGGCTGAGCATTGCGTTTAGTGCCATCTTGATGAGTTAGGTTCTTTTGATTCTTTTGTTTTGTTTTCGAATGAACGAGTGCTATATTGATACTGAATGCTTATTCTGTAAATTATATAGAATGTTATGAAGGTTTATGCATGATGGTATGTATGTCTCAAGGTGTGGTTAAATAAGAGTTTCTAAAGGAGAAATTCTTGGTGATTGCTTCAAATATTATTGATATGAATGTAGGGAGCTTACTCTTGGGGGTTATCCTGACACTCTAATGATTATTCATTCTCAATTAGAGAGAAGTGATACATGTGGTGAAAGTAGTAGGAAGTCTTAGTCTAGGTGCTTCCAATATGGCCTAAGACGCAGTATAGACTAACCTTATGAGTGTGGTAGGGTGAAATCCATTGGCCATGACTCTGTAGAGTAGTAGAGGCCACCACAAGTGCATGACCCGCCATAGCTTGACATTAATACGTTATCCAGATAGTCAATCTAGAAGTGTATGCTTAGGATTGTTTGGTTCATTTATGATGTGTAGTATTTACGCTTTAATTATATCTATTTTTTTGTTATATTAGCTTACTCTTGCTTTTGTGTTGTATGTTTGTCTGTTTTGTTATCTCTTTTGCAATAATTATCTTAATGATGTGAGTTTAGAGGATGTCAATATTAAGTAATCACTAAGAAATAAAGTTAAAGCGTAAAATAGAAGGTTTTACATCAGTTTTTCTTCTATCCATGTCAAGGTTTTTTTATTAAGTTAATTTTTTTTATGTTACACTAAATGTATGTGAAAATTGAGTGATTGTGAGATTGTATAACTTCTTTCCATTTAAGGTGATAATATTTACTTACACTCTCCTTCCAACATGTGGAAGTTATTATTTTTGTTATACAATTATTATATTCCATAATTTTTCACACATATTAAAACCAACAACACTAGAGTGTGGTTCAAGGCACCTTATTTTTCAAACTTAATATGTTTGAAGAAAAATAAAACAATATATAATTACTTTTCTACAATTTGTTTTTCATAAAACTGAGAGATAAATCTCAATATTTTCCCATCTTTTAATTTTAAATTGTGTTTGTGAAATTTGGAATTTTTGATGACATTGGGGAAACGTATGTTTTTGGCAATGTCATACCTTTCGGCAGACACAATAAAGCATAAATATGACTGCTTTAGTTACTCACTTTATAGTTTCCCTTGGCAAGTAAAGAACAGACCTCTCCAACCGGCACGTGTAGCGTCGTAGCAGGTGATGTACAGAGGTGGGTTCAAAACCGGCACCAGCAGGTTACCTTTGGGACAAACCTAATCCAGCTCAGCACTTACACAATATTGGTTGTAATTATTTAATTAAGAAGAAAAAAGAGAGAGACAGAAATTATGATTTAAAAGGAGTGACGCAATAAAGAAAAAATGAAAACATAACTCATATTGACCAGACCAACCACTCCTATTATCACTCACATTATATTATATTAATTAAATTAAATTAAATTAAATATGAATTAATACAGATATATAATGATATTGGTGTATAGAGTGATGACGAGGTTCATCTCATTTTCAGATCCAGTGCTGGGGAGCTGACTTTGTAGATTTTTCATTTCCAACCATGCAACTTTCAGTGCTTCCAAGCTAAATCAAACAAAATCATAAATCAAATACTACAAGTTAACCTACACCATAAAATCACTGTAGTTCTGAGCAAAAACCAACTCTACTATCATACCTTTCTCGTGTTCTCCTTTTGAATTTTTTTTTTCTTTTCCACTGACGGGTAATTTTCGTGCTCCCTCTTGAGAAAATGTTGATTTCATGCCTAAGAAAGTACAATTTAATTTTTTTTTAAATTTTTTGTGGCAGTGTTTTAATATTATTTTTTTTGTATTCTTTGCTCTGTTTTTCTTTTTCTTTTTTTTTCAGTGTCTGAGAAAGCTTCTGTGGTTGATTTGAACCGGTGAGATTTCTACCTGGGTGTTGTAGTTGTGGTGGACAAGGTTTTCGGTTGCATGTTCGGTTTGGGAGGGAGATTATCTAGAACGGCAAAGATTTTGGTTTTGGGCTGGTCTTTGATACCTTGTACTGAGTTGTAGTACTTGGATCTAGTAGATATAACCTGTAAATCGCTCTTTGACTCGGTTATTGTGGGCGTTATGGAGACCCTTTTTGTTGTTGAGCAGCATAAGAACCAATACTACAGCAGGTCGAAGTCGCAGGGTCATGCTCGATTCGGGGGTTCACCTTCCAGGGGCTTTAGGGATATCAATTGCAGGACTTTTGAGTCTGGGAGGACAGGTATATTGCCATCTCCTTTGAAATCTCATGGTTCCCCTAAATCACCACCTAACTCTGACTACAAAACGTTTGGGAATGTAAAAGTTACTCCCAAGAGCACCCCAATTTCCATCAATGGTATAGCTTGTAGGAGAAAAGAGAGCGAATATGTCCCTGGTGGTGGTGGTGATCTTTTGCTTTCTGAGTTATGGGCTGGTCCTACCTACTCAAATTCCCCACCTCCTAGTTCCTTACCAATTCCCAAGTTTTCTGTCAAACCAAAGAGGACTGTGTCCCTTAATCTTCCTGGTTCCTCCCCTGAGATTGAAATGCGCCCGGTGGCTAAATCTGCACCCTCTTCCCCTGGCAGGGAGCATTTGGATTTTCCTTTTACTAGGGATTTCTTTGTTAATGCTGATTCTGCTACCAAGACCCTGTGTCGGATTCTTAATCTTAACATCAATGACTACTGAAATGCAAGGAGGAATAGGCTCCTGTAAGAAAGTCCTTTTAATGAAAGTGGGTTAGTCTTAGATATGTGTAGATACCAAATAACGTTTGTAGGCTAGTAGTCTAAGTTTATGTAGCTTTCGGTTGTGGTGGTACCCTTGACAATCTTGGCTGTGATGGTGGGTCAACATTCTCCTGATTTTGGAATTGGATGGAACTTAGCTGTGGAGAGGGTAACTGGGTGTATACTGGAGGAATCTATTGAAAACAGGCTTTGCTGTGGATCATGCAAGGAAGCTTCCGTGAATATGGTTGGTCTGTAGAATGGTGGTAATGATGAGTAGAAGTGGCATGGAATGGACTTTAATATACTGGACCTGAAGAAAGTTTCATTCAAGTTGAATCATCCTGAATATATGATTTAGATTTCTCAGCATCATCTCCTCACAGAGTAGTTAACTTTTCCTTGTTCTCTCGTAGGAAGGTCTCTTGCTTTAGATACTGTGTATATGATTTCAAATTCTCACATCTCCTTCCCTGTCCGCTCTCTCTGTTTCTTCTTTCTTTCATTTTGCTTGCCTTCTCTGCCTCACCTGATTTTATGGTGCTCATAGGTGCCATATCAGTCTTCTTCTACATGTTTATTCAGCTTGCTTCTTCTACATGTTTATTCAGTTTGCTTGCTACTTACCTTTCTCACCTGTCTTTCTTTTTCCCTAGTCATTTTGTTTCTCTTTGTTAATTTTGTATTAGCAATCCTCATTGAGGGTATAGTTTACCCTTCACTATCTTTTCTGTTTTTTTTCAAAGAAAAGTAAGAAGGGATTTGTATTAGTCTTTGTAGTATCCGCTTCAGATTTTAGGATCAATCCATGTCACTCCACCTACTAGTAAAGCCCTGAAATGTTCAATCCAAGTTATGCTTATTTCCTTAGTCCTAGTAGTTCTCTCCTGGTTTATCTTCCATCTCCATGGAGTGTTGACCATGCTATGCCAAATTTTAAGGTATGATCTTACTTGGTCATTATTCAAAAACTTGTGCTATAATATTTTCATGCCATTACACTGCAGTTGCTAAGAATTGTTCAATGTGTTTATCAGGGTGGCAACCTACGAAGGCTGTTTCAGTTGTGAATCGTGAGTTGTGGTCAGTTGTATTTCAGTTGTTCTACGTAGTGTGCCTTGTCTGTGTTTCTTTCTTTCTGCCTCCGTAACTTGTGGAATTTGTCTGGTCTGCTTAAATGTAATGTTGGTGATTGTTATCTAGATTGCATTTTGTATCTTAATCAAATACTTATTCTCCTGAGTAATTTACATAGAAATTCGTCCTAGGCTATGGCCTATGGCATGATTACATGCAGTTTTATGAACTTCTGTATCTTATGTCGTTATTTGGTCTTTAAATGCAATGAATTCCTAATACTGATGGAACTTGGATTACTAAATATTCAGCAGTGATTTGGTATCATGTTAGAATAATTACAACTCAGAATGGTCTATGATCTATATCCTGCTATGGCAACTGCATGTTTGGTTCAATTGTATAAACCAGTTGGCAGGAGGGAACGTGCAGGGGTAAGGTGTGGAGTACTATATAACATTCCTAAAAACTCAAAATATTTCAGTAGTCTTATTAGGATACTTCACTTGTTCAGTTCAGTCCATGTGATATATCAACAATTTCTCTTTTCAATTTTCTTAGCAGTAGCGGATGTTTGTGTAGCTAACCTAATTCTAAACCTATGATTTCTATCTCATTTTGTCTGTTCCTTCAGTTCAAGGTAAAATATGGTCCAAACTTGTTAGTTACATTTTCAACAACTGTTATTGGAAAATTTATTTAAATTGCGTGGAATTCACACTTTCCGTATTCATCATTAGTGTTTATATATATATATATATATATATATATATATATATATATATATATATATATATATAAATTATTAAAAAATTATTGTGAAACATTTTGTTATTAAAATATAAATGAATAAAAAAGAAGATATATTTTAAAAATTTGAGACATGAAAAGGATCTAACAGTTGAGACAAAATGGAACAGAAGGAAAGGAAAATGCATTTGATATGATGTTTGGAAATGGGAAATTTTGAAACATCCGCTTTTACTCTTTCATAATTCCAGTATTTCCTTCTTTTTGACTGATTTAAACTGATGCATACTGTGTAAGACGTTCATGCTGTGTTTCTTCATAAATTAAAAAGTTGATATTGCAAACTCATGAAAACTGTTTGAAGAGAGTGGAGACTATGAACAGTTTGAAAAGTGCATAATTTGATAGAGAGAAAATTGTAGAGAAGTATGAAGGGAAACATTAAAATAATTTGGTGAAATAGGAGTGACATTAATTTCTCATCCGTAATAACTAATAATTCCAGCAAATGTCAAAGGAGTCGCCATCTTCTAGGTTATCTTTCTTTGTTCATTGTCAAATTAATTGAGCATCTCAACGTTTTAGCAGGCTCACTTTACAGTACCTTGGGTCCCAACTTCAACGTGTTCTTGTTTTCACCATAGTGGTTGAAATGCACCTTCCAGAATGACCATTTCCTTAATTAATGGCTCTGTGAGTACAAGACTAGTCAAGTTGTGTGGTGATTTTCAAGCTCATATACTTCCATTTTCAACTTAATCGATAAGTTTTTTTTTTTTTTTTTAGTTTGAGTCCAATTTAAAGTTAGTATTAATAATGTCATAATTGATTTCAAGAAAAACCGCACAATCTCTTCTATAAAGACATGTCATTGATTGGTGTTATGTTTAGGGTTTATTGGGTGAGTAATATTGCTTTAATCGTAACCCCATTTAATTTAGAGCTTTTGGAAAGCCTATGCCTGTTCCAGACACACTCATAGCTGGGGCTGTTAAATCAACTGTGATTATGGTGTTGGAACATGGGACACCATTTTTCAAATTTAATATTTATTCCTTCCTTTCTTAAATATTTTAAAACTAATTCAAATTTATCACATTAATGCATTTCTACAATAATTTATAATAAAAATTATATTTAATACTTTAAATAATTCCTTAAATAGCATTATAGCTTCGCAAAATAGGTTATTTAACTTAATTTAGCTTGTTAGTAACTTCATACAATGAAAATGGGTTTTATATATATATATACGTATATTTAAAATTATGCTTACTTATATAAATTTTTTTAAAAATTTTAATATGGTTAATTAATATCTTTAATTTGATAAAATATTACATTAAATTTATAAATTAATTTAAATATAAGAATTATACTATAATTACAATTTAAATAAAAAATAAATGAATTCATTTGAATGTATTAATTATATTTTAGAATTATAATGATCATTGTAATGTAAGATTAATTATAACTCTTGTGAATTTTAAATTTTTTAAAGTTAATATAAAAAATAAATATAAAATAAAAAATTTTAAACATATTTTAAGATAATAGATTTTTTATTATATTAATTGTCAAAATGATGTGTATATAATGAAAGGATAGTTGGTTGAGAGAGGGTGATAACTTTTCTCTTATAGTTGTGGATTTCAATTCATAGTAGGAGTAAATATTTTCTTAAAATAAAATATAATAGTAAATTTTTAATTTTTTGAGTGAATTATTAATATGATTAAATAAGTAATATTTTATTGTTTTTTCTAAAAGTAACATACTTGGAGATGAGTTAAACTAAACTGTATAGAATAACTTTTATCCGGAAGTTTGATATTATTATGTATGTATAGAATAACTAATATTGAATTATTTGGTTGATAATAATAGGTAACGAAAATGACTATTAAGAAGTTATATATTTGTCTGTCAATGTCATTTTTAAAAACTATCTTTAATGGTTGCTGAAATTTTGTCAATCAGCGGCGTGAAAATAATAATAATATTACTAAAATTTCTCGTAAGGGAGGAATCTTCTTGAGAAAAATAATGAATTGGTCCCCATTTACAATAATATGCATCATCATCTACTCAGATAAGAAGAAAATAACAATAAAGAGGCAACATTTTCAGTCATATTTCATCATCATCGTCCCCATCTTCAAAGGCAGAAAACCGTAAGCAATCTAAAACTACTCATTTCTTGAAATAAACTCTACATCCTCATCCTCTCTTATCTCTATTTGCACGGAGAAGCCAAAATACCAAAACACTTCAAAAGGGTAAATATAATATACTATCTAGAAATTCTAACCAAGAATAGAAAATTGTCACTAGATGCTTATCCCATCATAATCTATCACTTTCAGGCTGTGCTATGCAACTCAAAAAATGACCATTAGTATTCGTCAAATTCTGAAATTTCTGCTCCATCTAGTACCATCTCTTCCTGACGACATTCTTTGCTGCAGAAAGCTTTCTCTCCTCTGCAAAACACAACCCAGATAATAAGAGAAAAATTTATGTCTGCTTATCATATAGAAAATAGAATCGGAACTGAACCTCACCTGTAAATAAAAATGTCATTTGTCTGCTGAAGATGCTTCTTGCAAGTGTGACAAAAGCTAAGAAAATTGAGTGAAGGTGAGAGAGTGTTATTGGGGAGGGAACAGTAACTTTCCACGATACAATTGTCGAATATATGTGTTGTTCTAGGATTAGGTCCATGAGATATCACACACGTGTACTCTTCAAAAAGTTCCATCTCACTCAAACTCATAACACCTGTTGCAACCGATAATGGAGAATCCTTTGTTTGCTTTTGCAAATCCTTGGTTTTGGCAGTAAAACCAGCAACAGCACATGTTTTAGTTGATTCAGAAGATGAAGGTGGTAGTGGTAGTGGCAGTGGCAGTGGAGGGATTTTCACCCTATGCTTAGTTCCAAAGAGAACAGTTCCACTGCATGGTTTAGCTGCGGTGTGAAGAAGAGGTTCATCTTTAAGTGCACCAACAAGAGCAAGACCAATGCCTTTTGAGTCCCATGAAGTTCTGTTTTCAGAGGGTACTCTTGGGGGGGAAAAAGTCTCGATCTTCTTCTCATGTGAGAAAGGACTCCCAAATGGGGTTAAGGCTCTGGTGTCAAGAATGGAGGTGGGGCTTCTCAAAGCCTCAGCTCCTGAGAGACACTTGATTGAGAAGTCACGGAATTTGGGTGAAAACAAAGAAGGGATGGTTCTTCTGTAACTCTGATTTGGACTTGGCTGGGAGCTGTGATCACCCATCAAACCTGGTTTGGTGACAGCTCTTGATCTGTTTCTGAGCAGCATAAGTCCTTAATGAAGAAGAATAAATAAGAGATGGTGATTAAACCAGAGTCACAGTTAGCAAAGGAACCATTATTTCCAAAACGAAAGAAAAGAAGCAAAAAAATTTGTGACATGTATATGTACCTTACAGTTGAGTCCTAGTGTTCTGGGAATGTTTGTGAGAAAGTGAAAAAAGAAGGGGTGATCTGAAACTGTCAGACTAACTGAATTCTCTCTTGTTGTTAATTTTCTTCAAGTGGGAAAAAAAGGCATCTATGCCCATAAAACAGAAATTGTAGTGCAACAAGTACTGGTACTTGGGCTTATGATTTTTCTTTTTGGTTTCTGAATTTTTAATTCTCAAACTTTATGAAGAACAAGTAGAAAGAGGAAAGAAAAGAGGGAAAGGTTTGGAGTTGGATGAGAGAGAAGGATAGATGCCCGAATATGGTTTCTAAAGGAAGAAAAAGCAAAGCAAAGCAAAAGATGTTGTGTGCATGAAAATCAATCAAACCTTGTTACTTGAAAGCTTTGCTTTCATTTTCAATTTTTCTTTCACAAGATACTATTTTTCTCTCTATAATAAATCACAACTGTTTCATTTAAAAGAATCACCCTCTACATTTCTTTTATTATTTCTTTTGTCTTTTCCTATTCTTTTTCACTCATCACTCATCCAACCTATTCCATACAAGCCCAGTTTATTTAATTCAAAATAAATTAGTAGTAATATTTATATTGTTTTTTAATTATTTAATTATTATTATTATTATTATTATTATTTTCAAAATCAGATTTACATTCAGAAAACAATTGTTTACCACCTTTTAATCTCGAAAACCTAAAATCTAAGATATTTTTAATGCATTTATTTTGAAGAGCATGCAACACATCGATTCGTTCAAACTTCTTTAACAAACAAAATAAAAATATGAAAATAAGGTTAAATCTGAAAAACTCCAAGAACATAACAAAAATTCAAACGGACTTTTGGTTGTTGTGTACTTTTTGAGATTTGAATTTAAGAATTATGATCAAATTTAATATATTTTTAACGAGGTGTTTTATTTAAAACTCTATGCAAAAACATTGGATTCTTAAGTAAATTGCGGGAAAAGGTTACCATGCATATAATTTAATCTTATTATATCATTAATTAAAACACAATTAGGTATATGATGTTTTGACTTTTTACACTCACATCTTTAATAATTTTTATTTGCAATTCACGCACCATTCTTGTATTAGTCAACCAAATTTTATCCATTGTTTCAATATCCTTCTTTTATGTTATTTTTTTTAATTCTTAATCGTCTACCAAATTATTCTCTTTTATCTATTTTAAAATTAACATTTAACATATTTTTAAAGATTTTTTTAGTAAACATATTATTGAAGTTATATATATATATATATATATATATATATATTACATTATAGTAATTTATTATAAGATTCTACTATAATTTATATATTAATTTTTTTATTTAAAATTAACATTTATCTGGTATAATTCACATGCTTAAAATATTAATTATAATTTTAATTGAGTAGTTAAGTTTGTATTTTTTTTTCCTTTTCTTTAATTAACAGAATTGTATATAACTTGAAGTGGTATGAGTTTAAGGTTGTGTTCGTTTTAAACGATTTACTATTTAAAGAGACGAAGAAAGATGAATTTGCAGGATTTTATTGTGTTCACTTACAAGGATTTGAGATGGAAGAAAAGTAGTGATTTACAGGATGACTTTAATATTATATCTATCCTGAGAGAAGATTTGCAGGAGGGGAATAACATTTTACTATATTATTCTCTTCAATTATTTTCAATATGCAAATGATAAATAGTAGCATTAATAATAATTTTAAAAAAAAATCTAAAAGATATATTGTTTTAATTATTTAATGACTTTTTTTCAATTTTAATATTATCAAAATAATTTTTACCAAAAGATATTTTACTTGAATTATTTTATACAACTATTACATTAAGGGTAATTTTGGTAATTTTTATTATTTTTATTTATTTAATATATTTTTTTATGTTGTATCGATCAAATCCTACATTAACTTTCAAAAAATTTACTTTTAAATCTATTTTCATTTATTTTCAAATTTTTTCAAAAAAGTCAATAATTAATTTATTCTCAAATTCATTCATTCTCTCTCCTTCAAATTCATCGATCTCTTCAAGTGAGTATACTTAAGAAAATAAAAAGTTTTGTAGAAACTCTTAAATTTAAATTGTGATAAAATAGTAAAGCTTCTATGATGATTAAATTCAGCAATACTTCTTCTTCTTTTACTTACATAAATTTAGCAATAGTTATTAGATAAATTCCACAAAAGGATCAAAATTTATGATTAGTATTTCCAAATTTTCATATAATAGTTTATTTTTACTTGAGCTGAGTTCGTGCAAGAGAAGATACCAATTAATTATTAATAAATTATATAATAAAAATAATATGATATCTCAACTTAAAATTTCAAGACAATAAATATGTAAATATTTTTTTTACATATTATTTAATATAAAACCCAAACTTATACTCTAAATGCTAACAACTTGAATAGATAGTTGATATTTTTTTTATTATAAATATGATAGAGTATGAAGTTTGATTGAGTCGTTACACATTAGGATGGTTGAAGTGTACACTTTGTATAAACAACTTCTTCTATTTTCCTTCTATAAACAACTTTATATGTAGCTATGGCTTAACTTTGATATGCAGACACATTTTATGCAAGTTTGTAACTTGTAAGTTGAGGTAATGTATTGAATTATTAAACCATAGTCTTATTTGGAATAAATTATTTGCACATGTTTATTCTATAACTGAAATCGTGCAACATCCCATGTGAAATATTCCAAACTAGAAAAATTAATGCCTTTTTGACAGAGTTTTTAAAGCATGACGAAGGTGAAGTCAAGTAATGGAATTTAATAGAGATATACCTGAAATACACACAATGTATATTTGAGTGTAAGCATTACATTGTAATTCTTTTGCTTAGTTTTTCCACATAAAGAAGGGATCACAATCTGATTTATTGATTGTAATGTTTACATAATATAATTAAGGGAATCATGCGTGTAAGATGTCTCATCAAATTGTGCTATTTCCTTAGGGTCGATGATTTATTAGTACAACACAAAAACAACACTTGCGCAAAACAAAAACATAAGGTAGTGGGTGAAAGAAAGTGTGTGGTTTTGGGGTGGGTGGTCCATCTACTCAATCAAAAACATGTGGGTCATAAATGGAAATAAATAAAAGAAAAAGATTTCAGAATTAGAGAAATGGTAGGGCCCACTATGAAGCCTGTTGCTGTGGCTGCAACTTTCATGCTCCCACTCCAGCTCGACGCCAAATACGTACACTCATAATTTATTGCCGTATTTTCTACGCCTCTATGTCACGACATTTCTTAAAATTGAAAAAACACAAAATACACTCATAAAATTGTTGTTGTTTTCTTCTCAAAATAATATTATTTTATTAAATAGATTTTCTTGGTGTTACTATGGACTTAGATCTATCGATTGATAATGGTAACAAACTAGAAGAAAATGACCAAGCGGGTGAATGCAAGAAGGTATCGTTCGATTCCGACAACCGTTAAATAGAGTTAATGCATAATTAATGTTACAACTGTTACGGTTAAGCGGTTAAAGTTCGCATTAATGAATTGATCGGTCATATTCTTATAAACTCTATAAATACGGATCTAATGTCGAGGTAAATTCACTTTTGACTCACTATTAAATTACTAAAGACCTACATATAAAAATTCTGACTTGAACATTGGAGTTTATCCTACAAGTCACCCTATAATTACTTGGAACAAGAAATAAGAAGGACGTTCGATGAAGACAAGAACTCTTCAAACCGTTATCTTTACACCTATTTCTACATAAACACTTTCCAACATTAAAACATTCATGAAATTTATATTATTAAATAGTTTTTTATAGATATAAATTTTAAAATATTTTATATAAGGCAATCGTGTGATATTTGTTTTGAAGTGACAAATTTTTATGCTTTTAAAATTTCAAAATAATAATAAATCTTAAAACATGACTATTTATTTATGATAATTTTTTCTGAATTTTTTTTGCCAAATATCGAAAATAAAATATAAATATTATACCAAAAGTAAATATTGTTAATGTTGTTTTTAACTAGAACAGAGATTTCATCTTAATGATATGCATACTAATTAAAAACTTTTATGGATTATTACCGAGTTTAATTAAAAAATAATTCCACCCGTATCCATATATAAGTTTAATCTAAATTATGTCATTCATTTAACTCTATTAAACACATTTTCATTTGTAACGAAGAAATCTCTCTGGAATTAATTTAGACATGCAAAAGGAAAACTAAAATTAAATTCTTTTGTCATTTGTAATTCCTCCAGGACAGAAGAAAGGATAATAAAGCAGGGCTTAGAAATTATGTGCTCTATCTGTTTTAGATGGAAGAAGAGAAGAAAAATTATTCAAAATACTCAATAACTAATTTTTTTAAATTGTTTTTTTAATGTATTAAAACTTTTACTTCTCTTTCATTATATTTTACTTTTGTTTCATTAATTTTAATTACTTTTCTTTTTTCACTTTTACTTTTGTTGTTTTTTTTTTAAAAACAAATACATATCTAAAAGGGGAAAAAATAAAAAAGAAAAAATGCAAGTATGAATAATGGCATTACTAATGGAAAAAGTGATAAAGAAAAATAATAGATGTTAAATAATTTTCTTATATGTAAAGAGATGCTTATACATATAACTCGAAAATTTGACCGTAAAATTTATTAGAATAAATTGAATAAGTTAAAAGAAAACTATTTCAATAAGTTAAAAGTGCTCATAATATTCATGCTATAAAATTTAAATAGATATTCCACAAATTCTACCAACTACTCTCTAAATGTAATACTATAAAATTTTCTCATCGTTCAAATTAAAATTAAGCCTAAACAATGTATTCGAAATACTCTTTATAGTTTTCTAACAATTAGAAATTAATAGAGACATATACTCTTTGAAACAATCATTACAAAAATTATCTATCTGATATATTTTTATCTTACTAGTGTGAAAACATGTTTTCCTGTCAAAGTATTCTACTTAAATTCTTAATTCATTTAGAACATTTTATATTTTGTATATTGCGAACCAGAAATCATGTGATATTTTTTATAGTTTAATTTATGTAAACTCACAATATGAAAAAGTTTTATACATAGTAAAAAATTAATATATTTATCATAGACACATTAGGATTGAATGACAATATAAAAATATTTTACATGATAATATAGGGTCATTAAATAATATAAAAATATTATTTAATGACAGTATAGAAATATTTCAATTAAATTTTATTTATTAAAAAATAGTTTTAGTAATATAATTTAATTAGAAGTTGAAAGAATATGTGATCTCTTAGGATGCAATTTCATTTTTGTTGAATTTTGTTGTCATTATGTTAATTCTAAAAGCTAAATATTAGGAGAAAGCATTAGTTATTCCTTGGACAAATCTACTTCACGGGCCAGATTGATGCTATGTTTTCCAATCATGTATGTCTCCAACATGGGATTTTAATGCGTCCTTTTCAATTCCCATGGCTACAGCCATCAAAATGGGTCCATGCTCATTTTGTTGTTTGATCATGGGTAGTTGTTAATGGTTGTTGTCAATTTCCAACACTAATTGTAGTGATTTTTTAAGTTTGTTTGGATTTATGAAGTTTACACATTTTAGATTCAGTAATGAACTCTTTTTAAGATGTGCGTGGAGTGTAAAGGATGAAGTTAATTACAACGCTAAAATGATGTTAGTGGTTATCACGGGTTTAGATATCAAAGTTCTTTAAGTAGGAGATGAAAAAAACTCACCCCAATTATTGTAAGTACCATTCTGAAAACAAGACTATGTGAGAATATCAAGGAGTATACAAAAATCTTAAATACCTATTATATGGATTTTTATAATAAATACGAATATGTTATTTAGTGGCTGTAGAGTTAATTTTGCTTACATTTTTTTATATATAAACACTCATCCCATTGAAATATTGGTATTTAGTCATTATAGAATTTTTTATAAATTGAAATTTTTTAGTCTATTGTATTTCTTTGTTATAGTTTTAAGACTTATCAACATTCATCTTAATATATATACATGTTGGAAGTTTCATATTGATTAGTGATAAGGTTACTTTAAAGTATATAAGTGAGTGTAAATTTTATTTTACAAGTTGATTTTATAAGATTGAGTTAAACTTGAAGTCTAATTCTTAAAACGACATTATAGTAGGATTTTAGAGTTTTTTTTTTTTTTGAAATTTGATATTTGTTGAATCTATTATTCGACAAGCTATTGGGTCTATTAGACCATCCATTAAGGTCTAGTCTCAAGCACAAGATGTATATACCTCGAGAGGTGTGGTGAAAGTCTTACATCGACTAGATATAAGATCAATTTGCAATATATATGTAGGTGCAAACCTCACCTTACAAACCGATTATATGTTGGTGCAAACCTCACCTTACAAGCCGATTTTGTAAGGTTAAGTTAGACTTACAAGTCCACTTCTTAGTTATACAAACTAAATTTGATATTTGTTGGGTTTATTATTTCACTCTCTATCAGATCATCCATTAATGTCTAGTCCTATGCACGAGATGTATATACACCTCAACGTTAGAGGATTGTGTTGGAAGTCTCACATTGACTAAAGATAATACAATTTTATAATATATACGTGGGTGCAAACCTAACCTTAAAGTAGTTTTGTAAACTTGAGTTAGACTTAAAGTACACTTCTTTTATCGTTTTCTTTTTTTTCCTATTCTCTTTGTCTTGTTTCATTTTTTATTTTTTATTTTTTATTGCGACGGTGAAAGACTTATTCAATCATTGACTCGAAGAGGCATAATTTGTCCACTTCCTTTGCTAACATGATAACGAATACTTGTATGAAATTATATCTCGTTGGCTGAATTCGCATTAAAGTTATTCAATTAATTTTTTTATTTTATTTTTGTTTAAATTTCTTGTTTCCTTTTTGATAATAAATACTTAAAGTTATTATGATAAAGGAAATTTGTGTAAAAGCACTATTTTATTTTTTATTAATTGTGGCAAGACAACTATCAAACATTTATATAAATATTAATATATCAATTAATCATCGTGAATTTGATATGGTAGTAAGAATACATATGATATTGTTCTTTAAAATAACTTTTGATCATTAGGTATGAGTGATTATATTAATCTTTGAAATGATAGTTGATGATTTAATGTTTATATATCTAAATTGACTAGAATTCCTTATTTTTATAAAGTAAAACTATACTTTGTTATTAATTTGGCCTAGACAAGTACTCACTTGAACTTTTCTTCTTTTGTAGCCAGTTTATGTGATATTTCTTCTTTAATGGTTCATGAGGATAATGATGTAGCTAATTGAATTTTAAATGATACTCGTGTGATTTCTCAAAGAGTTCTAAACAAATTTTACTCTTCTAATATGGAATATGTGGACTGAAGGAACTTTATTTGATTGAGTGAGGGTGCCACTAATTAAAACTTTAGCTCTTTCAAAGTTATTGTATGATTGTTTACCTATATATTGATTTGGATGTTAAAAGAAATAAGTGATTTTATGCTTATGTGATAATAATGTTGAATATTTGTCTCATTTGTTCTATTGTTATATGGATATGGAAATGGTTGAACGAGTGTTTTTGGAATTTGTAGTTTTGTTTTTTGGATTTGGTTCTTTAGTTCATGAAACCTTAATGTATTCCTTTGCTTAAAGTGATTCAAGTGGTTGTTATCACTACAATTATTGTGATGATTGAGAGGATGAGAAATCATTTTAGGATCCAATTGTGTTTCCTTATACTATTTTTCAAATTATGAAGTTAGTGTGTATGGCTGAGAATAAATCTAAGAAGCATGTGAATAATAATGTCTCTGATAATCTAGTGCTGAAATTTTTTAAAATTCAAACTAGAGAAGGTATAATGGTTTCTTTTATGGATTTAATATGACAACTTCCAACTATCAATTAACTTAAGGTGAATACTTGTGGTGTAGTTAGGAGTTTTTCTTGGAGTTTTAGAGAGACGTTGCAATGCTTGCATTTTTGGACGCACATGCAGTTCAAAGTTTCTCACTTTTTTTGGAGGAAATCATTGTGATGATATGTTAGCTAATTTAGGTTTGATTCATAGGGAACCATATAACCGATATAATGATTTACCTCCATATTTATTTTAATTTTTTCCCAATTAAGTTTTTGTTAGGTATCATTGTCATGACATGAAAATTTCATTTAAAAAAAACAATCAAAAAATGAAAGGATCGTACCAAACCTATGATAAAAATATATGATAAAAATATATTGCACATATAGAAAAAAAAAATACCTATTATGAAAACACTAAAAAAATATATAGATGAAAAAAAAAAGTAAATAAATGCAATACCAAATAAGAAACTAAGACTCAATAATCAAATTCCTCTTCACCATATTAACATATATAGTTATCATTAACTAATCCGCGCACAATCAACAAAAGGTCTTTAAAACTCATTATTACTACGTTTTACAAATCCTTGCTTTAGAAGCTTTAGTACTAACTTTCTTTAGTACCAGTTTTCTTGTAGTTTTGAATTAACTTATATTTCTTCTCGAAATTAGAATTTTTCCTTTCATCCATTTTTTGCATATTATTTAAATTATTTTCATAATAAGATTTATATTTCATAAATAGTAACTTTTATCTGCAGTTTGGTGTGGTTTCTAATGTTTTGTATTTTTTATTTTATTTTAATAAAAAATTTTATGATGAAAAATAATTGATGTACATTGGAGTATCAACATATTATAGAGAAGTTTTAAAAAAAAAATTATGTGTTAAATACTTGTCAAATAAATACTTAACTAACCTATTTTTTATTTAATTAAATACTTGTCCTTTATTTAGTTGCATGGGGAAGAAACCGTTAACAAGAAAGTAGATAACCAATCTACACCAAGAAGAAATAGTAGTGGATCAGCACAAACAAGTAACTTCTACATCAAATCCCTCGAAAAAAAAAAATGAACTTCATATGAATTTACTTCTTCTATTTAATATTTTTATTTATACAAGGATATGCAAATATCTTCTCCCTAAACGAACGCTAAACATAAAATTTGAGCACCCAAATCTCAGTTGGCACAAAAATAATCAGAACTTGATGAAGGTTAAGACACAAGACACAACGGCAATAAGATAGAACACCAAGTGAGAGGGGACTTCAATAGCGTTTCCATCAGATGAACCACCATCTGTTGATGGAACCGTTTTAGATCCTGCACCTGCAATTCACCAGTAAAAACATCAGCAATATTGTACATGCATGTGTATACAACTATTTGAACATATTACTCTAAAAAGTTTAATATAAACTAATTAATTTAGTGGAAGAAAGTTATTAATTACAAAGTGTACATTAGATTTGTGGCTTTCATCTTTCTTTCTTTCTTTCTGAGTTAATTACGTTAAGATCAAATTGGTTATACCTGAGGGAAAGTCTGAAGCAGAAGGTGATATTGAATCTTGAGGTGATTCAGCTGAAGAATCAGAAGGAGAAGCAACTGGAGCAGTGGAAGGAGGTGTTGATCCATTCCCAGCTAAAAATCAAATTGAATTCATGTCATGAGAACAAACTCAATACATTAGCCAATTCATGCTTTAGTTTTACTTATGATAGACTTAATAAGACTTTAGTTAATGCTACTTAATATTGTTACCTTGACACTGGCTAACTGGGGGTGTTTGAACTTTACAAGCAGCAGGGAGAGACAAAGCAAGAGTCTGATTAATGGTAATTCCGAAAGTGGAACCACCATTGAGTAAGGAGCAAAGGCACTGTGGTGAAGATTGGACAATGGTTGAGAGCTGTGAGCAACATGGAGTTGATGGGATTGAAGAACTTCCCATTACGTAGTTCAGGCAAGGGCTCAAGCTAGTGAGTGTACTGGTGCAACCTGATTGAGCAGTAGCATTTTTAGTCCATATGGTTGCCACCATAACCGTTACTAGACACAGCATAAGCCCTCTAAAAGCCATTATATTCAGAAATCTCAAACTCTGAATGTGGATACCTTGTGTTGTGTGCTGATATTGATACAGAGGGATTTGTGTGAGTGAGGATATAAAGGGTCGGAGTTATATGAGTTATATAGAGGAAAAACTAATTCTAAGACATAGACAAGTAAATTAGGTTGCCTACCCTTTGTGATTAAAGACACGTTAAGGCAAAACTTTTTCCTTAAAAGGAAGTGTTTAATGGACTGTTTTGTTTAATATGCAAAACTGTCGTAATATTCTAGATTATATTTGACTCTGCGCAGATCCAAGCATACCAAGAGAAGCTAATTTGATCATTTAATCAAACTTTTATTGATTATAAGTAGCATATAAATTCATTAGTTAATTTCCAAATTTTTATTGGTTAGAACATATAAATGTTATCTTTTTCTGTAATTTAATTGTTTTGTAATTTAAATAAGAATTGGTAGATAACAGTGACTCTGAATGCTTTAGAAAAAGGTCCATTATAATTTCTAGCCCACCGAACCACACCATACTAAAATCCTTTGACAAGATTATTGTTGTAAGGTAGTTGAACCTACTTACTCTCCCTCATCTTCAAAATCTGCCTATTTTCCTCTCTTCTCGATTATATAACACAAACCAATCTTATATATTTTACTTCTTTCTATGGAACTTTACATATCAGATTCATGACATTAAAACAATATCCATCTTTATCTCAAAATTCTGATCAATTATAAACAAAAACAACCATTACTTAAAATACCCCTTTATTGACAACTTGTGCATTTTATCTATATATTGATATGAAAATCGGAATATTGGTAATGTGCATGCAATGGACCTCCAAATCAAATTATGATATCTTCCTGCGCCCACTTTTTTTTCCTACACTCCCATGAATTATGATATCTCCATTTTATCCTCCATTAAAAACTTTAAAACCCTAATTTCACATTCCCTTCTTCCTTTCTTGTGTCGCGAAATGCCCTTCACTTTCCTCCCTCTTGCGTCACAGATTCTCTTACACCTCTCTCCCTTGTTCTTTCACCTCTGCTTGTACCTTATTCAAGTTCTCCATCTCCTCATCTATAGATGTTCTCTTGTTTTTGTCACTTGTTATGTTTCAGTAACCATGTATCAGACTCCTTAACATACAAAAACACGGTCCCAAGTTAACCAGCCTCTAGGGTTCCATTGTCATGGCACACTGCATGTAATCCTTAGTGGTTAGGATTATTTATTGATAAACCACATACTCAGGAGTGCAACCCTTACAATAAAGACAACTACTTGGATGAAGATGACATGGCATCCCATTCTAGCAGTTAACATGTCCAGCAACTGGGATTTCACCTCTCTAGCCTTTCTTAAACCTTTGACATGCAAGAAATGATAATTGCACCAATCACCTTTGTATTTATGTTGTTTCCACTATCGATATTGTACAAGGTTAAATGATCGGATTTTGCTGGAAGAATCACGGGCTTCAGATTCCACGTTTTCGAACAGGTTTCTTTTTTTTAATATTTCAGAATAGACATTTCGGAAGGTATTGTGAACACATGATTTTATTTTATATGAAATTACTTAAATTCTATTATTGAATATTGAAAAACCAAATAATCTTATGTCCTCATAAACCTAGTGAAGCAAGAAAAATAATATATCAGGTCACTAATTTCACGTAGTAAGCATGGGTTAGAAACTAACTACATCATGAACTGAGTTTTAGCTCCACCTTCTAAAGACCCGGTCAACAACAAACCTAACTTATTACAAAAAAAAATAAAATAATAACAACTTCCTAATTAACATAACATCTTGTTTTTGACAGCTTCTTCAAATGTCACTGGATCATCATTTAACACTGTCATTGCATATATGTTATCATCACTGATAGTCCTTCTTCCCTTTCATGATCATTCATCCAAATATGTTCTCTTATATACCTTTTAGCCCTTCCTTCAACGGGAATATCAAGGATTGGAGTATGAGACTTGTTATGAGCTTGATTAGAGTTAGTTTTAGTATTTCCTGCACTCGGTATTTCTGCTACTTTTTGTTCTAGATTTTCTGCTACTTTTTGTTCTAGATTTTCTGCTTCATTATGCTTAAGTTGTTCCTTAGTGTCACTCTCGTAAGCTTCATTTTCTCCTAATCCAAAGTATCTTGTTGAGTTGTTGCTAACTTTCTCCCCACATTTAGAACTGATATAGAAAGTCTTCTAATTTATTACCAAATGTCATTGTGCTCATTTTCTATATCGGTTGTATCTAGAACTAATATAGAAAGTCTTACATAATATTACTATAAGAAATATTAGAATTACATAAGGATTATTGCATATGAATTTTATATATGGATACTGAAGAGGGAATTACATACGAATTTTATATACGGATAATCCGTATGTAATAATCCGTATGTAATATCTGACTGTAATATACGCACGTGATGGTGAGAAAGTTATTTAAGGAAAGTGTCCGTATGTAATGTATAGAATCCATATATAATGTGAAACAATTGTTATTTGCTGATATTACATACGGATCTAGAAAATTACTTTTAAAAAAAAAAATTTTGGTTAAGCCCCTTTTTATTGAAAATTTCGACCCTAATTCACCTCACTCGAACCTTCTCTCCGACTCTCGTCTCTCACAACCCTAATTCACCTCACTCAAAACCCTCACTCGAGCTCTCGTCTCTCACTTCACTCCACCTCTTCTCTCTAGAACCTTCACTCCACCTTGTGTTTCTTCTCCCTAAAAAAATCAATCTGTCTCACTTAAACCCTCATAACCCTAGTCTCCACTATGCATGTCTCCTTCACATTGGCCTTATCCCGAAACCCTAGCCTTCACCGTGTGGAGATGGTGGGAACGACAGTGGCGAGACTGCATGGGATGCAGAGAGGAAGCAGGTGGTCTCGGAGGCGTTCCTTCCCCTGGTGCTGTTCTCAATTGGGGCTTCTTCGCACACCGTCTTCTACATTCTCTTCTACATGGCCTTGGATATAAAGAGATGGATGAAGTGAAATGTATTAGTCTTTTACCACATGGATGACGGTTGTTTCATTTTTTTGCTGGTAGATATGTTCACTTTTAATGTTTAACCATTTAACGTTTGACTGAGTTTTGAAACGAAGAGAGGGGATTGTTAAGAGAAGGGATTATGTGATAATAGCAACAAGGGCGCTTTATTATGTTACCCCTGCCAATCACAATAATGCCTCAAAGTGAAACAAGGTTAGTATGATTGTATATTTGGTATGATTGGACATGGTATTTCTTATTGTATTTATTTTTGGTCTAATAGAAGGATTTTTTGCTATACAGAAAGAAAGACATTTAATACTGAAAAGTTGTCAAAATCTTATTGCAACAAATTTTCATCAGCAGTTGTTTTTTATTTGTAGGGCTATTGTTCATTTCTTATGTTTTTTTTGTGTCATTCATTTTAAGAACGACAGCCGGAACATAGTGTTTCATTGCTCACCATGAATTTAGTTTCACATACATCTGTGGGTGGTTTTAGCAAGCACTCTGATTCTAGAGCATCAAAATTGAATCAAAACAAAAGTACGATTCAATCAATTTTTGTTTAAATTGTAGTTGATCACCATCGAGCATATTATCTATTGTATCTTGACTGTGCATTTTATTTTCCTCACCATTTTGTTGTTGTCTGCACGTTCTTTTAATGTAGGCCATTGATCGCTTTTGGGAAAATGAAAATGGTTTACTTGTTGCTACAAATGTTGCTGCCAGGAGTCTTGATGTTCCTGGTGTTAGAAGTGTTGTCCACTATTAGTTTCCACATTCAGTAGAGGTATGAAATACCTTGTTCCATATATGTACATGATAACTTTCAATGATTTTATTTAAAGAACTCTTACATGCCAGAGGTCCTAAAAAGATTGTCTCTTGCACGATAAATAGACAAGAAGGAAGGATTCTCAGGTATAATGATTCAAACCTAAATTCATGCTGATTAGTTTTTGGAGTTTATTCATGCAACTCTTGTTAGTTACTTGGAGAGTATTAAGTAGTTTAGCCAGAATTGGCTTTAATAGGACCGAAAGTACTTTGAAATATAGTGTTGGATTGAAACGTTCACACCATAGTTCTGGAAACTTGGGCTTGTTGTGGGAAGAACAACAAGTGATACCTGAAGTAGTTGATTCTGTCTCTTATTTGTTATCTGCTGAGGATGATGATGCTTTCATTGAAAGGGTGAACACCGAAGATGATAATGAACTAGGTACCATGAAATCTTATGGAAATCCTAGGTATGTCAAGATTTAGAGCAAGCAAATGGTAGGGATATATGTATCTGTTTGGGTTCAGAGGAGATTGAGAAGGCACATTAACAATTTGAAAGTTTCCCCAGTTGGGGTTGGTCTTATGGGCTACATGGGAAACAGGGTAAGACATGTTTCACATTTATTGTGACATCACTATGGCAGACATATCACAAAGCATTGAGGAATTTCATTTCAAGATTTACTTACCTAAGATTCATAAACACTAGAGAAATAAATGTAGGTAGTGTAGAATTTGACACCCCTGTATTAGCAAAGTTTTATTTTTATGATCACTAACAATAAGTGATTGTATTGTACCTACACATTTGGACTGAGTGGATGTGATGTGATGACACATTCTCACTGATGCAGGGGTCAGTTTCAATTAGTATGTCTTTCTTCCAGTCACGTTTGTGCTTTGTTTGTTCCCATTTGACTTCCGGTCAGAAGGAAGGAGCCGAAAATCGGAGAAACGTATGTAATATTAGCAGATAACAATTGTTTCTACTGGTCACATAATAAAGCGCCCTTGTTGCTACTATCACAGAATCCCTTCTCTTAACAATCCCCTCTCTTCGTTTCAAAACTCAGTCAAACATTAAATGGTTAAACATTAAAAGTGGACATATCAAGCAACAAAAAAATCAAGCAACCGTCATCCATGTGGTAAAAGACTAATACCTTTCACTTCATCCATCTCTTTATATCCAAGGCCATGTAGAAGAGAACGTAGAAGACGGTGTGCGAAGAAACCCCAATTGAGAACCAGCACCAGGGGAAGGAACGCCTCCGAGACCACCTCCTTCCTCTCCGCATCCCATGAGTCTTGCCACTGTCGTTCCTACCATCTCCACACGGTGAAGACTAGGGTTTCGGGATAAGGCCAATGCGAAGGAGACATGCATAGTGGAGACTAGGGTTCTAAGGGTTTAAGTGAGAGAGATTGATTTTTTAGGGAGAAGAAACACAAGGTGGAGTGAAGGTTCGAGAGAGAAGAGTGGAGTGAAGCGAGAGACGAGAGCTCAAGTGATGGAGTGAAGGTTCAAGAGAGAAGAGGTGGAGTGAAGCGAGAGACGAGAGCTCGAGTGATAGAGTGAAGGTTCGAAAGAGAGGAGGTGGAGTGAAACGAGAGACGAGAGCTCAAGTGAGGGTTTCGAGTGAGGTGAATTAGGGCTGTGAGAGATGAGAGTTCGAGAGAAGGTTCGAGTGAGGTGAATTAAGGTCGAAATTTTCAATAAAAAGGGACTTAACCAAATTTTTTTATTTTAAAAGTAATTTTCTAGATCCGTATGTAATATCAACAGATAACAATTGTTTCACATTATATATGGATTCTACACATTACATACGGACACTTTTCTTAGATAACTTTCCCGCCATCACGCACGTACATTACAAGCAGATATTACATACAAATTATTACATACGGATTATCCGTATATAAAATCTGTATGTAATTCCCTCTTCAGTATCCGTATATTAAATTTGTATGTAATAATTGTATTATATACGGATTAAGATCCGTATATAAAAATTCGTATGTAATTCTAATATTTCTTGTAGTGCCGTAACTTCACTTTGTGGCAAAAATTCCTCACCTAGTTGTTAGAACCAATCTTTATGACCACTCATGTGGTTACTGCATCTAGAGTCTTGAAAGCCCTCATCCTTTTTCTCTTCCTTGACATCTATAATGCCCATTAATAAAAGTTCACCTTCTTCTCCAATTCTTCTTCTACTTCAACTTAATTTACCTTCTTCTCCCACATAACTTATATTGAAAGTGCCCAAGTTTATGACACTTAAACCATTAAACCTCAACTTTGTTCAATGGTTGTCTTCCTCTCCCTTTGCCTTAGAAAGATCATTTACCTCTTCCTATTCCTCTGTAATTTGTCACAATTTACAAAGCCTATTCTTCTTCTACAAGAAACATCATTAGCTGTTCGTGAACTAAAAGGCTACTTTGAAGTTCATTTATTGTCATGGCTTTCATGTTGTCAGATTCTTCAATAGAGCACATTACACAATTAAAATTTCTTTTCATAGACCACATAATTTTTGCAATGATGACATTCTCGTGCATGTTTTCATCGCATGCTTTCATTCTTTTAGAAATCTTCAGGGTTCGAGCCCAAATATGAATTTACTAATTCTCCCTGCTTTATTTGAAACAATTCAAAGTCCTTGCTTAGAGCTTGTAGTTGTGATAATTTAACACGAGTTGAGCCCTAAAATTTTGCTTCATCGAGTCCCATATGTTTTTAGATGTTTTATAGAATAATATCCAAATTTTCTCTATCAATTGCTTGATAGAGATAATTATTTATCTTCATATGCTTCAACATTTGTTCCTCCATTAACTTGATTTCCACTTTTGTTGCATTGACTTTATTAGAGACATCTGCAATTCCATGCTATACAAAATGCCAATGTTCGTTTTATGTTTGTTTCCTTTAAAAGCGTCACTCATAAGATTTATATATTTTTCAAAGGACGTTTTTATCTCATTATATAGCATAATGATGATCTAATAAGTACATAACTTAGTTTCCTAAATACATAACTCAGTTTGTCCATGCCTTTACAAAGTATGTCTTTTACGGAATGATCCAAGACTCATTAACATATTTAAATAATAAAGGCCATGAAATACAAGCATGACAAAGGTGATTAACACAATTTGTAAACATTGATTCATGCTCACAATCCATGACATTTTCATATGATTCCATGATGACATCCCATGCTTTAATAGAATTGACTAACATTTTGCACTTGACTTGCATATTTTTCTGAATGTGGAAGTGACATAGGAGATGATAACATTCAGGGAATACAATACTAATGACATTCATCAAAGCTAGGTCTATTTCACTAACAAATACCTGTAGATCACCCTTTTATGTCAAAAATAATCTTCTAAGCCTTTTGAGAGTCCAATTGAAATTATTTTCCCGTTCACTTGATAAGAATGCAAAGGTTGTTGAGAAAGTCAACCCTGTATATGTGATCCCAACTATCTCAAGCAATGACAACCTATATTTGTTGGTTTTGTATGTGGTATCCATTAACAAAATAACATTAAATGCATTGAACAATTTAACTGCATTTATATATGTTTTTGAATATAATTTTAAATACTACGATGGTTTTGTTGTTTTTTATATCATTTTAGTATTCAATAATCCAAAAGTTTATTTGTTTCCACGGGTCTTGTTGTTTCAACTATTGTAGATAGGAATAAAGCTTAGTAATAGGAAGCAAATAGAAGTATGCCCTATATGTCAACGGGGTGGAAGTTCAAAACATCGAAGATGAGTACATGGAAGCCCAAACGAGGTCATTTACCATCTCATGTTCGTCGATGCATCTACTCTAAGAGATGTATTTATCACGTTCTAGCATCACCATCAACTACTATAATTCAATTCTCAAACCTCTCAATAAAATTTTGTACGGATGTCTTGCATTATATATTTGCTTAATTTTTGTCACATTACAATCATTATTTCCTTTGAGAGTGAATAGAATATTTGCAAGCTTCATTTGACTTTATCATATGAATAAACAATGATTGTTGGGATTTAACCTCCCAGCAAAAGAGTGACCAACTAAACTCTCTTCCAAATCATGGTTATGATATATGCATATAACCTTCAATACTTACGCCACTTGATTAAAAATAGGCTTGTCCCTCAATTTAAAAGGACACTCACATTTTCTTGTGCCGTATATACTCGATTGAGCATCAATTTTGTATTTCTTGTAGTTTCTCCCCTTTCACATCCTAACAACAAAAATGTTTTTCTCCTAAGTTAACCAGTACCTCACTTCTTCAATAATAATAATAATACCTCAAGAAAATACTACAAAAACAACAGTAAAACAATTAAAAATAAAAACAAAGTTAAAAAAATTGAAAAAATTATATTAAATGAATACCAAATTTCGAAATTCAATAGGAATGTTAATCAGGTTTTAAAATCTGTAGGATTTTTAATCGAATTTCAAAATTAAACGATTTTCTTTACCAGGTTTCAAAATATGGTGAGTACCTTAAACGAATTTCAAACTTTGATGACTTCCTAAAGTATATTTCGAAATTAGGTGACTTTCTTAACATGTTTTGGAAATCTAAATATCTTAAACGAATTTCGAAATCCGTTAACTTCCTTAATCGAATTTCAAAATTCGCTGAGTTTTTTAACCGAATTTCAAAATTTGGTATATTTCTTAACTAGATTTTGAAATTTGATGATTTTATTAACTAAATTTCGAAATATGTTGACTACATTAACTGAATTTCCAAACCCATGACTACCTTAGCCGAATTTTAAAATTCTATGATTACCTTAAGCATATTTCAAAAACCAGTGACTACCTTAACCGAACATCCACTACAAGAAAAATTGATATTAATGATGATTAAAATCTGTTAGTAAATTAAAATTACTAAAAATTTATTAACGAAAAAAATTTCATCAATAAAATTGTCATCAATAAATTTTATCGACGAAATTTCTGTTTCGTCAATAATTACCAATAGAAAAATATGTCGGTAAAATTTGTTGATAAACACCACGATTTGGTTTCTCTTCTTCCTATGCTCCTTCGTCTTCTTCCTTTAATTTTTCTTTTTGACGAAGTATGCCACCAATAGAGCATCACATGAACAACCAATTTATTTCCAAGATTCTCATATCTAAAAGAGAAATATGAAAGAAAGAAAGATGTCGTCGATGCCAGTGATGTTCCTAGTTGTATCATTGCGTCAATATCGTAGGGGCTTGTTGGAAAATTTGAAATACGAACACCGTGGGTTGTAGCGGTGGTGGTGGGTTGCAATGGTTGTAGGTTGTAGTGGTGACAGGTTTTAATGTTGGCGGGGAGAAACGATGACTAGACTTCATGTTGCAGTGGTTGTAATGGTGGGAGGAGGGCTCTCAGAAGACGAAAAACGCGAGTCTCTAAGAATATGAACGCATGTATATGTTAACACAAAAAAAAAATTAGGCAAAAAATTTGCTATTCGTTTTACCAACGGATTACTAACAAAGAAAAGTTCGTCACTAAGACATATTTTGCTTAGAAAGTGAATTTTATCAATGAATTTTTCCATTGATAATGTATAATTCATTTTTCGAAGAATTTCATCAACGAATTTTTCCGTTGGTAAATGATATATACATTACTAGTGAATTTATTGACGAACTTTTTCGTTAGTAAAGAATCTCTCAGTAAATTTTGTCTGTAACTAAAATTTCAAAATCCACTAGTAACATTCGTCGGTAATTAAAATTTATCTACAAATTTTTTTTCGTTTGTAAAATTTTATTGATAATTTCATAATTATTTGTGGTGTTCAAAATTTGATGACTATCTTAACCGGATCCCGAATTTGATGACTACCTTAATTGAATTTCAAAATACATCTACTATCTTAACTAGATTTTGAAATCTGAATGACTACACTAGTAAAAAATTAAGTTTTTACAGCGCACATTATGCCACCAGAAACCGCAGCATAATACTGCGCGGTGACATTTTTGAAAATAAAACGAACATATAGGCCGCGATTGCTCTGAGAAGCGCGGCCTATTTCCCAGTCATACTTTTGCCTTTGACGCCACGTCAGAAAAACAATGAATTGCTTGGGGAATAGGCCGCGGTTCAGTGAGCAACCACGACCTATTCCCCTGCAAATTCTGACATTCCGCATCAGTCAGCCCTTGCCAATTTATTGCAGGGGCTGACTAATGGGGAATGTCAGAATTTAGAGGGGGAATAGGTTGCGGTTCTGTGAGCAACTGCGACCTATTCCCCCTACAACCTTCTAACATTCCCCAAATGGCAGTTGGGAGATTCATAATGTCAGGTAATAGACCGCGGGTGCTCTAAGAACCGCGGCCTATTCCCTAATCCGAATAAAATTTAAATAGTTAAGGGAATAGACCGCGGTTGGGCGCTGAACCGCGACATATAGTTTGAAAAAAATTTCAAAAATGCCATTTTCAATTTTTTTTTCAAGAGAATAGGCCACGGTTAAGTGGGGAACCACGACATATTCCCCTTTATTACAGCGGTTAAGTGTGGAATCGTGGCATATTCCCTTGTAGGTTAAAAAAAATAAAACACATTTGAACAATATCGTTTCCTTCGCGAAAACTGATTTAGAGAGTGTTTCTTCCACTGCCATTGACGACGTACGCCCTTTGCTTCCATTTTCAATCGCTTTCCACCGTTTAAACGCAAATTTGTTCGGTGCATTTGCCATTTTCAACGTTGGGGAAGAGTTTTGACCGATCAAAATTGTCAAACTTCCACTTGGAAACCGCCGTGCTATTCTTCTCCGCTGTCCTATTCCTCTTTGCCACACCTTTTCCTCCTCGCCGCGCCCATTCCAGGTATTTCGTTTTTGCTTTCTTCAACATGATTTTCTTTCGTTTTTGTTAAATACAATTACTATTGTTTTGGTAATCTAGACTTAGAAAATATGTAGACATAGAAAATTTAGACAGAAAATTTAGAGTTATTAGAATTATTAGTATTATTAGAATGATTAGAATAACAAGTTTGAATTGAGTAATCACTACGTGAAATTATTGTTTGAATGATATGTATGAAATTGCATTTTATATAGGAAAAAGTTTGAATTTTTGACAAAGTATCCAAAATGTGGCTTATCACGATACAAGTCAAAAAACAATAGTGAAGATAATGGTCAGATAGAAAAAAATGGATCTGCTTTGATAGTAGTTTGGTACCTTCCAATAGTGCCCAGACTTAAGCGTTTGTTTGCGAATCCCAAAGACTGCAGCTCATCAATTGAAACTCGGAAGATAAATGGTGTATCTGCGTCATCAGAGATTTCTAAAACGTAATCATCCATATCGAAGGTTAAAAAAAGCATTCAATGGATATCAAGAGAGGGACGAAGCACCAAATCCACTTACTGGCCTTCAAATTCTTGAAAAAGTTCATAAAATACATCATGTATTTAGGAAAACATCCTAGAAGTCATCTGTAGCGACCCCTTGGAAGAAGAAATCAATATTCTTTGATCTTCCATACTGGTCAAGGTTAGACGTTAGACATTGCATAGATGTGATGCATGTAGATAAGAATGTGTGTGATAGCTTGATTGGTACACTACTCAACATTCAGGGAAAGACAAAAGATGGAGTGAATGCTCGTTTGTATTTGGTTGACATGAATATCCGAGAAGAATTGGCACCTAAGGAGATTGGTAAACGTATTTATTTGCCCCCTGCATGTTACACAATGTCTAGACAAGAGAAGATAAGTTTTTGCCTTTGTTTAAAGAGTATCAAAGTACCACAAGGATACTCTTCAAATATGAAGAGTTTAGTGTCGATGCAGGACTTAAAGCTTGTTGGCATGAAGTGTCACGATTGCCACGTCTTAATGCAACAATTGTTACCGGTGGCGATTCGTGGAATTTTGCCCAAAAATGTTAAGCAGACCATAAACAGGTTGTGTTCATTTTTCTTGTGAATATGTAGTAAAGTCATCGATCCTACAAAGTTAGATGAACTTCAAGACGAGATTGTTATCAACCTGTGTCAACTAGAGATGTTTTTTCCACCATCTTTTTTTGACATCATGGTACATTTACTTGTTCATTTGGTTAGAGAAATCAAGTTGTGCGGACCGGTATACTTAAGATGGATGTATCCTATTGAGCGTTATATGAAGATTTTGAAAGGGTACGTTAAAAATCCATATCGTCCTGAAGGTTCAATGATTGAAAGGTATATTGCTGAAGAAAGTATCGAGTTTTGTTCAGATTACATGACATCAACGAATGCAATAGGAGTTTCTCGCACATCATGGTTGAATAAATTTTCTACAAGTAAAAGCATCCGAGGTGTGAATGTGGTGACAAAAGATCGCGGAGAATTGTTGCAAGCACATCTTTATATATTGAACAACACAGATGAGGTGATCCCTTTTTTGGAAGCACACAAAGCCATTGTTAAGAATAAAAATCCAAGACAATCAGAGAAATGACAGTTGATGGAGCATAACAAAACATTTATGTCTTGGTTCAAATCTGAAATTGACAAAGAGCCACATTCTTCTCAAACTTTATTGTGGCTTGCAAATGATTTAAAGTTTGATGTCGTATGTTGTACAGGTTATGAAGTCAATAATTGCACATTCTATAGGAAGACTTTGGATGATAAAAGCACAGTACAAAATAGTGGAGTCAGTTTAGAAGCTGAGTCGCTTCAATTTTCCACATCAAAAGATCAATCTTCTGTACTTGGATCAATGAGATATTATGGTATAATAGAAGAGATATGGGAGGTTGATTACACCAATTTTTTTGTTCTATTGTTCAAATGTAAATGGTTTGACAATAAGAGTGGTGTGAAAATAGATGAATCGGGTATGACACTGGTTGATTTTCGAAAGGTGGGTTATCGAGACGAACCGTTTATCATGGTACATCAAGCATATCAGGTTTTTTATGTCAAAGATCCTACGTCTGACCATTGGTATGTCGCTCTTCAAGGCAAAAAACAAATTGAAGTTAATGAAGACAATCTGATTAATATTGCTGACAACCATTCATTTCAAACTACAACAAATTTGGATTAACAATCTCTAGTTGACGACGATGTACATGCAATTCAGTCAGATCATGATGAGGGAATATACATATGATGAATCCATATCTTTTCATGTATGAATTTCCAATTTTTGTATAAGTATTTCCATGTTTTGACGAATCCATATCTTTTTATGTTGTTATTTATGTTGACAAATATATGGTTGATCATCCACATTCTTCAGGGGATGAGGCTCCCCCTTCCAGATCCACTAGAGGACCCACCAGGATGAAACAACTTTTGATCAGAAAGAATAGTGGTGAAAGAACACCGGTGAATGTTAACGTGATCACAGGTGTGGCAACTGGCCCCTATGCAGATGACTTCCGATCATACCTTGGAGTAGTGGCACGTGACAAGATTAGTATTCTTACTCCATCTTTTGACCATGTGTTCGAGGTTGATCGGAACATTATATGGAACGATATATTGGTAAGTTAGTTAATATCATTTCAATTAGAGTTTGTTTATTTTGATAATTTTGTACTGATACAACTTTATTATGTTTTTTTAGCTAACATTTGACATTCCAAATGTCGCAACACTTAGAAATAAGTGTTTATCAACTGTTGCTGAAAACTTCAGAAATTTTAAAAGTAAGTTGACCTCAAGATATATTTTTGGAAGCCATTAAAATAAGTCTCCATGTACTACATATAAGTCCATTGATGAGCAGACTTGGCGGTTTTTTGTACAGAGTCGGACATCAGAGGAATGGCGGTTAGTATAGTTGATATTATTCAATTCCTTATTAACAAATATATATCATATGAACTAATTAATTAAATATATGTGACAGACAATTAGAAGCAAAGAACAAGAAACAAGTGCTCAAAACAAAAATCCCCACCTATTATCTCGTGGTGGGTATAGGAAGCTTGAGGAAAAAATCCTCAAGAAAAAGGCAGATGCTAGACCACCATCTGAGGGTGGTAGCCCCCAACCTCCTTCTCCACCTTCTCGGCATGAGAAATGGAAGTTGGCTCGTATGAAACCATCGGGCACCTACTCTTCTGACACTGCATGGGAAATTTCTGAAAGAATTGTAAGTTATCACTGTTCCTAAAATAATAATAATTTCATTATACATACTACATGAAACTTTTTAAAGAATAATGATGTTTTGTAATGTTACAGGACTCCTTGGTTGAGTAGAGCTCGAAAGGTCAATTCACTCCACAGGGTCGCCAGGATATTCTTACCGCTGCAATTGGACGACTTGAGCACCCTGGACGTGTACGTGCTGGTGGAACTGGAGTAGGCATTCGAGATTATTTTGGGAGCTCTTCTCGTCAGACTTCATATTCTTACAACGAAGAACAAGAACAAAGGCTGACACAAGAGATCACAAAAAAGCTTCGAGCGGACCTTAGAGAGGAGTTTAGGACATAGCTTAGGAATGAATTGTATAATAAGGTCTACGCCATGTTCCAGCAGCAGTTTGAGAGCTGTGGCATGTGCCCGATACCATCTCCTGTACAGGAACATGAACATGTTGTGCCTCCCACAAGTAAAATTAATAAACATTTATGTGCAATTATTTCTATCTTTTATATAATCTAACATTTACTATGACATGGAGAAGCGGGAAAGGAAGTTGTTCAGCATCAGCCGTCCTAGGGGATGACATGGACGATGTTAGTCCATGTCTGCTATACACTTTAGACGGTACCGAGACAGTGCTTGTAGCTCGTGGAAGAGTGTTTAAGACATCGACTGTTGTTCATGGTGTGGAGCTATCAGGTGAAGGTCTCAGTAGACGACATTATCATACCAGATGCCTCAGTTCCTCTGCCCACAGATGAGATTTTCATTGTGGAACATGCATTCCAATCTTTTATCGCTTGGCCTAAACATTTGGTTGGTTCAGTTTCTGACCCCCCCGGTATGGAATTCTACTTTACACTTCTCAATTTTAAAGTTTACATGTTATTGATGTCAAAACTTATCTTATTTTTCCATGTAACAACAGACGCAGGCACAGGAGAAGATTCCTCTATCTGAGGATGATCCTCTTGGTTCATTGCAGCTACTTGCTGACATCCTTGAAAATAAGCCTTTGGAGGTTGAATATGATGCAAATGTATTTGGGAGAGGCTTTGAGGTCCCATTATACCTCCACAGTCAAGATGTCAGAGAGCTTGCGTCGGGAACAGAAGAGTTGAATATTACATTACTTCAGCTATGGATGATGTAAGTCTATGAGCAATTATTATATAAAATTGATTTATATATCAAGTATACTTATATCAATGTTAATTTTTGATTTCAGGTATATGTCTGGGATTAGTAACAAATTGGGGTACTCTCATGATTATGGGTTCATTGATCCCCAATCCATTCACGAATCAAATGATTTTGAACAGATCAACACACATCTCACAAGAAGTTTTGCAAGGGGCAAGAAAATATATTTTTTGCCATATATATCTGGGTAAGTGAAGTTTGTTAACATACACTAGTGGAAAAACGCTGTTTAACGTCACCCACAAGACGTCGGTTGGGCGGTAACCCGACGTATACTAGCAGAAGATGGTATTACCGTAAATAAGTTGGTAAACTGAACATCGATTTTTATAGCAAATGACGTCTATTGTATATTTGACGTCTGCTCTGCCCGAAACCGACGTCCAAGGGCCTGAGGTAGGCGAGAAGACAGTCTTTCCTGCCCCCATTGACGTCGGTTGTGACGGGGGGCTGACGTCTACCTGGCTGCAATTAATGCTCTTCACCTGATTCCCAGGCGCTTAGACGTCACGTAGTAAAAAACTGACGTCTATAATGTCCGGAAGGCGGGAAAACAGTCAATTTTTGCAACATAGACGTCGGACTTCTGGGGATGCGACGTCTATGTGACTGTAATTAATGCTATTCACCAAACTCGCAGGCAATTCGACGTCTGGTAAAGTGGCACCGACGTCTAAAATGTTATAGACTTCGGCGCCTCAGGACAACCGTCGTCTACTTCCTTGACAGGAAATGAAACGTCAATCCGATCAGCGCCGTAAACGTCGGCGCCCCTTGTGTCCGACGTCTAATAGGCAGATTAAAAGTTTTATTCGACGTCACATTAGTAATATAACCGACGTCTACGTGACTATAGACGTCAATTTCTGTAGCAACCGACACCTAATTTCATGTTAAATAAACCGCAGACTCGGAGGAGTTTCGCGGTATTGCAGTTTCGCCTTGCAGACTTGCCTCATTTAATCGTCTTCCTCCTCTCCTTTTTCTCTCTTACGCCATTGCATTCTAGTTTCTGATAACATCATCGTCTTCCTCCTCTCCTTTTTCTCTCTTGCGGCATTGCATTCCAGGTGTGTGTTTTCTTATTTAAACCGTTTAAACTTTGTTTAGACCGATTATATTAGTATTCTGGTTCAACTGATTAAAATTTGTTTTCCTTTTGTTGTGTTTTAGTGCAGTTTTGTTCCTCTCTTGGGGTAACGCAGTACCACATTCTTCCTTTGCTACCTACCTCCTAGAAAAAGCGGCGTCTTTTGGATTTCTCGTGGCGTTTCGACCCAAAAACAACCCTGGGTTGTTGCCTAGTTATCGTTTCACCGTAATTTTCCCTATTGCGGTTGAAAATGGAACTAGGGATGAACCCAGGTTCGGTTTTGGGTTCAAATGTCATGAGAAATTCAAAAGACGCAAGCTTTTTTTTTTGGGAAACTAGCAAAGAAAGAGTGTGCTACTAGGCTATCCAAAGACAGGAACAAAACGGCACTAAAACACAACCACTATATTAGACGTCAGTTAATGCGTACACCGACATCTATAGTGACATTAGACGGTGGTTAGTGACATGTTCAATGTCTTTATGTGCTCTTAGACGTCGGTTATTGCTTGCTCAAACGTCTATATATTGCCTTTAGCCGTCGGTTTACACGCCTGCACCGACGTTTACGGAC
Source organism: Vigna reflexopilosa (assembly GCA_027742785.1). Classification (NCBI taxonomy): domain Eukaryota; kingdom Viridiplantae; phylum Streptophyta; class Magnoliopsida; order Fabales; family Fabaceae; genus Vigna; species Vigna reflexopilosa. Next base: position 26,099,188 of record CM050917.1, on the reverse strand, counting down.
GTCGGACATTGCCCTAACTAACGTTTGTATAGACGTCTGTTATGTGGATGTTCGATGTCCCGTTAACGTCACCGATATAGACGTCGGTTGTGAAGAAGACGTTAAAAGCCCAAAAGAACCGACATTAAACAATGTTTTTCCACTAGTGATAATAAAGTTCCATATGTGATTTTAATATATAATAATTAAGTTATTATGAATTTCAGGCGCCATTGGCAACTTCTTGTTATTTCTATAGAGGAGAGCTATGCTTTGTGGTTCTGCTCATTGCACAAGTCTTCTCCCACACATCTCAGACAAGTAGTTGATTGGTAAGAACCTCAATGTTTGGACTTTCTTTGTTATATAAATGAATGCTAAAACCTTTTTTTTATATATAGTTCTATTCTAGCAAGTATGATGATGGTTGGGAGATCAATTGCTAACAGTAGAAAGATTACATGGATTTCTCTCAAGGTTTGACATATGTTAAAGCCATACTTTCTTATAGTTGTTTTGTTTTAATGTTTTTCATTAACTATTTACAACTGTGATGATATATTGTAGTATAACAGATAAAAGGGGTCATATGAGTGCGGATACTATGTAATGTATTGGATGACCCACATTATTCGTTCCCATATCACAAGAGGCTGGGAAACGGTAATATTTAAATTTAACAATTTTTTATTTTCTCCAACATTTGGAATTCATATACACTAATTAATATCAATTGTCTTGTGCAGAGATTCAAGACTACTACAGCAATTCCTGAGAAGCCACTATCATTCATGAGGAAAGCTGCTGCAAAATATATAGTTAGATTATATAATAGTTCTTAGTTACTAGATTTAAACATTGTATTTTATTAGATTGTATTTTATTAGACTTTGTACTTTATGTGATGTTAAAATTTGAACATGTGTTTGATCTGTTGAAATTGAATTTGAACATGTGTTTGATATGCGGGTCTGTTTTTGTGGTAGTGGATATCACAAAAATAGACCTGCTATTTAAAAAAATTGCAGGAGAATATGTCGCGGTTGTTACCACAACCGCTGTAGAAAGTGTGTCATTTTTTTAATTGTTTTTTTTTAAAAAAGACTTTTGACCGCGGTTGTGGCACGAACCGCGGTCTATTCCTGGCCTTTTTCCGTGGTTCTAACCGCAGCCTATAGTGGACCGATTTTTTTTTTTGAAAAAAAGGGGTTTGGTTGCGGTTCCTACTACAACCGCGGTCTATTCGCAGACCTTTTTACCGCGGTTCCAACTGTGACTTATAGTCACAGACTTTTTACCGTGCCTAGATATGCCACGGTTCGTAAATCGCGACGTATAGAGAAAAACAACCGCGATTGTTTCTCTTCGCTACACTAGTGCTATCTTAACTGAATTTAAAATTTGATAATTTATTAAACTGAAATTTCGAAACTTGGATTTTGAAATTTAATAATCTTTTATAATAGATTTTAAAATTAGGTGAATTTCCTAAACTAGAATACATCCAAAATATAATAAAGATAAATATGTTAAATTTTAATGAGAAAAAAAATACTTATACCTAGAAGGTGAAATGAAGTGGAAAAGAAGATATAGGCTAACGAATTAAAGCAAGATGTTTTATATTTATGATCAAAAGTAAAGCACCATCACACAAGTACGAAAAAAAAGAAAGATAATTAGTGAGAAAAAGGATGAAGTATGTAAATATAAAAACAAAATGCAATTTGGAAAGCAAATTACTGTCATCCAATTTCTTTCATGTATATATTTTTTCTAGAAGACAAAACTGAGAACTTGAAACGTAGGGAGAAAATTTTGGTTGTATTGATTGTTTTCATGTATCTAAGAATTTTTTTCTGATCTTAAAAGTTCTATTTATTATCTAGTTTCATTATAGAAATACTAATTAACAATATCATTATTTACCTATTAAATACAATTGATATACTAACATGTCTTCAGTCCAAATAAATTAGAATAGATGTTCTTATTAAATAAAACATCTAATTCAAAACTGATAACAACGTTTTCTAACAAGTTAAATAAATCATACAAAACAATAATTATTTTATGATATTTTTTTAGCAATTAGTACATAAGTGATAATATTCCCACACATGATTCATTTATACTTTTAGGGTACGTGTCTACTAACGTGGTCTCTTTCCATCATTGTCGTAGGAATATAGGAGTATGAAAAAAGCAAAAAAAAAATTGATCTGTTTATGGTTTTGTATATATCGACGTCCTCCCACCTCTACTTGGCATCTATTACCTATCTTGCTTGCTAACTAAGAGACACGTACATTAACACATGTCCAACTGCATGCAATTCCTATCCCAGTCATTATTGCTCTTTCCCTTCATATAAACAAACACAATGCACCCTTTCATCTCAAACATTCACTGTGTTCTTCCACACCATGGCCATGAAAATCAATCTTTCTTTACCTATCTCTCTCTTCTTCCTATTAGCCTTGTTCTCAACCCTAGCCTTCGCCAAGAAAGAAACCGAGGTAGCAGCAGACCCTGAGCTTAAAACATGCAAACACCAGTGCCTACAGCAGCTGCAATACACTGAAGCTGACAAGCAGATGTGTCTTCAAAGTTGTGACGTGTACCATGGTCTGAAGCATGAGCACGAGAAACAGATAGAAGAGAAACTTCGTAAGAAGAAAAAGCATGCAGGTACCCCTCAAGAGCACGACCAAGAGGAGGAAAGCGGTGAAAAGGAAGAAGAAAGCGGTGAAAAGGAAGAAGAAGAAGCAGAGGAAGGAGGGGAAGAGGAAGAGGAATATCCCTTCATTTTTGAAGAAGATTGGGATTTTGACACCAAGGTTGAAACAGATGATGGCAGAATTCGAGTTCTGAAGAAGTTCACTGAGAAATCCAAGCTTCTTAAAGGCATTGAGAATATCCGTTTAGCCATTCTAGAAGCTAGAGCGCACACGTTCGTGGCTCCACGCCACTTTGACTCTGATGTTGTTTTGTTCAACATAAAGGGTATATATACATTTAGACAACTACATGTATACTTTTTTAATTTCAGTTCTTCATTATTAATTGTGTTTTGTCCTTTTTGTTGCTTATAGTGGTGGATACTGTACAATTTCTGAAATTTCCCACTTTCATTTCTTGTTTTGGTTTCTGGTAGGGCGAGCCGTACTTGGGTGGGTGAAGGAAAGTGAAACAGAAAAGTTCGTGCTTGAATCTGGAGACATGTTACCGATACCAGCAGGCACCCAAGTATACATCGTTAACAGAGATGAGAATGAGAAGCTCTTCCTTGCCATGCTCCATATACCTATTTCCACTCCTGGAAAATTTGAGGTTAGTGCTTCTCAGTACATGCATTATCATGGATAATTGATAAATGAATTTTTTCACCCTCATTAACTTGTATAAGCTGATCTAAAGATATTGTGGTCTAGGAATTTTTCGGGCCTGGAGGACGAGACCCAGAATCGGTTCTATCAGCATTCGGCTGGAATGTGCTCCAAGCTGCTCTCCAAGTAGACCCTACTAGCTACATATACATATACATACATATATATATATATATATATATATATATATATATATATCATGGTTCATTATACTATATATTAAGCATAATTGTTGCTCGTTGAGTTTGGTTTGGGAAATATCTGCTAAAATGAGAAATTGATTACAGAGCCCAAAAGGAGAGTTAGAGAAGCTTTTTGACCAAAAGGATGGGGGAAGTATTTTCCAAATAAGCAGAGAACAGGTGCAGGAGTTGGCCCCCAAGAAAACCTACTGGTGGCCCTTTAGTGGCCCTTCCACGGCTGAATTCAATCTTTTCACCATGTCTCCCACTTTCTCCAACCTTTATGGTACTTTAACTGAAGCTGGTCCTTCTGATTCCAGGAGTCTCCTTCAAAAACACAATATCATGCTTTCCTTTACCAACATCACCAAGGTCTAATACCAACTTAACTTCCTTTATTCTTTATCTCATTAATTAGCTAATCTATGACAACTTTGACAATAGTTATATTGGCTTTTTCATGATAAAAACTATATTCCTAACATGACTATTACAGTCAGTTATTGACTGATAACACATAATGAAGTTATTGGATGGTCTTCTTTGGCATTGATTTCTTCTTGTGTAGGAATCAATGAGTACTATTCTGTACAACTCACATGCAACGAAGATAGCAATGGTGATCAGTGGTAAAGGGGGTCTTCAAATAGTATGTCCCCACATCACATCAAAGTCACACGGAAAGCATGAAAAGAGTAGCCCCTCATACCATAGGATCAGTGCCGAGTTGAAGCCAGGAATGCTGTTTGTTGTTCCTCCCGGTCACCCCTTCGTGACCTTCTCTTCTAGGAAAGAGAATCTCCAGATTTTTTCGTTCGAGATTAATGCTCAAGACAACAAGAAGTTTACATTTGCTGGTATAAATCATTAATTAATTATACTATGCATGCATGTTGGTTTTTGCTTTATTGTAAAGTTTAAGGTAATTATTCTTTGTAACAGGGAAGGACAACATTGTGAGTTCTATGGACGACCTTGCTAAGGAGCTGGGATTTAACCATCCTTCGAAAATTGTGAACAGAATCTTCGACAGAAAGGAGAGTTTCTTTTTTCCTTTTAAGCTGCCACGCGAGGGGCGTGATCGTCGTGCTGATGCGTGAGTGAAGCAAGAAAAGGAAATGGAGTGATGGAGGCTGAAGTTTTTTTCTTTCTTTTCTTTTCTGGTTGATAATGATGTAAGGTGTAGGAGATGGAGTGTATGAAAATGCAGGCCCATCCATCCAAATGGAATAAAAAGGCCACTAGTTTCTGTCTTCCAAGGTGGTGGCAGAATAATAAATCTTTGTTTTCGAGAAGATGAAAACTAATTGTTGGGAGGAAATTATTTAAAATAAAAAGTAAAAAGAGAATAAAAAATAATCGATAATGAATTAATCAAGCCCTCAATGGGTGTTTGATAATATTGACTTTTTATACCTCAGCACAAATATCTATTATAATATAAATATTTACAATTATATACAAAAATTAAGAAATTTATTTTGTTATTCATATTTATTTTCTTGATAAGTGGACAAAAATCTTTCTATATAATATTTGAATTTACTTTTTGTTTTTATTCAACTTCAAAATGTATAGAGTTGTAGAGTTTAAGATTTGAGAGACTTCAGTAATATATATATATATATATATATATATATATATATATATATAATAAAAAAACATTATATTTTATAAATATTTTATAACTTGATTTTACATAAATATAATAAAAAACATTACATGAACTAATTATAATAAAAAAGATATACATTAATTTTAATTATATGAGTATAATAAAAAAACATTAAATGTGATATTTTATATATTTACTAAATGAGTCTAAACATCTACACATTAGAAGAGTATAACAATAATGTTGATATATATAAAAAAACTTGAGTTATTCATACACTAATTAAACACACTAATTACACAAGTCTAATAACAAAACATTAATAAACAAAACATTAATAAAACAAGTCTAATAACAAACACTATACAAGTTTTTTTATACATTAATAAAACAAGTCTAATAACAAACACTACACAAGTTTTTTTATACATTAATAAAACAAGTATATCTTCATATACAAATTATATATATATATATATATATATATATACTTATACTGAAAGATTATGTTGATACACTTTTGTCCGCTCACTAATTAGACGAGTTTTACAATACACATTACATTATGAGTATAGTGTTAATGACATATTTTATCATGATTTCAGTTTTGAATTTAGAACAAAGATCAACTATTTCTTAGCTTTTTGTCTTGTAAATTTTAGTTTTCTTTTAGTTTAATAAGTGGTTTCATCTTAAGCTTTAATTAGATAAATTGATCATTAGCCCCTTCATTTACATGCTTAAATTAGTTGAAAGAAGTCTCTACATCAAATGAAGGTGTTGGAACCAAGGAAAACAAGAAAAATAGCAAAAATGAAGAACCAGAATTCTGCTGAAGCTAGCTCGGGCGCCCTTTTTCCATGGGCGCTAGAGCACCACTGCACCACGGCTGGACCGCGCTCGGGCGTCTCTTACATATAGGCGCTGGAGCACCACTTTGTTGACTGACGCGCAGCGCGAACTTGAGCGCGACTTTCGCTGATTTGGCAGATTGGATTTATTTAACCCTAAAACACAAGGGGCTCGACATCTTTTGACACCCAGACGCGTCTTCTCTCATCGAGAACTCTTGGAGGCAAGCTTGCAGCTGTGGGAACAATCCATTTTCTTCCTTGGGTCTTCTTCCTTCTTCCATTTCCACCATTGTTGTAAGCTTAAGCTCTCCATTCATGGAGAACTAGTTTCATTGTTGTTGGGGATTGATGTAGCCACTAAACTCTTATGTAAACTACTGTGTTTTGAATGACTATATGTCTTTCTCATTGATTGTTAGTGTTTAATTCCTTCTCTTAATGTTTGTTGTGAAGTTGCTACCAATGGCATGATTCTAGGGTTTGCTTGATATTGGGAAATGTTGGGTAAATCTGGAACTGGATTAAACACCTAAGGGAAATAGTATCTAGGGATAGAACTAGGACCTCTGGTTGTCTTAAATCTCAATTCTTAATGCAGGACTAATTGTTAGGCTTTGTAAGGGATTGAAGCCCAATGAGAAAGTCTAGACTCTCTCTACCAAGGGATTGGGTTCGAGTAATTTAGTAGATTGACATTGGCATATTAATGAAGATGAAGTGATTTTCTACACATAAGAGTGAAGTAGGTGAAATTATACCCCCAACAATATAATTTCATATCATTCCTAGTCTTTCCATTTCCAAGTGTTTGAGTATCAAAGATCACTTTTACCATTTATGTTTCATCTTTACTTTAATTGCATCAAAACCTAAAAATATGGAATCATTCTTTAGTCTAAGTTAATAAAAAATTATACGATTGTTTGGTGACACGAGTCTCTTGGGAAACGATATTCAGTCTTACCGATTTATTACTTGAAACGATTTGGTACACTTGTTAAAGTCTCAACATATAGCAATACACATAATATGACTATCTTCGTATACTGATTAAACAAGTCTAGCAATACATATTATATGAATCTATCGTTGTATTGATTAGATAAGTCCATCAATATACATAATACAAGTTTTTGCATACATTAATTAAAAGAATATAGCAAAATATTTGCACATATAAAAAATTATTAGATAAAATACATTGATTTAATGAGTAAAGAAAAAAAATTAAATGAGTTTGTGTATTGATTAATCGAGTCCAACAATACACATTAGATGAGTCATTCATATATTGATTAGATGACTCTAGCAATATACATTAGACAAGTCTTTTCATGTATAAAGTATATGAGTCTATTCATACACATTAGACAATTTTTTTCATTTACTTATTCATAAAAGGTGGTGTTGAAGAAGTGGACAAAATTATACTCTTGGTAAAGTGATCTATGGAAAATGGAATGGTGCAAATGAAGCCTAATAGGATTGTCCACTAGGGAAGGTTGCTAGAGGAGGTTGGACCCTCTCTCTAACCATGACTTTTGAAGGGGATAAAATCCTGGAGTGATCCCAATAGAGGTTTCTCTAATTAATCTCAAAAGTTCTCATTTACATGAGAAGAGTTTAGATTTATAGATTCTCCAAAGCTCTTGCAGTGCAACTAAGCAACTAATAATCAACCGTGATACATGACAATGTTACCACCAAGAGGGCCACATTTTATATGCATAAGACTCGTGCACAAATCAAAACAGACACGTGATGCAAATTTTGGAGATCATTGTTAGTGCTGGGCGTGGGTGATGAGCGTCAGTTTTGGAACTTGAAAAAATGAAGTTGTTGGACACGTTCCTCTCACTTAGCTTCATGAAGAGGTCATTAGACGACCACAGGTGACCTAAATGGCTTGATTTTGGCCTTCATTGATCCCTTAAGGATAGGCTTTAGCATTCAAGCTTCTTGTTGATGGATTTTGTAATCTTTGTGATGAGTGATTCTCCTCTTAATAGGACTAAGGCTTAGATCTTATTCCATCAATTTTGCATGATTTGCATTCCTTTTACATGAACATGGACAACTTTTTTGGCATTATACTTAATCATATCTCGAAACATCAATAAATAATATCAAAACAAGGAACATCATGATGCATATTTGCTTCAAGTACAGAAGCTAATTTGACAAACTACTTTGAAATATATGACAAGAAAAGAAATTGTCGCAAACTTTCATGCATTTCCCACTACAATCAAAGCATGTATTTCTGACAACTTATTACCGATGGCCTCTAGGCCTTCTGTAATGTATTGGTGACATAAAATACTGACGGCTCTAGGCCCTCGATAATGCCCGTGATGCTTTAGGTTCGAAATTTAAGTATTCATTCCTCAAATTTCTCAAATTTCCCAAAAGTAGAACTCCCTCCCTCCCATTCTTCGAACTCCCTCCTTCCCTTAGGTTCGTCGTTAGTTGTGTGGGTCGCGACTTTGGTGGTGGTCAGCTAGTTTGACGTTACGGTTTGACAGCGCGAGTTTGATGGTGTGGACGCTGACGGAGGTTTGTTGCTGGGTGGCGCTCTTTCATTCCCTACTCTCTACTCGTTCCCATTCTCAAGTGTTAGTGTGAGGTTGTCGCCCTAAGGCGGTTTGAAGCGATTGTTGTTGCAGATGCTGACGACGATTCGTGGGTGGCTGGTTTGTGGCTAGGGTTCGTGCTTTTGTCCTTGTGAGTGTTGTGACGCGGGTGGGGGTTCATGGGGGTTGGCGTGTCGAGGGTGTTGTAGTAAAGTGGTGTTGGCTGATGCGTAGTGCTCAATTGCCATAATAAAAGGTCAGGATTTGTTTTTTCTGATTGAATGTGTCATAATTTTTGAATTATAACAGTCTTCCCTAATTAGAATGATTGAACTTCCATGTCTCGTGTTGTCAAGCTTGCTTAATAGTTCATATTGTTTTGTTGGTGCATGATTATGTTACATTGGAGTTATTAATGTTCATATTTCTATAAGAGAATGTTTGCATTGACTGAATGATCATGAAGGTGATTCTATTACATTATGTAGGTGTTGTTGGCTTGTATAAAGTGGGCTAGTTATGTGTTTGGGCAGTTCCACTACCTTTTCCTGGCTCTGACACTATTATTTATGTCTTTAGGGGAACTTTTATATAGGCCTTGCAAGGGATTATGATGGTAGGTTTGATAGGATAGTTCAGTGAGGATATTCTGCATTAAGTGCTTTATTCAGTTCGCTTGCATATTTATACCTTGGTTGTTTGCTTATTTATTTATCCTTTATAAATTGGAGAAAATATAAAATAACTTCAGAGATTCAATGTATATATATAATGCATGAGAACATTTACTCTTGGATAGAAGACACCAATGTCAACTTCCTTAGTATTTTCTGCCACTAATTGATGATCATGTCCTTATACTAATTTAAAATTTGTGGGTTGATAAATCCTTTAAGCTGGGCAATGTACTGATTATGAAATACCTAATTTTTTGTGTGTTCTAATATGAAGAATAGCTTACACTTTTTGTAAAGTTTAGTTTTAACATTTTAACTAAACATCTGACTTTAATTTCTTCATTCTGATCGAGTTGTCTCTTGTTTAAATTTTGACTTATTATAATAAGACAACTCATTGTGTTAGTTTGAGTTCTTGATGTAGATTTGACCGTGACTGGAAAAAGATTGAAGCATTTCTTGGATCAAAGACAATTTTCCAGGTAATTTTAAATATAAAATATGTGTAGAGGTCATTAATGGGAGCAGAAAGAGGAATACTGCAACAGTTGAAAGGATAATGATGATGTTGATTGGTTTGTGTATTGCAAATTTGCACGAATGTTGCACTAACAGGGTTTTACAATGTTTTGATTTTCTTTTCATAATTGATTGATCATGTATATAAGTTATTATGCGGGTAAGTTGTGTGGCTGGATTAGTATTATTATGCTTGTGCATGACTTTGTGGTATATATTGATGTCAATTATACAATTTGGTTAATAATTGGTTTTTAAATTTAAAGATAGGAATTTAATGTGTGTAGACTAACTAAAGGGTGAGAAATTGACAATTCACTTAAAGTAGACTTACAATAACTAATGTTAATATTCTATCAAGTCTAAAGTAGTGAAATGAAGTTAGGAAACTACTCAAAAGCAAACAATTACCTAAAACTAAAAGTTTGAGTATTTAGAACCTAAAAAAGTGTACTAAAAGGGTGAGAAATTGGAAATACTCCTAAAGTAGACTAACAATAACTAATGTTAATATTCTAACAAGTTCAAAGTAGTGAAATGAAGCTAAAAAACTACTCAAAAGCAAACAACTACCTAAAACTCAAAGTTTGAGTATTTAGAACCTAAAAAAGTCTACTAAAAGGGTGAGAAATTGGCAATTCACCTAAAGTAGACTAACAATAGCTAATGTTAATATCCTAACAAGTCTAAAGTAGTGAAATGAAGCTAGGGAACTACTCAAAAGCAAACAAGTACCTAGAACTCAAAGTTTAAGTAGTTAGAACCTAAAAAAGTTACTAAAAGGGTGAGAAATTGACAATTCACCTAAAGTAGGCTAAGAATATTTGGTGTTATATCCTAACAAGTTTAATGTACTTAAATGAAGCTAGTAAACAAGTCTAAATGGTTCAATTACCTAAAACTGAGAATGACACTACTTAAAACCTTAAAAAATGTACTAAAAAGGTGAGAAATTGGGAATTAACCTAAAGTAACCTAAGAATGTCTAATGTTCATATCCTAACAAGTTTAATGTACTTAAATGAAGCTAGGAATCATGTAAAATTGGATGAAGTTGGTAAATCTCAAAGTTTGGCTACTTGAAACATAATAAAGGGTACTAAATAGGTGAGAAATTGGGAATTCACCTAAGAATGTGTATTCTACACATCCTAACAAGTTTAAAGTAGGTAAATGAAGCTAAGAAACATGTGAACTTGTATCAAGTAGCTAAATCTCAAAATTGAACTACTTGAAACCTAAAATAGTATACTAAACAGGTGAGAAATTGCCAATTCACCAAAAGTAACTTAAGAGTGTGTATTCTAAACATCATAACAAGTCTAAAGTTTTGAAATGAAGCTAAGAAACTACTCAAAAGCAAACAACTACCTAAAACTTAAAGTTTGAGTAGTTAGAACCTAAAAAAGTCTACTAAAAGGGTGAGAAATTGTCAATTGAGCTAAAGTAGACCAATTTTAACTAATGTTAACATCGTAACATGTCTAAAGTAGTGAAATGAAGCTAGGAAAGTAGTCAAAAGCAAAGGATTACCTATAAAACTCAAATTTTGAGTTGTTAGAACCCAAAAAATTGTACTTAAAGGGTGAGAAATTGAAAATTGACCTAAAGTAGACTAATTTTAACTAATGTTAACATCCTAACAAGTCTAAAGTAGTGAAATGAAGTTAGGAAAGCAATCAAAAGCAAAGAATTACCTAAAACTCAAAGTTTGAGTTGTTAGAACCCAAAAAAGTGTACTTAAAAGGTGAGAAATTGTCAATTGACCTAATGTAGACTAATTTTAAGTAATGTTAACATCTTAACAAGTTTAAAGTAGTGAAATGAAGCTACGAAAGTAGTGAAAAGTAAAGAATTACCTAAAACACAAAGTTTGAGTATGTAGAACCTAAAAAGGTCTACTAAAAGGGTAAGAAAATGGCAATTCACCTAAAGTAGACTAAAAATAACTAATGTTACTATCTTAACAAGTCTAAAATAGTGAAATGAAGCTAGGAAACTACTCAAAAGCAAACAACTACCTAAAACTCAAAGTTTGAGTACATAGAAACTAAAAAAGTGTACTAAAAAGGTGAGAAATTGTCATAGGAAAAGATTGTCGGTAATTACCGAAGGTCAAAGGTCATTGGTAACGGTTACCAACAAAGAGATTTTCGACGGATATATGGTCATCGCTAATCCGTCGGTAATCGGATATTACCAACGGATTTTGGTTGTTTCTGATGGATTATGACCGTCGGTAATGCCCTTTTTTTTGTAGTATCCCTTATCAACTACAAGGTCTAAGTAGAGAATTTTTTAATAAAAAAAACATTGTCACAATCATCAAACATGATCTTCAATGTTCGTGTGCATTAAGTTTGGTCTAAACCATGCTCATTCCCACCATTATATTAATTAGTTTAACTAGCAAAAAGAAAAGCACTACTATTTAGATTTCTTAAAAATTAATTATTTCTTTCTTCCTTCTTTTGTGAGTTATTTACAATGGGTTAGTTTGGAGTGATAAGGCTTCAAAGTATATTACTTCACAAGTGTCTATTCAGAGTTTTGTTTGATGCTGAAAACTTGATTATGTACATTAACACGAACATACATTTTTTATGTTAGATTCTACTTCAAATAATGATTATGTTTAGATATTGTACTGGATTGAAATGAATGTTGTACACTGAAAAAATGAATGCAAAATTTCTTTTGCTTATTTGGAATATGAAACTACTTTATTTCTACTTTTCATTTCCATTTATTTAATTTCAAATATTCCAACCGGGTCATTGCAATCATAGAAAAAAGGTGTCATAAAGGGTTGAGGATGAGGAAAGAGTTTTAAAAAAATTTCACTCCAAAGCATCTCACAAACTCTCAAAGATGTTTAAAGAGGCACGAAGAGAAGGTAAAAAAGCCTCATTAGATGAGAGAAGCAGTATGGAACGGTTTGCTGGAGAAATTGAACAAACGTATAGAGAAAAGTGTGATACAACTAAAAGAAATCGTGGATCAAAAAAGGAAGGGAGTTTGCATACCGGAGGATCTATTAGCGTGCACGACCACACTATTCATTTGGTTTTATATAATATGAATTCCATTTTAAACTATTCATACCCTTGTTTACTTTATATATTTATTTACAGTCATAGGAGCTCGGTCGATTAATTCATGTTAATGAAATATTTCATCAAACACATATTCGACGTTCAAAAGGAAAATTTGTAGATGATAGATCTAGGCAAACACATGTTAGTTTCTACAATTTGTATTACATTTCAACTTTAATTATTTACTATATTAATGCAAACATTTATTATTTGAATAGGAAGAATTTCAAAGTAGATTTTCTCAAGCAATATCTGAGAGTGCATCCATTGGTGTATCAGAATCCAGTCCCCTAGATTCTATTGAGGAAGAAAGACTAAGGAATAGATGTTGGTTACAGGCAACAAGTGTAAGGTACAAGGGACGAGTTTATAGGATTGGACATGTGAGTTCTTAAGATGATTGTGTCGATAGTTACTTACAATAGACACAAGCATCTTCTAGTCAACAAGTTAATGCAGAGGAGCTTAATCAACTAAAAATCAAACTAGCACAAAATGAGTCACGAGTAGCAAATAGTGAGTCGTGATTAGCTAATAGTGAGGAACAAATTTGATAGATCACTTCACAATTCCAAACTAGATGTGACACGTTACAAAATTTTATTAGTGCAATAATGCAGTATCTTCCAACTTCAGTAGCAACGGCTGCACAAAATATCTTTCCAACACCAAATATTGACCAACAAAATCAGTCGTATCACATTAATCAAGACCAGCAACAAGATCAACCTCAAGATCCAAAAAATCCTTATAAGGATTATTAGTATTAGGACTTTCAGACATTCCATATTAGTATTAAGTTGTTAGTTATCCTATATTATTAACACTTTATACATTTGTAATTAAACATGTTTGAATTTTGTAAATTATTATATGTGAAGACTATTATTTGATGAATATATAAAGACTATTATTCGATAAATATATGAAGACAATTATTCAATATTTTACAGGTGTTGTCTGAATTGTATCATTGAATTGTTTTTATAAGCATTATGTGGTCTTTGAAACAAGTTTGTGCATTCAATATGCCAATTTAGTTACATGCAGATAAATTAACATGTAAAGTTACCTACGATTACTTCGTATGAATTTTTGTCTATAGGTAGTATGTAGATAATGCAATTTTACATATAATTTTTTAGTGTTACATTTCTTTTTTTTCAGTAGTGTAACATTGATCTTTAAGAGGAATCAATATTAAATAGAGTCATACATAAAGCATTTATTATTAAAATATTCTTTTCATGTCGTCATTAATTTTATTTTTCTGACATTGTAACAGGTAAGTAGAGAATGAATTAATTGCACAAGCACCAAAAATGGTTGGCTTGAAGATTAGAAAAGTGGCTAGCTAAGATATGTTTGTAAAAAAAATGATTTCGCATCCTGGTGAGAGATACTATTGCAAGTCATGGCGAGTAAATAAAGATCTATGCAAACTAAGGTGTATTTTACTTTGATGCCACCACAGGATAATGTTATAGTGAAACGCATAATTTTGTTCATTAAACACGTAGTGGGTTTGATAAATTGTATACAAAAATAGATTTGTCTAAGCGTGATCTTAGTTCAACTACATATAGAGCGATTATGATATAGGTAACTATAAATCAATAGAAACTGTTAAGTTATGTGTTTTATAAGATAAAAAAACATTGAAGATAATAGTTTAATGTTTTTTGGTCCAACAAAATTTGCATTTTTTTTATTTTGGTTTTTATAAAAAGAAACTTATTTTTTTTTCATAAATTAAAATAATTTTTTTTTATTATTGGTATAAAATGTATGAATTTTATTTGGCTTTAATAATTTTTTTAATGTTAATCTCTCTAATGTTTTAAATAATTAGTTTTAGTTATTAATATTTATTTCAATATAAATAAATAGTATCTATTTTACAAATTTCAATAATATTTTTAAGTGACGCAAGTATGCAAGTATGATTTACAACACTAATATTATTTAACATTTTCTTCAGCATATAAATAATTAATTAGTGTTATGATAAAAGTAGTATTAACTTAAAGGGAAAACCAAAGAAAAAAATTACTGAACAAAAAAATTTCACTTATTTTGTAGATTCAAAAGAAACACCAAGAGCCTGTTATAACAACATCTTTGTATTTTAGTATATATATTTTAAAATTATTGTTAATATAGTGAATATGTGGGTAACATGAGTTATTTATTGTTATCTTTAGCTTGTGTGACAATAAATAGTAAATGAAAAGGTCTCCCACTCAGTAAATTAAACTGTCAAAATAGTGTTGTTTCTACCCAAATTTTTCATAATGACTATTTTAGAAAAACTGTATGGAGATGGAGTGGAGGGGAGGTCATTAAGATTTTTATTATTTTGTCTATTAAGAGGTATTTTAGACAATTCACATATCATAAGGTGGTGCAGGAAAAAAACACGGAGGTGCAGAAAGTAGGACTGAACTTATGGATACAAAAAGCCTTAACAGATTGACATGGTTTTTTTGTCTTAATTGTTTATTGTGCCTCTTTATTTAAATGGAATGGAAAAGTAAACTTCCAAAATTTTAAAAATATAATTTAGGATGATTTTTTTTTATTTTATAATATAGATTTGATTCGTAATCTTTTTTTAAATATATTTTGGATGTGTTTTCTAAAAATTAAAAATTAAAATTTCAGTTTAAGTTTTCAGAAGGAACATTCCATACACATAGCCACCTCTATCTTCTCTGCAGTGTTTTATTTTGCCCTAATCTTACATAATTTTTGTGCAGAAATAAGGATAATTATTAGTAGGCTGCAAAATGTGTTGTGACTTATCTTAAAAATGATTTGGTGCCTAAATTGGCTAGTTAACAATGTTAGAGTTTGGGAGGGTGTAAGATGATGGTGATGTGATGAAGCAATTGCATGGTTTTCTGTAGCAGTGAGTGGGTGGCGTGAAGCACAGATTACCATAGATGATGACAGCAATGACAGTTTATTTGTATCATCTCCATCACCATTAACTTCTTCAAAGCTAAACCCTATCCTATAAGTACTACCACATAACCTACCTCCCCTTTTAGGTTAGTTCTTATTCTCTCTCTCCATAACTGTTTCTTTGACTATCCTCATCTTTAGTAATTTTCAAATTCTAAGTCTCTCATTATTCAATTTGCACCATATATATTATTTGTTTATCATTTTTTTCTCTCTGTTAATTACAATTCAATTTTTCTTTAATTCCAGACAGTAAACCACAGCAAATATATCATTACAGTGTCCTCATACTGTGATTTCTTTCCTTTTATTAATATATACATTTAAAATAACAATCCGTACTCTAGGTACCTATTTTTGCAGTTCCTCTTGTGTGTTAAAAATTTATCTGTAAACCTAAACTTGAAGAGTTAATACCTTATTATAATTACTGTGTTAGAATATGCTCCATACTATATTTCAAAAATTATACTTTTACATGTGTCAACATCTTATTGTAGTTTGTTGTTTTTGTTTTAATTTTATAAATTACAAATAGTGTGCAGTAGTGTTCTTTGCATTTTTTTTTTTGTAATTTTTCTTTTTTTTTTCTTAATAACGAATAGGTATATTTATTCTTCGCTCATCTTCTATTCTAGCAATGTAAGTGTGTAAATGCTGAACATTTTTCGTATCATTGTGCATGCGTTTTTAATGCATGATTTGGAGAAATGAATCCATAGACCACAGATATCAAAACAAGAGATACATAGAGAGACCCACTTGCAGAGAGATGAAATAATGGATGACGTACATTCTTTAAAACTCACATCACAGGAGAGAGTATCGTGATTTTGAATGCTGAGTATGAAGATCGAAAAGGGACAAAAGCAAACAAATAAAGGACTTTGCTCCATAATAACAACAGTACTTACTGAACAGAGTAACTCAGAATGGAAAAAACTTGCACGGAGGAGGAGGAAAACACGAGGTTCAGCTCCATGCACGTGGCTGCAGAAAATAATGGATCATCCAAACAGCAAAATCTGCACTCATCCTACGCCAACCATGATATCACTCCCTACATATACTATATATACACATACTATATAATTAAGAATAGGTTATTTGAAAATTTATTAGGAAAAAATAATAATTCTTAAGTATAACACACCTTTAGTAGTTATATAATAACTCTTCTAAAATTATTCTGGTAGGATCTCTGTATTCATACATATACCTAATTCAACTGAGTCAGACTGCACTCGACAGTCTGCACTGCAACACTGCTGGAGTAGAAGGAGGGATGTGAATCGAGCAGACTCATATTAAGGATTTGATAAATTGAATTTGACATTTGCATTGATTACAGGAATTAATTATCTGTGAAGTGTGGTGTGGTCTCTTCTGTTGTAACCATTTAACATAGGTTTAATTAAGTTCTTCTTTCTGGCCACACTGATACCTTGTTTTACAAGCAAAATGAATCAGATATTTAAGACAGAATAAGACAATAAAGCTGGTCTAATGGTGACATCACCACATATGTATTTAGCATCATATAACGAACCATTCATTCTTTACACCTATACATTTCCATTGTCTTATTATGGTCCATGCCTAGCTAGCTAGCTAGCCAGATCTAGCTTGCGAATTCAGTCTCGTTATTTGGCCATTCTTTGCTGATGAGTTACATATTCATACCTAATACTGTCTGTTTTGGATTTTGCTGTTTTGGTGCTACAGCACACGAGAGAAACTTTTACTAAGCTCCAGTGAACAACTTGTACAATCCTAGAAATTAAGGAGTCACAGGTGGAGAAGAAGGAAATTCTCTTGCACTTGCTTTGCAAAGAATGCCTTTGTTGTAACTTTATTGTGATACTGAGAATTGGTGAAAGAATCTCCTCCAATGCAACGGATGATGAGAAAGAAAGAAATGACAAAAAAGAAGGAAAGAGAGTTTCTTTTGTTTTGCATATAAACGAGTTTGTGATGTTTTAATTTTGTTATTTGAGCAAGAAATGGATGATGACATTGCCGTGAGGTAGGAGTGTAGAAGTACTGATCAGATCTAGCTAGCTTTTGACGCCTTCCAAAGCCAATGAACTTTTATCATAGCCCTTTGTGCAACTTTCAAGCGTGCGTCAATATTGTCAGAAATCAGAATTCTCTCTCTGCATAATATGTCTGTCTTTCCCTGTGAAATTTCCAACCTATAACATTTTAAACACCCCATCATCATTTACCACTTAACCAATATATACATTGGAGACACCAGACAACTTTTGATATCACCATCTCCATTTACTTTTGAAAGCTTAATTGCTTCAACTCAAAAGTCGTGATTCATTGGTGCTCTAATATAATTTATTTACAATAAACAGTTTAAACATAACATTATTTGTTGAGACATAGATATTAGTACATAATTACAAATGATAATATATGTATGAATAGACATATATATATATATATATATATATATATATATATATATATATATATATATATTATGATGATGAGTGAAAATTGAGAAATAATGGTTAAAAATAATGATGTAACGATGATCTTGAACTCCAAATGTTTGGCATTTAGTCATGATTTTAAAGCCAGATATGTTCTTTCATGATTCATGAGTGCCCCCACACTGTCCTATATATATATGGATATAGACTATGCAAGTCTAATGCGAATGCAGTTCAAAGTTGCAGGTAAGACTTTTTTTTTTGGTAGCACTAGTCAATTTGGCAATTATGATTAAGTGGTCCACTCCAAAAGACTCAAACTCCCTTCCACTCATGCATGTTGAAATGCACACAACATAACCCTAGCTTGCATTACGTGTAACAGATAAAAGTGAGTTTAAACATTTATCATTCAAATTCAAAAGCATATGTACAAGCTATTCATTATCCTGCATTATTTTTCATTTTTTTTTCTTAAATTTCAACTACATAAAAAGTTTTTATCCTTGTTATAAGGATATGTTATACGAGAATTGAACTCAACTTATCTTACTAAGGAACTCACATCTATTACATCTTTTGAGTTTCAATAATTAAATTCCTGTTTGGATAAATCTATTCAAGAATAATATTTAATTTTTCTATTACGTCTACTACGACAATGAGATATACATGTATGGCGTGAGCAAATAAGCAGCATGGGAATGGAGATGGTCCAATCCAACCAATTATTGAGGGAATTTATTGCTGTATTCTTGTTTATGTTTGAAGTTTTTTTAACAAGGAATTAAAGTGTAGGTGATTAGTCAACTACATAGTGAAAAGAAAAACCTTTCCTAATGTTAAATATTTTAGTTTTAATCTGTGGTTTTTCTTACATAATTATTAAGGAAAAGCTTTTGGAAATAGATATACCACTATGCGTCAGAGTGTTTTGTCAATAGTTATCCATTTATGTTAATTAATGATTTAGTTGATGATACTTAGAAGAAGAAGAAAAATTCTTCATGGATTTCAATGTAGGGGACCTTTGATATGTTTATTTTTGTACTATGTAGTATTTGTCCTTATATAACCGCTAATGTCGAGCATAACTGATACCAACTAACTAGTAATTGTACTTGAGCACCATATTTTTAGCAACTGAAAATTTGTTTTTTCTATTATAAAAGTTGAAGTGTGTTTGAATGGGAAATGGTGCATGAGTTAGGTAACATGATCTATTAAATTGGTCCAGAGCACTCCAATGGTGGTGAAACCTTGGTAGGGCCTCGCAATGGGAGGAAGATGATGAAGTAGGTGAACAATTTAATTACTTGCATGAAAAGTGCAACTCTCCTATGGGTTGATCCCTATGCATTACTTGCAAGCCATTTCCATCATGGAAAGCAACCTTAATTTCCTGGAAGAATCATATAGGACATCTTTCACGTGATTTACAGCTACCAACTTTCAATATTTCATCATCCATGAAAACACATTGTTATTATTTTCTATTAAAACTGCTATTCAAGTCTTGTAAAATTTAAGAGTTTTGAGTTTGCATCTCACTCTTGGTAATGTAGAATAAGATATTGATAAAGTGTCAGTAAAATATATTTTAAACAAAAAAGTAAAGTAGTGTAATGATATCAATATGTATACATGTTTTTTTTTTTTACGCTTCAATTCAGATCCAAATCTTAGAATTTGGATCCTAAGATTTCAAATTTATCATCGTTACTATTAAAAGAAACGGGAAAGGCTAACTCCATACAAATCCGAATTAAATTAAATCTAAAATAAAATAATATTTGTAATTGAGGAAAAATTAAAAGAAGATAAGAATGGTGAGAGTGTGTTTTGGTAAGAAGTTTTTGGAAATAAGAGCCCCAACAGGCACTAGTTGTCTTTCCCTTTGGCATGTGTAAGTATAGAGTGGCTATTTTTGTCTCTCAAAAGCATTTTCTATGCTTAGCCAAATTGAAACACAACTGTGTCAACTGTCAACCCCTTGTCCCTACTTTATATTTGTGTCCCCTCCTTTCCTACCCCATTACTGTTCTTTCTTCTCTAATTCAAATACACTCACATTTCAAAACTAATCAATCTTACTAAGATTTAAGATGAACCATGTCATCTTTCTTCAGTTTGTTTCATGCATTTACACTTCCCAATCCCAGTTATAAACTTTCAAGTTCTTGAATTGAAGTTTTTGTATATGGGTGTAGCCATTCCAATGGTGGTCGAGGAAGAGGGAAAAGTGTAGCATAACATAAATGAGTATTATATAAATTGATGTCATCTTTGATCAGTTTTGCGGAACCAAATTCCAAAAGCAAAAGAAACAAATAGGAAACATTTTTTAAACCACGAAGCAAGCACGTCTTATCTCGAGTCTGGTTAATAATGTGATGCCCAAAAAAAGTGGGAACATGATAGGAAAAAACACCTCAGAGAATCTCATCAAATGGCCATTTTTTCTTAACAATATACAAGAGCCAGACAGCACGTTGCCAGAATGTCTTCAGGGTTAAAGTTTTTTGTCTCCCCCAAAGAAAAAAAGAAGAAGAAAGAATTCTTAGTGATTTCGTTTTTAATGTAGTTTTAAATTTTAATTATTGTTCGTAGGTCTTAGGAAATAAAATTGCTGTCTTTTTAATGTATCTCCTTATAAATAGCAACCGTACGATTCTCGGTTAGTAACCACGCGAGAGACAAGAAGCCGTTTACACCACGCTAGGATCCTGAGGACGACACGTGGAATTGTTGGTGGAGTTGTGATTCAGTCTCCGCAACAGAGCGTGGAGATTGGTAGAGAGATTTTTGAAAGCCAAGTGGGGTTGGCACAGAAAGCCTGGTTATTTGTTTCGTAACAAAAAACCATTAAACCTCTATTTTGGGTTAGCAATTGTTGCTTTCCTTCTCATTCCGTTGTTTTTTCGGGTTTTCGGTTCCATTTAGGTTGTAAAAAAGTGAAAGTTAGAACCATAATGACCACAGTATCTTTGCAGTCTCTATCTGGACTGCGTATGAGATAATTGCCGATCCATCTTTGTCACATCAGAAAATTTTCATTTTTCATGCATAATATAAAAAAATGAACATTAATTTGAAAGGGATGGGTTCCTCTAATGTAGAGAAGTTGCATCCTGAATGGTGCACACAGATTTGACAACTTAAATGAGAAGCATAATTATAGGTCCGAAAATAAATACTGTGAAAGGGATCAACATAGGTGTATGAGCAAAGCACTTTGGCACGTCCTTTTCTTTCTATTGCATCGTTATAACAGTTATGTCATTCTTTATTAGAACTACTTTTCAAAATTCTCACATCAAATATTCTAAAACATGGCAATGCCAAAAGGGAGTGGGATTTCAAGATTTATTAAGCATGGGCCGAATTCACCCATTCATTACACAGTAAACATTGACGGAAAAGGTGTTGACGTTGCCCCAAGAATCATTCCCGAATCAGAATGAAAATAAAAGAAAAAAAAAGGGTCATAATTTGGAATTTGGTACAAATAATTACTTACTGATAAAAGCCAATAAAGCAATCTATGTTGTGCGCATTTCTTTCTTTCCTTTTGGTTGCAACTTTCATCTTAATCACAAAAGAGAAAACATCACAACATGATGAAAACAAAGCCATAAAAAATTTACTCATTAGCTTTAATGGTCCTCGGTGAAATCATTAGCTGCCACGAAAAAAGAAGCTTCATATACGTCAGAACTTGCACATATCTTTTCTAACACAAGCAATCAGTACCCTTCACAGCAGTAATTCTTTTCATGTTTCTGCAACACAGCAAAGAATGATAAGAAATTTTTATGCTTATTTCTACTTTATGATGCATTCACTTTTAGTTATTCCTCACTGAATTGTTTAACATGAGTAAACCAAATAAAAATTAAATTACCTTATTAGTAAGAACTCAGATGCTATTTGCATTTGAGACAGGGAGTGTTTAACTTCCAAAAAGACAAGTTTTCTGTATAGCAAGCAAAATCAAATTCCGCAGCTGCAACATAAAAATAAGAAGGAGGTTTAGAAGCAAATAAAAATAATTACAGAGATGCTGAGAAAAGGCAGAAATGCAAAGGACAAAAACCTTAATTTGGGCTGAGAGTAACAGAATGTTTACATCACCGTTGGGGCTAGCATTCCCCAGAGCATTACCCACCTACAATGCAATAGGGGGGGACCAAGCCAAGGATAAGAATACGACATGCAAGAGATCTCAACTAAAAACTTAATTAGGAAGGAAGCCACACTCCAAAGCAATGCTGTCAAGAAATCTATGAACTAAACATTCCATGAACGTATGCAAACTCAGAGCCAAAAATCCTGAATTGAATATAGCCCAAGAACAGGCAATCTAAGGTTCTAATTCCATGAATGGATCCTGTTGCACAAAACATGCTTTTAGGAAAATGCTTCATAACCTAAGAGGACAAATTGCACCATGTCTTCACTGAATTGTTAAATTGCTTGTGAGAAGCATTACTTTGTGGAAAAGTAGAGATTCTTTGGTAAAAGGTGGATGATACTCAAGCACGACAGAAATTACCTTGTATGGTACACTTCGCTTCTTCAGTGTCCTCAATTGCGAGTTGATCGACAAATTTTACAGCACTCCTCAATAGAAATTCAAATCAGCATATCTGTAACCATGTGAATGTGGCAACAGCTCTTCTACTTCAATCCTTGAACTGGAGCAACTGGAACATTTTTTTATTCGGCTACGGCTAACAGACTCAACTTCTGCCAGGAACATGCTATAAACTGGCCTATGATCTGAGAATCTTGATTCCCCACGAACATAAGATAATTGGCGGAGGCCTCTACCATACCACAAGATACGATCACACCTTCATGAACAAAATTTTGGATTAGATTCCCGTAAACAATTATGCAGATTTACTTTCAGAATAATGCGGGACATTTTTATTTTTATTTTTATATATAATAGCATTAGTTAAGTGTCATTTGTTTTCTATCTTTTCCATGGACATTTTCCACTACATGTATTCATTGATTCAGGTAAAATTATAAGGCTATTAGCAAAAAAGAAGAGCACCATGCTGGAGTTCTTCTCTTTTGTTTTGAGTGCCTTTCATCGCCTGCATATCTATCTGAGTTGTTTGAATACTTGTATGTGGGAGGGAAATATATTTTCCCCTCACTCCATCCTTCAAAAACTCGACCTTGTCTCCGCTCTATATGTAGCTGAAAGAAGAAGCTATCAACTAGTTAGGATGACATAATTCAAGAAAAGAAGCAACACTAACAAGTTGTAAGGTTACAACGTATCCAACCTGGTCATTCTCTAACAGATCCTTCCAGTTATGCATCTCAACAAGAGCTTTTGCTGCACGGTAAGAAAGGGCTATCCGATAATTTAAATCCCCCAGCCAAATTATTCGACTACACCAATTAAACCACAAGTTTAGGTCTTTACAAGGGAAAAGGTTAAGACTTAGAACTGCATTTTACTTAGTCTCAAACGAAATCTACAAGCATCAGATGGATAGTAAAGATTCAAAGAAAAAGGATGAAGGCCTTACTCATGTTCCAAAATTGTCTGCGGAGAACTCTCATCGCCCATGCCATGAACTCGGGGAAACCTTGTCTTTCTCAGAATCTCCATTACATCAGAATTTCTCCTTAGCTCATCACCCTCCTTTTGTCCAGAAGTCAAATGACTACAGATGAAGCAAAAGCTTGTTTGGTGCAAAGACATGCTGATTGATATTGAACCCTGGAAAACTCAAGGAATGAGAATGTTGTCTCCAGGTTCTCAGTAAACTCTTCTATTAATTAACATATTTCAAAATCAAACTTACCTTGTTTCCAAGATATCCCATTAATCCTCTTCCAACACAAGATACTTTCATGTTGTGAACATCATCTCTTATATCGCTCTTCACCCAAACTGTTAGAAATATTCCAACCATTTGTTTACTGGCAACCAAGCAGTATCTTGAGTGCCCTGTCTGTCTATCTCTATCCTCCACAGAGAAAAAACCTTTACATGTCATTGGTGAATATTGTGTTGTAACTGGGGAGTCACCAGTGCCATTTTCATCGTCCGAAGAAGCCCATCTGTAGTTGGGGTCGTAATCACTTGTTCTGTGACCAGACATCATTCTGTCACAGACGCTGAGGCGGCGATCAAGGTATGCTTGTGGAAGTGGCATGTCATTGTCCATTCTCATACTATGACTGAAGGATTGAAACGACCGGCGATGAAAGAAAGAGGTTGCCTTCTGCCTCATTGATCCTTCAAAATCAGCATCTAACTCTACAATAGGATCAGGAAGTGGAGAAGCAGTGTGGCATTCACCACTTGTTCCAGGAAGACTGTTTAGGGTCTTTCTAATAAGAGCTAGCCACTTTCTGGCAGGGCCATTATCTTCCGTGCCCAAAACATTACCAGCATTGAGAGGTACAATTTCTTGAAACCTGAGTGCAAGAAAAGGCAAACTATTTCATACTTGAACTGTTGAATGTGAAAGTAGAGAATACATTATACAAATACAATCATAAATCTACCCAAGAACATAGATATCAGCAGGAGGAGAAGAGTGAAGCCAATCTTCCAGACTCAAATAACTTGGAGGAGATTTTCCAGCTACATTCCAAGTAGCAGCAAAGATTCTGTATGCAGGAAAAAGAACAACTTAATAGAATAACAATGATTCTGAATCTGACTACAATAAAATAGACGTGGGACACCATTAAGCACAACGATGAAAAATATGAAGCATACCTATAGTTATGCACATCTGTATCCTGAGCTGCATCAAAGTTAACCTTGCCTCGCCGCATTCTGTCTGAGTGCCTTCTCTTTGCTCTCTCTGCGTTAAAGTAAAACTTAGACATTGTAGGAGACAGGGAAAAAGAAAAGAAAAAACGAAAGTTCTCATAAATTCTAATGGGGGATTTAAGAATGGCATGGGCACGGAACCTGTTTTGCTTTTCTTGATAGTGTATTCCTCCCTCTGCGAACAGTTGTTGCTCCACTCTTCGTTAACACCTGAAAAAGAAAAATCATAAAGTAAATAAAGTCACACTCTTTCCACTGTAAATTTTATCAAACCACAGAATGAATCAAACGCACAAACCCGAAAAAAACTATAACAAAAGGTGGAAACTGGGGAAGGAGAAAAACCACAAGCTGCAGAGTGCAGATCTTGTCTTGATAGTTACGACTTATTCAAACAAAAACAAAAAGCCGGTACCCAAAGGCAAACCAAGTTCCAGAAGAAGAAGGAGAATCAAAGTTTGTTTAATATTCAGAAAATTTACAGGCAAGAGAAATCTGATTCAAGCAAAACCGACCATCATCTTGAATTACATAAAAATCACGCGAAAATTGACCACTCACCTGCGTAGAGGACGTCATCTGCGTGAAAGTCCTCGTTTTTGCTCTTAATATTGAACCACTTCTTGACCAACGTCTTGGGCCACGAAAGCTTTACAGAGAGAACAACAGAGAGTAAGCAATGGCGGAAACAGAACACAATGCAAAGGAATCTGAAGGAGAGGAGGGCCAGGTGGCATCCATTTTTCAAACCTTGCTTTTCTTCGAGTGCTCATCTCTCATTGTTGGGACAACTTCATAAAGCCTTCTGAGTAAGCAACAGAAAACAATCTAATAATAACTTTTACTCGTCGAATAAACTGGTTGAAGAGGAGGTCAAGTATAATAATAGTAATAGGACAAGATGAAGAGGCTCAGTCAGGACACTAAGAAGATGGGTTTCAGTTTAATTTCTTGTTGTGTTTAAAAGGGTTGAAAAAGACATAATAAGAGGTTGGTTGATCAAAGCACTGAGTTGGAAACTGGGAATGGAACACAACAAAGTGGGGGGGCACTCCTCTGTTTCTTAGGTAACGATGAGGGAACATAGAAAATCACAGTTTGTGACCATTTTAGGCAATGTGGTACAAGTGAAAACACTCACTCACATGGTGGTGATTTTGGAGAGGATGAAAATCCAAGGAAAGAAAGAACCAGAGATGGGACAAGCCCCTGATACGTTGTAAGAACTATAAGAGATTAAGAGGCACAAGAAAAAGGAAGTGAATGTGGTAGTTTAGTTCAAGAGAGAGAGAGAGAGAGAGATTCTGTTTTGCAAAACCAAACCTCGTTATGGGTACAGAGCAAAGTATCGAATTTGAAAGGGAATAAAGGGAGGCAAGGCTGGGTCTCTCTCGAGGCCTTTTACCCCAAATCCAAGGCGAGGCTGAGCTTAGGAAGTTGGAGATAGCAGAGAGAAGCAATGGTTATATTGGTAGTAACACGAAGACACACACATATTCTGTATCTAAAATAAACTAAAAATGTGCATTTTGAGTCTACCAAGTTAAAGTCGTAGACAGGTTGAATAAGAGTTAGGTTTGATCTTATTATGCCAAGCACCAGCAGTGAGTGGTACTAACAAGTAACAGTATCACATCACTTCTTACATTTGGTCTTCCACCACAGAAAAGCGGTTAGAGGGAGAAAAGTTAAACAAGGATATGTAGAGAGACTGCTTTGTTTTCTGTTTAATTTCTCTTATTTTGTTTATTGTTTCTTGGAATCATTTGCACAAATATTCCTTTTGACTGTCACTCTGTCTATGCACATATATACTCACTTATTATATACTTAGTCATTGTCCAACTTCAATTTTCAAACCACCCTTTTTCGATTTAATTTCCCATTTTCACAAATACATTTCCTTTTTTACATCCATATCAAATCTTAACTTTCTTTTATCTTTTTTTTTAGTGTAAAAAAGCCTACTGCAACTATCATTCACCCAATGTGAAAAACACTCACCTACTCTCTACCTCTTTAGGTAAGATAATAATACATAATGTCAATGAAATATTTTATATCATTTTTATTTTTACAATATTAATATTAATTCTCTTTTAATTCAAGAGTTGAAGTTATTTAAATATTTTTTAGTACATTAAAAGGTTGGAATCTTGGTGAGAATGTTTGGTGATTGAAAGAAAACAGTGGAAGTACTTGTGATTTAAAAGCCCCCTATTTACAACTTGGTTTCTGATATTGTACAACATACAAATCCGTTCCTTTGATAAATTTATTACAAGATTTCTTTTAAACACATTCAATGCAGGCCATCGAGGAGTTCATCAAGATGAAATTGTATATCGGAATATGTTGTACTAATTAGTAGTTTTCATTTGCACATGGATTGTGTTGATGTAATGTGTTATAAGTTTTGGCATAAATGTAGGATCTTGTTAGACCACACTTTAATGAAATAGTTGCATTTAAAGTGGTATCTTAGTGGTTTAAAATCTCAGTAACATGGCACTTATGGGAGATTGTGTTTGCAACTTCTCTTAGCTTTAGACTCTCATTTTTCAATCATAATTACTTTTATCAATCAATTATGCTCAAATTGCTGTGGTAACTTCTTCGAATTCTCACCAAATTATTACTATATCGGTTTTATAATTAAATGTTTACAAGCTTATATATCCAACATTAAAATCTTTAAAATCAACTTATCTGTTCTAATAATGTCTAAGTTATAAGAAGAAAATTCGCCGTACAATTGTGGTTTCTATTGTATCATTTCGAAGTTTTGTTCTTCTTTTCTAATTAAAGTTAAGAAGTTGTAATCTGTGACACTACTTTGATTTATTTTTATTTATTTATTTTAATGAAGTTGTATTTTGTATGCATTATTTTTCTTTCAAAGGCAAAGGAAAAAAGTTATCCACTTCTGTTTGTTTTATTTTCTTCATTTGATTTAGTAAACAAATTAATTTATAAAAAAATGAAGACAGGAGTTTGTTGTTCTTTAAAAGAAATATAAAATATTAATCAATATAGACAATGATGATGTTAAATGAGCTAAAAAATTTATTTATAAGAGTTTGTGTAATAAGTTGATTGTGTTCTTTACCACAACTTTATACTCAGATTTATTTAACATCATCGAATAATTTTTTTATTTGTTTTAGTTAAGGAGCAACCTCCTTTCCTAATTTTCTTTTATTTTTAAAATTTATTCAGTTCATAAAAATATATAATTATTAAATGAATTGAATTGATTAAAAAATATAATAATTTCCTACATAAAACAGTACTATGTAAACAAATTATGTGACAACAAATTATTAAGCAAGAAAAAATTTATTATTTATTAAAATTTATCCAAACAAAATAAAAAATAAAGTTAAAAATAAAGTTGTTGTAATATCTCATTTTAATAACTTAAAACTAATAATTTATAAAACAAAGTAAATTATATATATATATATATATATATATATATATATAATATTAATATTAATATTAGTATTAATACAGTTATTTTCAAAAATAAATAATAATAATAATAAATATATACAAGACAATTAAAATTTTTTTAAGACTTCTATATATTAAAAGTTAAAAAAAAGACTACTTTACAGTATCATTGTGTTTTACCCTAGATGTATCAACATCTATCTCTCATATGCTCACACTAATAAGTTGACAATCGCAAAAGAAAGAGATAAACAAACACGAAAAACACCAAGCAAACAAAAGGGTAAGTTAGTGCACAAAAGAATTATCTTACACAATTAAATTATGTCAAATACACACAAGCATGGATAAAATAATTATATATATGCACACCAATGACCTTAAACTCAATTATCTGAATACATGCTCTTGATATTGGAATTCACTAGAGGCATACATTGTAATAGTATTTACGCTCTATAAAGCCAATAAACAAAGAGATTATCATCTTAATACTAATAAGGTTAATCCTCTTTGTGCTTAAGACCAAATAAGTTTAGTGATACCTCTTGTTATTCTCTCTCCTCAACCATTCTTCTCTATATGAATTGAATGGTTAGGAGAATATCAAGATACTTCATTACTAAATCTCATATGTCAACACATACACTAAATCATCACCACAAATAATTTCTTTTCTTTTTAAAATTCCTTCAACACCATCACCATATATGTCGACAACCATATCATCACCTCAATTAATAATAAACAATATTATAAACATATTTCAATTCCATCACAAATCTCTCTCAAACAGGAAGAAAACAGATCTAACATATAAACCGACACTCAAAGGTGACGCTCAACGTCAAACCTTTCCCAAAGAATGGCGCTCAACGATAATACTGGCGTTGATCAACGTTATTCTACTCACGAAAATTTAAGCTCAATGACAATTTCTAAGGCTTAGCATCTTGGAGCTAAAATGCTTCAAACCTATAGTACAAAGATAGCACTTAGTGGTGTCTTATTGTCGCTCAGTGCCAAAGCATTCACAAAAAGTGACGCTCAGTGGTACAGTCTGTCACTCAACACCAAAGCATTCCCAAAAGTTGACGCTCAATGATACCGCTTAGTGCCATATCAGTTGACAGCAAACACGTTTTGCAATTTTAAGTGAACTTTAACCTGATTAATTGCTCAAATTGGTACTTTTTTCTTAGTGCATTGGCTCAAAACAGTTTTAAACATGAAAACTTGTACCAATTTTTTCAATTGCTCATATTGTAAATTCTCTTAGTCACACAAACCCAAGTACAACCAAACAAAAATTATGAACCAATCATTCAAACCATGCAAGCCAACTCAATGATACTCACATAAATCAAAAAAAATAACTAAAGTTCATTCTCAACATAAAAATCAACCACCAACATGCATTCATCAATTTAGCAAGAGTCTTACAAAGCAAGTCAAGACTAGCTTCCCTTATCTGATCATACAGCTCGCATGACCCTAACTAGCGAAACTCATTTCAACTTGCAAGATGATCTATCTACACACAAAAAATCACAAGAACAATCAAGACATATCATTATGATCATTGATCAATTAATACTCGTATTAATGATTAAAAATACGCATGTAAGTGCAAAAAGGCTCACATGAAACCGATAACAGAAAAGGACTAACAAAAGAGCAGAAAGAAAAAACATTTAGAAAGAAGCCCAAAAACTCTACAAAAGTGGATTCTAAAGAGATAACATGTTTTAATGTAATGAAATTCATTCATAACAAAAATATTTATATTAAAATATTTTAATATAAAAATAATTGAATCTCGCTATTTTTAAACCACGACTTTTAAAATGTAATTTTCTATATATGTAAAAATGTAAATAGATTTTATTAAAAAATAAAATAAAATAAAACTAAATCAAAATAGTCCCACAATTTTTTTATTAAGAAATAATTTATGAAAATTCAATTTATTCATTAATAATATTTTTCAAGATGTATCTATTTTAATAAATTTTATTTCAAATTACAAGTTTAAAATAAATTTTCTCAAATATAATTAAATCAATTTATATTATTGAAATATATGATTTAGATTATTATAATATTCACATATTTCATTAAAGATTATTATAAATATAGTTATTGAAAATTATAATCAACACAATATAATTTAACAAATAAACAAGTTAAATATTTAAATTATTTAAAAACTATTAAATAATATTCTAATATTTAAAATAATCAAGTTATAAGTTAATTTTTGTAGACTAACTTATTCAAGTTCAATCTAATCCACATTTAAAAAAATTTATTTTATTTTTCAACCTAACCTATTCAAATGAGATTAAGTTTCAATTTATTTTAACATTTCCAATTTATATATAAAACTTACCTATTATATAAATCTTTATTTAAATGTTATTAATGGGACGAGGATATGAAGAGTTTCTGTCTCCGTCAAATGTGACATGCAGAATACACTCTCGATACTCTCGATCCTCAAGTCAGAAATTTTCTCTCTAAGTCTTTAGTAATTCAATAGTAGTAAAGTGAGTTTACCTCGATATTAGACCCTGAGTTTATAAAAATTTTACCAATTAATTTACATCTTAATAATCATTAATGCAAACCTTAACCGCTTAACAATATTAATTACACCTTAACTTTACTGAACGATTCAAGACCAAACAGTCATAAAATATTTTCTTACATGTCAACCAGCTTGTCACGTCCCCAATCCGTCAACTATAAACCTACATAACATTAATTAAACTAGTACTTTAATAATTGATAATAATAATAATAATAATAATAATAATAATAATAAGTCATGTGACAATTAGAGTAAGATTCGAATTCGTTTTTTGAAAATTCTAATATTTAAATTGAGATCATTGTTGACAACATCTCTTAGTACTCCTCATATTTGACAAAAAGTTACTTTTTGACACTAAATTTGAAGGCATTATTATTTTTACACCCAACATTTTTACACACTTATATTTACTGTTTTATCCTTTAATTTCCTTTTTTATATATAAATACGAAAGTTAATTTTTTAATAACCAAAATATTTTAAAAGTGAGTTGTCAAGTAATATAAATAGTGTAAAAAATATTTTCCTAATTTTTAAAGAAAGGAATCAAGATTTGAAAAGAAAAAACTTATTAAATTAATAGCGTGGCTAGAAAAATCGCATAATCATTCACTATCTTTCATATAACTCTAAATCTAATTCTTAGCCTCCAAAAATATTCATAGGTCATAAGACTAATTATTCTTGTGATGGATGCATAATAAACATCCATCTTCCATCCAATTATATATTAATAATTTGCACATAAAATAGAAAGGGAAGGGTAATAATGAGGATTTAGATTAATATCTAGTGTGCCTATTTATAACCTATAGATAAATTCCTCTAATTTGAGTTTGCTTGATTGGTTGTAGGTTAACCATCTTCATGGATGATTATCAAAATGCTTTTTTTTAAAAAAACTTTATTTAAGCACTCATAATAATCATTTGCCATAAACTATGTTCCAAAATAGGGAAAATACATTTAATTTGGGTTAAAATTCTTAATAATGTGCACTGTTGGCACCAAACCACAAAGTGAATAAGACGTGCAAGATCACACAAACATCAAATCAAAATTGAAGACAAATGGGTGCCCATTCCTAGATGCCAATATGAAAGGGTGGCATTTACACTTCGATTTGGAAAAGAAATCCTAAAATATTTTCTACTCTTTTATTTTGCATCATTTAATAAAGAAAAAACATAGTTATTCATAGATATTTTCATAAGGCATAAGTGTTTATAGATGTTGCCAAAATTGCAGGGAGACTCTAACTGGGTTCAATGATGAATCTGTACTACTCCTGATAAGGTGTTTTACCTTCTTCCTTCCACTTGATTTTCTCAATTCCAAACCTACAACATATACAGGGATAAAAGGCCATGGAAATAAAATAAACTTTACCACCAATAATTACAGTAATGCTAACTAATGACTCTTTTTTTTTTCTTTCATTTTATGAGCATTTTTATATTTTACATTAATAAAACAGAAGTGACTAATCTATTTTAAAATTAACTTAAAAAATATCATTTATGCCCACCATTCATTCTCTTTTTTAATTTAATATTCAAATTCAAACGTTTGATTAAATGAGTTAGAATCATTAGATTAATTTAACATTCTGTTAATAAAAATTTAATAATTTTTTCATTATGTGAGATTAAAATTTTAAAATAATTTTTCAAATAAAGTAACATAACATATCAACTTTGACATCTTAGTTATGCCAAAATTCATCCATCATTTGTTATTATATGAAAATTTATTAAAAAAAAAACAAAAGAATAAGTATGAGAGATCACACTAAACCTATGATAAAAATTACACTTCATGAAAGATAGACAAACTATACATATTATGAAAAAAAATCTAAATAAATACATGGAAGAAAAACATTAAACTACTATAAAAAAAAACTTTGAACTACATATGTTTACAAAAAGACAAGTATCGACGTCATCTCCCTTTAAGACTTTAAGGAACAATTCATTAATCCAAAAAATCATAACAAACTAAAGAATAATCACTCTTCAACCAAAGTCCCTAAAAGTTCTCCCTTCAAGATGCTTCAAAACATAAATGTCCCTCATAAACTCAACATAAATAAAAGTTTACACCTCTAAAAGGGTTAAAAAACTACTCATATATCTATCCCAACTTTCTTTAAAAATACCAGCACGTGAAGATTAAAATACTACCCATATAATTTGCCCTAATTTATAAGTGTTATTCATCCTTTCTTAAGGTTGTCTTCCTCCATAGTTTGTTGCTTGTACATTTTGAGTTATGTCAAGGGGTCACTTGTCTTCATCTTGCGGGGGTTTCAAAATCATAGTTTTTCCTCTCATGATGGTGGCTATAGAGGATTGGGTAGAGCACCCACTTGCAATTGTGGAGTGTTTGTTGTGTTGAAAACAGCTAGAACTGATAAGAATGATGTGAAACAATTTAGGGGTTGCCCTAACTACAAGGTTAGACCCATAAAGCTTTAATTATGATTAATTTTTGTTCTTGTTATGATGCGGAAGTACATGCTTAGAGAGGAGTAAACTAATGACAATTAGAGAATTTGAAGGAATTAAAACGAATAAGAGAAAAGAGATGGAAAACTTATGTGTTGTAGACACGCCACTTGAAAAGGATTCCAAGATAAGTGTCGGGATTTGGATCGCCACTTGATTTTTTCAAGATAAGATCCTCAAAATAGACTAAGAGACAAATCATTATCTCTAAGAAGAAAATCAAGATTGCAATTCACTCTTGAAAACTCATTCATTCAAAGGTGTCTACAAAGGAGATCCCCTAGGTTGCTTATATAGCTTTTAGGATGACTTAGGTGAAGAGTTTCAAGAGATGTGGGACTTGGAATGCTCCAAGGTTTGACCAGCAGCGTCCCTAAGCTCTTCTTAGTCCCATGTTACTTAATTCTCTCATTCCAAAAGGGTTTATAAGCTTCCTAGCACTCCTAGAGTTCAAAAACTAAAACTAGTCATGACTACTTATATTACAAGCAATGAAAGCCTATTTATTCTTCTTTTCTTTTAAGTCCAAGCTATGTGGAGTCCCACATTGCTTGTACTATAAGGAAAAGAAGATTTTATAAGTGTTTCTTTAACTAGAAATGACGAAAAAAGTAAAAGAGGCAAATACAAGCCCAAGAAACTTATTCTACTCTTTTAGTGCTCTTTTGTCACTCTCAAAACTCTTCATTGTTGCCCTATCTATGATGATATCATGTTATTTGCAACTAACTAAAAGGATATGTTTCCTTATGATTTTTATGAATAACATATGTAAGTGAAGCTTTCATTGAGTGCAATTACTTCAAATTGTACATGAAAAATGATGGTGATGAAAGGGATGCTACTATTGTGTGGCAAAAGATGAAGATATATAATATAGAGAAAGAAGTTAAGGATTCTAGAAAGTTGGTGAAGATGTTAATAGGGATAATGTGTTTGTTGGGTGTAATTAACATCATTATAGTCTCTTTATTGATGAAAATTTCATGATTTGATGTACAATATACATGGGTTTAAATTAGTATGATGGGTCTTTGAGTTTGTAGGTTTTCACTTTATGTGATGGCAATGTTGTATTATTGTATTATGTAATGTTATTAGATGAATTAAAATTTGGAGTTAAAGAAAAGTTTGAGTTCTGTCTACGACAACCATTAATAAAGACAAATTTTAGTAGTCACAAGATAATATTATATAAATAGAACATTGTATTTTATGTTTACATCACAAAAGACATCCAATTACACAGACCATTGTTTTGGATGTTTAAATTTCATAGATGAAACAAGAAATAATAGTCCTAACTAACAAAAGGTTGCAAAATACAAAAGAAAAGCCCAAAAATAAAGGCTGCAACATTAAAAAAACACATAATTATCCTCATGGCTTCCAAACATGTACTCTTTTGTGTTAAAGTTTTTGCCTTTTGTTGAGTATGGCTCTTGTTGGATGAAGAATTGGATTTTGCATTGGTAGTTGGGATGCTTCAACTGGATGAGTTGTTCATGTCGGTGCCTGGTCTGATGTTGGAGATGGGTGACTTATTTCTGCTGGTGGGTGCTCTGATCTCTTCCACATCAAACATTTTATATATTTGAATGTGTCAAGATTAACTTCTGTAATCGACCTCATTTCTCTTTCCAATTGTTGTGGATAAGTGCTTGTAGTTTCCTTCTACATCAAACGTTGTATATTTTCTTGGGAATTTCTTCCTAAAGTCTGCCTATAAATGCTTTATACAAAACCTTTACTTAGCTCCATACAAAAGTGATTGAATAGGAGGTAATAAACCCTGTTAAATACAAAAATATAGGAATAATTGCAAGCCCATTAAGGTGAAAGAAAAATCAAAATGTGCATAATGTACCTTTTAGTAGTCTAACATTAAAGTGCAGGATGCACATACATCGAGACCCCCAAGATCCTTAATTAACAACTCTAAGA
The DNA here is from genome assembly GCA_027742785.1 of Vigna reflexopilosa. NCBI lineage: Eukaryota > Viridiplantae > Streptophyta > Magnoliopsida > Fabales > Fabaceae > Vigna > Vigna reflexopilosa. Next base: position 26,063,568 of record CM050917.1, on the reverse strand, counting down.
ACCATGTCCATGTTTTCTTATTTTATACTTCTGGAATGACTCAAGTTATTATTGGAAACATTTGATCATTCTCATCCCTTCTAATAGAAGTTAAGATTTTACCTCCATACTTGTCTTTCAAAAAACACTCATCTAAACCAATAAAAGGACGACATGAGATGAAACTATCTTTGCATGCTTTTAAACACATATAAAATCTCATGAAATATGTTTCCCCTTCAATTGTTTGAAATTTAACCTTTCCACTAAAACTCGAGTTTAATATAATAATATTATGTTTGTAATGACATGTTCCTTTAAATTGATCTACAACATCAACATGCTCACTAGCTAATGCATTTGGTCTATGTGTCATTGACTTTGATAAGGCAACATTACATTTCCTAGTCACTTTATTATGAATGTCCACTGCCCTTATACTTGGATTGTCTTTTATTGTGTTTTTTAACTTACAACTTCACATTTATTAATTTTATATTAAATTTTCTATTGCATTTGTGATTGTCATCAATTCTACTTAATTGCCATATGTTTGATGTAGACACATACCTACAATATACAAATTACTTTCATTTTCCTTTTGCATCCTAACATATAACTCTAACGCCACATTTATCATTTTTCTAAAATTTTAATCTTCTTCCATAATGCACTCCATATGTCCTTATGGTTGCTACAAATTGTGTCTTATCTATGAAACATGTTCCAACTTCCTACTTATATTAAGCCATGCTTTTGGGTATTGAAAATGTGACAAACTGAGTTACACTTGCTGACACTACCTAATGACTTATTCAAATGTATTTTCCAATCACTACTTAAATTGCATTGCTTCAACTCTACCTATCCTTGAGTTCAGCAATATCTAAAAGCTTGTACCTATCCTTATGAACAATGAGAACAACAGAGTCACAACCAGATTGACCAAATAAAATTGAAAGGCAAAGGGTAAACACACTTAAACCAATAGAAACTAGCAATGACATGCAATAAATGCAATAGTACAGAAGACAATAAACATGATTACAAGAATGGAAATTGTAAAGAACATAGATGCCATGCCAAAATTGTCTAACAAAAAAGTTAAGAATTTACATAATTTAAAAAGTTGCATTAAGCTTTCAAGTAGGTTTCAATAAATTATGTCAAGTACCAAAGGAATGGGAAACCATTATACATGTATAGACACTTTAGAAGCTTAACTATAATGAAAATTCATGTACTTGTAGGTGTCATCTGTGTGCTTTCTTTGCCAGCAACACACGGTGAACAGTTCAAGCATTAAAATAATTCTTCTTATTGGCTCACTATCAACCTCCTTGTTGACTATGTTTATTGATTTTGCCACACCCTTAGATTGGAGCATTTCTCAAGACACTCCTGACTTCTTCCATCCTTCCCTTGGAACAAACACCTCTTAATAAGCAAATAAATTAAGATCAAATAAATCAAAACAAAACAAAAGGTTTCAAGCTTTTCTTTAAAATAAAAACAATGACTAGCCACATACATCTCCTTAAGTATTCCAATTATCTTAAAATAACTCACTTATTTGGGCCAAAAGACCATATGCTTGTTTCCCTACATTTCAGGGTGTTGTTGTTTGCAAAGTGGCCACCATGATGGACCACCATATAAGAAAATGATCATACATCCCAATCTATATATAAACATATAAGAAGTTACTCCATTAAATATCAATGCCCATGAAAACAGCACAAATTACAACTTATACCATAAAAAAGTAAAACATAGTCTCTTTTAAATGGGAACCAAAACCCACGCACCACAAAAACAACTTACACATTACAAATTCATATTCCTATTATTTCATCACACACAAACAATAGCAATTAACTTCCTATTTACTTTATCACATACCAACAATAACAATTAACTTCCTCGGACAGTGTGACATTCGGGCACTGACGAGGACAGGGAGTGACCGCGTGCGAGAGGCACAAAGTGCAGCTCCTGGCAGGCTTCTAGTGGAAGGGACACATGGACGAATCGAACATATACCAGAATGAGAGGGATCTAGAGACTGTATAGGTATGAGACTAAACAGTTGAAGGATAGCTTAAAGGAATTGATTTGGCTACTCATATCAACAAAATGCATTTGCTTTTCCGTAGCCTAACCCATAAGAACTCCATGGTTAAACATGCTTAGCTTGCAGTAATTTAGGGATGGGCCTCGTGTTGATGTGTGGGGGCAGTCAACATTCCCTGTAAGTTGCCGGGATGTTATAAGTGGTATCAGAGCCTAGCCTCTTCCAGTACGGTGTGGTTCGAGGACGAACCAAGCGGAAGCTGGTGGGCATGTAACATCTGGGCATTGACGAGGGCGGGGAGTGATCGCGTGCGAGGGGCACAGAGTGCAGCTCCTAGCAGGCTTCCAGTGGAAGGGACACATGTTCGAATCGAACATACACCAGAATGAGAGGGATCTAGAGACTGTATAGGTATGGGACTATACAATTGAAGGATAGCTTAAAGGAATTGATTTGGCTACTCATATGAATAAAATGCATTTGCTTTTCGGTAGCCTAACCCATAAGAACTCCATGGTTAAGTGTGCTTAGCCTGTAGTAATTTAGGGATGAGTGACCTTCTGGGGCCTCGTGTTAATGTGTGGGGGCAGTCAACATTCCATGTAAGTCTCGTAACATCGTTAACGTCAATGATTAAATTGAATCTTTTTAACAAATTGAAAGACTAAATTGAACCTAAAATTAAAAGATTAAATCACTAACTAAGCCTAAATTAAAAGTTAGGTTAAATGTAGGAAATAGTGATTTTTTGTTAAAATATTATTTTGATTAAATACTCAACCATACCACGATATTAAAGTGGATCAACCTATTCATACATATTAAAGTGAATAAATTTGATGGCAAGGGTTAGTTTATTATGAGTTGAAGTAGACACGAGTCAAGTTAATTTGATTTATATTTTGGTAAGTTAAAAATTTTGTTATTTGGTTTGATCTATTATAAGATAGTGTTTTAGGTGAGTTATTTATGAGAATTTTTATTCTTTCAATTTATTTTACGTTTTTATTGTAATATAATCAAAGTGGAATAAAATACTAATTGAAAACTATAAAGTTAACTTATATAATTTGACAAACAACTAAATTAAAAATGTAGCCTATTTAAATTTTAATCCACCCTCAACTCAATTTAAATCCATTTAATTCATAGATTAAATAAGTCAAATTCAATTTAATTTACATTTAAAAAATTACTTGTTTTTAATACAACTCAACTCCCGCACATATTTAAACTTATATTTTCATCTCTACTTATAAAAACAAAAGCTATTCGTTTCTTAATTAAAATCACATCATTAATAAAAATATGATATTATGATAAGAAACATCTTTATACCAATCTCTTTTATGAAAAATGATATCAGATTCCTTTGAATTTAAATTAGAGTATTCATGAAAATATGAGGATAATATTAAATAAAAATAAATTTAATAAATTACAAAAAAAAAAGATAATAACAAAAAAAAATATAAATTTGATATTAAGTTGAAGTTAATATTTATATTATTAACAATTTCAATAGTATTCGTCACGTTTAATTAAGGATTATTCGAGCTTTGAATTGCAGTAAATTTTTATGATATTATTACTTATGAGTAATTTTTACTTGAAATTACATGAAAGTAGCATAAGGAGTTTTTACAAATCTCAACATAAAAGTGGAGGTATTGATAATGGTTATGTTTCGTTTCCAAAGAGTTATCCTAAAACATCATTTTATTTGGTAGGTAAATAATATAAAAAATTAAATATAAATTAAATAATGTATAACCAATAATTTTAAAATGTCAATAAGTATATATCAATCACGTCTTAGAAATGCTAGACATTAGGCTAAGTTAAAGATTTTTAAGTTTAGATGCACTTAATGTGTGATGTCAAATTAAATATACTTTAATATTTAATAAAGAATTTCTTAATGTACAAAATTAAGTTAGAGATAATCAATAAATGAGATCTAGCTAAAAATACTCAAGTGTGAGCTGAGCTAAAGATGTTTAAAATGTGTAAGTTCAAGGCAATTAATGAGCTCACTTTGAAATGTTTAAAGCATAAGATCAAACTAGATGTTCAATGATGAATAAATAAGATCAAATATCCAATATTATATGCGTAAATAGATTGTTAGACATAAATCATCCTTGATTAAGTGAGGTATCAATCTTCAATTTTTTAATAAATAAAATACAAAAAAAAAGGTAAAATAGATTCTCTAATATACCAAAATGAATTAGTTTAGTTATTTTTTAAACATATGAACACTATAAATACATGCAAAGTTTAATAAGAAGGAAATTAGTGACTTGTATAGGTGATTATTTTCATCAACTTTTCTTTGGTCTACCTTACTTTTTGAAATCACTTAAGTGTGGTTGTACCAATATAAATATAGGAAGTATACTTGTAAAAATAACACATTAGATTTCCATTAGATAAATGTGGTTGTGATCATAAAAGTTGACTTTATTGTAATGAATGTAAAGACCTGAAAATTATTTTAAAGCTATTGGCCTTAACATTTGGGGCAGTCAGGTCCATAAGCTAAGGGGTACCTTAGCCTTAGAGAGAGGCTTTTATGAAATCAGATTCTCATTTGTTAAGATTTTCCTTCTCTCTCTAGAAACATGCCCTAACCTGGTGCTCTGCCTTCTCTCTAGAATTTCAGAAAATTTAACCGTTCTCTTGATTCTGAAGGTTCTCAAGCATTCCCCGCATAGAGAGCTTTGATTTAAACCGAATGTTTCTTCGTTCCAAGGGTAAGTCATTTTCCCCTCTTTCTCCAATTGTTCTTACAGTTAGGGCATGCAACTTCACTGGTTGCATGTGACTAGCAAGCATTTCTCTTAGTGTTTTATGTCCAATCAAGATCTAAAGAGCTACGCTCTACACCAATTGGGTGGTTTATAGGTACTGCTGAACTTGTCTCAGTGCGGAGGTACTGTTAGGGATTCTTAAATTAGATGTGCTTGGAATCTAGGTAAGGGGAGCTAATTATTTTGTATGAATTTATTTTATAAAAATATATGCAGGTTGAATGTTGAATTGGTGTGTTCTTGTGAAGCTGTTCTACGATTTTAATTTTTATTGGATGTTATAACTGAGACTGTGAAATTGTGCTTAAATAATTTGTGCTTTGGTGTTGAACTGGTACATGTGGAAATTTGTGTTTGTAAGTGTCTCTGTTGAAATTAATCTGTTTTGGTTGAAATTGATCTGGTTGGAGGCTTTGGAGTAAGGACTCTATGATAGCATGTATATGGGTATTAAATAGTTGTACAGGTACTGTTTAAGGTTGCTGTGAGAGGAAGTGAAATATTAAAATTAGGCATCTCAGATTTAGAGCATAAGAGAACATGGTAGATAATTTATACAAATTAATTGATAATTGTTGAGAGCCTTTCTTTGTTGGTAGGATAGAGGGACCTTAAAAACCTGAGTTGGCACATCTTTGATTATAGAGCAGTCCTGGCTTGGTCCAGTCAGTTGTGACTAGTCATATGTACTGGCGTCGAAGGTGAGTTTGATGCGTTCAGACATCTGGGTCCTCTCCGGTGACCAATTGGCAGAACGTAAGATCTATACTAGGATGAAAATAAAATAAAACAAGTTTATTGTACATGCATAAAGTTATCATGTGTTAATTTCTGGTAAGTTATAATTTTAAGAAGTTAGTCGCTGTATGTTTGGAATTTAAAGTAAGGATCCATATATATATATATATATTATAATAATATATAAAACTTTATATATATTATTATATTACGGAGATTACCGTATAGAAACAAGGTTAAGTTAATTTATTATTATATTATTATATATATGTTAAAACTATTAAGTTTGGCATGAGATTAATTTTTAGTTGAAATACTTGTAGTTTTGTTAGTAAAATAAGTTAAAAGATGGCAAGAGTGATTTTCATAATTTAATTCGAGTGATTGGGGAATTATTATGTATGTAAAATAAATTATAAAATCTTAATATTTTTATGTGTTGTAGCGGTATTTTATATGAAGTCATAATATTTTATATGGTGTAGTAAAACCTTGCGTTTGATGAGTTAATGTATAGTATTGAGACTATGCAAGAAAAGTATTGAGGTTGTGTTATAAGTTTTGTGATTGGTGAGTAATGTATATTGTTGAGATTGTGTATATGTTGATTTTGGAAAAAAATATATGATTACAAAGTGATGAAAGTACGAACCAAGTGGTAAACTAAGTTCCATCTATGTAGAATCTCTTGGTGAGATTCTTAGTGTTTTAGAATGAAAGTAGGAGCTCAGTTTTGGGGGTCTTCCTGACGCTCCAATGGTCTTTCTTCTCATGTAGAGAAGGTTGACCATGTGGTGAGGAGTAGCAGGAGGTCTTAGTCTTTGAGGCTTCCATCATGCTCTAGGACGCGGAACAAGACTAACCTCGTGAGTGTGGCAGGGCGGGGGAGCCTAGGGCGGGGGAACCCAAGGCGGGGGAACCTAAGTATCACAAGCCACCACGGGTGCATGACCCGCCATAGCTCGACTATCATTCTAAAGTCCAGACGAGTCAAGTCTAGAAGATAACATGCTAGGATCTGTGTCATATATTGCCTTGCTTGTATGTACTTTACTTGAGTTAAATCTGATATGTATATGTGAATATAACTGCATGTTTTTTATATAATTAGCTCACCCTTGCTTGCTTGTGTTTGTGTCATGTTTGTGTTGTTTTCTTTTGCGATGATCATCTACTTGGATGAGAGCAGATGGCGAGGAGGTTACCTTGGAGGCAGCTTTAGATAGGGATGGCAGTGCTGTAGTCTAGTCCACTAGACCTCATTTCTCTTAGTCCTGTTATTTTGAAGAACCTTTTCATGTTTTAAAACTTTTAATTCCTTGTATTTCTAAGAAGAAACTTTAGTACTCCACTTCCAAATTCTAAATACTGTTTAAGGATGACTCTAATCCTATTACTCTTAACTGCTTTCTATTATTATTCATAATCACGTCTTGACTATATGTATATCTTTCTATATAATTTGGGACGTCACAATGAAGCTCAATATTTACACCTTATAAAACACAGTTTTTACCTTTTAAATATTTTATAGCATAATGTTTCTATTAAATAGAGTTCAATCTTGACATATCTATTATTGTGAAGTTTTATTCTTAAACTTAGTAAAATGTGATAATTACTTTTTGAATTAGCGTGATACTTATATGTTATAAGTCAATGTTTATATTTTAGGGAAGGTTGATGCTCTTTTTATATTCTAGTAGAATGACTTTTCAATAAAGAATATCTAAAAAATATATGTACATTGTGTGAGGTTGATCTAAATGTAATGAACAAAGCTAAACTATTATCCAGATGTGAAATCTAAGTAAAGGTACTCAAGATGTGGAGTTGAGCTAAGTATGTCCACAACATGAAATCAAACTAAAGAGATTCTCTAAGCTAAAAGTAATTCAATATGCAAGGTCAAACTAAAAATGTTAAAATCAAACCAAGTATTCTCAAAACATAAGATTGAGTTAAATATACTCAAGTTGCAAAGTTGAGTTAGAGATGTTTAAGGAACAAAGTCAAGTTAAATATTCTTTAAAGTCAAGTTAGAGGTGCTCAAAGCATGATAACAAGTTAAAAATATTTAAAGCATGATGACAAATCATAGATGTTTAATGTATGAGATCAAACTAAAGATGTTCAAGGAGGTGTGAAGTCCAATTTGAGAAACTCAACGTATGAGATGACTTAGTTAAGTCGAATTGATGATGTTCAAAGCATAGAGTTGCTCAATGTGTAAAAACATACTAGGAATATTCAAGAACTGAAAAATAAAGATAATACCTAAGAATTGACAATTTGAAAAGCTTTTACATTTTTATTAAATAAAAGAATATAACACAATCTAGATAAATTTTATAAAATACTAAAATAAGTTAATTTAACTATTTCTTTAATTTAAATCATGGTTGAAATTATCATGCAATTATGAAGGAGGAATTAGCTTTCCTACATTCTCTTAGTCATTTTATCATGCATAAAGTTATAAATTATACAAGAGATTTATCCAGGTGTATAATTATGTCCACGTAGGTATGAAAGACATGTTATAATTAAATTACATATTAGGATAATTTATGAAGGTGTTGGTGATGAGAGTATTACAAGTTATCTCATTGGAGTGTGGTTGCATCCAAATGATTACATAAGAGAATTCATTTAGATGTGTTTAGAAAAGAAAATTATATCAAAATGTTCTTTTACAAGAGTGTATATCAAATTATCGTGATAGCTTATTTGACATAAATTTGTCTCATTTTTATTAATTTATAAAAATGATGATAGAAATAATTTACTAGATTTTGTATATTATTGTGAAGATATATATGTGAACATAGGCTTATGTATACGTGAAAGAATTAAATAAAGGAATGTGAAATTTCCTTCCACGTTAAATAAAAAAAATGAATTTTTAGCCACAAAATTTTTGAAATCATCATTAAATAATTAGAATGCATGGTGTGGAATGTAGATGTCCTTTATGTGTTACGCCATTGAATAAACAATTGCTAAATATATTGAAAATAAATCAAATAAAAAGTGAAATCGTGATAATGTATTTAAAAGAGATAAGACTTTTCATTTATGAGACAAGTAAAAGGTTTTATTAACGTTTTGTCGTGGACACCAATATATTTTTTTAGGAAATTGAATATTATGTCAAACTCTTTAGAAAAGATGACATTAGAGAAAAGAAAGTTTAGATATAGACTGTGTTTAAATTATTCTTTTTATTGTTGACATAGTATTATATAAACATGAATTTTTTTAATAAAAGGTTAAATAACTTATTTTAAGTTTAGATACAAAGTTTAAAGTCCGTTTCATTTAAATTGTTTTCAATAAAGTTACAGAAGTTTTGAAAAATTAACTTAATTAGGTTTTCTTTTAGTTTTTTATAAATGCTGTTATTCCCAGTGTTATGTATCAATTTGTTATTTTCTTTCAATTTTTTTTTCAAAACTTTTTGTTATCCATATGTTAAGTCACGTAGTATGATACATGACATTGTTAGTGACAAATATCATTGTTTACTACTTAATTTAGTTTTTATATATGTTTTTTTTATTCATTTGAGTAGTAATTTTTTTAAAATGTAAATAATATTATTTTTTAAATTAAGACAAATTTATTATTTACATGTTATTGATATTTTTATTAAAATTAATTTATTTTTAAATCATTATTCTTTTATTTTAATAAGTCCTTGTATTATATTTTATTTTAACTTTGTTATTCATTCTATAAATATTATTATATTATTAAATAAACTTAAGTTTCATTTACTAAAAAGGTAACTATTTAAAACTACTATATTATTAATTTATAGTTTTTTATAGGATTAAAATTAATTAGTTTAAATTAAATCAAATAATATCGTTAGAGTTTTGTTTAAAAATAATTTTAAAAATATTTAATAAAAAATAAATTTTAATATAAATATTAGTATAAAATTTTTATAAATAATAAATTTAGTCTCGATTAAAAGAGAGATAATTGTTTCATTTAAAAAAAAAATAGACTGAATTAGATTAAACATGTGCAATGTAACATCCTAATAATTATAGTCTTGAAAAATCATGATTTATTTTAGGAGTTAATATAAATAATAATAATGAATAGTTGAGAGGAGTAAGCAAAGAGAAGGAAACACGAAATATCATGTACAATATACAACATCATACCGAACGGTACACAACGGAAGAGCTAAACCGAACGGTAATACAAAATAAGTTTTTACCGAACGGCTATTTATACCATAAAGCTATCTAAAATCCTACTGACCAGATGACCCTACACTGTCTTCAGGCCGAACGGTCTGTAAAACATCCTCCAATGAATCTTCGAAATCGCCCTTTGCTCACATCCATTGGATGATCATTGCAGTGAAGAGAACAACCGAACGGTTAAGACCGAACGACACATGGACAAGACAGGAAAATAAGGGTAAGCTTATGTAAATTTAATTAATCATTTTCAGTATACTTTTAAAACATACACAAGAATCACATACATCAATATCTCAACCATAAATCATAAGTCAAGTATATCTATATAAAAACCGAACGGTAACATCATTATAATCAATCTCTCTAGACATTGTCCGGACGATATGAACCATGTAGCATAGCCGCTCTCTGCACCCGGGTGGACCTGGCTGGGATACACTCAACAGACCGCCACCCGAGGCTAGTCCAGTGGAACCACCTCGGTATAGAAATACCCTGAGGCTAAAGGACCTCCTGCCATTCCCACGCATGAATTACCCTTCTCTACATGAGAATGTGTACTCACGGAATATCAGGATAGAGCAGAACCTGAGTCTGACCACGGTCATACTTTACCAATCAATTCCAATCATGAGCTATTCCTCCCTCGAATACTCTTAAATCATCATAATAATTCATTCATAACTACTCGTTTCATACCATCCAAATCTCATAATCTTTTTCAGGAAATAGTTCTTTCATATATAGAAAATACTGGAAGGAAATGAATTGACCGAACGGTCGGAATACTAATAGAAGATCGAATATATAAAAGAAACTCTAGCAGGTGGCCGAACGGTCAAGCAAAGAAGGAATTTGTTATAGAAGGTGTTGTAGGCAGAGACCGAGTGGTCTAAAACTAGGTAACTCGAACATCTTTTAAGACTGAGCAAAATCTCAAATAGATAATGTGTGAAAATGGCCGAACGTTCAACAATAACTTATCTTTAATAAAACCGAACACTTAAAAATTTGGCCGAATGCCTTAACATATAGAAACCAGAGTTCTCTTCAATAAAGCGAGTGCTAGTACAAGACCGAACACTCTTTAGGGAATCACATGTCAGTATAAGACCGAACACTCTTCCAAGGAGATAATGTTAATATAAGACCGACAACTTCAGAAATCAGAGTGCTAGTCTATGACCGAGCACTAATAAGACCGAGCACTCTTCAAGACCGAGCACTCTTAAAACTGAGTGCTCTCAAGACCGAGCACTTCAACAATGAATATGATATGTGTAAGACCGAACGTTATTCAAAAGAAAAGAATTAATATAAGACCGAATACTTAGTCTATGACTGAGTACCTTCTCAAGCCGAGCACTCGATCTATGACCGAGTACTTTCAACAAACATTATCAATATAAAACTGAACGTTCAGTGTATGACTGAACGTTCTTCAAATAAATAATAGAGACCTGAAACCGAATGCTTCATAAGTTAAGTGTCAGTCTAAGACCGAGCACTTGTATGACCGAACGCTTATTCAAGAGGAATCATAAGACCGAGTACATTGAGTTATTGAACATTCAGTATGAGACCGAATGTTCTTAAATAGGGGATTCGTTTTGAATGACTAACTAAACAAGGTATTTAGGTTTTAACACATTTTGTACAATACCGATCGGTCTTCAACTGATTCCTAAAAGGGAACACACTTAAGACCGATCGTTTTAGGGGAAACCGAACGGTCCTAATGACCCTCGGTTACAGCATCAGAATTTCACTAAGTTAAATATACACATGGATAATTTCATACCAAAATCAGACATGCAGTACATCAAACATCATACCATACTTTCATATTTAATTTAAAACATACAACATCAATCATATACTCAAACCATCATGCATTAATTCATAAAACATAATCATAATTAATTTTTTATAAGCTTTCATTACCTCTATTTCCAGCTATCTTCCAAGCAACTACTTCTATGGCTTCCCAAAAATCCAAAGTTGTCCAAACTGAAATCTGATCGGTGCAAAGGAAAGGCCTTGTCACTGGGAAGGATTTATCTGAAAGGAGTTAGGTGGTCGGAGGAGAGGAGGTGGTCGGAATTTTAGAGAGAAGGTTGAGGTTTCTAGAGAGAAAGAGGAGAAAATGGTGGTTTCTGGAGGTAGAAGACGAAGGGTTTGCATACAGAGAAAATGGCTCCAGATTTTACAATCCTACTTTAAATGTTGTCTCTTCAAAACCGGACGGTCGAATCCCAAACCGCCACCTGTTTTCCACTTTCTGAGCTCTGCACTCCATGCACTGCCACTTGGACTCTACTTTATGTAAATTCCCTCCTTTCCTGCTACGACACGGTTCTCGAGGAATGGGAAATTAAATGCAGTTGACAACTTTGTCTTCCACTACTATGGGAAAACTGGAAGGGTGCGACACGTGACTTCCACTAAGGTGTGAAATTAATGGGGTGTGACATGCAAAACATAAAGAATTTACAAAAAAATAATTAAAATAATTTTAAATATTTTTAAAAAAATCTAAAATAATAAGAATTGAGAGATGACATGTTTCTAATGTTGTTTGTAAAACAATAATGAAACGGATCTAATTGAATAAATTTTCAAAAATTAGAACTCGATTAAAACAAAATCTAAATAGGGAATTTGAAACTTTTTTCACTTAGGATCAAGTAATTAAACTTTAACGAATTATATGATATCTTTTTTATATATTGTTGTATTAAATTGTTATATATTAGAAATATATAACAATTTATTAAATTAATGTTAAATATTAATTTGTTAACTTTTATCTCTTTGTTTATTGTTGATTATTTAACTCATAATATTAGAAATAATAAATCAGGTTCTTGGGCTTTATGTCTCAGAAAAAAATTATTATTTAAATATATAGGACAACAATTAATTATAAAATAATATATATTTTATAAAATAATTGACTGAGTATTTCAAATACAAGTAAATATTCATGGATGTTAAAAAAATAATCTTAACAATTATCTAATAACAACTCGGGCACACTCTCACAGTGAAATTCAAAGTTAAATGGCCTAAATATTAACAATAGCACTATCATCACAATAAAACACCTTATTAATATAATTATAGTCCTCAACACCTTTTTTATACGCCATATTTAGCAATATGAGGCAATAATTATGAACATGAAGCTCTTTTCTACAAAATACATGTAAGAACTCAGCACTAAATTGTGATGAGCTAGTAAAAAAGTATAACCTTTTTGGGTGCTTTAAGGCCAAAATTTATTTAGAGTGAGACAAGAAAATGGTAGATAGGTGAAGAAGGTAGTCAAAGGTTGCATTGCATTGCATCCTTAGTTGTACTTTGACCAAAGCATCTTCTTCTCTAGGTTGTAATATTGGCTTCTTTATCTTTCTTTTGCTTTTTCAGATATGAAACACCCCTTATTAAGTCACTATTCCCTTTTCTCCTACACTGTCTTCATAACAGTATGATTTGAAGGTCTTGTTGGACCATTTCCTTTTATTTTTTATTTTTTCATATGTAGTCTAAATCTTCTAAATGGGTATTTTTATCCCTTTGCTATTTTCTTCACAATCTGGCAAAAGACAGAGACGCCTCAGTTCATTGTACATGAGTACTTACTGATGTAGACAACATGTTTTCAAACAACTCTGTAGCTCTATACACTTCAAAATAGAAATACAAATAATAATAAAAATTTATACTTATTTATATGAGAATAAAGAAGAAAGTGTAGCATTATATTTATTTACTAAGTCAATAATTAAGATGTAAGCTTTAGACCTAATTCAACCCTAAAAAATAATATATAAAATGAAGTTTGCACCAATTTATATATTATAAATTGATTTATCTTTATATACATAAAAAATTTATACTTATTTATACTAGAATAAAGAAGAAAGTGTAACATTATGATATATTTCCTAAGCCAACAATTAAGATTGAGACATGAATTTTAAATCTAATTTAAATCTAAAAAATAGTTTATAAGATGGTTTGCACCTCACTTATAAATTGATTTTATTTTTAATTGATGTGAGACTAACAACAACAACAGTATGTTTTTTCTTTTGTTGGAGAATTTGTTCAATCATGAAGGGCATCCATTTAACGACAGCAAAACAATTCTATTGTGTCTCATGCCTCGTCAAAATATATGTTAATAATGGAAAGAGGACAACAAATGTTGAGTTATAATCATACACATAGGATCCCACTCATCATTATTTGTCAATTTGGAAGCGTAATAGTGTGCAAGTACTAGTCTTAAGTCTTATAATTCATATCTCATATGTGCCCTTTTGTTTTTTCCTCTATTTCTTAAACTCATCGTTTATATTTTATTCAAAATTGTGATGAGTAAGAAGTGTCCTTGTAAAATCACTGTTAATAGTTGTGTTGGAATTAGCAGAAACAGAATTTTGAAAATGAAAAAAAGGAGCTTTATATGCGGCCAACATCCCATCCAAGGGACAAAACATTGCAGAAGGCAGGAAGAAAACCAGTAAAGGATAGGAGCAATGAAGTGATATCATATGCTTTTTTAAGCTAAAATTCAGAATAGATGGATCATTGGGGTTCTTACCAACACAAGTTGATGAAATTTCTTAAAAGCAGGATGCTGTAGAAAAATAACTCTTTCGGACTGAAACATTCGGTTTTATCTTTAAAAGAAGAAAGAAAAAATATTTAAATTACGTTTAAATTTTATTTATTAATGATATAAGACTGATATTATTGATGCTAAAGGGTAGAAAAATTTCAAGATTATTCACGCAAAGCTTCTCTTTGGTAGAGTTGAGTCCCTTTCCTCATTTCATTGAACGAGTAGCTACAAGGCAAAAGATCTTGTCACTGTCTTTCATATATCATTTTCCGAGCTTTCAACATTTTTATCTTTTTTATTTAAAATGAGGCAAATGGCCCATTTCCCTTTTTCTTCAAACCCACAACAAGGGAAGCAGCCTAAAGGCAAAATCTGGCTGTTGTTATCAGTGTTATAAATCACATGCTTGTTTTCTCATATCATAAAATTGAAGAAGGTATGATGATTTTGCTGAAAACATAGCATGGCACGAAAATCAGGACTACAACACTACAAAACTGCATAAGATTTTGGTCAATATCAGCCTGAATTGGCAAGTGGCACTGAGGCAAAAGTACTTGAGAAAAAATGAGATAAAAAATGATAAACATGATTAGTTCCTTACGAGGAGTCAGTTTGATAAAACCAACTTCAGACACATATATAATAGAATTCAACTTTTACATTTTCGAGATATTGCAGTGCTGACATTGAATTTCTACACTAAGAATTAATTTGGTTGCAATTCCTAATTAAATGTGTGAAAATAGACGAGTCCATGACCGAGAAGAATTTTTCTACAAGTTAACACATTGGCGCGGTCTCAATCATTGGTGCGAGTTAGATTGGTCATTAAAGGCATCCATGTTATTTTGAATTACACATCTTTTTCATGGACGATGGACAACTTAACTGCACCAGGACATTCCAAGAAACATTGTGGATAATCTTAACAACGACTTACAACTACCAAAATTATTAGACATACCAAAACAATATGTAGGAACCTCAATTCATACCAATACTTCACTGTATATATATATATATAATATTTTTTATTCGTATTATATATAAATATGAAAAAAAATTATTCGTGTTCTGTGTCAAAAAATCTGTGTTAACTTATCATTATCCTATATAAATTAGCATGTAGTAATGAAAATCATGTAATAAAGGTAAGGAAGAAAAAGAAACCAAGAAACTGCAGAATCTTACAAAATGAAGAGTAAGTGAACGTATTTTTGTTGCAGGACCACCTTCATTCTCTAGAAATTTTGTCCACATGCAGTCACATGGGTATGACTTGTATGAGGAAAACCTTGAGGGACGTAAAATAAGCAAACACATTGAACACGATAGTCCCAATGAAAGATGGGAGCAATAACCAATACTTATACTCGTACAAAAGATGAAAGTAAGAGCAATTTAGTTTTGTCAGATGAATATTTTGCAGGTTTTGGTAATGTTAGAAACTACTACTACCCAGAATCCCAGTAAATTATTTTCTCAGTGTCCTGAAGATCTTATTTTACTTCTTCAAACCTAGGCCATGATTCATATGAACAAATTTTAAGACCATATATATAGGCTTGTACTCATGGAAGTAATGCCATTAAGCAATTCTGAAATTTATGTTTGAAGGTGGAAAATGAAAATTCTCAAGTATTCCTATAGAATTTTGTACGATAATAATCTGTTGTGTTTTTCTCCATTTCAGATTTGACCCACCAAAAGTACTTCAAAGGTCCTAACCCGTATAAAACTTGGTGAACTACTTTGAAAGTTGTCAGGTAAACTATTTTTTTCTAAAACAAAACACTTCCACAAGATTATTGTCAATTTTTTTTTTTTCACTTCTAAAAGTAAAGATTAAGTATAAGCCAACTAATTCAAAAAGGAATTCAAATATTAAGAACTTATATAAAATATAATAAGAAATTAAATATATATTTATAGTTCTAAATATAGAAGTTTAAATATGTAACATATTCGAAAGGTAACAAAAATAATAAGAAGGAAAAAATTATTAAAATCAATTTTTTTCTATATAAATTGTAACATCCCAAAAATTTTGAAGAAATTATGTAGGATGATTAGCATTATAATATGATAGAACAGTTTAAGAATAAAAATAAAGTTATAAGTTTACAGTCATCCAAAATTGACCATAAATTTAAACTTTACTTACAAAGGAGTTTCTCAAAATATAGAGTGCAACTAAAGAAAGTCCTAAGCACTAGGCGGCTGCACCTTCTTCATTCTCCAGTACTTGCTCCAAGGGCACATCATCAGCTACTGTTCACATCCAAAGGATTGGATGATCATCGCAAGGAGGAAGACAAGCACATATAACACACACAATGCAAGGGTAAGTTAGGTATAAAAGCATGCAAGATAAGTCCAAATTCAAACTAACATATACATAACAACATGCACACAAGCAAGCAAGTAAACATTCTATCAGATTATACATTAAATGGAACTAACTATCATGTTATACAATCACACACACAGCATGCAAAGACCATAACACCATACAGACTAAGACCGACACATGATTTGACCATCCAGACTAGTATGAAATGTCGAGTTCCAGGGGTTTGTGCACTTGTGGTGGCCCTACTGCTTTGCAAAGCCATTGCCGAGGGGTTTCACCCGACCACACACAAGGTTAGTCTATTACCGTGCAATAGGCCTTCCAAGAAACGCCTACACTAAGACCTCCTGCTATTCTCACCACATGACTCATCACTCTCTACTTGAGCTTGGATGATCATTAGAATGTCAGGATAAACCCCATCAGGAACTCCGGCCATTCATACGGTCAATCACAACAAAGTACAGGGCACTACCATGTAACCTCCCTTGAGGATCATGGAATTACGTCCATCAATCATACTTTTAAATTTGAAACACAACTCATGATTTTCAAAGTTCATACACTTGTACACAATTATACATTGTCATTTGAATCTATACAGATCATATATATAATTCATACATACTCAAACATTACATACTTTCGCAGAAATATCATTTATTAATACAAATTTCTTTATAGCATTTTATTACCAACACCTACTTAATTTAAAAAGCTTGGAGACCCTCACCAATGGATCCAGAAGGGTCAAAAACCCCCCAGAACGACCTAAAGAACATCCAAAACGGACGTCCGGAACCCCCATAGCGTCAAAAACATTAAAAACACTCAATCTGTCGCAGAAAATTCGCTCAGCGTACACCCTATGGTGCGCTGTGCGAATTTTTCCTACCAGTAACCCTTCGCAGAGCGCACAGAGTGCGCTAGGCGACTCTACATAATCTGCAGCGCGAAATTCTGCAAATTTGAGGAACTCTCACACCCAAAACTTACTCTAGGCCATTTGGTGAATTTCTAGCACTCCAAATTCGAAGTATAGGTTGAATTAAACTTGTCTAAAGGTTCACATGCACTCTTAACATCAATCTCTAGTAATTATGCATCAATTTAGATCTAATAACTTCGATTTCATTTACTTAGAGATTCAAATTCTAATTTACCCTTTGAAAACTATTTCTGACCATTTTAGTGTCTCTAATAGGTCACAATTGACTTGTACGAACTACCTAAACCAACTCACACAACCTGGTATACCTATTTCTCAATTTGACTACCTTGGTTCCTCTAACAGGACCCTAAACACCTAATTTTCCTTGAAATACTGATCTGATAACTTAATTCCACTAACTTAACTTCATTCAGCCACTCACAATCAACATCAAACTTTGCTCATACCAATTCATAAGCATATTTTCAGAATCACAGTATTTGATGAACATAAGGCCAGTTGATTTCACATACAAATTCCTAAATCTAGTACAAACAACACCAATGGACAAAGCAGAACATACATGCATTCAGTTTAATATTTCTAATAACATTCTAACTTCAATTACCCTAATACACAAAATAATTAAGAAATGTCCAGCTTCCCTTACCTCTGGTTGAAGCAATCCAGTTCACAGGATGACAACACAACACCTTTGCACCAAGAGAAACTTCTAAAAGGACCTATAGTTCACCACTTGGTGATAGAAAACATTTTTCGAACATGATTGAAGCTAAAATTTGAGGGAAAAGTGAAATGAGCAACATGCAACAAAACCTATTGCATGATCATGACCCTAAAGTTTCATGGAAATTGGAAATTCAACTTACCAGTTGAAGATTTGGAAAAACTGATCAGTTAAGAAGGATGCTCTTGAAACCTGGAACGCCTAGACAGTTTCTACACAAAATTCAACGGTTCCATCTTGTACAAGGATATAGAGAGGTTGGAGAAGAAGGAAAGAACTTGGAGCAAGTTTCCAGAAAGTATAGTTTGGTTTCAATTGGAAATAGAAGGAATTGATAAACTTACGTTTCTATAAAATAGTTTTTTATTTTAAAAAAAAATAGTTTCCTCCTATCCACTGATGCCACATATCCACCCTCTTTAAATCACCCTTTTCTCAATCCTTACATCATGAACTAAATAGAAAAGAAAAAAAGCAATAAGCATCAAATACTTTTTAACATGAAAAAACTTTAATATAAAATAAAAACTCAAAAAATCTAGTGCAATAAAAGTTTCATTATAATAATAATTAATAGGTATACTACAACTTCTATTAAAATTCAATAGAAAATATTATTTTCAGCAAGGTGGATAATAACATAAAAAACACTTTAATAGTATCTAGTTAAACATATGAAGTTAAATATATAAGATAATTGGTATAAAACATCTTTCCCATATTAGCTTCTCTCTATAGATTTGCATAAGATGCACTTTTTTTTTCTCTTTTTCTTAAGTCATACATAGGTCCAATAATTGACTCACCTTGCAAATCTCCTCTCACCAATTAATTAGATCACACTGAACCAAATTGGTTTTCACTTTATAAATAATATGTTTTCCTACAAATAAAATCTTTGTCATATATATGAGTCATTTGTCTGTATAAATTTTCTTTAATGATAATTGTTTCATTTATAATGTATTCTTTAATTATCATTTTTTCATTTATAATGTATTTTGTATTTAATGATATCATTTAATTAAGCAATTTCACTTTATACGAAGAAATTGAATAAAAATAAAAAAGTTGAACGACATATAAATAAAATAAATAAAATGTCAATGTCAAGTTTTTTTTTATTAAAAGTTATATCAATCTCTCAAATGTAGATAAGACTTATATTTTATTAGTACTTTTTATACATTAATTTAATATTCATTTTGATAATTTTTTTATGAATTTTGAGAATTAAAATTATTTTTAGTACAAAATTAATGCAATTAAAATATTTTTTTCTCAAAATAAAAAACTCATAATACAAGATACTAGTGCTAAAAGATAATTTAACTTTTTCTAATAAACTTCAATTTCAAAAAAAAAAAATATGCCTTTGAAAATGCAGTGGTATTTTAGAAATTATTTATATAACTATAGGCTTTAGTTCTAAAATAACTTAAACCTATAGTTACACAAATATTTTCAAAAATGTTTTCGCGTTTTAAAGAAGGTTTATTCTTAATGTCAAAGTATAAGTTTCGGTTATAGGTTAAATTGAAGTGAAGTCTATACTCATTTGCATAGTATAAATTTGTGAAAGGTTGTTGTTACATGGTGTTGCTACATTATTTTTCTTTGTTGATTCAATTTCATGTTTTTTTTTTCATTATAGCCTTCGTTGAAGTTTATTTTTGTCTTTATTTGTTTATCTTCCATCTCACTTCTCGTTTTATCTTTTCCTTTCATTCTTGTTTTTCTCTTCCTTCTTCTAACATTGTTTTCTTCTCGTTTTGGAACCATTGTTGCATTTTGGTGGCTATTGTCATATTTTTGTGTTGGGATGTCACAACATTGTAAGTTCGTGTTGGTTTGGATTTGTTGTGTTTAAGACACCACAACATTGTTATTGTCCTTTGTTGGTTCGTGTTTAAACAGTTGGCCATGGTTTTTTTCATTCTTGATTTTGCTCTTATTCTTACTTTTGCTCTTGTTTTTACTTATGTTTGATCGAAATCTATTGTTTCACTAGTGCAGCACAGGAAAACGACCGCGGTTGTTTTTTAGTATACGTTGCAGTTTTCGAACCGTGGCATATACGGGCGCGGTAAAAAGTCTGGGACTTTAGGCCGCGGTTACAACCGCGGTAAAAAGCTGGAGAATAGACCGCGGTCCCCCTGGAACCGCGGCCAAAACCCCCCTTTTTAAAAAAAATCATTAAACAATAGGTCGCGGTTCGAACTGCAATAAAAAGCAGGGGAATAGACCGCGGTTCGTGCTACAACGCGGCCAAAACCCTTTTTTAAAAAAAAAATCATCTAACTTTCTATCGCGGTTGTGGTCACAACTGTGGCCTATTCTCCTAGAATTTTATTAATAGCAGGTCTGTTTTTGTGATATCCACTATCACAAAACCAGACCTGCATATCAAAAAATAACATAATGTACACAGATTCAACATAATAATCAATATTTACATCACATAATGTATAAAGTCTAATAACTATAAATCAATATGTTCAAATGTATTTTAAATCTAATAACTATGAACTGTTATATAATCTAAATAAATATTTTGCAATAGCTTTCCTCATGAATGAAAGTAGCTTCTCAGGAATTGCTGCAGTAGTCTTGAATCTCTGCACAAGATAATTGATATTAATTAGTGTATATGAATTCCAAATGTTGGAGAAAATAAAAATTTGTTAAATTTAAATATTGTCGTTTTCCAGCCTCTTGTGATATGGGAACGAATAATGTGGGTAATCCAATACATTACATAGTATCTGCACTTATATGACTTCTTCTGTCTGTTACACTACAATATATCATCACAGTTGTAAATAGTTAGTGAAAATCATTAAAACAAAACAATTATAAGAAAGTATGGCTTTAGCATATGTCAAACCTTGAGAGAAATTCATGCAAGCTTTCTACTGAAATCCATCTAGATAAGTTTAAATAGGTGCCTATCACAAATTTGGGGTGTTAGAAGTTAGGTTAGTATTGGGAGTAGTGCTGGAGTTAGAAAAGTATGATATATATATATATATATATATATATATATATATATACACACACACACACTATTAAATAATATGGAAATATAAGTTAAGAAAGCATGATATATATTATATTAATATAATAGGGATATATAAGATGCAGGGGAGTACATATGATATAAATTATTATCATATTATTTATATATAAAAGAAAGAATGAGATATATTATATATAAGAGATGCAAGAAAGTAAATATGATAATAAATTATATTAAAATAATATTGTTTTATAGAAAATTAGTAGTAAAGATTACGTATGATATTAAATTTTACCTGTGGGGATGTATTATTTTACAAGAAATTATAGAGTTTTGTAGTGTGATTGAGATAACATGACAGTATTGTCTATTTGAGATGATTGGAAGTGGTTGTGGAGCATGTTCTGGTACATATGACTTGATCTTTAAAGCTTAAACATGTGGTTTGATTATAATTCAAAGGTGTGTGAATTGGGAAAGACTGAAACATGATTTCATGGTTGCTTATGGTAGTTTCAAATGTAGAATCTCTTGGTGAGATTCTTAGTGTTTTAGAATGAAAGTAGGAGCTCGGTCTTGGGGGTCGTCCTGACGTTCCAATGGCCTTTCTTCTCACGTAGAGAGGATTGGACCATGCGGTGAGGAGTAGCAGGAGGTCTTAGTCTTGGAGGCTTCTAGTATGCTCCAGGGCGCGAGACAGACTAACCTCGTGAGTGTGGCAGGAAGGGGGAGCCCAAGTATCATAAGCCACCACGGGTGCATGGCCCGCCATAGCTCGACTATCATTCTAAAGTCCGGACGAGTCAAGTCTAGAAGTTAACATGCTAGGTTTTGTGTTATATATTGTTTTGCTTGCATACACTTGACTTGAGATTAAATCTAATATGTACATGTGAATATAATTATCTGCTTTTCTTTTTATATAATTAACTCACCCTTGCATTTGTTTGTGTTTGTGCCATGTTTGCGTTTATTTTCTTTTGCGATGATCATCCACTTGAATAGGAGCAGATGGAGAGGAGGTTACCTTGGAGACAGCTTTGGATGAGAATGACAATGCTACAGCCTAGTCTTCTTAGGACTTTCTTTTACTCTGTGTTATTTTGAAGAACTTTGTTATGGTTAAAGTTTTAAATTCCTACCCTTTTGAGAAGAACTCTAGTACTCAGCTTTAACTTCTAGTACTACTCTAAGAATAACTGTAATTCCTTATTAATTGTCATTCTATTCTATATATAATTTGGAACGTCACATTATCGTTCTCATCTTATTAAACTTGTGACACATTAATATATTCACAATAAAAAATACATGATAAAAAGATTTAGAGTTGAAAAGAACTTATTCTAATTTTTTTTTATTAATTAGACTTGACCTTCTTTTAATTATTGCTTGATTGGTATAAAATGTTCTAGAGAAAGATTATAAATGATTTTTAAAATTTTAAGAGAAAATTAGAAAAACAAAGAAAGTAGAGAGATAAATTTTATAATATATATATATCAAAAAATATTTATAATTAATTAACATAATTAATTATATAACGTTATAATTATATACGTGTATTCATTTAGTTTTAGATTAGGGTTTAAGATCTATAAACTATATATGTCTTCTTCATGTATAAGTATATGAAAACTAAATAAATAAAAATTATTTACAAAAATAAATAAAAATTATCTACAACTAAATTATTAAAATTACTTATATTTATTTTTATAATTATGATTTCATTATTTTTTATAATAAAAAATAAACACATTAATATAAAGTATTTAATATCATCTTTAACTTTTAATATTTTTACATAATAATTTAAATATATCTCGAAAGTAGAACCTCCACAATTATAATTTTCTGTAGATTTAATTCTGCTTATATGCAAAATGCACAAACATTTAAACTAGATAATTAAACAAATGACTAAACTATTTTAAACGTATCAGTGTCAATAAGTAGTTGAAGTTGAGTTATTATAAATGTAGTTTCTATCATATTAATCATTAATACTCATACTGACTAAGTAATATTAAGACAAAATTTATAAAGTTAAGGGTCAAAAGACGTGAAAAGAATTTTAGGAACAAAATATAAGTTTTTTTTTAAATTTTTATTTTTATCAATTTGACTAATTGTTGCAATTTTAGGCACTAAATAATTTGATAAAATATTGTATCATTTTTTGTTTTACTTAATATTTTTTTTTTCTGCAGTGGAAACTGCAGAGTTCTAAATTCGCAGCTGAGAAATCCCTAAAAGGGGGTTTATAGCAGAGAGCGTAGTCAGAATCCAAATTCCGATTCCGAAAGCAGCCACCAACAACCACCGAACCAGTGGCGGTACTCTCTCACTTCCCTTTCCTCAGTACTCTATTTTTTCAGCTTTATGTTTTCTTTCTTCTTTCCTATTTTTTCCCCAAAATTCATCACCGTTTAATTCCCCAATTCTCACTTACGGCACGCACGCGCATGTTTATTTCTCTGTTTTTTGTACAGTTTCTGAAAAATTTTCATCGGTCTGCGTCTTTGAGGGCAACCTCAGCTCAGCTCCTAATAATTCATCACTTTTTCGTTATCATTTTAAATTTCAAACTTTTATTCTTAGATTGAACGTGTTGTTGTTTCTGTCGAGCGGTATTTGAGCATTGCATCTTTCACTTTTTATTTGCAGAGAAGCATCATCGGGGGTTGAACCTTTGTTTGTATTCGTGGTGATTGTGCCGTGGCGTTATCCGTACTATGAAGAGGACTATGCCATGGAGTGACGATGACGAGTCATCATCTTCACATTCAGACTCTGAACATGATAGTGAAGCTGGAGCGGAAAACTCCAAAGGTATTATTTAATGTACATCCTCCTTTTTTTTGTCTGGTAGTTTTTATCACTCTGCTGATTGCTCAAACATTGATTCAATGTGAAAGTTATACACTTTACTTTCTTATGACAATAATTCATGGGGGAGTGACAGGTGCACAAAGTATCTTCACAATTTTGATCCAATTCAGCAATGGATGTACGTAGGATTTTGTTGGGGTTATGTCGCACTCCCATGTTTTGTGTTTTGTGCTGTGGGTATATTTGATGAAATTCACAACATAAATAGCGATTGGATTATCTTTCCTGCTTTTACAGTTATCTTCTTGGTGCCTAGAATGTGGATTGATGCTGACGCTAATCCTAAAAATATGAAACTCTGTCATTAGCTTGACCCTATGGTGTTGCTGTGGAATTTTCTGAACTTTTGGAGAAGGGTATATTGGGCTTCACCCAATGGTGGATAAAAGTCCCTTGTAAAATCACACTGATGAATATCTTTTATCTAATAAATCCTTCATTGGTATCTAATAGCTTAGAAGTATTGGCTAAAGCAAAAAGATAACTGAAGGATAATCTTATGGTTGAGAGTTGACACAATTTGATCACGCACTACTTTAGCAGCGATTGTCTGTTTTTAACTGATATAGATAGTCATTACTGACGTAGATTCAGTTGTTGAGGGTTTAAACTCACCCCCAAGTTGAGTTAGTGCAATATAGTTTCTGATCTGTCACTATACAGTTGCTGATTGACAAAGTCTTTGGCTAGGATGAATTACCCATCCGGGTAATAATACGTGGACCCTCCATTATTTCAAACAACCAATTGATCCATCGATTTTTCTATATCTCCTTTTTGCATATCATATATTCTATTGCATCTATCACTTCTCTCTTTTATTTCCATATCTCTTTAGGTAGGTGTATGTATGGGTTTCTGCTAACATTACTCTTGTATGTATAGGTCTATTGCTAGCCTCAATTATAGGAGTTGATTCTGATTTCTCTACATCGTACATGCATAAAAAGGATCGACTAATTTAAGGACACAATTAACCATGTGAACTATTGTACTATTTTGGCTTCACATAAATTCTTGCAAGAATTTGTTTGGCATATTGAACTGTAATTTTCCTGGAAACAGAAATGAGAATATCAGAATCATTAAAACCTCCATCGACAATGTTTTATCCTGACTTGACTTGATCATAGTTGGTGAAATGGGGTTATTTCATGAAAATACTCGAGAGTACCGTATAACTTTAAAAGTTGTCTCCCTAATTTTGTGGCTGTTTTGATCTCTTTATTAATTATTTTTGTGTACAGGGAAATCTAGGAAGCAGAAAAGCGGTGTAATTGACTTTGAGGCTCTGAGGAGACATGGGTATAGAGGTGGACCTTCGGTCCTAAAAGTACCAGCACCCAGAGAAGGGGATGACTCGAAACAAGATTGGTCGTGGTCCAGTGGAAAAGAAAAGCGTGCAGAGAAGGAAATTGAAGAATCATATGAAGAGCGACAAAAAACAAGGGAGGCTATTTCCCAAGGAGAGCAGCTGCCAGCTGTCCTGACTAGGAATGACAAGAAGAATCTTTCTTTCTCTCAGAAGGAAAAGAGGAAGAGAGAGCTGGGTCAAGCTAGCAGAGGCAAAAATTATGTTGAAGAAGAGAAGAGGCTGTTGAGAGAGAATGGTATCTATTCTGGTTTTGATGCTTGATTTTCCACACCCTTCATATTCTTGTACAAACACACTCTTATTTTCTTCTACTAAAAAAGACTTGGTTTCAACTTGTAGTCAGTGCTTTAAAACTTGACAGATATTATTAGGGGTTAATTACGCCCTTTTATTATGTAAAAAAAATATTTAAAAAAACTCGTATTGGAGGAATTGTTTCTGATGTTAACTTATTTCGTTGAGGTGATTTTGGACAAAGATTTAGGGGGGGTTCTCGAATTTGAAAGTTGCTTTTTGAATAATTTTTTCTTTGAAACAATTGGTATTACAGTTCCCATGAAAGCAACTTATTTTTTGAAAGACTTAGAACATAATTTTATGAATAATTCGAATTTCTGGAAGACTATACTAATGAAGTAAATGTTATCATTTAAAAAAATTACATTTAATTTTTCAATTAATTTTCTTTTAATTTTAAATAAACATTAATCGCTCCTCTCATTCTCATTCCACAAGTGTATATATGTATAATCTACGAATGGCTTGCCTAAAGTTGCTTGTAATTTGAGAAGTGTGAATTGAATTTGTAAATTAAAAATCAAGAAAGATGAGCTTATTAAATTATTGGCTATGGATAAAAACAATTAAACTGTGGATATAAAAAATTACTCAATAAAGGTCACAAGTTTGATAAATTTCCTTCTGTACTTCCATATCTTTCTTAATCATTTTCCAGTTTTTTATTTTTTCATTGTTTTTCTTCAATTATATTCTTTTACTATAAGATGCAATCACGAAACTATATAAATTGTACATATTGAAAATCATTTTTTAATTTTCAAATTATGCAATTCTAAAACTTTTCGAATTATACAATTTAAAAATTTAGGTTTTGAATTGTGATCCAGAAATTAATTTTGGTTTTCAAATTGTATAATCTAAAAATAAAAAAAATAACTTTGAGATTATACAATCCAGAAAAGACAATGAGAAAAAAAAAATTACACGAATGCCGAAGGAAAGTTATGGAAGTGCAGGAAGAAAATCGTCACAAGTTTCTCCATAATATTTTTAGAAGACATGAAAAATAAGTGTTCACATAAACTAGAATGAGGGTATACATAAATTGTTTTTGTAAAAGTTTCTCATACTTTTTACTTAAGTGTGAACTAACATTTATTTAATTGTTTTCTAAAAGTATTTGTTAAAGTTTGTTAACAATGTGATAAGTAGAAGAAAAAAAAACAAAGTTCATCCTTTTATTTTAGCACAACAAAGTTTATCCTATCCGACATCAACCAGTTGGCTCGGTCTTCAGGTTAAAATTGGGTTCTTTGCAATCTAAGAAAAGAGCTCATGCATCTCTAATCTCTATAAACAATGTACTAATGAATATGTTGATCGAGCAAGCAATGACCTCTCGTCTTCAGAAGAAAACAAGTCAGCCACAAGAGAATTCAGAATATGTTGCTTTGAAAAAACCAAGTACTTTTGTGCTCTTTTCCGCATAGTTTGACCTAGAACATACTCTACAACACAACAGGCATATGACGAATGTATGGTAATCACACCACTTAGATTTATAATGGCAAGTTTTTCTATATATTTTTATTTTTTTCCAGATTTGAAGTTTCATTTCAAACTCTAACAATGTATTCAAATAACAACCGCAAGTTTAGGAAATCATGGAGGCAAAACCTATGGTTAAAAATCAATGTGTGACTCTATTATGAGACTAAAAGACCTCAAAGTTTAAATTTTGGCTCTTCATTTTGGTAACAGTGCCCTTGTTTTCCCCAAGACTGAACCCAATATTAGATTTTTAGTTGGTGGTTTCCAACTATCGCATACTTTTGGGCGTATGCGCATGTCTCCCCTCAGAAGGGGAGCCATCATAGAAGGGAAAAAGACTCTGATGGAAGAATATCTAAACATGAAGCAATTTGTGGTCTTATTATATAGTTAGTGGAGAAACTATTTGCATTATTGTAAAGTACATGTCATCCTTTGTAACTTGAAAAATTGAGTTACAAGGACTTCTAAGTAATCAAATTCAAGGCGTTCGGTTGTCCTCCTGCGTGCAAGTATCCATTCAGATAGAGGCCTTGTTGCCAAAATCCGTGTGAGATTTTATTGATCCTGTCCAAGCACCACAATCAGCATTACTGATGATCTAAGTGTGGACACTAACACGAAACACAAACATACTTTATTACCAGATTCAGTAATGTTGAAAAATAGAATATAATGAGAAATGCTAATTAAACATATAAATGTTGCAAAAGAATAATTTATTCATGCGGAAAATGAAAATGAGGGATAAAATATAATTTATTTGAACACACAGTCCACATAAATTTACATTTCCATATGCATTGCTATTTTTACCTATTTAAACAAGCAGACTGTCTTTAAGTATCATTAGTCATTGCCAAAAAAAAAACAAGAAATAAACATCAACATCATAATAAAGAGAATAATATTGAAACAATGTGATACTATACACTGAAACATGAAGCAAAAGGAATTGCTAGAATAACCAGGCCATGGCTAATGAAAAGAATACCAATAGTAATTAACTAACCTTTACCCTGAAAAGAACACTGCCATCTGAAACCTGTTCACCAACCTTAACTTGAAGTTCATGCACATAGCCAGAAGATGGTGCCTTTACAACATGCTAGAAGTACAGAACATTGTTGGTTATATATAACTTTCTGAATAAATAAATAAAGCAGATAAAGAGAAGTTTCCAACGTCACAGAGCAATTGTACAAACCTCCATCTTCATTGCTTCTAATACTAACACAGGTTGACCTTCCTCTACTCTTGTCTTGTTCTCCACTAGAACTTTAACTACCAAGCCTGCCATGGGTGCTACAACTGTCCCTCGAGGATTGGCTGATGTTTCAACTTTGGGTTTATGTTGTAATTCTTCATCCTCAGATAGATCCAGGCCTAACTTCTCTCTGAAATAATGATGATGGGATCCTTGCCAAATATGAATATGCCTTGTTTGATCCTGAATTCCAGGGAAAATCAAATTTGTATTATAAGCTGAAGAAATGAATGATTTTACCAAATCAATCCATATAAACTCAAAAATCAACTATGCGGTGGAAAACACTTACCTTTGAATAAACAGCTACGTTAACATCATTGATTACACCACCAGCTTCAACTCTAAAATGGCAATCTTTTACATATGATGCTTTGACGTCTAAAACAGGAGATCCATTTTCTTCTGTCTGAGAGAAACAAACAATATCATCTTGAATCCACTTTTTAGATAATATGTGACACAATTAAATAGGAAAAAAATTAGTACTTCAAACAGTACCTCAATCAGGTATCTCCCAGCAGGCTGACAGGTGACAGTAAGCTTCATGGTCTTTGAGCTACCACTATCATATTCATTTTCCCATTCAAGTTCCATTTTACGCTTAGCCTGATGATGAACTCTAAAAGGCGGAGAAGAATACCATATAGGGAGTAAGCTGCCGCCCCCTGAAAATACAGATGTAAATACAAAGGAAATAAACAAAAACAACTCCGTACTTTACAAAACAAGAATGAGACAGTTTACCAGGGGGGTTTCTTGACGATATGAAATGCTCTTTCTCAATGAGACATGCGGCCACTAGAGATGCATTATGTCTAGCAGCTTCGTATGCTTCTTTGTCAGACACTGAATTGTTACCATCTCCAAAGAGATCTTCTTTGTAGTTATCAATAAAATGAGTCTCCACATTGCCATTTGCAAATGCCCCGTGATTAGCTAGCTTTAGAATGAAGCTGACATTGGTTGGTAAACCTGCAACCTGTGCAGGAAGATATTACCAATTTAAACATGAGCAAATTTTAAGACATGACATAGCTAGAAAGTGTTTTCTTACTTAAAACTACTTGAATTTCTATTGTATATGGGAGGGGGGATGAAACGTCTAGTGTTTAGGAGTTGACTTTTGAAGGGGCTTTTGTTTATTTTTATAAATATAGCATAACTACTAAAAGTTTGCCCTTCCTTCCCTTTTTCTCCATAAACAACACAAAAACCCTTAGTTTCTTACATTTCTGAACACTTTATCACCCCCATGAGGACCATGTCCACCCTTGCCCCAATTTGCCCCAATGGTTATAAATATAGAATCTAACAAAGGGTAACTAATATAACATCTCAACATAGAAAAGTCAATTTACTGCAAAATCTCACCAACATTTCACTATGGCACAGGCAATATAAAAACCTAGTCTACCTGGAACTTTGACAAACTATCCTTCAGTTTGACCAATGCAGAAGCACGATTGTCTCCCCACACCACGAGCTTAGCAATCATAGGATCATAGTGCATGCTAACAGTGTCTCCTTGTTTAACCCCAGTCTCCACCCGAACTGCCAAAACAGCAGATTTTCAGTAAGCAAAAAAAGAAAGATCCACAAATCTATATTAGAGTTTCATGCTCTTCAAACAAAGCAGTGAGGAAAATTTCTAGATCCATCATAAATAAATTTGCAATTTAATTTTGCATATCTGACCTTCAGATGAGACTGGAACATGATAATGGTGTAGAACTCCAGTTGCTGGAAGAAACCCTTTTTGAACATTTTCAGCATAGATTCGAGCTTCAAAAGCATGGCCTGCCAATGCCGTCACAGAAAGAATTATAATATACAGAAACTTTAAGTGTCTGCATAATAGATAGATGAAACTTTACACATGTTCTCGCAATAGTATAATAAAGAGTTGACACACCACAATTCATTAACTAGCAGTTTATAAAAAAATTCAAATTCTTTTAATTTTCAGTAATACCAGCTCAGTTTTTTTAATATTTTGTATTCCCATCCTCTGTTTTCATGTATGTATCAAGAATAGACTAGATATGTGTTAGGTTTCTGAGTTACAAGCCTAACTATCTCACAAACCCACTCACACCAAGGCACACAAACAAGAAAGAACAAAGGAATAACGAATACAATGATGAATTTGGGAGCCTAACCCCCTCACAAGGTCCAAGACCTGTCTATACAAAGAATATAGCTAACTAACTAACTGAAGTACAAAAGGTTCTCCTTTAATATTCACTCTTCCCGCCTTCTCCTAACTGCTAAAGGAGTTAGGGGTTCTCACTTACTTACCTATCTTCTTCCTTCTTTCATAAACTTTCCAGCTCCTAACATTACCCCCTTCCTGAAGATCAACCTTGTCCCCAAGGTTGAACTCAGGGAATTGCTCTTGATCTTGAATGGTGATCCTGTCCTCCCAATTTGCTCCATCCATCCCTCCTTCTGCCATTCGATCAACACCTGCTCTCTTACCTCCCCCCCTTGTTGTTGTTGTCTTCTATCCAAAACACGTATGGGCCAGCAAGAAGGTCCCTCCATATGTAGATTGGTTGGTAACTCCTTCTCTACACTCTTCGTTCCAACTGCTAACTTCAGCTGTGATGCATGGAATACCGGATGTATTCTAGCTGTGTCAGGCAGTAACAATCTGAAAGCCACTTCCCCCACCTATTGCACCACCTTGAATGGCCCATAGTACCTAGCAGATAGTTTTTGGTGTATCCTTGCTGGCATAGAAGATTGTTTATGAGTCTAATCTTAAAATAAACTCAATCATCCACCTTAATTGTTACTCGTTCCTGTTGTGGTTCGCCTGTTTTACCATTAAATCTTGAGCCCTCGTCAAATGAAACTTAAGTTGCTGGAGCGCTTCATCCCTAGTTTGTAATTCTTGTGCACAGCCTCCATCAATGTCTCTCCTGGAATGAACCTGGTCAAGGTTGGTGGTGCTCGCCCATAAACCGCTTCAAAAGGTGTACATTTTGCTGCTCCCTGGTAGCTTGTGTTGTACCAGTACTCTGCTCAGGGAAGAATAGTGCTCCAGCCCTTTGGTTGCTCCAAACAAAAGCACCTTAAGTATCTCTCTAGTACTCTATTCAACACCTCCGTTTGCCCGTCCGACTCCGGGTGATATGCAGTGCTCATCTGGAGGTTTGTTCCCTGCAACTTAAATAATTCTTTCTAGAACAAACTCATAAATAAGGGATCCCTATCACTCACTTCAGACTTGGACACTCCTTATCACTACTTTCACAAATGTCCTGTAATATCCAGTCAAACCCAAGAACCCCCTTAGAGCTTTGATAGTTTTGAGCTCCTCCCATCCCAAGACTGCTTCCACCTTTTCCTAATCCATTTCCACCCCCTTCTCAGATATTAAGTGGCCCAAGTACCTGATATGAGTTCTTCCAAACTCACTTCTTGTGGTTTGCTACCCACTAATGCTGCAGCAATATATTCAACACACATCCCACATGCTCCAATGTTCTCTCCAAGACCTACTATATACCAAAATGTCGTCAAAGAACACCAGAACAAACTGCCTCAAGTGTTGTTTCAACAAGGCATTCATTGCACTTTGGAACGTGGCAAAGGCATTGGTAAGCCCGAAGGGCATTACCAAGAACTCGTAATGCCCTTGGTGTGTTCTAAAGGTGGTTCTTTGGACATCCTCCTCACCCATTCTGATTTGGTGGTAGCCTGCTTTGAGATCTATCTTGGAGAAATACTGCGTCCCTCTCAACTCATCAAGCAATTCTTCTATCACTGGAATGGGAAATTTATCCGGGATAGTAGCCTTATTGAGAGCCTTATAATCTACGCAGAAACGCCAGCTCCCATCCTTCTTCTTGACAAGGATGACTAGGCTAGAATATGGGCTAGTACTAGGTCGAATGATCCCATTCTAGCATTTCCTCCACCTGCTTCTCTATTTCCCCTTTCAACAAATAAGGTACCTATAAGGGTGTGCGTTAATTGGACCTGCCCCCTCCTTCAGAGCTATCATGTGCTCCATCTCACGCCCTGGAGGTAAACCTTGGGGCTCCTGGAATACCTGCTAGTATCTTTCCAACACCTTCTCCAACTCGCCCCTCTGTTCCGTCAACCCCTGCTTCTCTCCCTCTTCCCCAGGCACTTCCATCTGTCTTAAACCCCATATCAACGTCAATGTCTCTACTTCAGTGATCTTAAGCAATGCTTCTGGTGCTATCACTTCCCGAGCTATATAGTCGGGTCTCCTCTGATTGTTACCTCCTTTCCTCCTTGTTTGAAAGGTTAATTTGCCCCAATTGGTCACCACCTCCCCCAACTTAGCTAGCCAATCCACTCCCAGAATCAAGTCTACACCCCCCAATTCGAAGACGTAATATTGCTGTGATTTCAACTCCTCCCAGCTACAACACCACCCCCTTACAACACCCTTGGGTTTTCTTCCTTTTCTTCCTCTGTCCATCTCCCAAACAAACCGGATGAGACTGGGTGTCATCTACCTCCAGTTTCAGCTCCTCAACCAACGCCCTAGATATAAAATTGTGGTTGGCGCCACTACCAACCAGGACCAACACCATCCTTCCTCCTAAACATCCTTGGAGCTTCATGGTTCTTGGTTGGGTCAACTCTACCTCTGCAGAGAAGGATGATAATTCCAGCTACTTATGATCCAACTCTACCTCTGCTTCTCCAGGTCCATCTTCCTCATCCTCACCCAAAATTATCACCCTCAAACTACGTTCAAGAGAGTGATGACCAGGGCTAAACTACCCCCCGCATCTGAAACAACGCCCTTCTTCTCTCCTCTTGAGGTACTCTTGATATGGCAGGTTTCGCACCCCTCTGACTTTGGTGTCGTTCCCGTGAAACTCGTGCCTCTCACCTTACTATTCACTGGGTTTCCTTCCCTCATCACAAATCCTACGCTCTCCACGCTCACTGTTCGCCCAATATGGCTGCGACAGGGTTCGACTCTAGTTACTGCCCCTGACGTTCGTCCCCCAGAGACTTGTTGTCGACTTGCATCTCCACCCCAGGTCTTCGCCCCTCCCAGGTTGTCCTCCACATCTCTCGCGATTCGCATCGCCACCAGCAATTCTTGCAAATCATGCGGCCTGACGCGACTTCTTATGCTGTCCTGCAGACCCACGAGGAAATAACCTAGAAGTTTTTCGTCTGACACCCCACTCGTTTGTCCTACAAAGATTTCGAAATCTTGGACGTACTCCTCTACCGTGTAGGTCTGACGATTCACCGCAAGCCTCTTAAAGATCGAGCCCTAGTTTCTTTCCCTAAATCTTCCGATCATCACTCTCTTCAATCCTTCCCAGGTGCGATTCTTTGCTTTCTTCCTCCAAAACCTAAACCAGTAGCCAGCACTCCCTTCCATCACCCCTATAACTCAAAATATCTCTTGGCCCTGTTGATCCAGTTCAATGGGTCCACTCCTTCGAAAACGATTAGCTCCACCCTTTTTCTCCAATTGAACTGTCCTTCCGGCCATTCCGCCTCTCTCCCTCCATTCTCCTCCTCTTGCCTTGCCCTTTGGTTGACGTTCACGGACGCATGACTCCCATCTGATTGGCCCTCGTGATCGCGATTGCGTCCTCCCAACATTCGCATAACTTCTTGAAGATCTTGGCGTATGGCCGTCGAGTCTTGTATTAGCGTCGTTGCCTCGGCCTTCATTCTGTCTACTGCAATCTCCATAGCTTCTAGCTAGCTCTCCACCATGTTTAAGCATCCATCAATCCTCCCCTCCATCTCACCGTTCTCTCACAATTGGATCTGGCAGGTCGGACCAATTTGTTAGGTTTCTGAGTTAGAAGCCTAACTATCTCGCAAACCCACTCACACCAAGGCACACAAACAAGAAAGAACAAAGGAATCGAATGTATTCACAGCAACGAATAACGAATACAATGATGAATTCAGGAGCCTAACCCCCCTCACAAGGTCCAAGACACTGAAGTACAAAGGGTTCTCCTTTTATATTCACTATTCCCACCTTCTCCTAACTGCTAGCAGTTAGGAGTTCTCACTTACTTCCCTATCTTTTTCCTTCTTTCATAAACTTTCCAGCTCCTAACAATATGGGTATATGATAGGGATATTTTGATATCAAATGTAGAAGTTTTAATCATGTTTATGGAGACCTAAAGCAAAGCATAATGTAAATATCTTTTGTATAAGGATTGGAGCACCCTAAGTGCTCCAATATATATAGATATATATATTTTTCTGATAAAAAAAAAAAAAAAAAAAAAACAGCTCAGTTTGCCTAATCAGTGTACAATTTTAGAGGATGCCACTAAGAAGACCTCCAGTAATTTTAGGCCTGTAGTTTACACTCAGATTAAATCATATATTTAAACCTATTCATACTAGTTATACAGATTATTTTATACGAATTGTGACTTTTCTGTCTTCTGGATTAGTTGCTGAGAAACTAACCAAATGTATAATCTAAGCACATATTTTAGGTGAACAAATACTGATCCAACTGTCCATTCTAATCCATCAAAAAATCATTGAGTTTAATATGAAACTAAGCAAAGCAAACTATCAAACCCATCCTCACTGCTACACTAAAAAATAAAAAAAGGGTAGGAAGAAAATAAAGAAGGAAAGGAAGCATCACCTGATATGGGTACCTGTGATTGACTCAATGGAAGAGCTTCTCCATTGGCAACAAGAATTTGCCATTCGACAAGATCCTGACCAACAATCATTTCTGTGACAGGATGCTCAACCTGTATCAAATTCCCCATCTTACACTTTTTGTAAGTGTTGATTCTAATATGAAGTGAAATAAAAAAAATTGATACAAGCACCTGAAGACGTGTATTCATCTCCATGAAGTAAAACTCGTCAGAGACTGTATCAACTATAAACTCCACAGTCCCAGCACTGTAATAATTAACTGCCTTTAGCCATAAAAAAAATATGAAATCAGTGGATAATATAAAATAGACAAGAAAAATTGCCAATGAAATTCTAAATCAATCTGGTCATGAATACAAGTTATCTAAAGATTTTCATACTCAGCAGAAATCAATGAACCAATTACTTCAAATCCTTGAACACTTGATGAAGCTATTGCATGTGGCTGAGAAAGTACAATTTAACATTTTCAAATAAAAGGACTTTAGCTTTGCTGCAGAAAGAGCAGCTTGACCTAAATGTGCATGAAAGTCAGTACAAATTTGTGCAATGGATGAATGTTGTAAATTTATACTATTAAGTGAATAAATTATTAATAACAATCAAAGTCATCCAAAAAGCCTTGCCAATGCGTTTGTACTACTACAACACACCTTAGACCTCCAAATATAAGTATCACTTTCATTACAACATAATATGAGCAACCTTTGCTTCCTTTACCTAGACATTTGCGGGACATTTTCGGTGGTGTTTATATTAACATGTTTTTGTGAGTTTAAAACGGAAGTAAAAGTAAGCTTAAAGTCTTACTAAGACTGAAGCAAAAAGCAAAAGCTAACATAATAATTTTCTTTGAATACAATTTCAGATTCTTGCATCCTTTTGGGATTTAAAATTATAAAAGAAATATTAGGCTCGATGAAGAGATCTGGACCACAATAACTGGTTTTCACCCTGGAGGTTTGAAATCCCATCATGGGTTTCTTGGACTTCACAACCTTTCCCTATATCAAGCCGGTCTCCGAACCTAGGGACTACACTCTCTTTAGAGCAGTAGGCATGAAACAAGAGAAGCAACCATGCTCAGCTCACATCAGAAAAGACATTTATTTGATTCATGCATTGAAGGGGCAAATCCAAACTAACTGGCCGATGTGATTACTGACAGCATGATTAAGGCTACAAAGCTTCCAATGGCAAGTTTGCCTTATGCTGTGTTTCTGTCAAAGGTATTTGAATTTTTTAAAGTTGATTTTCAGGACAAGGTCTCCATGGGCTTCACAAACTCTAACAAGATTGCACACACTGCTCTGCATCACATGGGGTTAAGGAAAAATAATAATGGTTGGGCCTTTAAGGATGAACCGCAAGCTGATGAAGGAGAAGATGTGGATCCGGTTAATGTGGACATGTCTCACGCTACTCCTCCCGTTAGGCCTAAAAAAGATTTTGAAAAGTGTGTCCTAAAGCAACTAAAAACATTGGTCTCACATCACTCCACCTATATGTTATGTTTTGATGCCTTAGATAAGGAGATTGTTGTTATTCAGCAGCAACTTAAGGAATGGAACATTGAGGAAGATGGATATGAGGCGGAAGAGGAAAGAGAGGAGGATGAAGATTCTGAATGATCTAACTATTGACTGCTAACTCTCTTTAGACATTTGTTTCTCATTTGGGTTGTTATCATTCCTGCTGAACTCTATTTACTATATTGGCTATGTTTATTTGCTCTGTTTAGGAACTTTTGGTTGATTGTATATTTGACTGATGTATTCTGTCCTATTTTACTTTT
This sequence comes from Vigna reflexopilosa, assembly GCA_027742785.1. Lineage (NCBI taxonomy): Eukaryota > Viridiplantae > Streptophyta > Magnoliopsida > Fabales > Fabaceae > Vigna > Vigna reflexopilosa. The sequence goes on along the minus strand of CM050917.1, from coordinate 26,026,265 downwards.
GTTGCTAATGCCCAAAAGGAGAAAAAGTTCAATGCAGAATGCAGAAACGTGGAGGTTGGCCATCATAAAAAATGGGGAAGATTATTTTTTATGATGCTCCAAATCTGGTTAATTTGTTTTTGATGATGTTTAAATGTTCATGATAAAATTAACTAATTGCTAAAATCTATTAAAATGCATGTGCTATAGAACCGGGATATTAACTGATTGATTAATATGTTAAATATGCTAATCAAGAAGCTTGCTGTCTATTTTAATTGATTAAGTTATTTACCTAATCAATTGAAACTGTCTATATTTTTAAATATGCTGAAAATGCAAATCAAGAAGCTAAAGTCTCTATTGATTAAGTTATTTGCCTAATCAATTAAAATTGTCAGTGTTTTTGCTATATATATGGGTTTGGTTCCTTTTCCCTTTGAGCATTCTTGGAGAACAAGAACATCAATTGAGTGAAATCAAGACTACAAGCTTGCAAGAATGAGTGGAAAGAGCTAAGGAGTGATTGTTTCCAGTTTTCTGCGTAAAATCTACACTAGAGGTATATCTATTTCTTTTATTTTTCTGTAATTTCTGATTACTACTGTATCCTGTTCTTGGTTGGTTAGAGATACAGATTGCATAGAAGATCTTGTAATCTCAACTTATAGTGGATTTCCTTCCAACTCAGTTTGTTTGGAAGAAAACTAGATGTAAACTCTTTAAGAGTTAAGCCATTATAAAAAATTGTGTTTTGTTCCATTTTCTTTACTTGTTATCTTTTAAATCTTTAAAAGGTGGGAAAGTTCTTTTCAAACCAATTTAAAACACCATAATTTTTTAAGAAGGGTAAAATCAGTTTTAAACCAATTCACACCTCTTGGTTGAGATATCTTGGTCCTACTACAATTCTAACACACAATAAATGATGATTGAATAGATATAAAACAATTCGAGGAAAATTTATGGAGTATGTACTATTCTGTTTCTTTATTTAGTTGGTATAATTTAAATTGAATAAATAATAAACCAAGATTATACTAAATTAATAATTATTTAAATGATATTTCAAGAATTTCTTCATCCAAAATGAGTTAGAATTAAGATCTAAGTCAAATGATTGAAAGATCATAAATAGTGATCAAGAAATAAGTCAAATGATTGCAAGATCACAATTCAATGATCAAATGATTGCAAGACCTAAATCAAATGATTGCAAGATGACTAATATAAAGCAGTAAAGAAAAAAGAAAAAAGAAAAATAGGTTTCATTAATTGTTTATGTTTTTGGTATTGTGGAAATTGTGTTTAATATACTTTAAAGGTTATTATGTATATAACTGTATTTAAAGTGATATATGCAAAGTATACTAAATTGTAAAGGTTATAATCTTAAATTTAGGGACACTTTACCAATTTTTATATGCAAATTTATTGACTAAAGATGCAAGAGACTATGATCATTTAATTTAATTACAAAAGTAGAACAAAATTTTAATAAAAGCTGAATTTGAAAATGAATATCTAATTTTAAACTTGAATAAACCAAATTATAAACTTCAATAAACCAAATTATAAACTTTCAAATTTTATTTTAGAAAATATGAATTTAAAATAGAATAACACAATCCAATTATTTATATTTAGATCTATAAAATCCAAGTTAGTTTTTCACAAAAATATAGATTTGGATTTAATTTCATTCCATTTTTTTAAATTTGGAATGGATTTGAATTTAATTCAATTCCAATTATTAGATAAGATTTTTCAAAATAAAATTCATATATCTCTTAACTAAATACTAAACACGAAAGATGAAATTGCACAACATTCCGTGTTTTTATAAACCTGCTTGCATAATAATTTTAAAGAAATGTCATAATTTATTTATATGAATATGACTTAATATTTCCCCTTTCACCTTTAAAATTGAAAGAAGTAATAAATTTATTACTTAAGAATAAATATGTAAATATGACAAGTTGCAACTTAATCTATTAAATATTTTTCCTAACAACTATTTTAATAATTTTAAATTTTCAAGTTTTTTTATTCAAAGTAGCACTAAAATTAAATTTGAAAACAATAATTCATATTTTAGTTCAAATTAATTTGTTATTAAAATTACACATAATAAGATAAATAGAAAATATATTATAATTTAGGGCCGTAACAAATCGCATTAAAAACTTAACATGATCGTAACAAAAATGTCAATATAATTCCAAAACAAAATTACAAATTACAAACAAAACATATAACTTAAACAAAACAAAAACGTTAATACACTTCTAAAACACATAACATATAACCATCCAAAAATGTCAATATAATATTATCCTAAATAGAGACAGAATAAAATAATTTATTGAAGAAAATACTATAATACAAAAGCAAATTAAGAAGTTTTAAAGTAGTTATAATGCAATTATCCTCTCTAGATACCCCAAGTCTAATATGATGAAGCTTTCCATCCTAAATTCACCATCTACCCATAATCCTTTCCACCCACGAAAACTTTTTTTTTTTTCAAAATAAAAGCAACTAACAACTATACACTTCTATCCTAGATTAATGTACGAAAACAGTATTCAAAATTATGTTTTTTAATAAAGTTTTTAATTATCTTTAAAAATACAATAAGAAAAATTAAGTTTTATTTTTCAAATTTTATCAAAATTATTTCTTACACTATATACACCATCAATTAAAATATATTATCAATAAATTAAAATGATAATAATAATATATTAAATAAATTATAAAAACAATTTATTAATAATATAATAAAGATAACCCAAATCCTTTTTAATTTAAATTAATGAAAACACATGTTCTCGTGAGAACACATGCCTACATCTGTGTTCACTGTTTTATCATAATAAAAAATAATAAAATTATTATTGTGAGTATTATAATTATAAAATTAAGTTAAATAATTTTATAACTTTATTATAAAAAGCTTTTATCTACTTTGTAGATAGTTTTATAATTAAAAACTAATTAATTTTAAAAAATATCAAATAAAAAAACAGTTAAAGTTAAATATATGATAACTTAAATGGTAAATTAATAAAATAATTTTAATTTAAAAATATTATTCAAAAAGGTAAAATTGGAAAATAAATATGAACACAACAAAATAAAAATCCTATATATAGATATAAATAAATAAATAAAAAACACACAAAATAAACCGCCCGTGAGTACACACGAGTTCTAAACTAGTAAAATAGAAAAGAGAAATTGTCAATGAAATTCTAATAAATCTCATCATCAGTACAAGTTATCTAAAGATTTTCATACTCAGCAGACATCAATCAACCAATTATTTCAAATCCTTGAACACTTGATGAAACTATTGAAACTGGCTGAGAAAGTATAGTTTAGTATTTTGAAATAAAAAGGCTTTACCTTTGCTGCAGAAACAGCAGCTTGACCTAAGTGTGCGCGAAAGTCGGTAGAAATGTTTGGCTGCAAATTGTGTTATTACAACTTCTTAATTACAGCAAAATTTAAAAAGGAAACTAAATATCAAAGACATGAAATGGAAGCCATACAGCTGGAGCTTCTTCAATTATTTTTTGGTGTCTTCTCTGAACACTGCAATCTCGCTCATTCAAATGCAGAACATTCCCATGCTTATCCCCAAATATCTACATTAACAGAAAGTAGTCTGAAATAAAATCCAAGAAGTGAGACATCACATTTTCTATTGATGCCAGTACTTTAATGCCATTGTTCCAGTAAAATTCTGAAATAGGTAAAAACATAGTTTCAGGACTAAAGACTATCCATCACTAGGAACTTTTAATTTTCAGAAGAAATGTAAGGAACCAATGGAGCTTCAAGGAGACATATGACAATAGAGTGATAAAAAAATGAGCATAATACTTGGACTTCTATATGTCTTGGCCGTGTAATATACTTCTCCAGCAATATGGTGTTGACACCAAAAGAAGCTGCTGCTTCCCGTTGTGCTGCTAGGAATGATTCAACAAACTCCTCTGGAGAGTGCACAATTCTCATACCCTACAATATTCACATGCCCAAATTAAACCGAGTGAAACTGTAAGCACTCAGCAATAGATATTCTCAGAAATATCTCTCTATCATCTACTTTCCCCATAAAAGGAAATCCAGAATTCTCAGAATAAACACTCAGCTCTGAAACAAGTAGAAACAAACCTAAATGAGTTGCCACACATCATAATAATGATCCGCATTAAATAATCACCTATCAATGAAGAGGAGATGACCAAGATCCACACAAAAATTTAGAATCACAGCAACTTAAAACCATCAGGAATTTGTGACCAGAACCACACGGAATGCAAAAAAGCTACACCGTTCAGACTAAATTCTGGAGGCCAAAACACATCTTTCACAGTTCTATTAATAAAAATCCAACTAAGAGAGTACTTCTATGATTGACTGGAGAATAAAGAAAAGTAGCAAACCCCAGCAACTAGATTAAGTATAAGGAAACGGAATAACTTGTGAATGTCGAGATCGGAAGCACCTTTCCTCCACCACCATGGGTTGGCTTAATTAGGACTGGATATCCAATCTTATCAGCTTCCAACTTCATTCTCTCAATATCTTGATCATCTCCGTGATATCCAGGCACAAGAGGCACCCCTGCAGCTCCCATTATTCTCTTCGATGCACTGCCATCACCAATGCAAAAATAAATAAATAAACAGAATACTATAACTAAAAAAGGATGAACAGAAAACGCACTCAACCCATCCTGATGAAATTTAACTCTAGGGTACCTCTTGTCTCCCATGTCGCGAATTGCAGATGCAGGAGGCCCAATAAACGTGAGACCACTGTCCTCACAAAGCTTAGCGAAGACAGCACTCTCGGACAAGAATCCATACCCAGGGTGAATAGCCTAATCACCGAAACTACACGTGTCATCCTTGGATTAGGGCAATTAGCCAAAGAGAAAAAGGGAAGGAAGTGATGAGTTGACCTGTGCGCCGGAGCGAATGGCGGCGTCGACGATGGTGGTTCCGTTCAAGTAACTGAGGCGCGCCGGTGGCGGTCCGATTCGGATGGCCTCGTCGGCGGAGGCCACGTGTAGCGAGTCCCTATCGGCATCGCTATATACTGCGACGGTTTGAATGCCGAGCCTCCGTGCGGTGCGCATGATCCTGCAAGCTATTTCGCCGCGGTTAGCTACTAGAATCTTCTCGATGCGATTGTTGTTGCTGTCGGCGTTGGAGAATGCTCGTGTGCACACGTGCCAGTGGGAGAGCGTGGTGCGGGTGATTATAATCTTTCTGCGGATTAATGCCAGAGAAGCCATGGTGGTTGGTTCGGAGGTGTGGCGAATGTAGAGAGTGTGCAGTTATACTACGAATGCGTGCCATGATCGGACACTGGTGAGGGTATTTTTGTCCAAATTAAAGTTCCGAACCGATAAGTGTGCTGCGCTGTAATGGAGTGGGACGAGGATCGGATATGGATGAAAAAGACGTCCGTCAGATCAGCGATATAAAAGTATGTTAAGATTAATTCAAATTTGTTTTATTAGGTTATATGAATTCCTATTTTTATGGAACTGTTATCCTTTAATTTGTAATGATAGTAGTAGGTAATTCTTTTTTGGGTGTTCAATTTTTTTTCTTTCTAAAGTTATATAATTAATAGTTTCCAATTCAATAAGATAGATAACTTTTTTCTCTCAAATTACTCTTTTTTCTGTATATTGCGGAACTTATTAGAATATATAGATTAAATTATAGAATATGGAAGAACGAAAGTTTTATAATCATTATTGTTTTGGTTGTGGTAGGTCCGGTCAGGTATCTGTCAAAGGTCCTCCGACGCTAGTGCACTGTTCACTCAATAGATGGAGAGCAGTGTTCACTCAATAGATGGAGAGCAGTGGTAAATGCGTAGTAAATATGAATCAACTACCTCGTACCTTTGACTCCTATTTATAGTTTTTGCCGTGGGCCCGTGATTAGCAAAACCTTAATCACGGTCCAATACTTGGCCCAATGTTCTTAATCACGTTTTACCTTAATCCTAACGTTCTAACCTCAGATCACGACCGACGGTCTACCTAGGACGGTCGGACTCGTCGTGGACATTGAATTGGAACGATACAGACAAGGTTAGCATGCCACTGGCGCGAAGAGGTCGTGCCGAGTGATGCTGGCCGGGCATTCTTTATGTCTTGTCACGGGCCACCCGATCCCTATAGTACAATTATGATAGTTGAATGATGGTAAAAGAGATTTTTCTTAACTCAGAAATATTGGAACATGATAAAAAAAATAGAATTTTTATTATAACATAAGGTACGATAACACTTACTAAAAAGAATCATAAAAATTAGAAGTTGAAAGTTTTGAAAGCTAAAGATTATTTATTTGAAGTCTTAGATTGTTTAATTCTAGAGATTGTTTAATAAATATATATTAAAAAGAATTTGGCATGAAATAGAAATATCAAAGATAATTTGTGTCAAATTAATTTATTTGCAAGTATTATTAAATGATAGTTTTCCACATGAAGAAAAGGAAATATGTAAATGAGTACTTTGTTGATATAAGTGAATACTTTATTGGTACTTGTTATTATTAATTAAAGGTTTAATACCTATTTTGGTCCCTCTTTTGGGGAGGTTTGTTCAAAGTGGTCCTTCCTTTTGTAAAAAGTTCAATAAAGTCCCTCTTTTTGCAAAAATTGTTCAAGTTGGTCCTTTTTGCTAACAGCGTTAATTCTGTTAACGGCAGAGCTACCAGGTGTCTAATATGTGGAGCATGCCAAATGAAAGTTGCGAAAACTGCAAGAAATGCTGGGAGGCAATTTTGGGCATGTCGTCATTATAAGGTTTTTTGAATAGCATAGTCACTTTTATGTTGAATTGATTTTCTGTGTTGACAAATTTTTATGTTTTTTGTGAATAATAGGGTGCATTTACAAGTGGGATGTCATGTAACTTTTTCAAGTGGTGTGGTGAAGAGAACGCTGATGATAGAGATGGTACAAATGTGAGGCAAAACAAGAGGACCACTGATATCGAAAGTAGTGTCAAAGAGTTGCAGAGAAAGATAAAGTTCTTAGTTGGAATTGTGGTTGTTCTTATTGTGCTTAACATTATCATATTGGGGTTGTGTTTAGGTTGATGTTAGGTGGCCAATGTGCAATGTATGTTGTGTTCATGTATTATGAGTTGATGTTGTAATATTGTGGTTGTCTTTAGGTTGATGTTAGGTGGGCAATCTGCAATCAATGTTGTGTTTGTGTATTATGAGTTGGTGTTGTAATATCAGTGAACAATCTTGGTTATTACAATAAAATTCGTAGTAGTCCTCTTGTTGGTTTAAAAATGTGTAATGTGGTCCTCATGTTGGTTTAAAATGTTTATTTTGGTCCCCCTTTTACTAAAAATTTGTGCAAAACGGTCCCATAATACAACATAATATGAGTACATGGTAAGGAAACCTAAAAGAACATAGAAACAACATAAAGACACATAATATCAGTACATCCAAACAAAGGTACTGTCATACACAAATAACATGTCTAAATTCAAACATGTCTAAATTCAAATATGAAAGATAACATGTCTAAATTGAAATATTATACATAAATAAGGTACTGTCATACAAAGGTACTGTCATACACAAATAGCATGTCTATGCAACTTGTCTTCTAATAGTTAACTTTTTCCTTGGTATTGGTGGAGTTGGTTCTGTGATGGAATCTTGTGTTGGTAGTGGTGGCTGAGGAGATTGATCACTTGCTGGGTCTTCTGTACTTTGTGCTTCTGATGGTTGTGTTGTTTCTATTGGTTCTATGATGGATGGACGTAAAGGGCATATTTTTTTGTTGTGCCCCAATTCACGACAGATGCTACATTTCTTTCTATGGCCACCAACACTCATCTGGGTCCCATCCTTGGTTAGCTCCCATGGCTCCAATCTTATTTTCTTCTTTGGCCTCCCAGGCATCTTCCTCTTAACTGGTGGCAGCACATCGGGGAAGGTTGTATTTTCCCATAGGAGGTGGCCATTCACAGGATAAATGATGGATGCATATGTCTCTTCGTATGTAGATTTCATGAACCAATTTGGTATAAAAGTGTCTGGGTCTAAATTTATAAAGTGCATCGCTGCTACTGCATGGCAACATGGGATGCCACTGATCATCCACTTCCTGCAGCTACATTCACGAGTATCAAGGTCCACTGTGAACTTGTTCCCAACAGCTGAAACATGCCTAACCTCAAAAATCCTTCTTGTAGACCAGTTGAAACAAATAAAGATAAATAACTATGTTCAAAAATTGGAGATAAACATAAATAAGACAGAAGAACAATATTACCTTGGGATCCAATATCTAGACAATTGACATTCCTTTGATAGTCTCTTCTTGATCTTTGGACAAACATTGAAATCCATAGATGCCACCTTCATTCTGTTCGTGGCCCATCTTTTCATCAAATACAATCTAATATCTTCCAGCAATGTGATTATTGGTTTTCCTCTAGCATGAATGAGAACACTGTTGAAACCTTCACTGATGTTGTTATCTAGACTATCACAACTTGCTTGAGCTGTGAATCTAGATCTTGACCAAAACCTGCATCAGACGAAGGAAGAAATTGGGTCATACATGACCTATTGAAATGTGCATGTGACAGGTATGAGGTATTTATCATACGTACCTTGGGGAAATAGCTATGAGGTATTTATAAGCTTCCTCATTCACTGCTCTCATATTCAACATCTCTCTTTCCCAAGCCTGGGGATACGTGCTTGTTGCAGCACTCCACATCAAATTCTTCAATATTTGACCACTAAACCGCTTCCTAAAGTTAGCATAAAGGTGCCTGATGCAGAATCTTTGTTCTGCCTTAGGCAAAAGCTCTTCGATAGCATGTACCAACCCCTGACAACTTCAATATTTTAATCAAAGATACATAAAGCATAAAGTAAAAAGAAGAAAATATTGTAAGTAGTGCATGTACCTTTTGTTGGTCAGACATCCACGTGCATGCTCCACATATTTCATTACCACCAAGGTCTTCACCTGGCAGCTCTGCCGTTAGCAGAATTAACGCCGTTAGCAAAAAGGACCAACTTGAACAGTTTTTGCAAAAAGAGGGACTTTATTGAACTTTTTACAAAAGGAAGGACCACTTTGAACAAACCTCCCCAAAAGAGGGACCAAAATAGGTATTAAACCTTAATTAAATGAAAGCTAATAGTGAAGATAATAAAGATATTGTTGTTATGGAGAAGATTTTAAGATCAGTGACTCTGAATTTCAATTATATTTTTGTGTTTTATAGAGGAATCTAAGAATACAAGTACATTATTAATAAATGAGTTATAATTGGCAAAGAACATCTATTAAAGATGACTCATAGAGACCAATTTGCATGATGAGGATAGAGAATTTCAAAGGCAGAGGTTGTGAAAGATGTAGACAAAACTTCAACAAAACAAAGGTAGAATGTTATTCTTGCCATGAGCTTGGCCATTTTGAATCAGAATGTCCAACTAAGCAAAAAGGAGAGGATAACTATGTGAAAAGTCAAGAAGAGACTAACTTTGGAATGAGTCAAGAATAAATGTCATTAATGTCATATATTGAAGAAAATGAGCTTCATAAAATAGATATGTGGTTTCTTAACTCAAGATGTAACAATCATATGTGTGATAAACAAAAGTATTTTCTGAATTTTGATGACTAGCTCACAAATTCAGTAAAGTTGGGCACCAACTCTAATATTGATAACAACCTCCTTAGCTTGGATGAACCAAAACTAGAAAATAAGATATGGTGATAGTGAGATGGAACAAAGGGTGTGAAATTTGGTGGGTTAGGAGAGAAGGCTCACGGCCTTGGTGTTTGGATGGTGATGGAATGATGTTTGGTGCTGCTCTAAGAGAGGTTAGACCAACTTTAGAGGAAAGTGGCTAGAAGAGACCACATAGGATGTTGTAGCCTTTGGTGACCTAAGATGAGTAGTATGACACAAAAATGATAGCATAACATTACTCAAATTCAAAGGTGAATACAAAAGTGAAAGACACCTCTATTTATAGGCTAAGGTTGTCTCCAAATTGTAAAAGCTAGACCTAAAAACTCAAACTTGGCTAGCTTGGAGAACAAGGTGAAAAATCCTCTCCATTAGAAGGAGGACATATGGCAAAATTCCTCTCCATTAGGAGGAGGACATGTGGCCACTACCTATAGGAAATCCTCTCCAATGTGAACATGACACATGACCACTCTCACAAAGGTTTGGATAGCCCAATCCTTGCTCCTGAACATTCCACTTGGTCAACATTGGGCCTTACACTTTGTTAACTTAAGTGGTCTAAAAATCCTACACTATTTAGCCCAAAATAAAACCTACACTACTTGGCTCATAATACAAAGCCTAAATAAATCCTAGACTACTTGGCCCAAAAACTATTCCTACTCTAGAAGTTCCATGATAGCCCAAGATGGCCCAAGAGAGAGAGTTTAGGCCCATCTTTTACAAATGACTTTAACTCTCCTTGAAAGTGCTTGGTCATGGCTAGGGGGTATTTCATTATTCCCTCCCTCTTAGAAAGGATTTGTCCTCAAATCTTCAAGTTTCTTCATGACAAAAGCTTTTTTCTTATTATTTCCCACCTGTATATCATTCATCTGGGATCAAAGATCTATATGCAGTAATTACCAAACAAAATTTGAGTCAATTTTCATTTCATAGGCAAAATATATCTCAATGAAAGACTAAAAAGAGGCCTCATTTTAATTTTGAAAGAGTGTACTTGAGAGTTTTCAAGGCTTACTTCCAAATAGTGTTTTTGTCCATTTTGAGTTAATTGTAACATAGGAGGAAATATTAACTTAAAGTGTGATTATGAAAATTTTAAATGGTTTAAAATAATGGGAAGTGGAAATGAAGTTGAAAACTTTTTAAAAGTAAAGGTTGGAATTATCAAATATGGTTTAATGATAAATTGATAAAAGTTCAAAGATTGAAAAACTCCCTTTATCATCTTACTTTCAACTGTTATTGAGGGAGTGGTAGGTTCCTTTAGTAACACTTTCTCTTCTTTTATTCTCTCAATCTCTTCTTTTTCTTTCTCTTCTTTCTCATTCCTTTCTCTTGTCTTTTTCTCGTACTCTTTACTTCTTTCCTCCTTCCCTTTCTCTTTTCTTTCTTGCTCATTTTTCTCTTTTCTCTTATCTTCATTTCTCTTTCTTTTATACTCCTTCCTCTTAAATTCTTCCTTCTTTTATTCTCTTCATAACTCTCTTAATTGTACATCCCTCATTTTTTTTAATCTCTCTTTTTCTCTTTGCACTCAAGAGCTTTTTTACTTTTTCTAACTCATTTACACTTTTAATGAGTTCTCCCATCTCATATCTTAGCTTGTGGTTACTCTCAAATGAAGAATGAATAAATTTTCTTCTCATGCATGCTCTCAAATCACATCATTCTTTATAGGGGATTTTCTACCTCTCTTAACACTAGATTGTCTATGATTCCACCACTCACTTGCATGTCCTACAAACCTAGAAGCCCATAAACTAAGTAGATGATATTTTCTATGCCTAATAAAGAATGGATGAAGCTTTTTTATCTTTTCTCCCAAGTTAAATATGACAATGAACTAATATTCTCACCAAAGAATGGAATGTCACTCTCAACTCAATGATGTAGCTCATCCTCACTATTAATGCAAACTATTATAAAAACTCATATTTTTTTTAAAAACATGCTATGCAAAAACAATAGTTATATCTCAAAATAAATTCCTTAAGAGACTTAAGGAGACAAAAGAAACTCAAGTTCACTTCCAGGAAAAGAAAATGAATCACAAAGGATAACTTAATAATCAAGCATTTCCTAGCAAAGTTTACCTTAAGCTCTCATGTAACAAATTTTTGAAATGGAATCAACTTTGATATGCAAGTAGACACACACTAAACTACAAACAATTAAGGAAAACAATTTAAACTAAATTATGCGACCTAATGGTAAAGTTAGAAGGAACTTTTGGATCCCCAAAACTTAACCAACTAAAAATGAATTTTAATAGGTTTTAAAGGTTCTTGTTAGTAGATGAGATTGAGCACCAAAGACTACCCCGAGAAAACCTAACAAGGTCATGAAACAAAAGGAAAAAGAAAGCAAATTGCAACTCACAGAAAATACACACAAATTTAGCTCTTTCTCCACACAAATTTAGCTCTTCATCCCAAGTGTTTCTCTCACTCTTCTTCTTATCTCCTTGCAAAACTTTCAAGCTCCTACTAGGTTTCTACCATCTAGGATGTTACCTCAATATGTTGGCTCACCAAAAAAACGAGAACCTACACCACAAGATAACACCAAAATCGAAAGTAAAGTCCAAGAAAAAGCATGAAAAGATCTCAAACAAGCAAGGCTTCTAAAAAGGATGTCTATATGACAAAACTAAGAAAACCAAAGTAGACAAACAATAAATTATATGGTAAGAAAATAAGGTTAAGCATCCAAAAGAGATTACCTAAAGAAAGAAACTAGAATATATGCACAAAACCAAAAATTACTAGAATATAAATTGATGTTTCTTGTCTTTGGCAAGATATTAGCAAATGGGGCACTAAGGCCACTCTTTTAACATCATTAACCAATACTTTAAGCTATTGGATAGAGACAAAAAATGCAATAAACAAAGAGCAAAAACGCAGCTAACAAAGTGTACTAAACGATCAAGTGGTAATGGTTAAATACACATAATTTCCAACACTTTTTCTAATCTCTTTTGGTATTTCTTTTGTAGCCTTTGATGATAAGCTTTTAACACTCCTTTTTCACTTCTTTTAAGTGCAAAAACAGAACCATTATACACCCAAAATAGATTTTAAATGTTGAAGGATTTCCTTTAAGTATAAATGAAGTGCCTGAAAAACACTAAAAGGAAGAGAGGGGAGGAGGGGTGGGGTGGGGGGGGGGGGTAAATAGTGTTAATGAAAAAATTTTCATAACCCTTATGATATAGCACATTATCGAGCTCTTGAAATCTTCTTTTAAATAATCGTAGGCTCGACTTAATTTGATTTTGCAATAACAACTTATAACGTGTTATTCAGAATATATATATATTATAGTGTTTTGTTTAGAATATATATATGAAATAAATGTTTTAACTTGGAAGATTCTTGTGTTTGGAAATAAATCACAACTGCAGGTTTTCACAAGAGGATCGTTTAGGTAAGAGAAGAGATAATTGCACAAGAGATTTTATACTAGTTCGCTCCAACTGAGCTACGTCCAAACTCCTCCATAGAGGGTTCTACTATAATCTTCACACAATTACAAATGAGTATTAGCATCACTCCTGGTACTCAACTACCTCGCCGAGATTTCCTTTGAGTATTAGCACTACTCTTGGTACTCAACACCCTGCCGAGATTTCCTTTGAGTATTCGCACCACTACTGGTACTCAACCACCTGCCAAGATTTCCTTTGAGTAATCGAATCACTCTTGGTACTTAGCAACCTTGTCAAGATTCCTCACCTCAAACGAGTTCAATTGTGATTGTTTTAATTTTCTTCAGAATTGCAATCAATGATTGCTTACAAGTAGTTCAGACTATATCTCTTAGTGTGAGGATTTGAATACAATACAAAGCAGTCTAAACACTCGCAAGTGTTTCTCTCTTCTCTCTTAAAATAGTAAGCAATATGACAATGAAGCTTAAGAGTATCTCTTTCTCTTTTTCTCTTCTCTTCTCTTTTCTTCAGCTCAGATGTATTCTTTTTTTGAGCTCTTTATCTTTGCAAGATCTTCTTTTTTAAGATATTCTCTTAAGCTATCCTCTAGATTTTCTTATTGAGAGATCTTCTATTTATAGGCTTCATGGATATTTTTTCGTTAGATTGAGTTTTTAGTTTATAGCCTTGATACTTGTACTTTCTCTTTCTTCTTTTTACCGCAGTCATTGGACAAGTCAATTTTGTCAGAGCATACATGTTTTTTCAGTCCTTATCTTGAAGTAGATTGTACGATCTTTTTAGAATTTGCTTTAAATGAGGAACATTATGTAAATATCTCTTTTGTCTCTAATGTCCAATTTTTATATTTGATTTGTAGCACCATGGATGCGTGTAGAATAGCTTTTCTGCAAAATTAGTGTAAACTGTGCATGCAACATATATGACTTTTCTTATCAATTTTGTTGTTTTTGAACGTTGAGCATTTAATGTCATTTAATACTCGCTCAGAACAACAAAGTTTTTTTTATTTCCTACCATTAGGTAGCATTTTACAATTAAGATCTTTTCTTTGAAGATACCAAGCATGGATATATACTTCAACATAAGATGAGATACTTGTTGAGCTCATGGCATTGTTTAGTCAAGTAAACGTGTCAGAGCGGTGCAGTGGAATAGTTAACGCGTTCAACAAACTAAGAGGGGGTGAATTAGTTTCTTATCGCAAATCGTTCTTTTAATAATTTTCTCTTAAATATAAATTCCTTAATACCAAATTAAATAAATAAAAGTGTAAGGAAGAGAGAAAATTGCACTGGTAATTTTTATACTATTTCGGGTCATAGAGATCCTACGTCTAATTGTTAATCTCAACCGAGAATTAACGTTTCACTAGCATAAACCAACAAACTGTTACAATCACAAAGAAAATAAAATAGTTTAAGGTTAGAACACCTCTCTTGTTACCCCAAGAGATGAAACTCACTTCTCCTCTAACCCACGAGGGATGAACACCTCCTTCGAATGCTTCATGAAGGATGACTACCTCCTTTGAATTTTCACAAAGGATGAACACCTCCTTTGAATCTTCACAAAGGATGATAGACTTTCAACTCAGTAACAACAACAACACTCAATCACACTTCCAGTGAAAGTTCTCGCTCTATGCCAACATGCTAAGTTTTCAAAGCCACAACACAAGGGTTCCGAAAACCCTAGAACACTTATCACCACACACTGGAGATAAGAATTTCCGAAATACACTTATTTCATATGTTGTATTTCATATTTTAGAATGAGAGTCAATCTAATTTATAGAGATCTCACTCAAGGATACCTCCAAAAATCCGTTGTCAATTAATTAATGTGTGATAATCAATTATCCAATTATGGTAATGAATTATGCATTTGATGAATGCACAATGGTAGAAAACATGCTTAAAAATCTCATAATTTCTCGTGATAATCAATTATGGCAAGTCATAATTGATCACTGATAATCGATTATTATAATTTGATTTCGATTATCTTGAGTATAAAATAAGGTTTTCTGATTCAAAACGAATTTTAACGCAACCTAAGGCAAACAATACATAAAATCAAAGATAAACCACATCCTATACATAAATCTACTAAATTACAAAAGCTTTAACACAAGACAAGTCTTCATGAAGATATTCTTGCAACAAGAGCACTTGAGACTTGACTTTGAGACATCATCAAAACTTCTTCTCTTCAGCTTTATGCTAACAAAACGCTTCTTTAGGTTTTGTCTCTTTTTAACAGATAACGTTTAGCTTGCTTAAGCTTTCTCTTATATTAAGTCTTTTAATATGTTTTGTCAGAGACATTGTCTCGACCTATTTTGTTTTCGAGAGCAGCTGAATACCTATTCCAAGTATTATAAGAATTAAGTGTTTAACTCAACCTCTCTTGGACGCTTTAGGCAGAACATCGTTTAGCCATGCGTCTGGTTGTTTTAGATTAGATGTTTCTCTATTTGCTAAGACCTAAGTGTTTTCCTATGTTTTTTTATGTTTGGAGATTCTGGTTCTAGGTTGTGTTTGTTTGAGGTTTAGGCTCTAAGTGTTGTGTTTTCACCCTAAGTTATTTTCTGATTATCAACCCGTTTTAATGTTATTTGATTAAACTTCAAAACATAAGAGCTTTTGGATGTATAGACGATTTTTTCTTTAACAATAAATGTTCGTTTTCACTTTTTGCAAGAACTCACTCATGTTGGTAGAATAAATTTAATTCATTGTAGCACTTTGGAATAATTAGTTGATGTAATGAAAAAATCTCTCAAGTTGAATGATTTCTTGAAATTACTAGGCTTGTTAGGAGTTTGCATTAAGACTGAAATAAACTTATGCTTTTACCATTCAATTTAGTGAAGGAATTGCTAAGATTAATTCAAATTTGTTTCATTTGGTTAAATAAATAACTATTTTTTGAGATTGTTGTCTTTCAATTTGTAAAGTTAATAGTAAGTAACTTATTTTTTTATATTTAGTTTTTTTTTGTTTTGTTTTTGTAGAGCTCTATAGTCAAGGAGTTCCAATTCAATAAGATACACATTTTTACTCCAAAATTACTTTCCATTAAGATCATTTTATAACATTGACACAATGAACTAATTCGTCTTTTTTTTCTTCTAAATATCATAAGCCTACTATGTGTAGTTACTTAATTGAGGATTTCTCTTTGTACCCTTATTTTCCTTCTCCCTTCATGTAAATATATATGTGTAAATATATATATATATATATATATATGAAAAATTCACATTTTGATTTTTTATTTAAAGATTTTTTCGATTTTGCAACCTGAAAATGGAATCATTGAGATTACACAATTTGAAAGTCATTTTTGTATAAGTTGAAATGTACATTTTTCACTTTGTAATTATGCAATTCATAAGTCATTTTTTATTTTTGAATTTAACACTCAATAAGTTATTTTTAACTTTCAAATTACCCAATTTGAAAGCCACTTTGTTGGAAGTCTCACGTCGACTAGAGATAAGGTCAATTCATAGTATATAAGTGGGTGCAAACCTCACCTTACAAGCCGATTTTGTAGGGTTGAGTTAGACTTAAAATTCACTTCTAACATGGTATTAAAGTCATCATTAAAGTCTATCCTAACGATATTTGTTGTTTGTTGGGCATATTGTTCCACCCGCTATCAGACCACCCATTAATGTCTAGTTCCATGCTCAAGATGTATATATCTCGGCGTGAGCGGTGTGTGTTGGAAGTCCCACATCGACTAGAGATAAGGTCAATTTATAGTATATAAGTGGGTGCAAATCTCACCTTACAAACCGGTTTTGTGGAGTTGAATTAGACTTAAAATCCACTTCTAACACATTTTTTTTTAAATAACTTTCAAATTATAATTCATATATCATTTTATTTAAAAACAAAATTTTTTAAATTGTATAATTAGAAAGTGTCTTCTAAATTGTATAATTTTTGGATTGCATAATCCAAAAAGACTTTTATCATAATGTAATAAGAAATGTTGGTATATTTTAAATTGAGAAAACGTGAGAGTTAAAAATTGTAGGGCCAAGGAAGAAAATATAGAAGGGACGACATGGAATGCGTAATGGGGAAAACATAGAATAAGATGACATACTAAGGATATTTTTGTCTTTTAAATACCTAATGCAAATGGAGACAAAGGAGTGTAAAAAAAAGGACTTTTCTTTCTATACCTCATAAATTTTCTTGCACCTCCATACATTTTAAATTCCTAATTCTACCATCTTTATTTTGAATTATGGGCTACATGATCCAGAATTGTTTTGGAATATATAAATCAGAATATAAAAAATTATATTTTAAATTGTATATTCTAGAATACAAACAAAATACATAATTTGAATCATATAATCAAAAATACACTTTTTATATATTTTGGATAAGTAATGATATATAAGATACATTTATTTAACAAAGTACACAACTGTAAAAGATCATAAAAGAATAATTTTTATATTTTTTCAAAAAAGAAAATAAAAAATAAAAAAATATTATCAAATATATAAAATATTTATGTATGTTAAAATATAATTTTTCATTTTGGATTGTACAATTGGAAATATATATTTTATTTTACATTCCAAATTATATAATCCAAAATATAAACTTTGTATTTTGAATTATACAATTGTTATGCAAAACGAAAGATATATAATTGTAAATTCTACCGTCCAGAATATAAAATAAAAAAAGCATTACAGATTATATAATGATAATGTTTTTTTTAAAGATAAAATGAACTTTCTGGCATAGTTGGATAGTGGGGATATGATTTGCTTTATTCAATAAAAAATGAACTAAGCATTGAAGTTGGAATCCAAGAGTGGCTTCCTCACTTCCTATGTACTAATCCCCAACCCCACGCATTTGGTTTCTTTTTGCTTCCTACACCTACAAATTTCACTACACGCACCTTGCACTTTGATCGGGTTATACTTTTATTTCTGCGCCGCGCTTTCACTAAACATACACTCCACTTATTTTGGGCTGCTTGCACCTGCGTTTTCCTATTATATACTCTCATTATTTTTTATTCCAACTTTATCCATTTTCATATTTAATTCTCACATTTTATACATACAAACTTCTTTTCCTTTTTTCTTATTTTAATAAGTGTTAGGTTTTAACTTTACTTCCACTCTACTTTTTCGCATTTCACTTTTCTAAAAATAATAAAATTATTTAAGTTGAAATAAAATTTAATAAATAGATCTTTTTAAAATATGATAAAAGTAAAAATAATAATAAAATCAAATATAGTTTTCTTTGTTTTCTCTTTTGGTATCTTTCCAACTTCTCACGTTGTACAAAACCCATTTTCAAAATATTTAAAAACGTAAAACAATTACTTTTTTGGTATTTATTCGGCCGTTCGCGTTACATAACACTCATTTTCAAAAAAAAAAATGTAAAAAATGTAAAAGAACACTTTCAAAAAATTAACGAAATCAAATCAATATTTCAATATTTTTTAACAAACAACGTAGTAGCCCTTATATTTAAATACAATTTCTATCCAAATTTTCTAGGAAACAAGAAAAAAACATTTTTTATTTTCACTCCTGTTATTGGTAATATTCACTGTTTTTTATATATAACTATTTTATTTTCTAGAGAAAAAGAGGAAGAACATTTTAAGTTTATTTCTTTTTTTTCCCTCACATAATTTACAGAACTAATTTACTTTTTCGTCTCGCTTTTTTCAGTCTCTTTCTTTCCTTTGAAGTGATTTATAAACCAAACATATACTAAAGTATACGTATTGTTCATTTATTTAATTATTTGTTACATTAAAATACAAATAACTAAAAAAATAAAGCGAATGACATTTGAATTTCCTTTATTTAGACAAGTGAATTTTTTCTTCATAACAAAAAATAATAAAATTATTATTATTATAATTATAAAAGTACATATAGATATTTTTTACAATTTTATAGTAAATAATTTTATTGTCATATTACTTAATTATTCAAACGTCATTTTAAAAAAAGTTATTATGAATATGAAAGCGACTTCATATGAAGTATTCATCATGGAAAACTTGGACCATATTTTTAATACATATTTCTTTCTAATAATATGATTTCATCCACAAATTTTCAACTTAAAGTTTTGTTTTTGAAACCTAAATCTCAACTTCACACGTACCAACCTCATTAATCAACGGTATATATACTAACAAAAAGAGATATTCTTAAAAAGATAACATGAGTAACTGGAAGTGGTGCAAAAAGAAGAAAACTGTTGAATTTTGGGGTGACCCACTTGCATATGATCATGCTTTAACTTAGCGACATGATGTCAATCACAGGATTTTATGATTAGCTTTCGGCTTTGGAGTATACATGGTTTGATGTTGACCATGCCATGGGGTCATCCCATCATCCATTAATATGGACAAAACACACTCTGTGCAATGCTCTGGCATGACATGCTCATTGCACCGTCCATGTATCTCATCCCTAATAATATTAATAATAATAATAATAATAATAATAATAATAATAATAATAATAATAATAATCAATTTAAATACCTATCCAACATTCTATCTATCATCTTCCTACCACTCAAGCATTAAAACAAAACCGCGAATAATGTAATATCACATTATTGATGTGTTATTTCCTACTACGGTGTCGTTTTGTGGATGGAGTGAAATGCTAATTGGAATCGCTGGTTAGAGGTTTCACGAGAGTGATGGATTTCTAACCTTTTTCTTTTACCCATCATTTCCTACTACGACTATCTATCATCATGAATACGATATTTTGTTTTTACTTTTCTCTTCAATCCCCAAAACCAGTTATCACAATCTCAAGGGTTCAACTTCTTTTCTGCTCGATAAAGTCAACAGCAAAGTAAATTAAATTACTTCAATTCTACGCCATTTACCAAAGCCTTTATTTTATAACAGAACTACAATTGTGTTCATTTATTAGTTATGTATCTAACACCACTGTAAAATACCATAAAATATATTTTTATAGCCATATATTATATCTGTCCTATGTGTAAAAAGTGAGATGGTGGTAATTTTTGTAATTAATAATCTTTTATACTCGTTGAATTAAAAATTGCTATAAAAAGTATTGTAGTGATAAAACTTTAATAAATTATAAGTTTTTCTATACTGGATAGACGTAGAATTGGTACAGAAAGTGAAGTTAAACGTGAGATTTTTAGATATCTAATTTTTCACAAACAACAAACCCAGATACAAGTTGTAACCTTAAACTCTTTTCTTTTTTTTCAATTCCTTTTCAACCCCCTCACCAAAATACTAGTTTTGAATAATCAATTTTTCATCAATAACCATTTTCACACAATGACCAACAAGTCCTAGTTTTTCCAATTCTAGACCCTCTTTAAGTACACTATTTTTACAATTATTTTTCTATTGACGCATCCTCATGAAATTATTAATTTCACCACTCGTCTAGTAAAACAAATATTTCTAGTATACTCGTGCTTCTACTAAACTCAAAACACATGTTAAAACACATTTTTTAATATACTTCCTTTTATCTTAAATACACTCTCTCTCTTAAATCTACCAATGCAAGGGGATCCCATTAGACTTTTTAATTTAAAAGCAACTTTAATTTTTTCTCTCACCAAGTGGACCCCACTTGAAACCACTAATTTCACAACAAAAACTCTCCTTCTCTATTCACTCAAATAAACTATTTTTAGGTTTTTCTTTCTTTTTCTTTTCCACCTTTTGGATAAATGTCTTTTTTTTTCTTTACATTCTCAAATCATGATGGCGGTTTTCTACAAAGATGTTAGAAGAAGCCATGAAACTCAAGCATGAGATGACGAGATCCATAAATTTCATCCATTTCAACCTCCAAAAGTCCATTTCCAAGACACTAGTTCTTCTTTCTTTTGGGAAAGAGATGGTTCAAATTCAAGACACTACCTTTCTTTCATTGTAATTTGTAAAGTTTTTTCACCCATTCACGTAAGAGAAATTAAGTGGTTTTGAATTATTATCATTACGATCTCTCCTAATTTTTTGATAATTAATTATTACTTTTTTATTAAGTATGAAATGAGACCATACACCAACATTGCATAAATGCTAGAGCATTTCACTTTTTCTTTTGAGGTAATGTTTTACCTTAGAGAACACTAAAAAGTGTTATAGGTTGGATTTCTGTAAGTTTAGTATTCTTGGTAGGTTGGGCTATGATAATGACATTAACAAAGATGACATTCAATGTTTCGGAGAGCTGGTCTTAACTAGTATAAAAAAGGAACTTTTTATACCAGTTATGAAACTGGAATAAAAAAGTGAAAACTTTCTATAATGTCTATTTCTTTATCAATTCTGGAATTAGTATAAAAACCCTTTTTTAATCAGTATAAAAAGACTTTTTTTTAATCAGTATAATTGAGATGTTGTCATGAAAGGCTTTATGATTTTAAGGGTGAGGATCTTCATTATTATATATAATTTTTTTAGGTAAAAAGATTATTTTTTTTTATTATGTGATTTTCAAAAATTAAGATTTTCGTAATTGTACAATATTCATTATAGGACGATGAAAAAGATAAATAATTGAAAAAAAAGTTGGAGTATAGTATGATGATAAAAGTAAACTATAATGACATTCACATTAATTTGATTTATAGACTAAAGGATGTTATGTATTGTAGATCACTTATAATAATATGTTTAATATATACTATCAACTATAGTATAAATTCATCAAATGACTTGTACAAAGTTTATATCAATACAAAAAATATAATCTAAAGTTACATAAAATACACATAAATACAATTATTTATAGAAGATTCAAAATAAAATTTATACTAAAGATTGATTAAAAATTGAGTTAGTTGTAATGTTATTTTTGTTTGAATGAAAAGTCCTTCACATAAGCATAAATAAGGTAAAAAGCAAGGTTATTTTCAACTCCATTATTGCTTGAGCGAAATTATATTTTGTTTGAGTAAAAATAAAAGAAACAATAAGGCCTAGGTCTATTTGTTTATGCAAAAAATCCTCCACTTGAACAAAAATATCAAAAAATCAGCATAAAAAAGTTGAATCAAAACATTTCAAGAATAATTTCATAATCATTTTAGTAATAAAATTTCTAAACAACTTAAACGATTAATAGAAACCATAACTTGTTCAAGCGTCATCCTTTACCCATTTCAAATGAAACTTAGTACTAATGAAAAAAAGGATCAAAATTAGATACTATGGTTTTGGGTAAGCCATGAAGGTGACAAATCTCAATGGAGAAAAGGTAGGCGAGGCTCTAAGTGGTGAAGTGTGTGCATAACACGATGAAGTGGTCATATTTGGTTAGGCGATCACATACGACCCATATTATTGTATGTCCTGCTAATGGAGGTAGGTGTATGATGTAGTCCATAGATAAGTCTTCCCACACTTGATTTGGTAATGGTAACAATTGAAGTAACCATTGTATTTTGTGTGAGAGGTACTTATTGCATTGACATGTAGGGCATTGTTGACTGAATGATGTCTCCCAAGCTAATATAAGGAAGGGGCAACCCGAGTAAGAGTGGGTATGAGGCTAGAGTAACCCGTTGTGGGTGATGCATGAGACTTGTAGAGGATGCATTGCTAGAAGTCGCCTAAGGAAGTTAGAAATATCTTATGACAAAAAAAAAAGGCCTTTGCAAGCAAAGAAAAGGTTAGACAACATTTGGTCTTGGGTGCATGTGCAAATTAATTGTTGACCCTCACTAGTGGATTAGAATTGTAGTCGTTCCTTGAGGATGACCAAAAAAGGAGAGGACAGTGCGAGCAAAAGATATTCTTTTGGTGCCTCTTGGCAGGACAATGTGTTTGCTACCAGGTGTTTGCCAAGTTTGTACAAAATTTGAAAATCATACCCTTGTAGCTTAATAGTATATTTTTTTATTCGGGTGTTAGATGGTTTGGGATAGAAGGTGTTTAGACTTTGTTGATCTATATAAATTTTGAAGTGGTTACCAAACAAATACCGACGACATTGTTATATTGCTTATGTGATTGCATATATCTCCTTTATGTACATAGATGTTATTTATTGTAGATTACTTATTGTTCTAGCCAATGTGTGATAAGACCAATTTACTAAAATCATTTAAAGTGATATACCATTTTCCTATTTCTCAGAGTCTCTTTATACTCACCATTCCCCAACTTTAATATCATGTCTTTAGGCTTTAGGCTTATTGACCCAATCAACATTGGACGTAACACTATACACCTTAGCCTCAACATTGACCCAATTAACATTAGGCCTAATACCATATAACCCCCTTAGCCTTAGCATCGCAACGCGTAAGACTAAAAGTTCTTATATGAATTACCTATTCGCCTTCGAGCACCTTAAGAGGTTATCTATTCACCTTTTATAAGATTGGTGCTCCTTTTCTGGGAAATTAATTCTCTCTTTCCTATAGCACCATAAAAGGTTGTTCTAGATACCTTAAGAGGCCATCATTTGTCATTTTGGGAGACTAATGTTTCCATTCATTATTTAGGAGACTAGTGCTTCACTTTTCATCATTTGGGGAGACTAAAGCTCCGTTTTTCATCATTTGGGAAGGCCAAGGCTCTGCTTTTTTTCATTTAGGAGCCTATGGTTCCACTTTGTTTGGAGACTAAGGCTCCACTTCATTGGGGAGACTAGGGTTTCACTTTATTTAGGAGAAGGGCTCCACTTTATTTGGGAGACTAAGGCTTCACTTTAGTTGGGAGACTAACACTCATCAATCTTAAGGACGCCTTGAAAGATCGTTCTCATCCGCCTTAAGAGGTCTCCCCATTTCCTTTTGAAAGGTCACTACTTTGATTCAACAAAGAAACATTATAGTACTAAGAACACTCTTCCACCATAGAGAAGAAATCAATAACCACAAACAAAGAGACATCGTGTATGAAGACCCAGATCTGAAAGTGCTTCCAACATTGGCATAATGGTAATGAGGATGTGCTCCTTCATGTTAAGCAAACCCGAGTTGAGGGAAAGTGTCTTGGACTTAAACTTAGGAAGAGTGAACTTGGTTTCAGGTAGAATTACAGGCATGAAGTGACCAGTAGGGAGTGTTCCAACTTGAATGGTGATTTGAGTAATAATGAGATGTTTTATACAGTATGCGAAGAATTGATTGAGGAAATGGAGGAGAGAAGAATAGAGTAGACCCAAGAGCCACATTCAGAAGGTCCATATGTGTCGGGTTAGATCATTTGTGTTGGTGATCGTGAGTGAACCTCTTCCATTAGAGAAATGTCATCATCTTCTTCGCTACCTCTAAGGTCATAATTGGTTTCACTATCTAATTCCCTATCCTCACACGAAAATTAAAAAACTAATGAAAAAATGATGTTAAGACGGATAAGCAAATTTAGGGATTAAAAAATCAATGAATAGATTTCTGTAACAAACTCGATGATCATAAATTTGTGAGAAGTCAAGGTAACCAAACTTTTAACTATAAGTACCAAAAATGTTGTTTTTAAGATTTTAGAAAGTCATGTTTCTCTTGCGGAAAATCATGTGTGGTCTAAACGGGTGCATCACAGAAGGTGTTGGGATGATGTGGTTTGAGGACTACGAGCGAGAGAGCATGAATCAACGACATGTGGTTGTAAAGGATGAAAGCGATTCACATCGTCATCCAATTGTCTATGATAATTTGTATTGGAAAAAAAATAAAATGTAGGCATCGAGAAGTGGTTCACTAAAGCCCCACGGTGGACACAAAAATGTTCTAGCTAATGGATGATAAGATTGACTAAATGCATTCAAAGTGATATGTCTTTTTTCATTTCTTAGAGTCTTTATACTCATCATTCCCTAACCTTTTGGACTCCCTTCGATCTTTATTGTCTTTAAAACCCCCTATTTAATCCAATTTCTTGTCTTTAACATCTCTTCTTTATTATTCGACCATTTATATTCTATGTATAACCATTCTAGTGATTATTAATTAAGTCAAAATTTTAACTATCATCTCTATCAACATTGGGCTTTAGGCTTATGACCCAATCAACATTGAATTTAACACCACAATTATAATAATATGGTTAATATAACATCCTAAAAATTAAAATATCAATTGTAGTATAAATTCATCAATAGGTTTGTACAAAGTTTGTATCAATACAAAAATAAACCTAAAGTTACATAAAACATACGTAAATATAATTTTTTACAAATGATTCAAAATAAAATCTCTATGCTTGCTTAAAGCAAAAATTGAGCAAAAATTGAGTTGAGTTGGCAGTATTATTTTTATTTCAGCAAAAAATCCTTCACTTGAGAAAAATAAGACAAAAGGCAAGGTTATTTTCAACTCTATCTTACTTGAGCCAAAAAATATTTTGTTTGAGTTAAAATGGAGAAAACTAAGGTCTAAGTCTTTGTTTTATTTTCGCTTAAACGAAAATCCTCCACTTAAGTGAAAATTAAAAAAAAAAAAATTAGACTTAAGAGCGTAATCAAACAAGATTTCAAGAATAATTTTAAAAGTATTTTAATAATATAATTTCCAAATGATTAATCCAAACTATAACTTGCTCAAGCTTCATCCTTTACTCATTTCAAATGAACATTGATCCCTTAATTCAAACTATATAAGTTTACACTCATATCAAATTCATATAATCTATCGTATAAGAAATGTTATGTAAATGAACTTGTTTATGTACACTATATTCAAAATTCCATGTAAGGAATCTTTATAATTAATATGCATAATCTACTCACAATATCATTGTATCGACAAGAATATTCAACTAAAAAATATATTAAAAATTCATTTTCAAACAAAACTAAGTACCATCTAAGTTCAAACATTAAAATAAATTTTCAATCAATCAAAATCTCTAAATAAAATTAAAGTTCTATGATCACAGCTTCATTTCAGATTCTCTATCCTAAAGGTTTGATAAAAAATTATAAATAATTTTTCTTACTTAATGTTTATTTTCAAAATAATTTTGAAAATAAACTAAAATGTTTTTATATATAATTATACAGGATTAATATAGTTTTGACGATGTTATTTTGTATAAAATAATGACATGATCTATTAAGAGTATAGCATAATCAAACAGTAAAACATAGGCATTCTAATAACATTTCTTTATATAATTGACTATGTAGGCCTATTATGTAACTTATGAGTGATTCACCGACAAGATAATAGATTATGCATGCTAGAAATAGATTATGTAGGCTTTTTCTACTGTAATTATAGACCACAATATTCACTGGGTGCTAAGTCCACCAATTAAAGGTTTTCCTTGCATTATTGAAGATGATGCATACTTTACTTGCATTTCTAGTGGTTTGAGGATGATACAAAACTTTACTTACATCTTTATATACAAATTCACTCTTTCACTTTCTCAACAGTGGAAACAAATAAGTGTAATTCTTTGTTTGAATTGAATGATTAAAAGTTTGAGAGAGAAAAAAAGGATGGAAATTGAAGATATCTAAATTAAAAGAAATGAATGAATGAGTGAAAATATATAATATAATTTATTTCAGCTTTTATGATTTATATATTATTGTTATATTTATTTATTTCTTATGTATAAAGCTGAAAAACTTTAAATAATTACATCAACTACATAATCCAGTATATAAATATTTTGAACAAAAGTTATTGAAAAAAGAGATTAATACGAATATAATCATATGCTAATATAAATAAGCATAATTAATTATAGTTATATCTTTTAACATAACTTTTACTATATTTCTCTTTATTTTTGGACGAAAATAATTTACCTTTCTCGTTTTTGAATTTTGCACTTTCCACACTCATCTACTCAAAACTATTCTATATCCAAATATGTGTCGATAACAGAAGCAAATTTTGGCCAAGGAAAATCAATGGAACCGATCCAAAAATAAAAGGTATATACCTTTTAATAATTTTATTTTACGTAATAATATGTCATATCATATCATTAATTATTGCCACTAATTTTATTTTGTTAGTGATTAATATGTCATATAAGAGGGATAATATCAACAAACAACCGTAAATAATAATTGAACAAGTGATAAAACATGCAATTTTAAAAACTTATGAAAAACATATAGAATAGCATAGTTTAATAAACAATACAATTGTTAATCATAAATAGTAAAATGTCCAATTTATTTTAAAACTGAACTGAACATTCTTTAAATCTTTAATAATTTAAACTACTTAGAGTTATCAGATTATAATTTTATTGAATAAATAGAATTATATATATATATATATATATATATATAATTTAAAAAAGAGGTTGTATCCACATTTTAATTTCTTAATTGTAACATCCTAAAATATATAGTATAGACTATATAAAATAGTAGTCATCGTTATAATATGATAGAAGAGTTAAAGACTTACAGATAAAGAGTTAATCTTACAGTCATCCAAAATGACTATAAAATTTAAAACTTTATATACAATAGAGTATTTCAAAACTAAACAAAGCAAAACAAACATCCTAACTAAACTAGATAGCCGCATCATCGCCCTCCAAAGCCTGTTCTAGGGGCACCTCATCTGCCTTTGCTCATATCCAATGGATGATCATTGCGAAATAAAAACACCACACATACAAAACACAAAAGCAAACATAAGGATGAGCTAGTTATACAAAGATCATACAATTATAATAGCATACAACATACAAGATTCAACTTCAAGCAAAGTAGACTAAATCACACATCCTAACATGTTATTTTCTAGACTTGACTCGTCCGGACTTAGAATGATTGTCGAGCTATGGCGGGTCATGCACTCATGGTGGCCTCTACTGCTTTGCAAAGTCATTGCCAATGGGTTTCACCCTACCACACTCACGAGGTTAGTCTGTTCCGAGCCTTGAGGCATACTAGAAGCCCCCAAGACTAAGACCTCCTACTACTCCTCACAACATGGTTCAATCCTCTTTATGTGAGAATGAAAGACTATTGGAGTTTCAGGATAACCCCCAAGATTGAGCTCCTACATTCATTCTAAACAACCTGGAGTCTCACCAAGAGATTCTACACTTTGAAGCTTTCATTTACCACTTTGAATCATATACTTTTAAATTAGCAATAAAACATAATCATACTTTGCATCTAAATCAACACTGCACTTAATTTAAACCAAAACAACGAACTAAAGAGTACACTAGACTCAGACAACTCACTCAGTGTACCCTATTTGCAAGGCGAGACTAGGAGTAGCTCGCATAGCGACACCTCTCGCTGTGTGAATTAACTTACAGAGGTACCAAACTTCAATCCCCTCGCATAGCGCACACAGTTCGCTATGCGAGAGCCTAGACAGAGACCAACCTCCTAAACCCCTCGCTGTGCGCACAAATTCGCCCTTCGAATTAAACTGGCAGTAATCCCAAGCTACTACCAGTTGCACAATGTCCAGATTCGCTATGCGAATCAGCAGACAGAGAGTAACCCTCTCCAGTCACTCACACAGTGCACCAACTCACCGTGCGAATGGCCAAACAGAGAGCACCTTGTTGTGAGGACTCGTTGTGCGAAACCATTCGCTCAACGAGTCTGCATAATATGCAAAACGTAATTTTGCAAAATTATGCAACTCACATACCATTTACCATTTCCAGCCATTTTCTCCAACTTCTAACACCCCTAGATTGTGTTTTATACCTAATTAGACTAATCTAAGTGATTCTAAACCTTCCTACTATCAATCTAAAGTGTTTAAGACTCAATTCCTAATCTAAAACACCCAATTCAACAACTTAAGGACCCAAATTCCATTCTACAACTTTGCACCTGTTTTTGACTAGTTTGATGATTCTAACAAGCCATAGTTGAGGTACCTAAATTGTCCCAACAGCCGAATTGAATCCATAACCCCTAACTCTCAAATTCACTACTCCAATTCCTCTGAAATGACCTAAAACACTACCAATTCACTATGTTTTCTATCTAATTAATGTTACAACAGATTTCTCCCCCCAAGCACCTCCAACATGTTCAATTACAACATTTAATTTCATCCAAATCCGTTCATAGGCATCACACTACAATTCCACAGATTAAACATTCCAGCTCATACAACTCAATCTTCTTAAAATCTAAAACACGACTCAAACAACATACCAATTCAGAATTTAGTATACATACATATCACACAACCAATTTAAAGAAAGTATCTAGCTCCCCTTACTTCAGAGGCAAACTGTCCAGCTCACAGATTCACCTCAACAGTACCTTACACCACAAGGAAACTCAACAGAACCCTACAAACCACCAATTGTTGATAAAGAACAACTCTTTAGAGATAGAATTTGATAGGGAATTGAAGAGAGAAAGCCAAGGACACATGCGACCAGCAAAAAGTGCATGATCCATGTTTAAGGACATGCAGAGAAAAGGGGAAAACAGCTTACCCGCTAGAATCTAGAAATCGATTGGTCAGTTGTGTAGCCCTCTACGCCGTGGACGTCTGGGCACCTCCTGATCGTCAATCCGGCAACTCAATAGAAAAAAATCCTAGAGAGAATGCAGAGAAAACATAGAGAGTAGAGTTTTAGAGAGATGAAGTATTTAAGATAATGAACCGAGCTTTAGAAAATTCTATTATATTATAAGGTTATTTTTAAAGTAAAATGTTTGTCTCATTATTTTAATACACTTATCTACTCTATTGCTATATTTTTTAGGTTCTTAAATTAATAATAATTATGTTTCAATAACTATATTTTAATCATTTGTCGCCTTTCCGCCGTAACTTCATTGTTTATTTCCTATATGTCGTTATCCTTCTCGTCGTTATTGGTTTCGTCGTGACTTCCATTATCTCAGTTGTCGCCACTAGTAAGAAGGTGGTCTTGGGTCTCTTGTTTTTATAGTCAGCCAATTGGTGGGAAGGTATGTCATTAGTTTCTTTTTCTTGCAGTTGTTTGTATTGTAGATCGTCGATTGCCTTGGTTTTATGAAGCTTGTTGTCACGTCAAAACTCATCTTTCTTATTCTTGACGCCAACCGCCATCACACTTCTTTGTTGAGTTGTGTTAAAGTCGCGTCCTTTCCTACTTCCTTCCTTACTTCCTTCATTGCCTTTTGGAGGTCTACTGCCTCTCTTCTCTTATCGCACTACACAAAGGTTAGTATACATATAGTTTTATAATTTTTATTTAATTTTGAAATATTTGTAAACTTATTAGTATAATTTAAGATATTTGTGAATCAATGTTTGATTTTTTGTTAGAATTTTGGATACTTAATCTTTTGCTATAGTTTTTTTAGATAGATTGTTGTATTTCATTTTTGTTTTAATAATGGTATATGTTGAACATATTGGTTTTGGATCCAAGGGTATTCGACCCTCAACAATGTGTTTAGAAGTTGGTGTTTTAAGTGTTTTTATCAATGTTATAGTTTTATATAGATTACATTGAGGGAAACTTAATGATGTGAATCTAACTAGGTAAAAGAAAAAGGAGGTGACATAGTTTTTAATGAAGTCCAATTGTCATAATTTCAACTCAAGAAAAAGGAGTAACACTTGTTAATTTAGAGTGGCTACTAAACATGATTTTTGTTGCACTAATTTTATTTTATTTTATTTTGTCGTAAATAATTGCATGAATGAGATGTTACAATACCAAGAATGTGGACAACTAACTTTTTAAGTGGTGGACCGAGTTTTATTGCTTTTAGGTGACTTTTGGTTACCACAATTTCAGTTACAATCAACCATTAAGTCGTAGGATCATTATTAGCTTAAGTGGAATGTGATTGCAATGAATGATCTTTTGTAATTCTCATGACTAAAGCTTCTATATAAGGTGAATCTTCATCAATGGAACAAATGGAGTTTTTATTTAGAAATAACTTAGTTTATTTCTTTTATCTGAGTTAGTGTAATTCTCCAAAGTTCTAGAGTGATTCAAGAACCCACATGGTTGTATCAAAGGACTTTCCCATCCTTTGTGTGTTGCCTCCCTTGGAAAGAGTGATTCTTTCCTTCCATTTTTCACTGTCACCTCATTTTCTTCCTTCACTCGATTTTTAGAAACTTACTTATATCTAGGTTTATCTTGTGGTCATAATTTTTGTTCTACACACTCAAATCAAGTGATTCTTGAGACTAAGTTCAAAACATGAACATTCACTTCGTTTTGGAATCACCTTAATTGAAGGTTTATAGCTCGAGATAACGCATTTCTTAAAAAAAATTGTCCAATATGGGATTTCAGCAACATTCCAATCTACCTTCTTACTAATTTTCCAAATTTCATGCAAGGTTATAACCCTAAAGATTCTAAATTAGCCCTTGTTCAAATGGGGTTTACATCACTTAGTTTCCCATTTAAGATTCAATATAAAAATTGAATATTATCTCTACTTTTAAATAATGGGATATATTCATATATAAACCAAGTTCATATGTTGTGTAAAAGTGGATCAAAGTTGGATGAAATTAGTCGAATTGGTGATATGTATGAGAATCACGTTAAAGAGTTTCTACAATTTACTCAATGAAATGGAAAAAATATGAATTAAAAATATTTTTACCATGTGTTAATTTTTTAATGGGAGTGACTACAAATTAAGTTAATACATGAACATCTTTTTTGTCATGGTTTTCTAAAGAGTTATACAATATGGACTTGGCATGGTGAATTTGTACAACTTTCAACCGTATCAAAATTTCAAAAGTCCAATCTACATTGTGAGGATTGCATGGAAGATATGATTCATGATATTGGAGAAGATAATTTTCAGCAAGCACACATGTATGATTCACTAAAAGATCATTCAGAAAAAGCTTTATATCCTGATTGTACAAGTTTCACACGTTTATAAGCAATATTAAGATCATTTAATGTCAAGGCACAAAATGGGTGGTCCGAAAAAAGTTTCAATGAATTGCTCTAATTGTTTCCTGAAATGCTTCCAGAAGTTAATACATTATCGACCTGTCCTTATAAGGCGAAGAAGATATTATGTCTTATGGGTATGGAGTACTAGAAAATACATGCATGTCCAAATGATTGTATATTGTACATAAAAGAGTTTGAAACATTGACTAAGTGTCCAAGATGCGGGATATCATGATACAAAATGAAGGATGATGATAATGATGAAGTTAATATGAAGAAAGGTCCTCATGCAAAATTGTTATGGTATCTTCCTCGATTTAATCGTTTATTTGTCAATGTTAATGATGCAAAATACCTTATGTGGCCTGCAAATGGAAGAGAGAATGATGAATTGTTATGACACACAACCGATTCACCCTAATGAAAGAAAATTGATACTTTATATACACAGTTTGGGAGTGATCCAAAGGATTTGAGGCTTGGTCTTGCAACTGATGGAATGAATCCTTATGGTAATTTAAGTAACAAGCATAGTTTGTTGCTTGTTTTGCTCATCATTCACAACTTTTTGTATTGGTTGTCTATGAAGAGAAAATGTATGTTTTGTGAAATTAACCTAAACTTTATGTTATTAATGCAGGTATCTAAATGAATTAATTGTCTACACGGGAAATCTTGATATTTATAGTTGTCTTGAGCCACAAAATATACAAAAGATAAGGAATAAAAGAATGGAATATCTGACTTACATTCAACTGTGGATTCATGAATCCCAAAAAAAAAATTACATGCCTAATTTTAACTCTTTCACTCTAGCTATTACATAACTAATTTGAAATCACTACTTAAATTCATTATTTAATAGGTCTCATTGACAATTGCTTATTATTTGTCCTATAGACCACACTATGATATGATTTTATTCATTGCACAAGAAGCTAACCAGATAGTTGAAAAATTTAGTACAAAAGTATGCATTAATTACATAACTAATATATGTTATTTATATCATGATTATGTTGTAAATGACTAATGATTTCTCTTTTTAGTGCAAATGTCTTATATGGTAAATCAACTTCATCTTCACATCCTCTACTTTGAATTATCCAATGACAGAGTTTAAAAGGCTCCTAGGAGGCCTAATGTTTTTATTTTTACTACTTTTTTTTTATATATGTAAACTATAATACAATTTTTTTTTTAAATTTTAGTATATTTTATATAGTTGATATCTCCAAAAGTTTTATATATCTGTCTTGACACCTCCAAAATATTTAGTGAAGATTTACCACTAGATTTATTGTAAGGTATTTAATTTTCATTGAAGCTTATATACGGTAACTTTTCTTAGTTTTTCAAAAATTAATAGCATAAATTTTATATATCAGTGTAATAGACAACAAGAGACCATAACGTTTTAATCTTGTTGATTAATGGAAATAGATAATAAATTGCTTAAACTAATAATATGGAAAGGGTCAAATTTAACTTTTTAATAATATAGAGGTTCATATTTACCTTCTTATGTTATATTATAAAAAAAATAATATATATTTTGTACTACAAGTTTTTTACAATTGACTAATCATTGGAAACAAATACTCTTGAGAAATTCGCAATGAATGGGTAAGATATTATATTGCGACGAAAAAATATTTTTATTTGAACATTTAAAGTATTTTGTTCTAGTTTATGAAAATTGTTTATGTTTATGTAAAACTTAAGATTTCTTACTTAAAAACATTATAACATGTATGGAATTTGTTTAAAGTTGATTCCGGTAGGTGTAGGAATGACAACGGGTCGGGTCAGACACGGATAGTGTCTATCCACAATTCGATCCGCCGGATAAAATCCTACCTGTTACCCGATCCGATACCCGCCGGGTATCCGTTTAAAAAATATCCACGGGTACCCGCGGATACCTGTTACAAATAATTTTTTTTTAATAAAATTACAAAAAATATATTTATAATATAATGTAAATTAAATTAAATATAAATTAAAATTTAATTTTAATTAAATTTAACTTAATAAAATATAATTTTATTTTAATTAAATTTAATTAGAAATATATATAAATTATTTTTTTTTATTTTTTGTAGGTAACATGTACCTGCGGGTCGAGTAGTATATTATCCGTACCCGACCCGTTTAGAAGCGAGCATTAAAATATCCGCTACCCGTTACTCGCGGATAATAGATATCCACGGATAGCAACTACCCGTCACGGATTTTATCCGTAGATACCCGTACTTACAAATTTTTTTGTCATCTCTAATAGGTATATTAATAGCTTAACTTATAAATTGCTATTTTTAACAAAAGAAAAAGTAATACATACATCGATTAAGTAAAAAACCCATATAATATAGGACATATTATATTAGTATATTAGATGGGTTCTTCATTTAATTGTACATATTACTTTTTTTTTTCAAAAATAACAAGTGCATATTACATTGGTTTTCGGTGACAATTAATCTAATATGACCCAACATGCAATTGTTTATTCTCCAATACTAAATTAATTATGGTGGAAACCAATATGATACTTTTTGAATTACATCGATTGATTAACTAATATAAAATATGTTCAACT
This sequence comes from Vigna reflexopilosa, assembly GCA_027742785.1. Taxonomy (NCBI): domain Eukaryota; kingdom Viridiplantae; phylum Streptophyta; class Magnoliopsida; order Fabales; family Fabaceae; genus Vigna; species Vigna reflexopilosa. The sequence continues at coordinate 25,991,537 of CM050917.1, read as the reverse complement.
TATAATATTTTTTAGATCAACATCAGTTTTGAAACTAATATAATATGTCTTAAATAAAATAACTTATATAATATGACATTTCTTAGTTGTGTAAGGATAATTAAATTTAATGTTTTGTTATAAATAAAATAACTTATGGTATGTATTTTTTAGTAATGTGTGTCAAAAGATAATCAAATTTAATGTTAGTGATGATTTAAAAATAAACATTATATTTTAAACTTTTATGTACTTGAATATTCTAATTATTAATTATTTATATATAAATTTTTTGTTAGTTTTGTAATAATCATTAGCAATGTGAGTTAAATTACTGTTATTGCAGGATGTTAAAATCTTTAAATAGTTATAAGTGCAGAATCTAGAATAGGATTAATTTCTTTTCCAAAAATTCCATTTGTTTTCATTGGATGGATGTCATCTTTAATGCTAAAGAATAAATTAATTCATACCTATCCAGACAGCACGCTTGGATAAGCAGCACGTGGGTAAGGAATAATATTTTTTTTATGAAGGAAGTGAAGAACAGGTGAGTTATTTATATTTTTTCTTTTTATATGAACATAAATAAATTTGCATATATTAAATTCAGATATTGTGTTTGCCCCTTTTATACTATAATGGTCATATTAACAGTTATTACAGATCAAATTGATTTGTCTTCTTCCAATACCAAGTAATTTATAGATTAATGTTTATCTTATTTAAGAGCTTATCTTTTATGGACATTCACGAGGATAATCGTCTTTGTGCTGATTCTGTGTTAAACTTTTTTTTCTCTGTGCTTCAACTAATTGATCGGTTCAAGGAAGATGACTTGCAAAATACACTCCAACGTTCAATTTAAAATTTTTCTCTGTAGGTCTTTTGTAACTCAATAGTAAGTCAAAGTGAGTTTACCTCGACATTCAACCCCTATTTATAGAATTGGGAGAATCTGACCAATTAATTTACCTCTTAATGATCATTAATGCAAACCTTAACCGCTTAACACTAGCCGTTGTGACATTAATTGTGCCTTAGCTCTGCTCAATGGTTGTTAGGATCGAGCGGTCATGATGTGCTTTCTTGCACATCAACCGTTCGATCCTCCCCTTCCAGCCTGAGACTGAGCGATCATGAGATGCTTTCTTGTTCTCTTAACCGCTCGGTCTTCTCCTTTCAGCTATTCCTTTCGTTCTTTAATCGAGTCAATGCATGGAGGTTTCTATTGCATGTGTGTCTTGAGACTTTCTTTGAGCTTGTTGGTCAATCTAAGGTCCTAAGGATTATTTCCTTTTTCAATTTGATGTTTCTTAGGTATTTTTAGACTTTCCTAGTGTTTCAAGCAATTGGGGAGACATTAGTAGAACTTTATAATTCCTTGTGAGGTAAGGGAAACTATAACCTTTGCTTTAGTGTGTGGTTGTATTATAAATTTAGTATATCTACGAATAATAAATAATTTTTAATAAATTGTTATGTTCGTGTGTATGATAGTTATGTTTAATTGATGATTTTGATAGTATCATGTTGGTATATTTGGAATGGTGTGCTTGTGACTCTTAGAACTATTTTTATTGTGTCTGATGAGGTTGTTTTGGTGTTTGAAAACTAAATTCAAAGTGTTGAGTTAATTAGTGGTCAAATTATTGAAGTTTAAGCCTAAAATGAGGGGGCGGGAGGGAGGGGTTAATAGGTGATTTTGAGAGATAGGTGTTAGGGAGAGAAAGCAACTGTTTTAAAACTGTCATAAGGTCATTTGAAACTTGTTAGGAGTGTTTTTCGATTTAAATATGATATGGAACTTAGAAATAGTTCATTTTTTGGGTTTTTGTGGTGTTTTTAGTGTAAAAATGGGGTTTTAAGTAGTGAGATTTTAAGGTAAGGGGTATAAACTGCTTTAGAGAGTTTGAAGTCTTTTATGAGATCAATTAGAACTTGTCTAGAGGTTGAAATCATAGAAATTTGTCATGGAAGTGATAATTGCTTCATAGGTTGAGTTCTTAGTACAATTTGGAGGTTTTAGGTGTTGAAAACTAGAAGTAGGATGGTTGGAAGGAAACTGAGGTGTATAAGTGTGCTAATAAGTGTAATTAGACTTGGTTATGCAGTTGGTGGACTGATATGGGTGCTAGAAAGTGTAGGAATGGTTTTGAGTAGCCTAGAGAAGTGAATTTTGGTTTTTTATAGCCATTTTGAGTTAGAAATCAGATGTCATAAGTTTTAAGGTGTTTAGAGGGTTTTAGGAACCATTCAAAGTTGTGGAGTAAGGGTGCAAAGTGATCTAAAAAGGGTAGGATTTTACTGATAGCGCCTAGGCGTCCCTTCAGGGCATTGAGCGCCACATTCAAATGGCCTGGGCATTGAGCATTGGGATCAGGGTGCTGAGTGCCAGAAAACAGAAGCTAGGGTGCTGAGCGCCAGCTGCTAGGCACTAGTTGCTAGGAGCTTAAGCTCTAGTCTTCTATACCTCATTAAGTGGTTTTTAGGTATTGTTGTGGTTTTAAATGGATGTTTAAGGCTCTGTGATATATGTTTATTGATTCATGATGTCTCTAACATAGCTATATGATTAATTATATGTGAATGAAACATGGTTGTGTGATGAAGTATGGTCAGTGATGTTATATGTTGGTATTTCATGTGAAAGTTTATGGCCATATGTATGGTTTCAAATGGTTTCCAAAGTTGTTTAAGAGAGTTTCAAGGAGGAACTTCTCAGTGATGGTTTCAAGTATTGTAAGTATGAATATAGGAAGCTCAGTCTTGGAGTTCATCCTGACATTTTAATAGTCACTCATTCTCAGTAGAGATGGGTGAAGCATGTTGTGAGAATAATAGGAGGTCCTAATCTATGAGTTTTCCCTTGGCCTAAGGCGAGTGATAACGGACTAACCTTGTATGGTAGCTTGGGGTGGGCCAGCTGTTTCACCACAACAAGTGCATGAACTGCCATAGTTTGATATTCATACTAATCTAGATAGTCAAGTCAAAGTATCGCCATGCATAAGTATTTGGTTGGTTGGTGTGATATATGTATTATGAATATAATGTTTGTGATTGTTTGTATGTCCTGTTGTGTTATTCTTAGCTATGATCATCCGATGGGTGTGAATAGAGGGTGATGAGCTGTCTGTAGAGCAAACCTTGGAGGGGGGATCGACATATGTGTAGACTCCTTAGACTTAGAAATGTTTATAGTTTTGGTTTAATTGTAATGTATATAAAGTGAACTCTATGGTTATGTTTGATGTAAATAACTTTATATTTCTTGTCTTGTTAATTGTTATTGTTTTATTGAATGTGTGATGACTATTATATAGTTTTATATTATATTTTAGGATGTTACAAATTCTATTAAAAACAATTACTAAAATGATAAAATTAAAAAATATTTTTTTTATTATAAATAATTATTTGTATTTTAAAAAAATATTATTAAAGGATAAAGCTAGAAAAGAATGTGAACACCAAAACATGAATTCTTTTTATATAATACTAGCATAAAAACAGGCCTTCTTGTGCCTGTGTATTTGTATTTTTTAAATATTTATATTGTATTATAAATTAATGATACATGTAAATTGATTAAGTTAATATATAAGAAAAATAATAAAAGTAGTAAAAGATACCTGAATGTTAGCAGTAGTAAACTACAAATATAGCAAAGAAAAAATAGGAAAAAAAAAGTGACAGTTTTATACAAAAACATATCAAAATAATGGTTACTTTAAAAGATCAGTTAACAATTATATTTTTAAAAAGTCAATTAATAATTATATTATAAAAAGTAAAATGAGAATAAAATTGTGACATCCCAAATATTATACTAGGCATATAATATGATAGAAGTCAGCATTTCTAATATAAGAGAGCAATTAGGAGTTAATAAGAGACAATATTAAACAATACAGTCATCCGAAAGAGACTAGAATTTAAAATTTACATTACAAGCTATAGAGTATTTCAAAATAAAAGATATCACTAAGAAGAAGCTAAAAGAAAGTCCTAAGAGCTAGGGGCAGCTGCATCTGACTCATCCAGAGTCTGCTCCAGTGAAGCATCATCTCCATCTGTTCCCATCCAAATTTGGATGATCATCGCAAAGAGAAAATCATACAACATGCAACACAAACAAGAGTAAGGGTAAGCTAGGTTTCAAAGAAACATGTAATTCATCATACAATAGTTAAAAATTAAACAAATTATCCTATCATGTTATGACACACTAGACTCGTCCGGACTTAGAATGACTGTAGATCTGGGACGGGTTGTGCACTTGTGGTGTCCTCTACTGCTTTGCACAGCCATTGTCGAGGGTTTTCACCCGACCACACACAAGGTTAGTCTGTTACTGCGCAATAGGCCTTCCAAGAAGCGCCTACACTAGGACCTCCCACTACTCTTACCACATGCGTCAATCCTCTCTAAGTGAGAATGAAAGAGCATTTAGAGTGTTGGGATAACCCCCCATATGGAAGCCTCCTACATTCATTCTAAACACTAAGTTGATCTCACCTAGAGATCTTATTTTGATACCATTCACAACATTCAATCAATTCATAATCCCCTCTTGTTTCATCGAACATAAAATTTTATAGTCATCTAAGAGTATTCATGCTATATTATCTCATACCAAACCCATATATCATCAACCAAACAAAGCCGAAGAAGAAATTAATTAAAACAGGGTGTTCCACAACTGGGCTGTGAAAGTTTCCACACCCTGTGGATTTAGCTTGAGAAAACAGAAGGCAAAACAGAGAGTTTCACAAGTGAGTTGAGGTTTTTACCACAACCTGTGGATTTACGTTAGGAATTGCAGAATTTGAAAACAAAGAAGTCCACAAGCAGCTTGTGGATTTTTCCATGGGTTGTGGAATTGTGCAGAGCAGAAACTAACCTCTCATAGATACACTTTAAATCTCAATTTGGACAATTTCGTTCTAGGCTTTTTGGTGAATTTCTAACACTCCTAACTTGATCTATATGATGAAATAAACTTGCCTAATCAATTCTAGAATTTCCTAACCTCGTTACCTAGTGATTAAGTACAAAATTATACTCTAAATCTCCATCTTTATCAACCAAGATACCAAATTCTAAATCTACCACTTGGAAACTGTTTTTAACCCTTTAGATACTTCTAACAAGTCAGAATTGACTTAACTAAGCTACCCAAAACGGTCTAACTTGGTCTCTTACCCCTAATTTACAAAATCACTACTTCACTTCCTCCAATCTAGCCTAAAATACCTTAATTTACTTATCTTTCTATATAGTTACCTGCATAATAAGATTCACAGCAATCAAACTCTCATTTATATCATCACATATTGCCCATACCAGATTCTAATCAAAATTTCATAGTTTCATACTTCACACATCAATTGGCACACAATTCTAACATACAAATTCACCCAATTTCAGTTCAAACAGTAACAGAACATCAAAACAATTTCACATTCACATTGTTTCAGACTTCCAAACATAATTAAAATCATGCAAATTCCAATTTCACTAAACAGAAATTAAAAACCCCAGCTTCCCTTACCTCTAGTCAAGTAGTGCAGTAAACAAAACCCCTCTTTTTAGCTCAAGAAAACCCTCAAGCACGCCCCTTTTCACTTCCGGAAGTGCTAGACCACCTATGGATCATCAATTGATGATGGAGAGTAAACTTTAGAACTTAATCGAAACTAAAATTGAAAGGATGCACAATGAGTTACATGCAATCAGATTTATTGCATGATCAAAGCCCTAAAATGAACTGAAAAGAGGAAAAACACTTAGCGGAGGAAAAACGCTAAAATTGATCGATGGGATTTCGAGCTCTCAATGCCAAGAATCCTTACGTGCTTCGTGATTGTTGAGAAGATGGTTCAGTGAAGAGAAAGTGATGAGAAAAGAGAGAGAAAAGAAATGATTATAGAGACAGAAAAGAAGAAATAAACTCAGGAAAAATTTAGAAAGAAAAGGTGACATACAAAAAAAAGGTTCAGAGTTTATATAAACAACACCATCACGTTGATCCACCTTGTGCATACACCTGACCTCCCAACTTTTCCCAATTTAGTGTTCCTTACAAAAATTCATACACAAAAAATGATATCATCTTTATATATAAACACGGACATAATTACACCTGAATAGTAAAAAGTATCTAAATGTTATTAACAGTAAAAAGTACAAATATAATAAATAAACAACAAAAGATAACAAAAAGAAAATCATGATAATTCTATATAAAATATTTCAAAATAGTGGTTACTTTTAAAAAGTCAGTTAAAATTTATATTTTTTAAAAATTAGTTAATAATTATATTATAAAAATTAAATACTGGGAATAAAAATTTTGCGCACAGAATTATGCATCTCTTTATATATAAGTAGAAACACTAGCATCAACATAAACTTTGTCGCATATATTTTTTAAATATTTGTATTGTATTATAAGTTAATAATATATATAAACGAATTAAATTAATATATGAGACAAAAAATAATGAGAGTAGTAAGAAGTAATTTAGTAATAGAAAATAATTATAGTTATTTCTAAAATAATTATAGAAAATAATTATAGTAATACAAATTATTTTAAAATAGCGATTATTTCTAAAAAAATCAGTTAACAATTATAGTTTTTAAAAATTCATTTAATAATTATATTATAAAAAATAAAATAGAAATAAAATTGTAGACAAAAAAGATATATCTTCTTTATTATATTATTATGTACAAAATATTTTAAAATAACTTTTATACTAAAAAATCCGTTAACAATTATATTTTTTCAAAAATTAATTAATAATTATATAAAGGGAAACTTAGAAATAAAAATTGTGTATACAAAAAAAGTACAATTTTTATTATATTATTATTAGTATTACTATTATTATTATTATTATTATTATTATTATTATTATTATTATTATTATATTTTAGTTTTTTTATCACAAACCTTCCGTTACTTCTTACTATTATATTATTATTATTATTATTATACTTTTAGTTTTTATCACTCATGTGACATCCTAAATATATAATAATACTAATCATATAATATATGCGTCATTATCAAGAGAACAGTTAGAGTGGAGTAAAAATTAAGTTATCAAGGTTACAGTCATCCCAAATCATTTCCAGAATTTGAAACTGAAACAGTTCAGAGTACTTCAAAATACAACAACTTAAATATAGAAACATCCTAATGAACTAGGCTGCAACATCAACATCTTCCAGTACATGCTCCACAGATAGCTCCTCAACACCATCTGCTCCCATCCAAGTGGATGATCATCGCAAGAGAAAACATACCCAAGTAAACCACAACAAGAAAGTAAGGGTGAGCTAGATAAACAAGCAGCTTACATATAGCATAATTTAGTCAACATCATCGTGTTTAATCATATATAAATTAAAGGTAAAGACATACAATTCAGATCATGCATCAGTTACTCAACACGACTCATCCGGATTTGTATAACTGTCAAACTATCAGTCGTCTTTGCACTTGCATAGTTCAGCTGGCCCTCCCCAACATTATGCAAGGTAAATCCCCCCAATCTATCTATGTCTAAACTCTAAGCCTATAGACGAGGATCTCCCTTTACTCTCACCACTCACACTATTCTTCTTTATTTGAGCATGGACAGTGCTTTAAGTCTAGGGATAAACATACCAGTTTAAAGCTCCATACAGTTATACAGAACACCAAAACACCCCTCAAATCACTTGCCATCATCTCACCCTGAGATGTCCAGTTCATACTCAATTTCATCATTTCAATTCAAAATCATGCTATTTCTAGCCACACAAGTCACATATATAGACATACATACACCCTAGCAATCAAAACAACACCAAACCTCTCAAACAGAAGAAGAAAATGTGAAACTCACTTAACCTGGTCGCACAGCGCACCAGGGTGCAAGGCTTGACAGCAAAAATTCACACAACACACCACCCTTGGTGCGCTAAGCGAATTTTCCTGACAGGGAGGCAACGCATGACAACAAAAATTCGCCCAGCGCACCACCCTTGGTGCGCTGAGCGAATTTTCCTGACGGGCAAGCTTTCAGCTAAAATTCGCATAGCGCACAGGGTGTGCTATGCGACTCTACATAATCTGCAGAACACATGATTCTGCAGAATCATGCGACTCACACCCCTCCAACCAATTCCAACCTTCCAACCTAACTTCTAATACCCCAAACACGTAATATGGACCTATTTAAACTTTCCTAGATGGATTTTAACAACTATGAATTGATCTTAGAGTGATTTAAACATGAATTTGGTTCTAAAACCTCAAATTCTATAACTTAAGACCTCCAATTCAATTCTACCATTTTTATTAAGTTTTAGACCAGTTTTATGATCTAATAAGTCCCAATTGACTTGTCTAGACTACCTAAATAGACTAAATGCACCGCATACTCCTACTGCCCAAAATCACTCCCTCACTTCCCTTTAACCAACTCAAAATGTTTCTCAATTACTAAACTATTTATCTAATTATCATCATAGTAGAGATCTTACCTTTTCTCAATTCTCCTTACATCCCAATTGGTCACCGGAGAGGAATCAGATGTCTGAACGCATCAGACTCACCTTCGACGCCAACACATATGACTAGTCACAACTGACTGGATTAGATCAGGGCTGCTCTATGATCAGGGATGTGCCAACTTAGGTTTTTAAGACTCCTCTATCCTACCAACAAAATGCTCTCAACAAGATACAAGTGATTTACCTAAGTTATCCAAACTGGTATACTGTACTCTAGACCTCAAATACCCAATTTCAATATTTCACTATCTCTCAAAGTAACCTGAAACAATACATGTGCACCCCATTAATACCCACAACAATGCTAATTAAAATCATCACCCAAGACTTCTCCCAAACATCAAAACCACAGTCAATAGCTCATTCCAAAACAGGTCATAATCATCAAGACAAGCCACAGGAAAATCCATAACAGTATCATCATTCACACTCTTCAGTTCATACAAAATCAGATACATAAAACAATCATAGGCAGTTCAAACAGTATATCATTTTCGCTTTTAACATGCATACATATACTAGAACAGATTCAACCCAAAAATAATTAGCTCCTCTTACCTTAGTGGTTACATAGAACAGTTACTTGGAGATGTCCTAACAGTGTCCTTCACAGCACAAGAACTCAACCTGACTATACAAGCCACCAAAGTGGTGATAACGTCAGCTCTTTGAGCTAGAGTAAACAGAGAGATCAGAAGGAAAATACACAAAGCACATGCAACCAAAAAAATCGCATGCCCTAGGCTCAAGAACAGTGAAGAAAAAAGGGGGAAATCTACTTACCAGTCAGAATGAAGAAATCAATCGGTACAAGTGAAGCTCTCTACGCCAGGAATGATTTGGCAACACCCAACCAAGAATTGAACGGTTCAAAGTGCTAGAAATGTAGAGAGAAGGCAGAGCACAAAGTTAGGACAAGGTTCTAGAGAGAGGTTTTCTAGCAAAATGAATTCAGACTTCTGAGAAGTCTCTCCTAAGACAAGGTTATCCTTAATTTGATGGGCCTGACTGCCCCCAATCATAAGGCCCAAAGACCCTAAATTTTTTGACCCTTACACGTTTTGTTACTTCTTACTATTATATTATTATTATTATATTTATAGTTTTTATCACTAACATTCAGTTATTTCTTACTATTATATTATTATTATTATTATTATTATATTTGTAGTTTCTACCACTAATATTCAGTTACTTCTTATTATTTTTATTGTTATTTTTAAATATATTAACTTAATCAATTTAAATATATTATGAACTTATAATACAATATACAAATATTAAAAAAAATCGGATATACAAGTGTATTGTCGGTGTTTATCCTATCTATTCCTATATATAAAGAGATACATTTTTTTATATAATTTTTGCTATTTTGAAATATTTTGTATTAAATTGTTAAGTTTTTTTTTCTCTTTTTTGTTTCCTTATTATTTTTATAGTTTCTACTGCTACCTTTTCATTATTCTCTTTTTTTCTCTTTTATATATTAACTTAAAGAATTTACATATATTATTAAATTATAATATGTAACTTTCCTAAAATATAGTATGAAACTATATGAAAGAATCATTACATAATAATAAGGTAAAACAGTTAGTGTTAATAAAGTTAACTTACAATTATTCTAAAATAACCATAAAATTAAAAACTTTATACAAAGTCCTAATCGGATACAAAACTATGTACAAGACCGAAAGGTCTTATACTAAATGGGTGGATCCTCTCCTTCCAACGCTTGCTTCAGAGAAACATCTTCGCCCTCTGCTCACACCCACAAGATGATCATTGCAAAGGATAAACCGAATGGACAACCATGACAAGACAAACAAGAAGGGTAAGCTAGTGTAATTTAATAGTCATGTGAGCATACAATTCAAACAAACAGATAAGTTACTCATAACATATATTAAAACATATAAACACATATTGATCGACCACTTTAACTTGACCGTCCGGACTAGTATGAATATGTAGCTTGAGGTTGTTCATGCGCCCGGAGGTGTAGTAACTGAAACACCCTCAGCTGCCACCCAGGGTTAATCCATTATAACTCACCTAAATACCTTTAGGCTAGGACCTTCTGCTATTCTCACGAGATGACTTACTCATCTCTACTTGAGAATTGGTAATCATTAGAATCTCAGGATGAACGTCGTGGATTTCGTTGTCCATATTCATACTTTACCACTTTGGTAACCAATCATTGAGACATTCCTCCTTAGAATTCTCTCCCATACTAATTGGAACATAATACCTTATTGAAATATCCACTTCATTATTCATGCACAACAGATTCCTATAACTGAATTTAATAAGTTCTCAAACCATAATGGAAAATCATATGCAAGATCGAACACCTTGTGAATGTTGGAGAGCAAACGATTTCTCACTACCCAAAGAACAGGACTGAACAGTCCATAATAGATAAGACTGAAGAAGTGGCCGAATACTATTGAGGACCGACCACTAGGAGAAATCGAATACTACAAAATGTTCAAATATTATAACAAGGTCGAACGGAAAACACTCACAACATGTAAACATCACCGAACAGTCATTTAAAGAGCAAGGCCCAAACATGAGCTGAATATAGTTGAGGGTCGAACGCTAGAACAACCTAACCCTAAGGTTAAATCAAACACTTTTAACTTATACTGAAAACTTAGGAACTTAAGCCGAACACTCAGTAAGACGGATCACTAAAGCATGATCGAACGATCATTAACAGGTAAGGCCCATGAGAGGCCGTACGCAGTTAAGACCGAACACCAATACAAACTGAGTACTAGTGTAAGACCGAGAACTACTAAGAAACCGAGTGCTAGTGCAAGACTGAGCACTAGTAAGAAACCGAGTGCTAGTACAAGACCGAGCACTACTAAGAGACTGAGTACTAGTACAAGACCGAGCACTACTAAGAGACCAACCACCCACCTAAGACCGAACAGTCATGAACTAGTAAGACTCTAAAGAGACCGAACCTAGTTAATGACCGAGTACCTGAACATGGTCGAGCGATCAACAATGAACACTCAGCTTTCTGCATAATTCTACAGAACTTCTGCAGAATTATGAACACGCTAGATTTTACCGAAACAAAACATTTTTCCCAACTTTTAATCCTCCATACTTGAATTGCATACCATTTTAACTTCCCCAAGGACGTATAAACCTTTATAACATCATTCTAAAGGGTCGCATATCAGATTCACACATCAATTATGCAGAATCCTCAACTCAATGACCCAAAATCCATTCTCCTACTGTTTACATATTTTTGAGTGATTTGTAGGTTCTAACAAGACCAAAAGAACTTGCCCAGACTCTCCCCACCAACAAATTTTACTCCTAACCCCAAATTCCCATTTTCACAACTCCACTTCCTCAAAAACTCACTTAGAACAATGACCGAACATTCAGCAAACACACTCAACCTACTTACCAATTTCAGCACTTCACACAATCAATATAGAACAATCAATCATGCAATTTCACACACATGCAATCCTCCAAACAACATTCACATACACGAAAATTCAACAATTAAATTAACTAGCTTCCCTTAACTCAAAGAAACTTGAACAGATTCTACCACCTTCAAAATCTTGCTTTGACCGCAGGGAATTTCTAGAAACGTCTACAGATTTTCGATTGGTGAAAGGAGACCAACCATAGAACCAGGATTGAATTTAGAACCAGAAAAGAAAAAAGATGAACACATGCAAACAGTACTGTGCGTGCATGTGTCAGAAACCAAAATTTTCTTAAGAATGGAAGAACAAAACTTACTGGTTCAAAACTAAGAACTAATCGGTGGAATGAAAATCTCTAGACACCAGGATCACTCAGGTACTTCTTGATCGTCGAAAGGATGATCCACCGGTGAGAAAATCTAGAGAGAAGGAGGAGGAAAGGTAGAGAATAATGTTTTTAGAGAGATAGAACGTACTGATATAAGGAACTGAGTGTTTTAAATTTCTATTTATACTGTTAGCTTATTTTAACACTAAGTGCTTAGTCTTGTTATTTTAATACATCTATTTACTCTTAACAGTCTATTTTCTAGGTCCTTACATAATACAATATAAATATTTAAAAAAATACAAACACATAGGTGTGACAATACATGTGTTTATGCTAATTATTTAATAAGTATAAATTAATTGGTTGTGTTGTATTTATAATATACTAAAATAATATAAGTTTTTTTTAAAAGAAGTAAATAATTTTTTAAAGGATAAAGTTGATGAGTAATGCAATTTTTTTGCCGAAAAATTAAATTAGTTTTAATTGGGGCAATATACCATTTTGTAAGTGCGGGAGTGCGAGAGAGAGAGAAAAAGAAAGTTGAGAGCATGAAAACAAGATTAAGAAAATGTTCTTACTCATGTTCCGTATATATTTGATCTTTTCTACATACATTTATCCATGCTTATTTTATAATTTTCCTTAATTCTCTTATGTGAAGCATGTTATATTATCACTCACAAAAATGTATTTATTATCCATAGATAGATATATGATTAGGGATGACAAAAAATCCGCATCCGCGAATACACCTGGATAAAATCCGCCATGGATAGTTGATATTATTTATTATCCACGGGTTGCGGGTATCAAGTATTTTAATACTCGTTTATAAATGAATCAGGTATGGATATTAGACTATTTGACCCACGAGTACCCGTTACCCACTTAAAAAATGAAATTACGTTTTTATCCTTAGGTTTAAATTAGGTTTTATTCTTTTGCCTCTTTGCCTCAAGGTTTCTGCCATCCTAGTTCTGGATTTATGATTGTGACAGCCACCATACTAGAGGACGCACATTGTACCATTCAAGACACCCATTCAACTCATCCACTGCATCCCTAACCTGCGTCGATCTTTCCTCTTCCAAGACACCAATTTAACTCATCCACTGTCGTGGTCTCGTCGGAGCAGCTGGTAATTTTCCCCATCCAATTCCCTCCCTCAATTCACCCCTTCCCATTATTCTCATTCCATTTTTTTTTCAAATTCCCAAGATTTAGTTTATTCTCACTTTATCCATTGTCGATGATCGAATTCGAGATTTCTGGGTTGTTCCTTTTGCTTTCTCTTGTTCCTCCACTACCTTTTTCAAAAACCTAGGACTCGGATGTGCTATGAAAATCACTGTTTGGGAAATGTTATATGATGAGAATACGTTGCATCAGTACGGTTCTGATTCATTTTTAAATGTGGTTTGTACAATGGGTATTCTCGATGAGGAATGGCATGGAAAGTATTTAAATAAATCGAACTTTGTTAAAACTAAATTAGGTCTTCCATTTGGTTATATGTCATGATGGTGCAATAAAGCAATGAATTTTTTTCGATTTGTCTGCGGTATGAGTGATACTGAGCTGGATCCTTAACTAAGATCTTAGGGGTGGACATTGTGCATTGAAAAACTCACAAATCTACATTAAGGATGTTTGTCGAAAAATAATGAAGATATGGAAAAAGAAATATAAATCTTGGAATGTTATTTTTAGAACAATTATTTTTAAAATTACTTGTATTTGGATATGTTTTACTATTAAGTTGTATTAATTTGAATTTATGTTTTAATTTTTATTTACTTATCCATTGACTTTATTTGGATATATGTTTTAAATATTATTTTTATTTTTTTGTAATTTAATTTGGATTTCATTTAAAAACTTATAAAATAGTCTTTTAAAATATTCGCGGATTGAAAACGGGTATCTAATGGGTATCCGTGTGTTTAAAAAAATTCGCGGATTCTTTTTATGCTGATATCAAGCGAGTAACGGGTCGGGTAATGGATACAGTTTTATCCGGCAGGTTGGATTGCGGATAGAAATTATCCGTACCCGACCCAACCCGTTGCCATCCCTGCTATGATCCTTCCAAGAGACTCCATTTTTTTATGAAATTGTAATGCTTGTTAACCCGGTTAATTATATGTGATGGGAATGTAAATTACTCAACCATAATTGTACAAGTCATCAACTTTTTGCCAACTGGGTAGCTCTACCGTTAGCCTTTTTAACGTCGTAAGCAAAAAGGACTAACGTGTACCATTTTTGCGAAATATAGGATGTTAGTGAACTTTTAAAAAAAATGAGGACAACTTTGAATAGACTCTACAAACTGAGGGACCAAAATAGGTATTAAACCAATTATTTATAAGTTACACCTTTGTTATACACAAGCACAAATATTTGAGATTGTTCACAAATATAAAACATTATATTAAAATTTCAAATAAAATATATGGTAAAAAAATATACTTTTACATAATATTTTGGGTTTTTCTAATAGTGATTAATAATTATGTATTTTGTTTAATTGATTTTTTAAGTTGAAACACTTAACAAGTTTTATAATCTTCAGAAATTCAAAATTAAAAAGATAATCAAAGTTATCATTCTTGATCTTCCTTTGGTTAACTTTATGTTAATATATTATATCCAGTTTGATACTAGATACATGGTCAACTTAATTAAAATGATTGTCCTTGCTCCTTATTAGTAAATTTGGTAAGTGTGCAAGCATGATTTTTTGTATGAAATGTGGTTAATGGATTGTTGGTTGAGATCTTGCTCAACTAGAATTCTGGAGTTGAGGTTGATAAAATGAATTGTTGATACGAACTTAAGTGATATGGATTTATGAAGTTTCCATTTCACCCTTTACATATTGTATAATACTAACTCTTCAAAATCTCTCCACCTTTGTTGAAATGTTTAGATGATGATCAAGTCAAATATGTATGAGTAGAGCTTCATCGTGGAATATGTGAAATGCATTTGGAAATCATGCTTCATGGCTTTTCGAGTACTACGATTTATGTTAAGAAATTGATTTTAATCCTAACTCAACCTTAGGTTTGCACTTACTTATGTATTATAAATTGATCTTACCTCTAGTCAACGTGGGACTGTCAACATTCCCTCTAACGCTAAGACATATACATATGGAGCATGAGACTAGACATTAATAAGTGGTCTAATAATGGGTAGAATAATAGATCTAGCATACCCACCCACACCCACTCAAATCAATGGCCAAGTCGAGATAACCAACAAAGTCATCTTACATGAACTCAAGAAGAAACTCTGTCATGTAAAAGGTTTGTGGGTCAAAGAGATACGTAGTATTCTTTGAATTTATTAGTATATTTCTCAATCATCTACGAATGAAATCTTTTTTCAATTCACAGACGAGTTAAACACCATGATCTTTGTTGAGCTCGAGGTGAAATCCTTACAAAGAAAACTCTTTTTAAAAATAATAACAATGATAACTTAAAAAAAACAATATATGTGAATAAAACAATATAAAGTTTGATGCTATAATACACATGTCAAAGAATGGGCCTTTCGTAAAGGTAATATAGGTGATAAAAGGTTGGAAATGATCGATGAGATACAAATGAAGGAAAATTGACATCCAATTTTTATGTCCCATATTAAGTTATTGATTCTTTACAAAATGGAGCAAATAAGCTTGAATAATTAACCAACAAACTCATACTAAGAAGTTGAAATGAAAAATACATGAAGATATGTTATAGTTTGATTATACTATTTTTCCTTAAGCTTGTTTTTTATCCTTAAGGAAGGTTTTTAACAATGTTTCAATAAGACACATTTTTAAAAATAAATTACAAGCTTTTTCTTCAATCTACCATAAAATATTGCATCAAAGATATTTAGTGTACTTAAATACGTCATTCAAAGTAAATAACTAATCATTTAAATATATTTGGTATACTTAATTAAAGTAGTTCAAAGCAAATAGCTAACATCAAATCAAAAATTTTTGATGTACTCAACCAAGTCATTTAGAGTAGAAAGTGTCACTTTTTATATCGGTTAAACCTATAATCGATATAGAAAATATTTCACACATATGAATCCTTCCCGCCATTTTTTTTCATCTCGTTGTCATCACTCACTTCCAAGACACCTATGATGTAACATTTCCCCTTCCACATACAAGAAGATAGTTATGCCATAACCCTATGACACGTCTCTGCAATCACTAGCTAACAAGGACTGTTGCCAGTAACTTGTGAACCATGTTCAACTTGAAGTCTACCATTGCTAGCTAGCCCAATCCTCAGTTTGATTGAAAAATGTGTTCTATTTTCATGCACCAGTGCATATGTTAGAACCTAAACCAAGAAAAAAAGGAAATTAAAATAGAGAGGGAAAGGTAGAAGAGCTCACAGTGGCACGGTGAAGACGAACAAATGTGGTAGGGAAGTAGCTTTGTGATGTAGTGGCGAGGGGTGGCAATGAAAAGGCCGACAGGATGAGATAATGGATGTGTGTGATGGTTCTCCACTCGCCAGAATTGGAATGCAGATAAAGAGGGATGTTGTTGACGTTGTTGAGATTTAAAACCCCTATTCTGATTATGGTTAAGATGGTTGCATGAGAACGAAGTGAAAAGACAATGGAGATTATTTGAAGATGGAAGTTGAGAGAAGAAAAAGGGGAAGTGTAGGTCAGGTGAGGTATGGGTGTTAGGTCGAGAAGAATCCATTGATGTGTGGCCATAAGGAAGAAATAGGATGGTAGGTGAAGAATGTGTAAGAAGAAACCATAAACACTCTCTGGTTATATGTTTATAAATAAAATAAGAATAAACTACTTTCTATATTAATTATAACTAGAATCATAATAGAAAATCCTCTCCAATATTATAAAAGCGTCAACACATCACTTTTTATACCAATTTTATGTCTCACCAGTATAGAAAGTGTTATATTTTATTACCAATTTGTCACTACCCCAACTTTCTGCACTAGTTCTAGATCTAACTGATATAGAAAGTCTTACAATATTTACAATTATGTTACCACGTAACTTTTTATATCAAGGGAATCATAACCATTATAAAAAGTCATTATAAAAATTGATTTTTACACTAGTGAGATGACCACGTGTCAATCTAATAAAAGACATAATTAGTAACTTGGTTCCTATGTTTTTCTTTTGACTCCATTAGTCCTATATTTTTTATATGGATACAATGTGGTCCTTTTTTATGTTAACTTCGTCCTCCACAAAAATCCTAGGAATGAATGTAAAAGTCACAATTGCATTTATGTGTCCATCTGTGATGATTTAGTAGACTTGGAACTAAAGATGCTGATATTGATGGGATTGTGTCGTCGAAGAAGGAGGGGTTAAAGAGGGAGAAAAAGATTTGGACTCACACATGTCACCTCCTAATGATGTTGACATTAATTTCACAAAAGGGACCACATTGTTTCTATTTAAACAATATAGGAATTCAATTGAGCAAAAAAAAAATATAGCAAGACAAAATTGAATCAAAGGTTTAAATATAGGCATCAAATTATTGAATAAGCCTCTTATTACACTGACGCATGGTCAACTTCCAAACAATCTTAACATCAATACAATGGAAGGGACCACATTGACTCTGTTTGACAAATATTTGGACTTAATTGAGTCAAAAGCAAATATAGAAACCAAAATTAATCAAAGATATAAATATAAGGATCAAATGACTAATTAAACCTAAATAAAATAAGAGAAAAAGTTAAGAAATTTGTTATCATATTATAAGAGATGGTAATATAAAAAATCAATTAAGTAACTCTATAGTAAGTAAGTACACAATTTTTTTAAGTTGACAATCTATAAATTTAGTTAAAAAGGTGAATAATTTATAAGATGAATGGATTTTAATATCTCAATCGATTATTGACTAACCAACTTTTAGGTTGAATTTTTACAACCATTTTCTTGAGGCCAATTTCTTATCACTATTTGATTGGAGATAAATTTGTATAACTATCTTGTATTATATTTACAAACTTGTATATCTATGACTAATTATTTATCAAAAGGTGGTTCTTGGAGCACATTAATGAGAGGTTTTGTTTTTCTTTAGACACTGAAGTGTTTTGTTTTGTGTGACAT
The DNA here is from genome assembly GCA_027742785.1 of Vigna reflexopilosa. Classification (NCBI taxonomy): domain Eukaryota; kingdom Viridiplantae; phylum Streptophyta; class Magnoliopsida; order Fabales; family Fabaceae; genus Vigna; species Vigna reflexopilosa. Next base: position 25,973,030 of record CM050917.1, on the reverse strand, counting down.
GTTAAGTAAGATATGGTACATTAAAGGTTTCTATCATTTTAAAAAATATAGAGACTTAATTGAGTTACAAGAAAAATATAGGGATTAAATTATTGTTTTTTTTATTTAACTGGATTTATTGAAAATGATCACCTAAATACTAGTTAACAAATATTGAGACTCAATTGAGTAAAAAATAAATATAGAAATCAAAATTAATCAATTAGGTATAAAACTAAATTACTAATTAATATTTTATTTATTATAAGTGAAAATATGTATAAATACATGACATTATTATAGAAAATTACTCATTCACTACTTTACATTATATACTCTTTAACAAAAAAATTTACCAACTTGAATACAAAAAAATCTCCTATAAATATATAGAGTTGTCAATTTGACGCATAGTGCATGGGTTAGCCTAACAAACCCTTGAATAAGCCCATTTTTAGGGGGTCTCCACATAAGGGACAAAAAGAAAATCTCAATCTCAAAGCCCCTTCTTAAGTGGTTAGGGTTAAGGCTAAGGTGGCTTAATCCCATTACAACACTTTAATTAACTCTTAATAACAACACCTTCAATTTGGGCCTAAGATTGAGACAAGTCGGTTCAGACCGAAGGCCAAGTCAGATTGTTTTAGGATGAAAGTTGAGACAACTCGTTTTAAGCCAAAGGTCGATACAAGTGGCATGAGCTGAAGGTTGAAACATGTCGAGTTGGGTCGAAGATCGCTGAAGGTCGAAATAGACCAAAACTCAAAATGGGTCAGGTTAGGTCGAAAAGGTCAAAATGAACATGCCTTGGTCGAAGGTTGAGATAGGCCAAAAGTTGAGATCGATCAAGATGGGCCAAAGGTCGAGACAACCAGGCCCGAGACAAAGGTCTAGACGAGTCAATATCGAAGGTCCATACGAGTCGGTCTGGGCTAATAGTCGAGACAGACTGACCCAAATGAAAAGTTGAGACAAATTAGTCTAGACTGAAGATCAAAATTAATCAGACTAAACATTAATATAGGATCGAGTCAAATCAAAAGTCAAGATAAATTGACATAAACTAAAGATAAAAACAAGTGAGTTCAAACTAAAAAATATAAAAAAAAAAAATCTAAACTAAAAATCGAGATGTTCATACCGACTCCAAAAGTCATGTGATTGATTTTTCATAAACAACTCTGTTTCCAAATTTGGAAAACTTATTCAAAAGCATTATTTATTATTTGACCTCGTATTCTTCTCTTCAATAACAACAATTACTTTATTATTTTCTGATTATTGAGTTTTGTTGAATTATTAAAATGTTAAATTTTATTGGCCATTGTAATTTAAAAATTAATGAAGCTTCGTGACAAATAGAGCCATTCATTGAAAATATCTAGACAATCAATAGGTGAACGTAAATTGTCTTTTATTTTCACCAACTAGTACAACAAAAATCTAATTGTATTAAATTGGTAGGTTAAAACGAGAGTGCTAGGCTACTCACACGATACTCTTTATATATTTTTATTAGTTAAATTATAAAATTATAAGTTAGATTTACTAAATATAAAAATGAGATTTGTATGCTTTTATTTTTTACAAATATGAAGTGATTAAAATAATGTAGACGAGAAGATGTGTTTGAAAAAAATTGTCATAATGAGGAAAGCAAAGTCATATTTTGCTCACGCTCTCACTGGAATAGTTATACAGCAGTAGTCAATAATATGAGGTGTCTCATCTTCCACTATTTTTCCAGCGACAAGAACGGGACGTACTTGATTATAAACGGAATTTGTTTGGGCGGTGGCGTTTTCGTGAGTGAATGACATCACATTGGATTGCACCAACCCCTTACACAAAACGACGCCGTACGTGTCACATCATCCCACACACCTCTTCTTCCCATCCTCGTCAACTATCTTCAATTCCACGCCCTCAAACATGCGCCTTCTTTTTCTTCACATTCATTTACTATCTTTAATTAATATACTCTCTTATTTTCTTCTTTATATGTATTTTTTTTTATTTTAGTTAAAGTTTTATTCATGGAGTAATCGCAAAAGAAAATAGTTTATTTAGAATAAAAATTAGATGAAGTTATGTCGTCAGGGCTTTAATATATGTTTATTAATTAAAATTAAAATTTTACTTTTGATAATTGGCGTAATATATAAATTTTATTAAAGATCAATAGAAATTATGAAAACAATGTTTCAAGTTTGATTGATGAGCATCATTAACATTTTAGTGTTCTTCAATTTGTTACGTTTGAGATTGTTGTGAGAAAGACATGTTGATTGGAGCTACTTATTTAATGTGTCATCTCAATTATGATAATTTGGTTAAGAAAACTTTAATACTATTAACATGTTTTTAGGACATACATACCAATACAAATAAGGATAAAATTTATTAATATTAATAAAAAGAAAACACACGTTGTAGCACTTGAATAATGAGTATTAGTAACATATATGGAGAGAAATGTATATGTTTTTTGAAACATAAAAAAGAGGATAATCAAGTCTCTTGACAAAAATAGAAAAAAAAAACAATTTACATGAATAAGTACAAATAATTCATTATTTATTGGAACATTTTATTAGTATGTTTAAATATAATTTAATTTATATAAATAAATTTTAATATAAGTATGTGTAATAGTAAATACAATAAATTTTAATATAAGTGGGTGCAAATTTCACCTTACAAACTGGTTTTATAGGATTGAATTAGATTTAAAGTCTACTTCTAATAAAAGTATTGAATTGATGATAAATATATTTCGGAAAGTTCCAAATCATTTAGGATAAGTAAATGTTATAAATAGTATAATAGATACTACATTCACAATTCCAATCACCTCAATAAAAACATTTTAATCTTAAGTTGACTTTTCTTTAACTCTTGTAGTTGAATGTTGTTAGATTTGAATTAAATTTTTGTTTTAAAGAGTGTCAGTGTACTTGTATAGTCAAAGGACACGGAAGAGATGTTTGTGTTGTAAAATTTTTCACATAATGTAATTATCTAGTTATCATTAGTCAATGATCATGCTTTTTTATTTTTTTATTTTGGAGTTTCCATTCTCTTGTGTTGATTGTTTTTATTTTTATTTATCTATTAGTATGATAATTGTCAAGGATAAAAGACGTTGATGTTTTTCATGATGACATATTTTTTCTATTAAACTTGTATCAAAGCTTATGTTCGGTAGGATATTTTTAGTATGCTTTGTGGTTGCAGCTTAATATGATCTTCCACATAAAAAAAGATCAATTCCTTGTTTTGGATAATCATCCTTGGTTGTTGAAGTTGCAATGACATTTACTAGTGTTGTCAACTGTGAGATAGAGAAATTTGATGGAAGGATGACTATCAGAGATGTGTTGGCACAGTAAATTTGCAATTGGGTTTGTGGAGGGCCGATGAAATGCAAAGACAATGAGTTGCACTTAGGGATGACAATGCACTTATTAAGTTGATGAAAATAATACATCTTGAAAAGTTTCACTTCACCTAAGATAAGTAAGGAGTGGGTGTTAGTGATTATATAATGAATTTTAAGTTAATGATTCTAGTAGTCCTAGTAAAAAATACTTTAAACTTGCATTTGACTTTTCTTATACTTTTGTAGTATATTATTGTGAGGTTTTGATTAAATTCTTCTTTTAAAGAGTGCTAGTATACTTGAAATCAAAGGATATAAAGAAAATATTTATGTGGTGTAAAACTTTTCACAATGTTATTATCTGATTATCACTAGACAATGTGACTTTTCTCTTGTTTTAAAATTTCCACGTTATATTAATTATTTTTTATCTTATTTTTTTATTTTTTATAGATAGAATAATTCTCCAAAATAAAAAATGTTGATGTTATGCAATTTGTTTTCATAAAAAAAGTGTCTACAATGTATTATTTGGACATAATGTACCACAACACACAATATCAACACGAAGTATGTTTCTTATCATAAGAATAAAACAATGAATAGTTTTTTTTTAATTATAAAAATATTTGAAATAATATTTGAAACGAAAACACTTATATATTATTTAAATGAAAAATTAGAAGAATTCAATAGACGTTTTTATTAATTTTAAAATTGATATTAAAATTATAAAAAATTGTGTATAATTTTTTTTATAATATTATAATTACTTAATAAAAACACTTGTAATTTTTCATGAAGATAAATACAACATACTTATCACCCAAAATAAAATCAACAAAAATAGTTAGTTGTGTTTATGAGAATAACAATGGTAAAAAAACATGCGTGAGAAAAATAATCACACAAATGAATCTACATTGTGATTTTTTATAAATAAATATCATTTTCATGAGAAGTTAAATTTAAAATGAAGTTACAAATAGAAAACGAATTAAGTTAACAATTACAAATAAATTTGATGATACCATCATGTACACTAAATTTATTATGCTTTATAATAATGATCTTACAAATATAAAAATATTAGTGTTTTATCCATGCAATGACAGCCATTAAACTCAAATGAATGCAAGTATATCATCGAAATCTTTTACTAACATAATAGAGAAAGGTTTTGGAAGGATGTTTTCAGTATAATCTCAGCATTGCCTCATTTATATTTTACAATTTAATTATTATCGTTTCTTGACTTTTATCATTTAAACTTTTTGTTATCTAAATTTAAAAATTATACACTTTATTATCCGTTAATTTCCAACATAATAATGACATCTTATGAAAAAGAATTAAAACAAAAACCAAAGCCATGGCAATTAAGAGCATATCCAATACACTTTGTACAAAATCTTAATTACGATTGTTGCCAAAAGTATATATTTCTAAAAAATGTTATTTTAGTTTTTGTAATAAAAGTATTAATAAGTAAACCTAACTTATTATAAGAATCATAAGGATAATTGTGTTTAAGGTGTAGCAAATGCACATGTAGAAGGACAAAACACTGAAATCCGTAGAAGTTATCCATAAATAGAAAATGTTAGTGAAGTCATAATCTCGAAAATTAGTTATACCGTAATGGCACAATACCCCGTAAAGGTAGGGCAGTGAAGACAAAATAAAAACTTACCTAATGCGTTGAAACCATTAATTTCATATTTATTAATATTAATCAATCATCTAACGTCCAATCTGTTCTCATCAATGTGTAAAGAAACGCCACCTAGCCACTAACAATTCATACATATGCTTAAATAATAAACCAATATTTTAGCTTTTAACACTTGATAAACTACAACAATTTTCCATTATTTTTCAATTAAGTAAAATATTAAATATAAAAATTACTTATTTATTGATAGCGACAAAATTATGTATTCTAAAATGGAGTAATGTGTATAAGGTAATATATATTTATTGCCAAAAATAAAAATTCCTTGTATTAATTGAAGAGTAGGCTTTGAAAGTAAAAGATTACAAAGTAAATTAATTAAAGTTGATATACCTTTTTTGGTATCAATCACACCACATTATTATAAGTACATATTTGGGATTAAAATTCAAAAATCAGTAAGTAAAATTATTGATGTCAATTGATGGCGTTTGGTCTTTAGATATATTTTTATATTATAACCAATCGTGAATTGTTATCATGATATTAATAAATATTAAATTTTATAGTAATAAATTTTAATTGGATAATAATATAATGCATTAATAGTTTATTAAAATAAAATTTAATAGTTAAATTTTTAGAACCTCTTTAATAATGAGTATTTAAATGCATAATTAAAACTGTAGAAATTTTTTATGCAATTAGATACAACTGCATATGAATAACTTGTTTATTTATGATTTTTAAATTTTTTAATTAATTAATTAATTAATTAATTAATAATATAAGATTTTTAAATTATGAAAGTAAAATAGTTGATGTATTTTTTTATTAGTTGTTTTTAGTTTTGTTTTGACAATTTGGCATTTCTGTCATCCCTGGAGAGGTCAGAACAGGACAGTATGCCACCAACCCACAAAAGAAAGCTAAAACTGAAAGGCAACACTGCTTAACAGCAGCAACCAGCAGGAGAGAGAAACACAAACACATAGACAACATTGTGTGTTGTGTTTGAGCACAAAACACAGAGATCCAACCAATATGGGGTGACACACACAAGTTTTAGCAAATAATAATAATAAAAACATCTTGCCTGAACCAGTTCATCGCCGCCAATGGAAATCAGAATCTAATACATAAAAGTTTCAATCTTTTACCGTCATTTTTGGTGAGTAGCTTCATATCTCAATTATTCGCTTTTTTTTCTTATTTTCTCTCCTTCAGGGACTGATCTCTTTCCCATGCCTCTTCACAATTCAATTCAAGTCTCCTTTTGGATTGATCTTCAGTTTTTTTTTCTCTATGCTTTAGCTTTATGTTTAATCATCTGGATTTGATTGATCAGGTAGTTTGGGTTATATGAAGGCCATCTCATGAATGATCATCATAATTCTTGTTCAAATTTGAACACGGATTCATGGTAATTCATCTTCTGAAGCTTTGAAATATTTCATTTTCTTGTTAATTTGCCAAATTCTGATATATTTTTAATTATATTTTATTTTTGGGTCTTCTGTTGTTTTAATTATATTTTTTATTTTTGATCAGGTAGTTTGTGCTTATTCCGGCATGTCGGGAGGTATTTGTTCAGGTTGATTGAGTTCGAATCGATCAGGTATTTTTGTTCTGTTGCTGATAATTTTTGAAAGGAGAAAAAAGACACGGCTTCGATTTGTCTGTAACTGAACGTTTGTTTTCCTTTGGTTTTGTTTGTTGTTCCAGGGAATACACAGGAAGAAACTGTGTGGACTTCTTTGACTTTGCAGTTGCTTCTTCGAAACATCGAAGGGTTAAGTTCCTGTAACATCATAAGACAAAGTTCTGCTGTCCTTTTTCTGGAGCAATGGCGACTTTGTCACATGCAAACTCTAGGAGAATGTATTCATGGTGGTGGGACAGCCACATAAGCCCTAAAAACTCAAAATGGCTCCAGGAAAATCTGACAGGTACCTTTTATCTCTCTTCAGCTTTTGGAAGTAAGTATATTAAACATGTTAAATCTTGTTGTTCATGACTTGACACCTTCACTGAGTCACACCATTTTCTGATTTGTTATATAAGGGGGAAATATATGTATCTGACATGGAGTGGAATGAAACCTATTTCCTCTTTCATTTTTGTTTTTGAAAATCTCTTTCCTTTCTTTGATATCTTATATATTTGTTAAGATTGTTATGACTAGAAGACCTTCAAATCTATAGTTCATAGATGTTGTCTCTGCTAAAAGCTTTATAAAGCACTGGCCAATTAGAGTATATTTCATCTTCGGTAATGTCGTTTACAACAACATAAATTGGTTTAAATCTGTTTCAGTTTCACTCCAAAATTTACTGGCACTTGTGTGATGCACTCAAGTTGAAACTTTATAGGCATATAAGCATTTTTGTCAGACTGCAAGGATATATGTATTTTCAAATCATATTTGTCTGTTAATATCTTCTTCAAAATAGTTTTCTTTGTATAGCTATAGATGTTGAAGCATGAAGAGATGTGATTTATTTTTTTCACAAAATATTAGTTCTTGTCTCTGGGGACAAGTTACATGTTCTGTAAGTGCTAGTTTACTGACAAAGGTCTACTTACTTTATTATCAATTGTGTCATTTATTTGCTTAATCACTTTATCATTCATTTGGTGCTGCTATTTTAAGGACATTTGAACTTAATACAAGGATATTTCCTTTTGCACAGATATGGATGCCAAGGTGAAGCAAATGATTAAGCTTATTGAAGAAGATGCAGATTCTTTTGCAAGGAGAGCAGAAATGTATTATAAAAAACGCCCAGAGCTTATGAAAATGGTTGAAGAGTTTTACAGGGCATATCGAGCATTGGCTGAGAGATATGATCATGCAACTGGAGTTATCCGCCATGCCCATAGGACCATGTCTGAGGCATTTCCTAATCAAGTTCCTATGATGCTGACAGATGATTTACCTACAGTTTCTCCTGAGGCAGAGCCACACACTCCAGAAATGCGCCACTCTTCACGTTCCTTTCTTGATCCAGATGAACCACAAAAGGAGGCTTCTGCTCACTTCCATGTTATAAAAAAGAATGGTGGTTATTCGGGCGAACCTGATTCTTCTTTGAACAAAACAGGTTTGAAACAGCTCAATGATCTTTACATCCCTGGAGAACCGGAAAATCTTACACAGTTTGCAGAAAGGAATGCTAGAAGGGGGCTCAATTTTTTCGAGACACAGGAGAGTAGTGAGCTAAACAATGGAAGCAACAATACTAGGTCTCAGGTCTCGTCTGAGTCTGAACGTGTGACGAAAACTGAGACAGAAATTTTGGCCTTGAAGAAAGCCATTGCAAAATTAGAGGATGAAAAGGAAGCTGGCTTGCTTCAGTATCAACAGTGTTTAGAGAAGCTGTCTAATCTCCAGTTAGAATTGTCTAGCGCACAAGAGAATTCTCAAAGACTCGATCAGCGAGCAAGTAAAGCTGAAGCTGAAATTCAAGCCTTGAAGGAAACCCAAATTAAATTACAGGCTGAAAGTGAAGATAGTCTTCTTCAGTATCAGGAGTGCTTGGAGAAAATAACAAAGCTAGAGGAAAATATTTCTTCTGCGCAGACAGAAGCTGGAGAACTTAATGAAAGAGCTAACAGAGCAGAAAATGAAGCTGAATCCCTGCAGCAGGACCTTGCTAGAGTAGAAGCTGAAAAGGAAGCTATCATTGTTCAATATAAACATTGCTCGGAGACACTATCAAAATTGGAGGAGAGATTAGAAGAAGCCGAGGAAAATGCAAGAAGGACTAAGGAGCATGCCACTGTAGCTGAAAATGAAATTGGGGCCTTGAAACTACAAGTTACTAAACTTAATGAAGAAAAGGAAGAAGCTGCTCTCCGTTATCAGCAATGCTTGGAGATGATTTCGGATCTGGAATATAAACTCTCTTGTGCTGAAGAGGAGGTGCGTAGGCTAAATTCCAAGATAGATGATGAGGTGGAAAAATTACAGAGTTCTGAAAAGAAGTGTCTTCTCCTGGAGACATCAAATAACAATCTGCAGTCTGAGTTACAATCTTTGGCACAACAAATGGGGTCTCAAAGTGAAGAACTTAATGAGAAGCAGAAAGAATTGAGTAGACTATGGGGTTGTATACAGGAGGAGAGATTGCGCTTCGTTGAGGCTGAAACCGCTTTCCAAACTCTTCAGGAGTTACATTCTCAATCTCAGGAAGAGCTCAGATCTCTTGCTGCTGAACTTCACAGTAAAGTGGATATACTGGGGAACGTGGAATCACGTAAGCAGGTTTTAGAGGATGAAATACACAGGGTCAGTGAGGAAAACAAAGTTCTAAATGAGGTCAAAATTTCTTCATCTTTGTCAATAAAAAATCTGCAGGATGAGATTCTGAATTTGAGGGAGACAATAGAGAAACTCGAACAGGAGGTGGAGCTGCGAATTGATCAAAGAAACGCTCTTCAGCAAGAAATTTACTGCCTTAAAGAGGAGCTTAATGATTTGAATAAAAAACATGAAGCCATGATGGAGGAAGTCAGGTCAACTGACTTAGATCCACAGTGCTTTGGACCATCTGTGAAAAAATTGCAAGATGAAAACTTAAAGCTGAAGGAAACATGTGAGGCTGACAAAGGAGAGAAAGAAGCTCTTTTGGTAAAATTAGAAACCATGGAGAAAATTCTGGAGAAAAATACTGTCTTAGAAAATTCCCTTTCAGACTTGAATGCTGAACTGGATAGTGTCAGAGGAAAGGTAAATGTGTTGGAAGAAACATGTCAGTCTCTACTAGTTGAGAAATCCAATCTTGCTGCTGAGAAGGCCACCTTGTTTTCTCAGTTACAATCCACAACTGAAAAGCTGGAGAGGCTCTCAGAAAAGAGCAACCTATTGGAAAATTCATTATTTGATGTGAATGCTGAACTTGAAGGGTTAAGGATGAAGTCCAGGGTGTTAGAAGATACATGCCAGTCACTTGACCATGAGAAGTCCAGTATCTTTCAAGAGAAAGAAACCTTAGTTTCACAGATGAACATCACTCATCAAACACTGAAAGATCTTGAGAAACTGCACAGTGAATTGGAGTCAAAGCATTTGGAACTAAAAGGAGAAAGAGAGTCCGCACTTCAAAAGGTAGAAGAACTTCTAGTTTCCCTATATTCTGAGAGGGAAGAGCATTCCAGAGTTTTGAAATTGAATGAAGATGAATTGGCTGAGAAGGAATTACAAATTCATATTCTACAAGAAGATACCAATTGCAAGAAAAAAGATTATGAGGAGGAACTGGACAGAACTATACATGCTCAAATTGAAATTTTCATCTTGCAGCAATGTATTGACGATCTGGAAAAGAAGAACTTCTCCATTCTGGTTGAGTGTCAGAGACTCTTGGAGGCTTCCAAAATGTCAGACAGAATGATATCTAAATTGGAGACTGAGAATGTTCAAAAGCAGGTTGATGTGAATTCTCTGTCTGAGAAAATTAAAATACTAAGGGTTGGGTTGATTCAGGTGTTGAAGACTCTTGACCATAACAGTGGGCATTTCTGTGAAGATATGATTGAAAAAGACCAAATGCTTTTGAACCAGATATATGAAAAACTTCAGGACAGGCAGAAATCTTTTGACACAATTTTCAATGAAGGCCAAAAAATGGCCATTGAGAATTCAATTCTGATTACATTCCTTGAGCAGTTGAAACTAAAGGTAGAAAATCTCGTGACACAAAGAGATGACCTTGATGAACAGTTCAATATCCAATCTCAGCAGTTCTTGGCATTGAAAATAGAGGTTCAAGAGATACTGGAGAAGAACCAAGAGTTGAAGTTGACAATAAGCAAAGGAGAAGAGAGAATGGAAGTAATGACAGCTGAAATAGGCAACCTAGAGAAGAAGCTGTCAGACATGGAAAAAAATCACAACAGTTTACAGGAGGATAGTCACAAAATATTGGAAGAGAAGAAGTCCTTGATGAGAAGTTTTCTAGATCTGGGTGAAGTGAAAAGTAACTTGGAAGAAGAAATATGTTTCATGATCCATGAGACAATAGCTCAGTCTAATATTGCCCTGATTTATGAGAATATTATCTTTGAAAAACTCCTGGAACTTAAAGAGCTAGGTGAGGATCTTGATAAACATTGTTCAGCAAATAATGACCTCAAGGAGAGATTAAAAGTTATGGTGGGAAAGTTAGAGAATGCAGAAATGGAAAATTCACATCTTAAAGAGTCATTTATAAAGTCAAATGTTGAACTGCATTTAGTTCAATCTATCAATGATGAATTAAGTTGTCAGATTAGGGATGAAAGGGAAATGTTGAATCATAAGGAAAATGAGCTTTTGAAAGCAGCTGAGATGTTTCATGTTTTACATGCTGAGAAAACAGAATTGCAAAGAATGGTGGAAGATCTGAAGATTAAGTATGATGAAGCAAGGGTGATGCTGGAAGAACAGGCTAATCAAATTTTGAAATTGTCCTCAGACAAGGACCGTCAAGATGAAGAGGTAATTTGCCTGTGCAAAGTGAACCAGAAATTGGAGTCTGAAATAGGGCATCTACGTCGAGAGCTTGGAGAAACTAAACTAAGGGAAAATAAGCTAAGTTATGAAGTACTTAAGGGAAGAAATGAGATTGAACAATGGGAAACTCAGGCTTCAACACTCTTTGCTGAGCTGCAGATTTCTGCTGTGAATGGAACATTATTTGAAGGAAAGGTCTCTGAGCTAGCTGATGCTTGTGAGAATCTTGAACACAGAAACTACTCCAAAGACATGGAAAGCGAGCATCTGAAAGAAAGAGTTAGCAAGCTGGAAATTGAAAATGGAAGACTATCTGGTCAATTAGCTGCTTATGTCCCTGCTGTCAGTGCTTTGAATGATAGTATAACAGCTCTGGAGATGCAGACTCTTTCACATGCAAAACCTGATGACTGTGAAGAAACAAAGGTATTAAAATATCATTTTAGTATTTGGTCGAAACGTTATTATAGATTGTCTGGTTGATTCCATAATTTGACAGTTTTGGGGTGGGTTACATACTCATCCTTGTTTCACCCATACGAGCTTTGAGGCACTTTAGTGGACTGTTGAGCTAAATTCCAAATTTCAACCAAACTATGAAGTGTCGTTTTCTTTACTTTGGATGCACAGATATGACTTCGTAAAACCTTTTGTCTCATGAAATTGGGTGGAATGGCATCTGGTTTTTCAACTCCTTTTTAAATCTATTAATTAAAATAAACTAGTCTTTTGCTTGGTGATCCCCTAATCATGTGAAGTAAATTTCTTCTCAACTTGGAACGAACTATTATTGCATTTATTTTATTGATACAATTTGACTATAATCATCATTTTCAGGTTAAAGTATTGGTGGGTAATGAATTCACTGAAGATGGTCAACAAACAGACCAAGATAAGACTGTCATGGCACCAGATGCACTCCCTGGCTTCCATGACATGCAGAGAAGGATCAATACTATTGCAGTAGTAGTAAAGCAGTTAAATGAAAGTTTCAAACTCAAGAATGAAACTAGAGAGATTCAAGAGTTAAAATCTGGAATTACCCAATCAAGCAAGCATGTTACTCAAGACCAAGGAAAGTCCCCGGTTACAGAGATCGAAGTTTTGCCTAAGGACATCATGCTAGATCAAATATCTGAATGTTCATCGTATGGGATAAGTAGGAGGAGAGAAATTCTTGAGGCTGATGATCAGATGCTTGAGTTGTGGGAAACAGAAGATAAGGATGGCAGTATCGGAAAGCAAGTCGAAAAGACACAAAGGATGGCATCTGAAGCTGCAGGCAATCAACAAAGAGGAACAACCAAGGAACCCAAAAATAAATATCCTTCAAAAGACTCCTTGGTGGAAAAAGAATTGAGTGTGGACAAGTTAGAGATCTCAAGAAGATTGACACTGCCACGGGATGAAGGGAACCAAACGAAGATTTTAGAGAGACTCGATTCTGATGCACAGAAGTTGACAAACCTTCAAATCACTGTACAAGATTTGATGAAGAAGGTAGAGGTTAATGAGAAGAACACAAAAGGAAAAGGTGTTGAGTTTGATGAAGTAAAAGGGCAACTTGAAGCATCCCAGGAGACCATCACAAAGTTGTTTGACACCAACAAGAAGTTGATGAAGAATGTGGAAGAGGGTACCTTGTCATCTGTCGGGAAGAGTGCAGGAGAGTCAGATGAAAATGGAAGTGTGAGCAGAAGGAGAGTCTCAGACCAGGCAAGGAGAGAATCAGAAAAGATAGGACAAGTGCATTTGGAGGTGCAGAGGTTGCAGTTTCTACTGCTGAAACTTGGTGATGGAAAAGAAAGCAAAGAGAAATCGAAAACCAGTGATCGAAATCCAAGAGTGCTTTTGCGAGATTATCTCTATGGTGGGACGAGAGGCAACATCCAAAAGAAGAAAAAGCTACGATTTTGTTCATGTATGCGACCTCCCACCAAGGGAGATTGATTGATACCATATAGTTTTAAGTGAGACGTTAGCTTTCTTGTTTGTAAAATTTTCTCTCTAAAGATGCATGGAGACCCTCTTACATATTTTGATCATTGTACATGTTGTGCCTCATTTACTCATAAGAAGAGGCAAAGGCTAGGACGGAATTTTCACAATTTTTTCTCTGTAATATGAAATTATGAATAATCACCTTTTTTCTACCTGGTTTAGATGAGAAATGAGTGTTTCTTGTTGTACCCATTTCCGTGTCTAACATTGTGGTGCAGGAGACTATTATTCCTTCGTAGAACTAGGCTTACCAATTTGCTTTCATTGATTTCCTCCATCTCCATCCAGAGCTTTCAGCTAAAGTCTTGTCTTTTAGTGTTACACGCATCACATATTCTTCTAGTCATAAAGATTAAACTTTTCATTAAATACCTTAGAAGAAGAAAAAAATAAAGGTTTAATCATTTCGGATGTTCCTGTTTATGTAGAATCGTCTCAAATAGGTCTTTGTATTATTTTTTATCTCACTCAGGTTCCTATTTGTGTAAAATCGAATCAATTAGAACGTTGCCGTTAATTAAACTTCACGGTATTAAAATTTCTAACTCGTGGCATGATGACTAGACAGATATTAACCACGTGTGACAAAAAAAACCTCACATTACGTGTAATTTAAAAATTTGAAAGAATTGAGATTTTATTAAATCCCTAAATTCGAACAGGATGTCTTCTTCGAAGAGACCATCACCGTGTTCGCCATCAACAAGGACGCCATGAACGCCCTCCTCAACAAGTACCTCACCCGCTTTATCATCTTTACTTTGCCTCATTTTTCAAAACCCTATTTTTCCATCTTCTCCACTGTGTCTTGTGCCTTCACGTTTTGCATCTTCTCCTTACTTGTTCTGAACCCTAATTTTGCCTTCACCATTGCTTCATTTTGCATTTTGGCATCTTCTAAAAACACAAAAAGGGTGGAAAACCATAAATAAATATGAGAGATCCAGAAAGAGATTGAAAACATGAATTGAATCTTTTTAAACTGGTTGGACGATTTTGGCAGGATTTGATGTTTGAAATTGAAATCCCACACACATGTACTCTTCCTCCTCCACTCTCCACTACGATCCATCGCCTCTCTTCACCGATACTCAAACTGTCAAAACAAAACATAAAGAATCCCAATCGTATCTCAGCCTCACACCATAGATTATGCTCCATACCCTAAACTGGACCTAGACGACGTCGTGCCACCTCCTCTTCAACAACAAGAAGCACAAACTAGAGTTATAAAGCAAGTAAATTTTAAAATGCAGAGAAAATAAAAATTGGGAAGCAAAAAAAGAGTGGTAGTGGAAGAATTAATGGAAGAAAAAAGAATAAGAAAAGGGGCTTATACAGTAACTGTATTGTTTGCAGTGAACAGAAAGACATGTGCATCCCTTCATGGGTGTCAGTTCTACAAAACCCCAAATCGCAACAAGCTCATTCAAACCCACACGAGAAATATTTCCCAGATTAAAAATCCTTAGAAGCACAGCGAAGCTGGAGGAGGTGAAGTGGCACGAGAATTTGGTGACGTGCTTCTCTTAGCGGGAGCCGCCCAGGAGTTCCCAAAGGTACGGCGAGAGGAGGCGGAGGGACACGACGGAGAGAGGATAAAGGGGAAGAGGATGAATGTGAGAAAAAAGATGAATAACTTTTAAAAAATTTAAATTAAATTCCACGTAGTTGTGCCACATGTCTTAAGTTACATAGTCAGCATCCATATTTACTACAATTTTAACGCCGTTATAACAAAATTAACGGTAAGGTTCTTATTGACTTAATTTTATAAAATTAAGAATCTAATTGAGATAAAAAAAATACCAGAACTTATTTGAGACGATTCTGCACAAATAGGGACATTCGAAATGATTAAACCAAAAATAAACTATTTTTTTCCAATAAGATATAATTAGCTTATTTATATGTTAGAATTCAAATTTAAATTTTTTATTAGAAATTAATGTATTAATTTTCTTCCTTTTTCGTCTAGATTTGTTTATGAACAAGATTTTCGTGAATTGCACCGAATAATCAATTTTCTCTCCCACAATGGAGTAAAAATCTGAATGCAATCTATTAGTAAAACTTGTTTGTAATGATTTAGGTATAGTCAGTCTTCAATTCTCATGTTCTAACTAAGGATAAGACTCGTGCATCTTTCATTGTCCTATGCTTCTAAAACTTCTCATGCCTCATAATGAAGTGGTAACGTAACCCTCTGATTCATCTTTCTTGAGATCTGTTCTTGCACAGAGATTGAAGTTGCATGCTCCATATCTGCCCTAAATGGTTTTAGAACTTGTATTTGTTCAGTTTATTCATCACCTGGCTTCCAGGATTGACCAAAACAAGCTGAATGCATATGAATGGAACATTAGACAAAATATATATCATATCAAGCATGCTAAATTGAATTTGTATAAGAAAATATTGGTTCCTGAATCATAATTGGAAATTACGTGCGGGGAGGTAAATCGTGCAGTGGTACCCTTCAAAGAAAACAATTACTATGGAGAAAGTATGTAGAGTACCACTTTCACAATTTGGTCATGGTATCTTACTTTTGAATAATGAAATATGTTCTCTTATAATCGAATATATTCAGGAAAGACCTCTTTCTCACAAACTGTCTTTTACACCTTCAGATATCAAGTTTCTAGTACTCAGTATCCATCTTCCAACACTACGAACACTATTACAGGGGGAGATCCTACAAAAAGGTTCTTAGATGCTTAAGTTAATAATTTGGTCAGAGCTCTGAAGTCATATATTAATTAATGCAAAAAAGTGAAAGTAAATTATCATTAATGTGATATTTATAGTGTTTTGACTTAGTTGACTAGGGGTTCAATTGGATGGATCACATCTTTGCAGGTCCATTGTAACACCCCAGATGTCACATGATAAAACCGAAATTTTCTATAATCTAATAGTATGGAAAACATTATTAAAAAAAAACTTTATTATTTAAACAAGTGAAAATAAAACAAATCATAAATTTTCAAAATATTAACCAATTACATAGTTTCGAAAATTTATAAAGAAATAAACAGCTTAAATGAAAAGTCCCAAATCTTCCTTATCCTCTCTCATCTTTATTCAGCATAAGGAATATGTGCAACAACCTTACTTCTGCATAACCAAAGGTCATGTGGTCATCACATTACCACAAACACAAAGAATGGGGTAAGCTACCACTAAACACAACATACTAACAAACATATTAACCAATAAAAAGATAATATAAGAATGACAAACAAACACAACATATTAACCAAACATTCACCCTTATCGGTATCATCATCACCATCATCGTCATCATCATGATCATCATCAACGTCTGTTAGAATTGGTCAACTAAACCAAGAATTGCATCCTCCGTTGAGAGAAAATTAAGGATGCTTAATTCTTGGTTTCACAAAAGATCAACAATATTTTAGAAAACTTAAAAGTAGGAAAATGAAGTGAATGGAAAATATTGTTTGTGTACACTTATAAATAATGTTACGTATTCCTTTACAATTCATTCCAATAAGTAGAGAAGACATAAGCAAGAACAAGCTAAGAGAAAGAAAAGTGAATTTGTTTCTAAATTTTTCTTTATCAATAATATATTTGCAGTATAATTTCAAAAGTTCAATTTGAGTGTCATTATTCTGCATTTGTATTTTTCTCTCACAAATCTGATTAAGAGGAATTGTGCATAATTTCCTAACAACGTCATCATTATCCATATCATGATCATCGTCGTCATGGACGTCCCTATGAAGGACATTGATTTATCTCTTGTACCCAACCTCACATATTTGCTATACCAAATAGGGTGGTTCGAGTCGTCTTGCCTTCGCACTAAAGGACTTGTTTCCTTGCTCCTCAAGGATTTACGAGTAAAAAGTTTGGTGCACATCACACCGAACACTATACTCAACAAACAAGCCGGAGTCCAGGCGAATTATCATTCTCTTTTTCACTATCTCGCACAAGCAAGAGAGTACAACACTCGAACCCCACTCTCTTCTTGCGTCGCTTGACTAACGAGAATCTATTTCTTGCATTACACTGCCGAAAGCACAATCTCATGATTTACTAGGTACAATAAGTAGACACGTCCATCACATAACATGTCTGTCCCTCAACAACATAACTTGATACCATCCAATCATGCTAACATGCTTCACTACCAACCAAGAGTCATTTATAACTCAACATGACAACCATCTCGGCTTCTTCTCAAAACATCTCATCTTACAGTCCGCCACATTAACTTCCTCGTCCAACTTTCGTCAAGACTTAACTTTTAGAAAATACACTACGATAATCGATTAACATCAGTGATAATCGATTATCTTAGTAGGGTTTAAGAAAGGCAAAGTTGTTTGGGATAATCGATTATCACTAAGGTTAATCGATTATTCTAGCAAAGATTGGAATACTAAGGTTTTTGGGATAACAAGCTGGGATAATCGATTATCCTTAAAAGTATGACTCTAGAACAAACTCACAGATAATCGATTATTACTTAAGATAACCAATTATTCCAAGGGCTATATGAACGCTAGATATTCATTGAAACCTATAAGACATTCCTCTTATCACTAGTCTCATCCCACTCATGACTTGGGTACTCTATTGGCCTATTCTGGCAATTTAGATACATGGAAAGAAATCCTAGGCACTTATAACATACATCAATAATAGGAAAAGCCACTACAATAACAAATTAGTGAAACCACTTTAACATTTTGTAACCTCATTTTATAGTAACCATTACAATGATGTTAAGACAAGATTGTTTATAAGACTAAACTGTCTAAACGTCTTCATATGTTTTAAAGTTTAACAAAGAACAATAAATAAAATAAACATATCATCATGACAAAAGTGTCATCTTTAAAAAAAATAATATAGTTGAAAATAAATATTTTGTAAAGATTTTTATGAAATCTAAACATTTTAAGAAAAGTTTTTGTAAACACACTTATATATGAATAAAAAACCAAATTTCTATGATATTATGATGGAACTAAGTTCCATTAAAAATTATGTGTCTATAAATGAATTTGAATTTAAGGTGAAAGTATGAAAAACAAAATAACAAAATGCAAAAGAATGAAACAATTTTTCAATAAAAACTTTCTTTCATTCATTGGATGGATTTATAATAGATTCTTAACATACTTTTCAAAAAAATATTTATATTTTTATTATAATAAAATAAATAATTATTAAATAAAATAAATTAATATTTGATACATACATGCTTTTATATGCAAAATAATTAAATTAAAAAACTGTAAAATAATAAATAAAATAAAATATTTTAATATTGTATTAATTTATTTCTTTTTATCTATACATAATATTTTTCATCGGGTTTTCCAAAGTTATCTTTTAAATAAAAGTTTTTTATTATTAAAATAATTATTTTATTAATTTTATCATTTCTTTAAATTTAACTGATTTTTTTAATTTGACATTTTTTAAAATTAACCATTTTTTTAATTATAAAACTATCTAAAAATATAAAAATTTACAATAAAATTATTAAATTATTTATATTTAATTTCATAATAATAATTTAATTTTTTTATTATAAAAAAGTGGAGACTAGTATTATAATAAAGTAAATAATTAAAATAAAATAATTTAAATTTCAATATTTGGCAAAACATCATACTTTAATTTATTTTTTGAATATGACTTCTGATTTAAAAATAATTTTTTTATTTGAATTTAAAATTTATTTAACTTTAACTTTTATTTTAAATAATTATTTTTGTTGAATAATTTTGAAAATTTTATTTTAAAAATTTAGTTATTAAAGATATATAAAAAATGTATTCTGTTACATCTATCATATCTAATATATCTTATAATATCTCTATTCTGTTAATCAAAATTCTTTTATTTCCTTTTCTACTTCTCCCTAATCCAAACAAATAACAAGCCACTTTCTGTTCTGTGTGGAGCCACTGCTACTCTTGGATCGCCCCAAAACGACCATGAATTCATTGGTAATTACAATTCTGTCGCAAATACTGCACACAAACTTCTTGATTTTTTCTTTCCGTCCTTCTCAACCCTTTCTCTCTTTTCTGTTTGCATGTTGACGACTGTTTTCGGATATGGAACAGCAGAAAACTCTCTCTGGTTCCTCGCAGAGCCCTAGATCTCCTTCCTCCTCGCAACCCTTCCTCTCCGTCTCCGTCACCGATCCCGTTAAGCTCGGCAATGGCGTCCAAGCCTACATCTCCTACCGCGTCATCACCAAAGTACTTTAATCATTTACCTGATTACACTTCTTTTCTTTCACTACACGCGTTATCTATATATTATTTATTTTATTTTACTTTTCGTTTTTAAATTTCTTGTTCAATCTAAGTCGAACTTTGGTTCTCGAGTTGATGGAGGTCGTAGGAGTTTTTCTTTGAACTCAACTTTGACAGCATTGTCAATTTCGAAGAGTTTATTGACGGGATTAGATTTTCAAGGATTGAGATGATTGGAATTTGTTGAACATTGCGATTTAGAGAAATTAGTTAGAAGCTGAAATTTGTTGAATTGCTTTAGTTAATTGAGATGTGCATTGGTTTGATATTGATCACTCTCTTGTTACTGTTTAGGGTAGTTCGTAGAGTTTCTCATTTTCTCCCTGTAGCTGGGTGCAGTCCTCCTGAGTGTGGTGTCGGACATAATTAGCACATGGGTGGATATTAGGAAAATAAATTTTGGTCACTTAAACTAATACGAAGTCTCCATGGGAGGTGAGAACGAAGAATTGTGTGTCCTATTCCACCTTTAGGTGGGATCCTTCTTCCTTTTCCGTATTAACTGTGCGGGCAAGTGTCCATCCTTAAAGCGCAAATAACAGCCTTGTTCTCCTGTAAAATGCATTCAAAATCCTGAGCGAAGGCTTGGGTGTGGGCTAAAAATGTGCGGTCCAGTGAAACGGCCGCAACAATTGTAACTATGAATGAAGAGGGAATGTGCTTGTGCTTGTTGGTTGATGATTGAGCTTGAGCTTGATTACTGCTTGTTGTATTAAGTGAATGGAACAAAAAGCTGGATAAAAAAAATATGCCTACGGTTTTGCAGAAGCAGGGATGGTTTAATTCTTTAGGTTAATGGACAGCTTTTAATAAGATGAAATCATGTCTCAAAATCTTATTATTCTAAATGCCTTCTCTCTTTGATTCTTATTTTGCTTAAGTATGTTAGTTTGTAAATACTAGCTGCCACTTTTTATGATCTGTATGAAATAAATTGAGCAGGTATTTATGAATTTCAAATGCTACAGTAATTAAGGAAACAAAAAAAGATAGTTTTTTATGTGGAAATAAAACATTTATCACATGAGAACACACAAACAATGCACAACAATGTTGACAGGGTTTTCAAACTTGCGAGTAACCATAAAATGTTAGAAGCATTAATCTGTTCAACTTGTAAGCAAACTGTTTTCTTAGAGAGCTTAAGTAAATTCATTAGTTAGACCCTTGATTATTCCCTTATTTTAAATGGAGAAATATTCTTTTCATTATCAGTTATAGTTTTTTCCTACCACCACTATAATACACAGGATGTGTGACTTGTTTTTCATCATCTGAAACAATTTGGCAGACAAATTTCCCTGAGTACCAAGCACCTGAGAAGATTGTTATCAGACGTTACAGTGACTTTGTCTGGTTACGGGATCGCCTTTTTGAGAAGTACAAGGGCATTTTCATTCCCCCTCTTCCAGAGAAAAGCGCTGTAGGTAAGATCTTGTGTACGCTAATGTTAATTTAATAATAATTTGAAAGTAGCCATAGTCATTGGAATATGTATGCTAATGCTGCTACCGTCAGTGCTCTATCTTTCTTTGACTTCAGCTCATGTTAATTTTTGGTAGTTGTGTTGCCCTTTTCATTTATCGTCACAAAAACAATTTGAGTGAGGAAAACTGCTGCTATTTAATACTACTTTTCAAATGGTCAAACCAAAAAGATTATCATACATTTCTTTTATGTTCAGAATTAATTTTGGAGATATCCAGTCATTTGCTTTACTTTTTGTCTATTTCCCACAATCTCAGGTTTCTGGTGGAGCTTAGTAGCTTGAATTTCTTAATTCTACTGTTTGATGTTTGTTATAGTAAAATCTTTCTTTTCCGAATTTAAATTGTGTGTTGTAAGTATGTGTGTGTGTACATGGTGTTAGCTGGAATGTCTTTGACAAGATTAAACGTGCATTTAGTTGGTGGTTCAACTAACATGAGGCTTTCATTGCCGATATGTATTTTAAGTTGATTGAGATCCTAGAAGCCATGCATTATGCTTACAAAAAATTCATTCTTCATTTGATATTATTGCTGTTTAATGTTGATCATCATCCTAAATTCCTGTCATAAAATTTTGCATTTTTTATTTTAATTTATTCAATGGAACCTTGAAATGTTGTTGCCACTTAAAGTTCTGTCTTGGCTTCCCTTTTTGTTGTTATTGCAGAGAAATTTCGTTTCAGTGCTGAATTTATTGAAATGAGGCGGCAAGCATTGGATGTATTTGTAAATAGGATAGCATCGCATCGTGAACTTCACCAAAGTGAGGACCTGAGGTTGTTTTTGCAGGCAGAAGAAGAGGTGATGGCTCACGTGCAGCAGACTTTATTTCTCTATGGAGTTTTGTCATTTTTAGATTCAATTTGCTTTGTTTCTCTTTCTACTCGCTTTTTGTACTTCTATCATTGTGCTGTTGCAGCTCTGTAATTTTCTGCAAAGTTGAATTATACATTATTGTCACTCATTTTGTAAGTATCTTGCAACAATAGTTCATACTGGAGAGTGGAATACGCAATGTACAAGTGTTGTTAGTATTGTTTCTTTTCTATAGTATTCCTTACTCTTGTCTCTAGATTGTATTTTAAGTGCTCAATTTCTGTTCTTCTTCTCATATTTGACATTTTTAAAGAAGGGAAATATGAACTTAGATTTTCTTCATTTCATTAAACATATTATGCAGACAATGGAACGATTAAGGTCCCAAGAGACTGGCATATTCAAGAAGAAGCCAGCCGATCTAATGCAGATTTTTAAGGTAAGATGTTTTTATTTCTTTGACAAGTTCTAATGATATTCAACTCTTTTTGTTTTAGAATCAATAGAGGATGCTATTATAGTGAATTTCACAAAAAACATAAATGGATGTTATTAGTTACTATGGCGTTTCTTGTTTTAGTATAAAATTCAGGCAAGGATAACTAGCTGACATGAAACTATTGCTGATTGTAGTCTTTATTTTTTAACATATCAGCATATGTAGACCATAGAATAGGACAATCAACTTGTAAATTACCTGTTTTTAGCCTTTTCCTTGAAACAGCTGCAGACTTGTTAGTTGCATTTTGCTAGGTTATTGTGAAATTCTGCCACTTCAGTGCTTCATTCTCAGATTATTTTGGTCAGATATGAATATGTTCGTGCAAACAAGCTGTCAGATTGCCTTTTTGCTATTCGATCTGGTTGAGTGTGCTGTTCATCCAGCTTTCTAAATTTGTTGTTTATGTGAGTTTTGACAGGATGTGCAGTCTAAAGTGAGTGATGTTGTCCTTGGGAAAGAGAAGCCAGTAGAAGAAACAGATCCAGAGTATGAAAAGATGAAACATTACATCTTTGAGCTTGAAAACCACTTGGCTGAAGCTCAAAAACATGCATACCGTCTTGTGAAGAGGCACAGAGGTATATGACAATTTAAGATTCTGTTTTGGTTCATATTATTGTCTTCTGTATCTACTTTCTGTTTTATTTTTTTGTGCTCGTTCTATCCACTATTCAGACAAGATAAATTCACAACTCATTATGTTCGTGCAGAATTGGGGCAATCACTGTCTGATTTTGGAAAAGCAGTAAAACTTCTGGGTGCTTCTGAAGGAAATGCTCTTGGGAAAGCATTCTCTGAACTTGGGATGAAATCAGAGATTTTATCAGTCAAGCTGCAAAAGGAGGTAATTCTCACGTGTTTGTTGTTGGACATCATTATACTGGTTATTCGTATGTTTGCATGACGGTATATGCCTACTATTGGCCGATCAAACTGAAACAAACTATCCTACTATGATAGGCCCATCAGCTCTTGATGAATTTTGAAGAACCATTGAAGGATTATGTCCGTGCTGTACAATCTATTAAGGTAGTCCTGGTCTTTTTTTCTTTCAGTATTTAGTACCTAATTTGTCTAACTTCATTAAAATATTAAGTTTGTTTTGCTTGAAATATATTTCCAGTTGCCTTAGTAAAACAATTATTCAGTTATGCGAATCATATAATTTCTGCTCCTCCAACTGAGCTCCAAAAATGGTTTAAAATGGATTGTGATTCCTTTTTATTTTTTCAATCTAAAGCTCTTGGTTCACATTCTGAAACAGGCAACGATAGCAGAGAGAGCAAATGCTTTCAGAAGACAATGTGAACTGGCTGAAACATTGAAGCTCAAGGAGATTAATCTGTATAAACCTGGTTACCTGTTTTTATTATTTGCCTAATTTAATTTTTATTGGAGAATTAATTCCTTTTTAATATAAACATCATTTTATGGCTAAGGTCCCTTTCCTGAAAGGAAATCTCTTTTCTGCATATGTGAATTCAAAACAGAAGCCTTATTTGTGTCTTGTATTCTGTGATATGAATAAAAACCTTAAAAAAAAGTTTCGGTGACATATATTTTGATATATATGTTTGCAATGCAGTGACAAGCTCACGCTGATTCGTTCTGATAAAGTTGCAGAAGCTGAGCATGAATATAAAGAGGCAAGTTTGCTTGAATGTTAACCTCCATTAATGAGAAATATATGCAATTTCTTTTTACTGGACTGACATGATTTTACCATGCAGTTGAAGGCAGAGAGTGAACAGGCGACGCATACATTTGAGACGATTGTGAAACTAATGAATGAAGAGATGGAACGTTTTCAGGAACAGAAAACATTAGATATGGGGATTGCTTTCCATGAATTTGCCAAAGGTCAGGCACGTCTTGCAAATGGTATTGCAGACGCGTGGCGAAGTTTTATACCGAAACTGGAATCATGTTCCTCCCTCGTGGAGAATTAATCAATTAGTTCCGCAGAGCATAGATATGGGTTGTTACTGGGGCCAGGGTATGGCAGACGCAGGTCGCAGCTCTTGTTTTGTAAAAGAGCTTTCGAATTATTATTATGCTGGAAAAGGTGTGTTTTCTTTTTGGTCGATCTTGTACTAATCTTAAACAGAGTAAAGGGGATACCTATCCGCACTTTTGTCTTCAATTTTGCTGCTGCTGTTGCTGTTTCTCTATCTTCCTCCGTGGTATATAGTCACAGTGGATTTACAAGCAGAAAAGAAAATGTTTATTATTTTGGACAAGCTTTTCACTTAACAAATTACATTAATCCAATTAATATTTCCCACCAATGATACGTGCTGGAAAGAAACATGCGCGAGTGGCAAATACAACATTCTGTTGCACGATAATAAGGAAGGCAGAGTTACCAATAAACTCCTTTTACACTTTGGTCCAAGTTGAAGTTTATTTATTGAAGTCTGAAAAATTATCAGTGAGATCCATCAAAACAAAAATGTGTATAATTGACCAATACACCATACTAGTTTTTACTATTTGAACACGAACAATATTCTTTCGAAGATATGGCCACTTAGTAGCGTTTTACACTCTTAATCGTGAAATAGTCCTGTTAAGCTTTTCATGGAAGGGGCTTTTTGACCTTGTAAAAGTTGTTCTATTATATGATCAAAGCCAGGATGTAAGATACGAAAGATCATCACAATATAATATTTGTCTATTTTTTTTTTATTTCATCCAATAATCTAACCTCTAAGAATTTTTAACTCTTCAATCGCAATTGAGTTTCATTCATGCACGACATCATGTTATTATCAGTTTGTTTGAGAAATGCAAGTTCATTTGTAAAGTTGTAAAGGAATTGAAGATCGATTGAAAAACAATTTCTGAGTCTTTCTAAAAAAAAGTTGCAAGTCTTCAAAAATATAAGAGAACCCAATAACTTGTGTTCCATAGACTACCATAATAAAACACAAAGTTAAACATAAATTTGTTTCCATTGTTCAGCTTTTTTAGAAGGTACATTACTTACATCTATTTAAGGTGATCATGGTAACCTTGACTAAGGAACCATTTCAATCGAGGAAGAACATAAGATATAATTTTTTCCATTTAGCTTTTTAGAGTAATGGTAGGAATTCTATAAGAGATAATAGGTCCAATGGACATTTTAGTTGTAGTATGAGGAAATCATCAAAAAAAACAAGCCAGCCAATAAGAACAGTAAAACGGAAAATCCTAGGTCTAATTAGGAAACCTTAGAAAACCCTTTAAGAATGCCGAAAAATGATAGTTGGGGACTATAATGAGAAGATGAAAGATCAAAAGATTTAATACTTATTCTAACAAATACAAAGTTGAGAAAAGATTCCCTGTAAATTAGTTTCTCTTCATTTCAAATTTTCATCTTAATAGCATTGTATGTTCACACATGAAAATAGATCCATCAAATGTGTTTCATACAACATTAAATGTTTATCATTTCTTTAACCACCATTCTAATAACTTGCATGACTTATCAAGCCTTAGGTACAATACTTTCAACTAAATATCAAGCATTAGATACAAAACTCCCAACTAAATATCAAGCTTTAATTACAAAACTTTCAACTAAAGTGAAGAAAAATATGTATAAAACGATATAAATCATATAGTCTTTTTAGATTTAACACAAAACTCATTAGAATGTAAGTCGGTTTGAATTAGCTTTATCACTTTCTTCACGAGATCTTTGACATTGATTTGAGCTTTGTGAGATCTTCTTAGAAGAGAATATTCTTTATAATACAAAATAAACTTATAAAAGAGAATAAGTGTCTTCATCTTTTGTCAGAAAAACAAAAATATACCTTGTCTTGCAATATCTGTTATATAAAACTCGTTTCTAAAAAATGAAACATATCCATGCTTTAAACTTTATTATTTAATATAACTTAATCAAAATAAATAGAGTTTAATGAGTTTTTCAATCTCCCATTTTTATATTGCTTAAAAGAATAGAGTTTAAAGATGAGTTTTCCATAAAAAGAGTCAACATGGTCAAAAGCATTTTTAGAAAAACACAATACAATCTTAGATATATAATTGAAGTATAAGTTTGATGGGATTTCAAAACACTACATTTCATTAGATCATATTAAAGAAATATAATTATATGTCTGGATACAAATATAGTGATCGAAATAAAAACACGGAATAACAAAAAAAATAAGAATTTATAGATCAATCTGTTACAATAATTGCTCACAGAAAAGAATAAATTATAAGACGTTTCCGAAGGATTCTTCAATTGTCATGAAGATTACTTTACATTTGAATAAATTATAAAGCATGATACATATGATTATTAGACAGCCTATGTTGTTCTAACTAAGGACAAGAGTCGTGCATCTTTCATTGTCCTATACTTCTAAAACTTCTGGGGCACGATTTGGAAATTCTCATGCCACAAATTGTCATGCTGACATAATTGAGACGAAAATTAATGAGCTCTTTGAGAATATTCTTTTGCTCATTCTCAGTCAAACATTGTTCCAACTCTCTGATTCATCGTTCTTCAGATTCGTTCTTTCATGGAGATTGAAGTTGCATGCTCCAACGGCCTCTTCAACAGTTAAATAGATCCATCTCTCTCCTAAATGATTTTGGAACTTGGATTTGTTCAGTTTCTTCATCACCTCGCTTCCAGGATTCACCAAAACAAGCTGAATGCATAGGAATGAAACATTACAAAAATATATATAATTTCTTTGATGATAAAAACAATAATAATAGATGATAACACGAAACAGAGAATTACTTGAAGTTCTCTTCTCTCAGTAATCTTCTTGACCTCTTCAAGCATACTTATTCCACTTGTATCAATGTTTCCAACACCTGTCAATAAAATTAAATTGCAACTCAGACTGAAAATTCTAAAACAGAAAGTGTTAACACATTCTTTTATCAGTCCTATAATTAAAGGATAATGATACTTTGACAACATTTTAACTCTATCTATTTGTCATTCTGTGATTGGTCCATGGTGGTGTTTATGATTATTATTATTGATTGTGGAGTAATTTTGGACCAATCACAGAATGACACGTAAATTATGTTAAAATGTTCTCAAAAAATATTGTCAAAGTATCATTATCCATAATTAAATTCACAACATTACAGATGTGATCATTTAATAGGAAGAAGAGACCTTGAGATTTTGTAATTTCTAAAAGGTTTTACCAATCAAAACATCTGTGATCAACGTTTTTTGTTTTACTAATAAGTAATCAAGTGTGAGCTACCACATGTTTAGGTTCATCACTCACCACTCATATCCATTATAACATACTGCAAACTTGTCTCTCCAGTAACTTTGATTCTGCTTTCTTCTTCATCAACCCACCTTGTGATCCTATGCAAAACAACAAAGTTTTGTGGTGAGTATTTACTATACTTTTTTTTTTGGATTTTGAGAAAAACACTCTACATTTGCAGGTAGATTACCTTTCTCTTAAATAGCCTGCATTGGCAAAGTAAATCGGTGCATCAATTTCTAGGATGAGGATTCCAGGAACATGCTTTGCATTTGGATATTGCTCAACATTTCTGTAAATCCCAGAATTTGGAATGTTTCCCAAAACGAATGTCCTTGGCCTTGCAATGAAAAGCAGTACTCGAAGTACAGAAATTGCAACCTGAAATTATATACATCCACATGAAATGAAACCACATATTAAGTTCATAAATTTTCGTATTAAAATCTTATAATGAGCAATACAAATTCACCACAGCGAAGGGAGTTCACAGAAACATACAGCTATGACTAAGCCAATTTCAACACTGGCAAAGACCACGCCAATGTATGCACTCATGCACACAACAAAGTCAAATTTATCAATCTTCCAGAGATGGATGGCTGCTTCATAATCTATAAGGCCAAGCATTGCAGATACAATAATGGCTGACAGCACCACCAGGGGAGTGTAATGGAACAAGGGTGTTAGGAATAGCAATGTCAACATCACTGCTATTGACATTATAATGTTGGAAGCTGCTGTCTTGCATCCAGCATTATAGTTGACGGCTGAGCGTGAAAATGGCCCTGAAACAAATTCATTTTTTAACCATAAGTTGATGCAGAAAAGAAATAATTCGTTGATTTCTCTTAATTGACACTTAACAGTTAAAATATTTACCTGTTGTGATGTAGCAAGAGGTGAAAGAACCAACTATGTTCATGGTACCCATAGCTATCATCTCTTTGTTGCCATCAATATTGTAATTTTTATACATTGCAAAGCTTCTTCCCACTGCTATTCCTTCCTGAACAATATATATCATCAAACTCAACATTAAGATCTTGTTGAAATATATAGCAGTTGTAGGATTTCGTGTTGGATTATTAGATTCATTTACATGTGTTTTCCATATTGACTTGTGGCAAGAAAAAATAAAAATGGCTTTTATAAATTAAAATTAACTAATATATAAAATAAAATAAAAAATTTGGAAAAGTTAGATGAATATTTTGTTGGGATACAAACAAAGTCCCACGTCGATTAAAAAGAAGAGATAGATATGAGTTTATATGCACATAGATACTTCCATTTCCATTGGTAAAAGATTTTTTGGAGTG
The DNA here is from genome assembly GCA_027742785.1 of Vigna reflexopilosa. NCBI lineage: Eukaryota > Viridiplantae > Streptophyta > Magnoliopsida > Fabales > Fabaceae > Vigna > Vigna reflexopilosa. The sequence goes on along the minus strand of CM050917.1, from coordinate 25,943,798 downwards.
GTACCAAAAACAAATCCGTGAGGACTTGATCCAAAGTGGACAAGATTTTTACTATCCAAGGTTTTTTTTTTCATTTTACCCAAGGCACAACCATGTTTGAGTATCCATTTCACATTCACAGTGAAATCAAAGAGGACCATACCAGTAGCTAAAAACAGAAACGTCATTGATGATGATAGTGCTTCTGCTTCTGTGTAGTTTCTTTTTCACTTTATTTGGAAAAATGTGACCTCTTTTATAGTTGTGTTTTGTCTTTTTTATGCTCATTAGGCATTTTGGATTGCGTGTATGGAAGGCATATTAGGCATGCATTCCGACAAAATAATAGAGTTTGAGAGGTACTCACTGCTAGTGATATGATGCCAACAACAATGCCAGTTTTCACAGCTGTGGTCATATAAGGTGACACAAAAACCAGCTTTGATACTGATGGTGGATTTAAACCCTTCTTCAATTCTCCTATCTGATTCCATGTTCACAATTCACAAATAACATTACTATATCAGATATATATCCCTTTCTACACACCAATATTAGCAAATTTCAACTGTAGGAAGCTACATGTTTCATTTATAATACTCACAGTAATAATAGTAAATTTTGTCAAGATCTATGTAATTAGGTAAAATACATTATCCAAGGCATCTGGCAAACATGAACAGTGTTAACCTTGTACTCTTGCTTATAAATGATTCCTCCACTGGTCCAACCACAACAGAAAGTTTATGATTATGGATGGTCTAGGTAGGGCCCAGTGTCACTCAAAAGTATTTGGTTGTTACAGAAATAACTCTCGAAATCATGTTTTATCTACAAAATATATATTTGATCCTATCATAGTCCTAAAGAAAATCTGAATAATAATAATAATAAATAAGTTTAATCAGTAATTTTCAAACTGGTAACACAGAAACTGTAATACAAGACTCGTTTTAGTACCTTTTTAGTAGTTTTGGAAAAATATTTTTTTCTTAGTTTTGCACAACAAAAATTTAGGTTGTAATGCTTGTTCTTTACATGAAATAGATGAGATAAAAATAACACTCACCACTTCAACTCCGTGCCTCTCAGCATGAGTGAAATAAACTAACAGACTTCCCAATATAACCGATGTTAACGGCGCCATTGCTGACACCCAGAAAAACCTTGGTCGTTTTTTGCTCTGCATAACATCACAAACTGTAATCACTATCCATTTTTTTTATTAACTGATAAAACCTAACCACATTTTTTCTGCTACTCGTCATCAATTCGCTAGAGACTTGAACTAATTTAAGTAAATAATAATCTAAACATAAATTTATATATTACTATATATGATGTCAAACTTTTGTCGTTGAAAAATTGCTAGCTTTTGGGTCAAAAGATAATAAGTTTGGGTTAGGTTAGGATTGAAAATAGGTTTCAGTTAATTATGCTTGTTTTGATATAACTGGCATACGTACAAAGGAAATAAGTGATAGAAGGACATATATGAACATATCATCAGACTATGTGCTTATTTTCCTTTGTTCAGAAAAGAGAATTCAAGATACGCAACATGAATGACATAAATTGTATATCAAGTTAATAAACAACTTTATATTTTTGGATAATATATTAGATATTTTGTGCATTAGGTATACTTACAAAGTATCTAGTGATAAGGAGGAAGAAGATGAAGACAAATCCTAACACAGAACTTTCCCACTTCCACTGCAATAAATAAAAAAAGGAAAACAAACTTACAATTAATTTGAGTTGGGTCAAAAAATAATTGCGTGAACGAAATATAAATGACCTTTTGACATGTAATTATATTACTATAATTTTGAAGCTAGTAGGTGGGGTGAGGTAGCTAAATTCAGTATAAAAATTGTTTACCTCATGAGTTTGGGTGAAAACAGAGCGCATCACTGATATGATATCAGCTCCATGGGTGAAATGCACAAGGCCCAGAATCGATTTTAGTTGCTGCAGACAAACCACTGTAGCTGCTCCTCCCATGAATCCTACTATGGTTGCATGTGATAGAAAATCAACTATCAACCCCAACCTGCAATCACCATGCATGTCCTTGTTATTTTTAACTTCACCTTTTGAAAAACAAAATATTCCATGTATATTGATGAATATTCTCATATAGTAAATTCTTTATGGATTTAGTTTTATTTTTATGTAAGCATTAATAAGTCTAATATGTTACATAAGATATTTATACTATAGATAATATAATTATTTTCATTTATACTTTCAAGTTTAACAGTTATATGTTATTCACAACAATGTCTGGGAATTTATATTATTCCCATATTACAACTACCGTAAGAAAGAAAATGTAGCTTCTTTTCATACATATGCTCCAAATTGTGTATTGAGAATAACAAATGGAATGGAAAGAGATCTGAAAAATATATATTTTTTCTATTATAATATTTTGTTATCCTTTGTATTTTACATTTTTTATTTATTTATAGTTTGTATTAAAGAAAACAGAAGCATGGGTTAAAGACAGGAGATATCATTTTTATTCATTTTGAATTAATATATATAATAATAATAAATATTAATTATTTAATATTTGAAAGAATTAATATTGTACCTAAACAAACCCAAAGCAGCCTGAAAAATTCCAGCAAATAATGTAGCAGTGAAGGCAAGGTGTAGGTAAAGCCGTGGTTCTTCGTTAGGATTAACCACATCACTCAACATGGAACCCATCAGAAGCGATCCAACCGCCACCGTCCCCACCGCCAAATCTCTTGAGCTTCCCATCATGGCATAAATCAAAGGTGGTATAAAGCTTGAATCTACACACAGAGAGAAAACCATGCTCCATTTAGTTTTGTTTGTTCTATTACTGTAAATATTAAATTTTATAACAGTATCATATTGATTAAACAAGAGTATTTTAGTTTATAAGAAGTATATGTGCAGTTATAGGTTTGAAAGAGAATGAAGAACAGACATAGTCCGAGGATAGGAGGGAGGTTGGCGAGCTTGGCATAGCTGATGCCTTGAGGAATGGCCAAGCTAGCTATGGTGATGCCAGCTATGAGGTCAGCTTTGAAGAAGTTGAAGGTGTATTTGGGTGCCCATTGGAAGATGGGGAAGAAATACTGAATAGCAAGCATGATCTTTTTGGAGGATGGCTTGTTTTTGAACTGTCTCAAAGGGTCATCTGGGAAGAAAGTCTCCTTCAAGGAGATCTTTAGAGACTTGAAAAAGGGTTGAGGTGGAGGAACCTCTACTTGCTGCCGCTGCTGCTGTACGCTCTGAGCTTCCAGAGGATACTGGTGATCTACACTACCCATGATTTTGTAGTAAAAATCTATGTTTTGGTATGTTAAGATGGGAGAAAGGTGTGTGAGAGAGTGGTGAATGTGATTGGTTTATATAATGGGATGTGTGAAGAAATGGACATGATGTATGATGTATGAGGTGAATTTGTCTACGTGTGGGGGAGGATTGTTGTGAGGGTTGTACTGCGTTATGTGGACCACAAATGAAGACAAAAAAGATAATGGAGAGCGGACTAGTTGAAGAGTTTATTTACTCTAATTCAATTCTATAAAATTAATTTTTAAAATAATATTTACACAATTAATTTTATCTTTAGTTAATCTAAGATTTTCAATAATTTTTATCACATCAAGATATATATATTTGAAATGTGAAACTAAACATTAATGAATATCGGATGAAAAAATACCAATCCAAACGGAGTCTTATATTCTCAAAATGGAACTCAAAAGTCTCAGTCTTCTGTGGCCTTGTGCCATTTTAATTTTCCTCTTCTTATTAAACTTACGGAAAGTTTATTGCTGTATTATTATGTGTGTGCTGCCAAACACGGTGTAAGCAAAATGAAGGAAGATCACGCAACTCCTTTCTTCCTACATGTTATTTTAATTATTTTGTGTTTCACTCCTCAGATTATGACTATTGCAATCATTGAACCTTTCACCCAATTTACTGACGTGTCCTCCCTTCGGATCATATGGGTGGATTCGTCGGTTTCAAGTCTCACTCTTTAAAATATGTTTATATTAAAAAGTTATGAAAGTGTTTTTTATTTATTTTTTAAAAGATTATGATTTATGAACTTATTTCATATAATGATAAACAATACATTATTATAATACTACACTACTGACATAATTAGAAGCAAGAGAAATCGCTCAATCCTACCTACTGATCCTCAAGATTTTTAGTGAGGGGATTAAAAGATGAAGTTTCAAGAAACAACATAGAAGATTCATTGTACATACACTATGTATCTTTGTGCATCATTGATGAATTCAATTAATATTACACCTATAAGATATATATGTAAAGTGTGTCTTCAGATTCAAAAACACGGTTCCTTTTTCTTTTTTTTTTTGAAGGTCAGATTATAAATATGGTCCATACCTGCATATACTAGTAGAGGTTATTTAAATTAAAAACACGTGTGAAAAGTTAAGTTAATTTTAACATGTGAATGACACAACATAACAGAGCTCAGGAGCAGCTTTCCTTACTGTTAGGTATGAATGAACATATATCATTTAAGAATTTATTTATTTTTATTTTAAAGTCAAAGGATTGTTTGACCCTTATACCGCAGAAGTTATCAATTGAAACCAAAGTCAAACATATTAATCTTTTAGACTGTTTTTCTTCTTATAAGCTAAATTATATTAATCTAAAACTTAAATTATCAAAAATATTTTCAAGCTGAGGAAGGATGTTCTTTTAAGTTTTGTCAAAAAAAAAATTATTACTTTCCGAGTTATCTTAGGAAAAACATTATATTTTGTAGTCACGTGGGAAACATATAGAATGTCTGCTAATGATGTCTACATGATTCTTTATTCAATCATGTGTAAATAATAATTAAAACTTAATAAATAGAAGGAATCATGTGGTTGATTATATACCAACTTTATTGTAATATTTCTTTTTACTCTCAGCTAAATAAAAGCTATAAATCTTTATCTTCTAATATATGTATTTTATTTTTCAAAATGTTACAACAAGAAAAATATAATTTATCTATATTATTTATATATAAATTTATAAGTAACGTAGGTAATATATACAAATTTTATCTATATGGAGGAATAAAATTTAGTTATATATGGATTTTACTATAAATAATTTTAAAAAAATATTTTTGATTGACTTTTCGTATGTATATTTTACAAAGGAAAGGATAGTATCCCTAGATAATAGTACAAGATCCATATATAAGTAAAAAAAAAATTACTTATTGATTTTATATACAGATTTATTAAAAATAAAAATCAAGTTTATTTTTGTGTTCACCTACTCAAAATTTTTGTTGTTCATGCTTCCTCATTCTAAATCACTCATTCACAAAGAACAAATCATTCGTTCTTCTCGCAAAGAAAAAACCCTCACACTACTCACCACTCATACTTCGTTCTTCTCGCATTTGTATCCTTCAACCACATGATGTCAAAATTGTGTATTGTCTCCACCGCTCGCACCTTTCTGAATCGGTTTGCCCCTTACCGAGCTTGCTACAGGCAGTTCGACTTCTAAAGCTCACACCTTACCGCTATATCATAGAGCTCTCATCCCACAACCACCATTGTGTCTTCTCACCTCTAGTAAGGCTTCCAAAGGTTAGGTTAGACTCCTAAATTGAAAAGGTATGAAACTTTAGATCCTAAAACTCAAAATTGAATGGTTTATTTTATACTTAATTCACATGGTTTCTTTTGTATTCATCTTTGCCAACCACAAGCCTCAACAACATAAATCATTGTTGCTCATGGTTATCCTCCTCCACCTTCTTCTTTAAAGAAATGGGGGGTTTCTTCCTCTTTCCCTTCTCCGTCACCTCGTCTTATCCATTAGCCAAGGTCATTGCCATTGATGATAGACAAGGTTAGAGCAACTAGAAACTTTTAGGGAGCGCATGTGGCACCAATGCCGCAATTGTTATTCTCTTCCTTCCTTTATTTCTGATTTGTATTGTAAGGTGTGAATTGGGGGATGAAATTCTCTGGGTTAGTAGTCGTGGATTGGTTCTATGTATGCAGGGAAAAGTGAAAGTGATAATGAAGATAAGAGTTGTGATGATGAAGTTAAGAGTTGTGAAGATGGTTGTAAAGATGGAGCAACCTCACTCATAGAAGATCGACAACATATATCGACAACATATATCGACATCATAGCGATCATAAAAGCTCGACATCTTACCATACAACTCGGCAATCATCATAGGAACTCGGTTGGCTCGAGAATTAGCAAGTAAGCTCAACTAGCGTTATAACCAACCCGACAGGCAACATGGAAGCTTAACAAATAGTGTGAGAGCTTGGTTGGTAGTATAATCAACGCAACAAGCAACAAATAAGATTGACAGGCAGCATGGGAACTCGATAGACAATGTGGGAACTCGACAAACATTATTTATATATTTAAAAACAAGGGAAAAAAAGCAATATTATCAAAGCTAACAAACACATTATCCAGAAAAATTATCTATTGATTGATTTGTAGGTAACTACCTACAGATTTATCCAGATGTGATTTTCTACATATAAATCTGTAAGTAAATTACCTGCTCACTCAATTTCCAGCACCTGTATCCATCTTAAGCATGATTATCATGTCTTTCCTTTTACTGTCAGAGTAGATGGTTCATCTTCTCCTGTATAAGCTATTGTTTCACCATCTTCTGATTCATCATCTCTCACTTTTCCTGTTGTTTCAAATTCTTCTCCTGCTCCTTATATAAATGTTCACCCTATGCAAACTCGTTCAAAGATTGCTCTTTCTCGACAAAGAGTTCATCATTCTCCGTTGTTAACTCACTTTAAGCTTACATATGTGAATGATCCACATAGTAAAATTGTCATTCACTAAGAGTATGATGTGTTATTAAGTAAAAAAACATGGGATTTGGCTTCTTTACCTCATAGGAGAAAGGTTGTTGATTTCAAATGGGTGTTTAGAGTAAAGGAAAATGTTGATGGCTCTATCAACAACTATAAAGCCTGTTTAGTTGCTAAAGGTTTTCATCAAGTTCATGGTTTTGACTTTCACGAAACATTCTCTGCAATGGTTATGTTGATCAATATTATTCTTAAAATTTCACTTCCTAATAGGTGGAAATTATTTCAACTTGATGTTAATAATGCTTTTTTCAATGGTTTTTAGATGAAACTATATTATGCAACAACCACTAAGGTTTATAGTTCCTGACAAGTACTTAGTTTGTAAGTTGAATAAGGCTCTTTAAGGGCTCAAGAAAGCCCTAAGAAAATGGTTCACTCGTCTCCAAACCACTCTTCATTAGCTTGGGTTTTCTACCAACACTTGTGACATATCCTTATTCATTTCTCAGAATGGGTCTGACATCATTTATCTTCTGGTTTATGTTGACAATATTATTATCATCAACAACTCTTCTAATATGATTCAAATTACTACTACTAAGCTTCATGCCACATTTTCTCTCAAACAGCTTGCTTAGTTGGACTATTTTATTGGTCTTTAAGTGAAACATTTAGTTGAGGGTTCTATTCTTATGATTCAAACCAAGTATATTTGTGACTTACAACCTAAAAGTCACATGGTAGAAGCTCATTCCATATGTCCTCCTATAAACTTTTTAAACATGGTGTTAATATTTTCTCAGATCCTACACTGTACATATATCTATAGTTGGAGCTCTTAAGTATGCTATCCTCACTAGACCATAAATTAATTTTATTGTTAGCAAAGTTTATCAATTCATAACTAATCCTCTAGACTCTTATTAACTGTGGTCAAACACATTTTGCGACATCTAAAAGGCACTTTATTAGGCTTCATTTTTAGCCTACTTTGTTGACTTGTTCATGACATCATTTTGTGATGTCGATTGGGCCTCCGATGTTGATGATCGGAGGGTTACTCCCTACACCACCCCACATTGCTCCCTGTACACTACATTTTTTTAAAATTTCAAAACTATCCTTTATATTTTAAAATATCTTACACCTCCATGTCGACATCCGTTGAAGAGAAAATTCTTCAACAGATATGCCACATCCGTTCAAAGTTTATTTTTTTTTAGTTTTTAGTTTATTAATTTATTATATTTTAAATTAATATATAAATATTATTTATTTATTTTTAAATTTGTTACGCAACTATATATAAATTAATTTTATTTTATTTAATGAAATAATTATTATTAATTTAATTTAATTATATTATTTTGTAATTAATTTTTGTTAAACGGATATGTCACTGTTCAAGTTTTTTTTAGTTTTTAGTTTATTAAAATATTATATTTTAAATTAATTTATAGAGTATTTAAATTTTTTTATTTTTTTATAATATATTATGTAATTATATGTAAATTAATTTTATTTTATTTAATGAAATAATTATTATTAATTTAATTAAATTATATTATTTTTTAATTAATTTTGTTAAATGATATGTCATATCGATATTTTTTTATTTTTAATTTATTAAAATATTATATTTTAAATAATTTATAAAGTATTTAAATTTTTTTTATAATACATTACTTACTTATATGTAAATTGATTTTATTTTATTTAATAAAATAATTATTATTAATTTAATTTAGTTATATTATTTTATAATTAATTTTGTTAAACGAATACGTTACATCCGTTTCAATTTTTTTAGATTTTAGTTTATTAAAATATTATATTTTAAATTAATTTATAGAGTATTTAATTTGTTTTGTTTTTTTATAATATATTACGTAATTATATGTAAATTAATTTTATTTTATTTAATGAAATAATTATTATTAATTTAATTAAGTTGATTTTTGTTTTATTTTAATTATGTATTATTATTTAATTGATTATTTAAATATTTTTTATTTGATTAGTTAAACGGATATCTCACATCCCGTTAATGGATGTGGTGACATGCGTTTAAGGTTTTTTTAGTTTATTAATTTATTATATTTTAAATTAATTTATAGGGTATTTAAATTTTTTTATTTTTTTATATATATAAATAAAAAATATTATTAAAATAAAATTTAAACTATAAACAATAAACTAAAATAATAAAAAAATAAAATAAAATATAATTTTCTACGGATGTGAAATTCTATTCACGAATATCAATATTGGTTGAGAATGAAACAGATGTTGACATCTTTACTGGAAGAACAAATTAGGCATGAAGTGGTGTAAGAAGCATTTGGTAGTGATGGAGAAGTAACACTCAGATTATAGTAGTTCTACATCTGATGTACTTATATTTCTTGGTCCAAATTTTAGTGGTGATCTCGTAACAAATCTCATAAACACCAAAGTGTTGTTTCTATTGCACACAATCTTGTTTTTCACGATCATACTAAGCATATGGAGATAAATGTTTCCTTTGTGCATAAGAAAATTATGGCTTAACAGCTATTCATTATGCATATACTCATTTTTTTTTATCAACGTGCAAACATTTTTATTCAATCTCTCTCTTCACAACATTTTCTCTTCTTTGTAACGGTTGAATATAATAAAAAACAATAATCTTTGAGTATCCACATAGAATATTTTATTTATAATAAAAAAATATGAATTAAGTTAAAAATAAAAATAAAAAATACTATCAAAAGTAAAAGATAAAAATAAAATATTTGAAAAACTATTACCATACTGTCAAGTTTCTTTTAGTATTAAAATAGAAATGTGACTCCTATCTATAGATATCTATCTTCTATATACTTCAAATTGTTGAAAAAGTAATAATAAGTTTCTATTTTTCTATTCTCTCACACGAGTTTCTCTAAGAAATATAAAAATAATTTTGAAAAAATATAAAAAAAATTATAGATATACATTTATAGATTATGTAAACGATTCAGAACTATATATGTATAAGCCGTCTTTGTTATCAAATTATATTTCATTATCATTATTTCCGTAAAGTTTAACTCAATCTCTAGCAGTACCTATCTTTATTATCTACTTAACGTGGAAATGTCAAATTTAAATCACTGAGAAAAATCAAAGTCTTAACCCGCAAAAACTAAACTCCCTCGTCAATATGTTCTCACTACACGAACATTAAAAAAATATATATCTTAATGACAAAAATTTACGAAATATCTTTACCCTTTCTCTGTTGATAATTGAAAAAAACTTTATACATGATGGAAGGTTTACAGTGTCCTTTTTGACCAAAGTACTAAATATCAAAGAATCACACGCATGCGTGTTTTTTTTCTTCTTGAGTGTGCATATTCAGAAAAGAACAAAGCAATAAGAAAGTAAATAAGGGAGAGTTTTTTGATTGGAGTGGGGAGGTTGGAACTGGTGGTGCATGCATGCTACCTGGAAACGCCCACACCCATGGCTGCGTATAACTGCGTGATTTTCAAACACTTTCACTGTTCTGACTACATCGTTCCAATCAGCACAGCACATTTATTTATAATATTTATCATCAGATACTTTTATATTTATTTGATACAAAATATAAAAATAAAATAATTATAAAAATATAAAATTTTATATTTAAAAAAAATATTATGTCAAATGAATATAAAATTAATATGATATAATAATTTTTTAGGTTTTATACAATAAAATAAGAACTTCTTTCAGTAATTTGTACCTGCCAACTTTAGTTATATGTAATAGAAAAAGAATTGTGTTCTAGAAAAGTCATATTATCAACTTTACATAGTGTTCTCTTTTTTTAATATTAAGAGTTTTCTTGAAATTAGTCACACTTATCTTCAGCTATTATGCTACCACCATCTGTTATAATTATGTTGTCGTGATTGGGTTAGTGTTGACATCAATTTATTAAATAATGCAACGTGATTATATTCTGTACTTTATAGTTTTAGTTCAATCTTTAAATAAACTCCGCATCCTTTATAGACAATTTCAAAGAGAATATAAATATATCCAAAAATCTGAATTAAGATAAAAAATATATATACTTTTTCAATATTTAGTTCATCAACTTACACATACTTATGTATTAGTACAATTATAATAATTTTTTATCTAATTATGATGAATTATTTTTTTTACTAATTAAAAATATAATAAAAATTATAAAGAAATAAACCGTCCAATATCATATTATTATCCCATTATTCAACTATAATTCATGCAAATACTGTTGATACAAAATGAAGTGTTGATAAGATAACTCATGAGAAAAAGAAAATCACAGTATTATTGAATAGGTAAAACAATAATATTCGCACAAAAATAAACATTTTATAATTAATTTTTATGAGAACCTTTTAGAGTAATAGTGATTTTAAATGATGATATTAAAATATTTTAATAATAAAAGGTTGAAATTAAATAGGTTTTCTATTAAGAGAAGTTTGTTTTATAAAAACTAGAATTTTTTAAATTTTTTTAAATTTCTTTTCTACATTTTTTTTAAATTTGTGACTCCATTCTTTAAACAGATCAAAGATGGATTTTAGATTGGAGTCACTACAAGACTCTTGACATTGAGGTCTACAATCTTACATGATCACAATTTTAAACAAGTTTCTCTTTTGTTCTTTTAGAGATGTTTGGGATTTTAGATTGTTGCATAAGGGGGTTCTTAGGATTGCATGTAAAGTTTAGGAGTTCTCCATGAATTTTTGTTCAATTAGGATTGTTAGTGTATCATCAGATCATTAATCTAAGTTTTATGTGTGCAAATACTGCCTTCCTTTGTGATAAATGTGCTTAGAGACAAATGAGGTTATTTTGTGCTCATAAGTCAAGTAAGGAAGGTTAGTTATTTAAAAACTTTTTGTATTGTTAAATGAGATTATGGTTAAATTGTTGATTTATGAATGGTTGAATTGATTGATGCATGAAGTGATTTTGTTTGTTTGATGTCGTGAATTGGTGAACTAGTTTAATTTATGAATTTAAATACTAATGATATATGTAATTGAGGTTTTGATGGGATGTTTATTCCAATGATTGGTATATATGGCTCAATTCATTTCAATGAGTATATTTTGTGCTTGTATAATTTTTTTTTTTAGTTTTGAAATGTAAGAAAAATATAGACTAAGACCCATATTGATCATGTTCACAAATTTAGTGGCAGTATAAATCTTTTTTTAGATTGGTTGGAATTGATGAATGAGATGATTTGGCTAGTTTGAGGATTAATAAATTTTTTTTATAAATTGATAGTTATGATTGTGCAATCTGTTTAGTGTTGTAGGATTACTTTAAAGATAGGTGAGTTTGATTCAATTGGTATAAGAAGGTGTGTTTTGCTCTTGTAAAGCTTTGGTTTTTTGTCTGTTGATAAACTAAGACATAGTTATATTATAATTTCATAAATTCTAATAAATGTAGAATAATTTAATAAGAGTCCATTTGTTTAATCAAAACTCAAAGGAATTTTAAGCCGGCAACTTACAAAGATTGTTGGATGCCCCCACACATCAACACGAGGCTTTCCAGTATGTTTTGTCCTCACTCGCACACTTTTCGGGAAAACTTCCCAGAAGGTCACCCATAAGAACTCCATGCTTGGAGTAATTTAGGGATGGGTGACCTTCTGGGAAGTTTTATCGGAAAGTGTGCGAGTGAGGACAAAGCACATTGGAAAGCCTCGTGTTGATGTGTGGGGGCAGTCAACCGTCCCTGTAAGTTGCCAGGGCGTTGGTGCAACGACAGGTGCTATTGCAGTCTGTAAGACCCGAAAAATTTATAAAATTCTTTGTATGGGTTAGTTATTATAATATCCTTGAGATGATGTTTATTTTAATACCATGTGTAGTGAGGTAAAAGTTTTGTGTACAAGTGCTATGTGATGAGTATATATAATGGTTAACATTAAAAATATTTAAAATATGGTATATACGAAATATGAATATGTTAAAAGGTTATTAAATGGTTATATAATAAGCAAAATTGATCTAGCTTGGGGGTATTCTGTTGTCTGTGGTTTGGCTGAATTTGAATCCTGGTCACAGCAAAGAGGGTTCAATTTTTATTTGGTTGATTTTTTTTAACCTAGCTTTTTTACTAATAGAGAACTGTGAAGGTTAATTTCCTCTCGCACGTTTCCTTCGAAAACGGAATACACGTTCATCCTCTATGTTGCGGTTTTTCTTTTCTTCCTTGCTCTAAATACTACAAACCTTAGGTGACAATTTTGGGGACAGAGGGTGAATGATGAGCATTCACTGCTCTCTTATAACATGGGGAAGCAAGGGCGGGCAGAGAAGGGAGGGGGAGGAGTGCTATATTTTCTTAGGGCATAATTTGAGGGAGAAAAAGGGGGGTATGGTAGGAGTTGTGAAACTAGCACCCGTGAGGGTTTAAAGGTTGTGTTTGAGTGTCAGTGAGTGGTACTCTAAGAATAAGTGCAATATGGTCAACGAAGGGGAGCTTAGAGGCAACGGAGGGGCGTTGGAGCGAAGAAAGGAGAGCTTGATGAGAAAGAGAACCTAGGAAAGTTAACTTTAGTGGTGAAGGAAAACCAAGAAAGGTATGGGGAGCTATCTTTGCTTGAATTTATTGTTTGGGGATATGATATGGTCTGTTGTTATTGCTTCAAAATTTCTTTGTGCTTTGTGTTTTATAGATATAACAATTGGGTTTTTGTTCTGTTAAATGGAAAAATTACACAAGGGTTATATGTATTGGGTTTTGATTTTGTGGTTATCAAATTAAGAAGTTGTTAATTCATGCATATAATTAAGTTTCTGATTGATATGCATAAACTTATTTCGACAACTTACCTTACGAATATATGTGTAAACTTTGTTAACTGGCTTAATATTGGTGGTAAAGAAGTTATAGATTACTGGAAATTACTTGTTCAGTGTGTGAAGGTTTTGGGATGATAAGCTGAATGATTGGTATGATTCTTTAGTTTAATACATGATAGACTTGCTTGATTGTACGAGTAAGGAGGGATCTTCATTATGTTTAAGCTATTATATTCTGTCCAGACTAAAGAAAGTATTATTTTCTATTTGTTGCAATATGAATTACCTTGCTTGGTAGTCATATATATGAGAAAAGGGTTGGATGAGTAAAATTTGTTATAATGTAAGTATGAACTACTAAATTTTGGGTGTGTAGATTGTGTACCTGGTATGAAATTATAAGTTCAATATTATTGAACCTGTTTGAGGATTTCTTAGAGTCTTGAGTTGTTGTATGTGGTATTTTAATAGGGAAAGGGGTCTATGGTTGAATGAACTTAGTTAAACAAATAGTTGTCCTTTTGCAAACTTTAATTGTTGATGTGGGGGTACCATTAATTCTACAATGTTGTTTTCTGAATGGATTGTAAAGATATATCTGTTATTTCATAATTTTCCATTATGTTTTCATTGGTTTTGATAGTGCAATATTAGAGAAGTGAAAGCATGATTCAGTGTAGTTTTTAGTAGACTTTAGTTATGGTATGTTTAGGCTAAAAGTTGGTGTATAGTTACTAGGTGTTGTTATGTTATGATATTGAACGGGTATATTAGATTGGATGGGTATGTTTGGTTGGTGAATTGATGTTAGATGGATTTTATATGTCTTTTTTATGTTGGTTGAACGAATTGCAGAATTGTGATTGTTGTGATGCTAATGATGTTGTTGATTATGCTAAATGGAAGTTTTATTTTTAAGACTCTATAGTGTACATTGCATAAACTATGAGAAATTAATTGAAGTTGATATGGTTGATGTTTATTAGCTTTGTTGGAAGCTGTATGTGATATACTACTTGTGTATATGTTGTAAAAGTTATCTCACCCATACATTTTTGTTTACTTGTTTGTATGTTTATCTGTGCAATGATTGTATAATGTATGTTATACGGGTGCTCAGATAGGAATGTAGACGATTTTGGAGCTGCTAATTGATGGGATAGGGGACCTACGATAAAAATTGTATAAGGATGTTTAGGAATTTATGGAAATAATGTATAATTTGTAATTGATATTTTACTTATTTAAATTGAGATATAGACATTTATGTTTGAAGTTATAGGAAATTAAGTTTCTTTGAAATTCTCAAATTTTATCTCTGCAATTTATTTAGTACTTGATCCAATTGATTTAAATTTGTAATAAGTCTTCTTGTGATAAAATTTTTAGTTTATTCTTGGTTTAAAAAAAAAGGTAAAATAAAATTAATCGTGTCGTGTTTTAGTAACTCCCAAATTTTGGGATGTTACACAGTCTAGTGGGGTGTTAATCAAGCAGTGGTCACTAACTTTTCTTGCATTGAGTAGAACTTTAGTATCGTTGGACACTGCAAATTTAGTGAGCTCACTGAATTATATGTGTTGAGCGTCAGTAAGGGATCGTCGGTCCCAACTCTCAAGTAAAAATCTAGGGAGCTCCAAAGGATCTAGTGCTAGCCTCAACTACGAGACGCCACCCTATTTTGGATCCTGAGCTGTCTCAAAAAAAATTTAATTCCCGCTTCGTTAATTGTTGAATCGAGCTAAAATTTTGTAGATTGTTCTTAAAACATGATTCTTTTCTTTGACCATTGAAATCTTTGATTAGAGGTCTACAATTAAAGTAGTGTTTTTTTTCGTTTTGATGTATTTAATGAAAATATTATATTTGAATATTATGTTAATGTAATAAAAAAAATTGATGAATAATCAACATTTAATTTGAAATAAATATTTTGTGATTATATATGTATAATATGGTGTAATGATTTAATAAGATTATACGAGAATGTGATGAATGCGTTATGTGTGATATGTTGTTATTTGATTATTTTTCTTGTGATTGTGCTTACTATCTTAGTCATATTTATTGTGAATAAGGTGTATATTTGAAAATGAATGTTTGTCATTTTTCATATTAGTTGAGTTGTTACCAGATAAATATATGTATATGAATGAATGATATAGATACTTAACGGTTGAATGAGATAATATGCAATTGTAATAAGATAAGTGTGGAATGGCTTTCATGGGAGAAACCATTTCAATATTCTGTTAGGTGTATTGATTAGGGGCTAAAAAAGAAATTATCTAGACTTTACTTATCTCAACTTACATAGAGTAAGATATATTGTTAATGAGATTCGATGGAGGTTCCTGTAGCGGGAATTGGGATTGTTGACCTCTTTTTGGCAAGACTATAGGTGAGACTAACCTTGTAATGTAGGAAGGCTTGGTAGAGCAATGGTTTTATAAGCCAATATGTTATCGAGATCCTTATTACAGGTGCAAAATCTCTAGACCCTACTCAATAACAAAATCCTCTTAAGGTAGTTATCATGGTTTGCTTATTGTATGATTGAATGAAGTTAGTGTTTGTAAGTGATGGTTTGTTTTAATCATTTTGAACTATTTATAAGTCTTTTCCATTTTAAATATACTAGCTTACTGTATTTTTCTGTGTTTGGTTATGGTTTATCCACTTACAATGATCGTATATTATACGTGAATAGAAGATAGTGCAAGTAATAGAATTGAAAAGCTATGAGATTGCTTCATGGCCAGAAAGTGTATAAATGATGCATAAATATATAGTTTTATATTTTATAAATCTTCCATTGTTGAAAACATTATATATTATTAAAGATGTATAATTGAGATTCATGGCAGACTATAATTACATATGATATATGTTTATGTGATGATTTGTTGTTTAATACCTAATATGTAATAGTTCAAGTTATTAGTATAAATCTACTAAATTTGAATGTTAGAGTTTTTTCTTTCTCTAGTATGAAAGATGTATCATTGAGATTCATGGCGGACTATAAATACATATGATATATGTTTATGTGATGATTTGTTGTTTAATACCTAATTTGTAATAGTTCAAGTTATTAGTATAAATCTACTAAATTTGAATGTTAGAGTTTTTTCTTTCTCTATTTTAGTCACTTTGTTTTTGTTTATTTCTCATTTTCTCTTTTCTTTAATATATTTTTGCTTTAATTTCCTTTTCTTGTCACATATTTTTTTATTTCCTTTTCTCCAATATCCTTGTTTTTTTATTTATTTTTCTCTTAATTCTCTTTAAGTTTTATTTCTTTCTCTTTAGTTTATTTTCTCCTTTGATTTTCTTTTTTCTACAACATGTGTTTCTAATACCTATAAAACATTCTGTCATTATTTGTATATCTATGCTTTTTCTTTTATTTTCTTTTCTTCTTATTTTCTAAAAATTGTCTTTTAATTCTCATTCAATTTATTAATGAAATCACAAATAAATAATTTTTTATATTCATTAAATTAAGAAATAATTTTAGCATAAGTATTTGTCATAACTTCGAAATAATTTAAATATAAAATTTAAAAAATCATTGAATATTAAGAGTTGAAGTTTTGATACCAACTTATGAGAACACAAGAGTATTTTGATATTAAGTTTAGGGAATGATATTGTTGCCACTCAATAAATATGAAAAATTTACTAAAAAATATTATGTATTACCAACAAATATAATTTGTTTATAATAACAACAATTCATTAATAATTCGAGTTTATCATCATTTAAGAAGTACTTCTAATCATTAGTTATGAATACTTTTTCAAGAAAGATTGTATCATCTACATATTGAAAAAGGTAAAACTTTCTTTTTCTCTTATCTTAAACTTTGATACATGTGGTTTGCAATTGTTTCCATCATGATTTTTCATAATCTCTTAATCACAATTATAAAAAAGAATGACAAATCTCTCAATCTTCATTTTCTTTGATTTCTGTAGTGTTAGGTCCAAGGTCGATATAGTTTTAACCTAATACCTTGGTCTTAGGCCTAACCACTAATCGGTCGTGGGCCTAACCACTACATAGCCCCAGCCTTAGGTTTTATAAAGCTTAAGGCTAAATAAAAATATTTAACATCACACATATATGATATTTATATTTGTTTTAGTCAAAAAGTATTAAGACTAATTAACGTAAAGCATTCAATAGTGATCTCCCTATTTTCGATCTTTTCCTTCTATTATAAAGTCCTTTTCGTGTCTTCTCCACTTTTGACCTCACCTTTCTCACTCATTAGTATTGGACCTAATGTCAAGTTGGCTTTTTCCATGATCACCCAATTAGCATTGGGTCTAACACTATTTCATTTTGCTTCCTACGTGTTTATCTACTTCGTGTAAATGTTACCATTGCCTTTTTTAATAGACACCTCGATCAATTGGCAATTGATGTAAAATTGTAATCAGATACTGAACACTTACCCTAATGTTTCTAAGTAGATACTTTTCCAGTGTGCCTTAAATTCACACTAATGTTGTTTGACCAAATTATATGCAATTACCTTAGTTGTAGCTTAATCAGATGATACATTATCATCTTAATTTGATTAGATGATACTTGAAGGATGATACGTTGATCAAATGATACTTGATCATTATCTTACCGATTGGATGATTCTTGGTCATCTTTCTTTTTTAGAATGATACTTGATCATCTTTTTACCAAGCAAATGATGTTTGATCATCATTTAACCGATCAGATGATTCTTGATCATCATTACCTGATCATTTTTCTCCTTTTACTATCATACGCTTCCTTTTACCTTTGTTTAGTAGTGCAAATCCTCTTACGTCACCTTTTTTTCTTTATGGGAACCTTAACAAGTCATCTTTTATCTTTTTTAGGCTATTTGAAAGGTTGTCATTTCTTATTGGGTTGCCTTTATGGGTTACTAGGTGCCTCAAAACATCATCTTAATATTTGGATTTAAAGGTGACCTTAATTTTTTGGTTTAGTGCCTTGAAGGTCATTAGGTGCCTTGAAAGGTTACTAGGCACCTTGAAAGGTCACCTTAATTTTTGGGTTTAGTGCCTTGAAAAATCATTAGGGACCTTGAAAGGTCACCTTAATTTTTGGTTCAACGCCTTGAAAGGTCACCTTAATTTTTGGTTCAACGCCTTGAAAGGTCACCTTAATTTTTGGTTCAACGCCTTGAAAGGTCACCTTAATTTTTTGGTTCGATGCCTTGAAAGATCACTTAATTTTTTGGTTCAGTGCCCTTAAATGTTACTAGGCGCTTTGAAAGGTCACCTTAATTTTTAAGCGCCTTGATTGCCTTTACTTCTTTATGAGATGCCTTGATTGATTTCCTTTTAAATGAGCTTCTTCAACCTCCAGCTCATTTAGGTGGCTGATTTAAATTGATCTTTAAATATGTTAAAAACCCATATATAACTAAAAATATATATAAAAAAGTAAAATAAATTGTATCATTTCTAATTTTTTTACTTGCATTTTAAAAATAAGTTATCGGTATTTTCCATATCTCTATCTACAGATAGGGTCTTTGATTTTCGTTTCGTTTTCAATTTACAAGGGATCAACATTTTTCTTATCTACATTTACAGATAGGGTCTTCAATTTTCTTCTCACTTGCATTTTACAATTAATGGATGAGCATCTGCATTTATAAATAGGGTCTTCAATTTTCTTTTCACTTACATTTTACAAGTAAGGGATCGACATTTATCCCTCACTTAAATTTTACAAGAAATAACATTAGGCTTATTGACCCAACCGACATTGGGCCTAACACCAACCAATCCCATCATAAGGAAACATCATTCTTCAACATGCTCGACAAGATAAGCATCGAAATATCCTTCAAATATCACTACAAAGAAACATATAACAATTGAGGAATCATATTGGTGATTAAATCCTGAGAAATCAAGTGGAATAAAAAGGAGAGATGGAAAAAAAAAGGAGAATTCAGGTTTAAGTTTTAATGAAAAAAAAATGTTTTTGCATATCATTATTTTAAACAATTAATTGATATGTATGAAAAAATAAATGTTTTCAGACTTATTAATTAGCTCAAATTTGTATTTATTCATGAAATAATGTGTTTTCCTCTTTGAAAAGTTGTAATTAGAAGTAGGAAAGTCGTGTGATAAATTGTACAGGAATTTATACATCAAAGTGAAGTGTTGTCAGATGTTTCTCGCTAAGCGTAAGCTAAAATTCGCAGAGCTAACAGGAAGAAATACGCACAGCGCACCATCACCTGTGCGCTAAGCGAATAACACCAGTTAAAGAAACAACAGTTAAAGAAAATTCGCACAGCGCATGATAGGTGTGTGCTGAGCGAATTAATTAAATCAGAATTGACTTTTAAGTTCGAGACAAACAGAAAGAGAGAACCCCTGACAGAAGTTTCGGACAAAGGAAAGAAACGAAAACATCTCAGGAACTTCATGAGACTACTTCAAGGCATCAAGACACCATTTTTGTAAGCGATTGCTTCAAATGTGTACATTTAGATGACTCGGAGTAGTTTTCTTTTGTTGGAATTGGATGTAATGAACTCACTGTGATGTAATTTTCCTGTTCAATATATTGTTTTTCGTTCATATGTTCTTTCTTTAATTTACTATCATTGTATGGAAATATAATGTTATTTGAGTGTCTCTGATTACTGGAAAGTAATTTTGAACATGAACATAGATAAAGCACCTAAGTGAATAACTTGGTCATTCTAAGCATCAGATTTAATGCAAATTGTATGTTAAACTGACTAAGGGATTAAAAGTTTGATATATTAATTTAGAACTAGTTGCTAAGGGATTAGGACTAGTATGCCTTGATGTGAATGTTTGAATGAAATAATGAAATAGTGAACAGAGTTTTATATTCATATGATTCATGAAACCCAATTCCAACAAAGTTTCTTTTAAATATAAATTCCTGGCACACCAACTATTTGATAAAATACAAAAAAGAGTTTCTTGTGTTGTTTTGTGTATTTTGCCGTCTGATTGAGTTGTAAAACAAAGAATTGTCATGTGTTGCACAAGTCCCTTGGGAGAACGATACTTTACTTATTCACGATATTACTTGTAACGATTTGGTATATTTGTCAAAAAGTTATCATTAATCTAACATCTAAAAAAATTGTAATGCAATATTTTCTTTGAACAATGCAATATATATTTTTAATTAAGTAAAATGTTAGTTCATCCTCGAAGTCAATTTTTCTAAGTTTGATCTCCTTAAGGGCAAGTACTAAGGTTGATCTTCCTATAGTCGACCTCTATAGCCAATTTTTCTAAGGACAACAATCTCCTTAAGAGCAAGTATGAAGGTCGACCTCCTTATGGGCGACACTTTGACCTCCTTATTGCAGACTTTTCTATGCTCGAATTTTGTGCGCAACCTTAAAGGTCAATCTCCTTGAGGTCGATCTCTTTGAGGTTGAGCTCCTTTTAGTCGAGCTATATGGCCAACCTTCTTAAGGTCGAGAACTAACTACAATTGATATCCTCAAAGTAAAACTAGTAAAAAGAAAAACAAAGATAAGGTAAGTATTTCATAATGTTGCATGGTAAAAATATGTCATATATATATATATATATATATATATATATGGGTGAAAGTGAGTTATAATGGAAGAAAGAAATGTTTCGTGAGAGTAAAGAGAAAAAGGAAAGAAAAAGGAGAGATAAAAAAAGAAGAAGGAGAATTTGGGTTATCATGAGTCGTCATCTGATCAAAACTAAATTATAGTCGTAAATTGATCATAAGATATCATCACAATACAGGACGTTGTACAACTAATCCAATCACCATATTAGTTATAAAGATATTCAAACCGACCAAATCACATTCATCATACATCATAAACCTAGAATGGCATGTGACAGCAAAGGGTGTGAACACTACACACTGTCATCCAATTGACTGTGATATCATATATTTGAAAAACTACATTTTTGATATCAAAAAGTGTTCTACTCACGCTCCAAGGTGGATGTCAAAATATTTTAGCTAAAAGGTTCAATCTGCTAGAACACTCAAAGTATCTTTTTTTTCCTTCTCCCTCGAGGTCCTCCTTTATGTCCATTTCTCTTGAATTCTCCTCCCTTTCAATACTCATCAAAATTTTCTATTTAATTAATGTCTCTTGTCATATATTGAATAGTTACCTGAGTTATAGCTTTAAACTTCTTATTTACTATAAGATATTCTTGTTATAATGCTTCTGTTAGTATTAGGTTAAAATTAAATCGACGATAAATTTAATCATTAATTGGCCTTGAACGGTTAAAGACTAGATTGGTCTTGAGATTAACACCACTACAACAATAACATTCTAAATAATTAGATAAAAGGAAAAAAAAGTAATTTTAAGATATGAAGATATTTGTCTTATTAGGTGATCAATTGATAAATCAGAAAATAGATAAGAAAAACAAAAAAATAAAATGTGATCAGTTTTGTAGTTTCTATTATTATTATTATTATAGTCCCTTACGTCGTATATACTTTGGCTTCTTTTATTGTACCTTTATTTAACCAATACTACCATTTATAACACTTGTTATACTCACATCAAATATCTAGTAAATGAGATTTTCACGTATTTAAATATAGAATTTGCTAGGTATCTAATCTCTTAATATTTTTACATAATTTACTAATTGAAGGGTTTTTATTTAATAAATAACTTAATCATTTATTTAACATTGAGTCATTCTCATCTTAAATAGAATACTAACTACTAATACTTTTATAATTTTTTATAAAAAATATTATCTTAATAACTAATATTTATCAATAACATGTGATATTTTCTTCTTATCGAGTTTTGATCTTGGTCTTTTTTTGGAAAAATTTCAAATTATCTTAGAAAAAAACCATCAATTTGGAGTCTATTTATTTTAAAATAATCCAATATCAGGTGGAAGTAATCAATTAGAGTGTAATAACTGATATAAACTATCAATTTATGATGATTAGGCGTCCAAATGGTTGTGAAATTGAACTCCGAAGGAGACCTAAAAGAGAGATGAAAAGAAATGTTGTATAACGAGAAAGTGTGTTCAACATCGACAACCTTACGGGTGGACCGTACTAAATGTTCCTGCTTTGTCAGTAGCGTGTGCATTAATAATGACTTAAAATGGATATGGTCGGTGATTTCATTGCGGTGGCCCACCTCCCACTCTTGGTGGTGCACCTTCTACCGGAAATTCGCCCTCCACCTCCTAATTTTCTACTCACACCCTACTTCTTATAATTCGCTTCAATTTTTCTCTTTTCTTTACTATTATTCATCCATAATATATTCTGAATAAGAATAATTTAAATATATTTTGTTTTATTTTTTTGAAATATATTTTTAAACATAAAATTATAATGAAATTCTGAACCTACCTAATGTTGTTATATTACCTACATTTTTATCCAATTTATTTTTTCTCATATTTTAAATAATTACTTTCACACAAATTCTTCTTTTCTATAAATAAAAATAAATAAAACTTCTCTTCTCGCTTCTTTCTAGTTTTTATTTACAAAAACAGAAACAATCTTTTAGTTTTAGAAACATTTAAATTGGAAATAGTTTTTTTTTTCTAAAAGTTAAATTTAAAAAAAATGCAAATATAATAATGATTTAATATTTTCTTTCCATTTATATTTGATTAAATGTGGTTTATATTTTTAAAAAAAAAAGCTCGATATGATCTTTTTTTGTTAGATTAGTGTTGTCTTCCCATTTTGCTCTAAAAATTAGACAATAATTGCATAAAAGAATTTGTTCCATTTTTCTCCAGAGATTAGACGACAAACCCATAGGAAGGAAAGAGAGTGATTATATTAACAGATATCTGCTTTTTATCTTCTAAACAACTTTAAGGTAGATCTAACAAAAGGGGTCTCATTAACTTATAAAAAAAATTAAAATATATGAAATTAAAATATTGAATCATTGTTATAGATATAGATTAAAGAAAAAATATTGTTAAGCCTTTAAAGATCATTATATCAATCACTAAATGTTTGGTGGTGTTTTGCGAAGCATATGTAAGTTTTCTTTTCCATGTAACAACGGTTATACACATCATGGGTAAAATACCTACAGGCTGTTACTTTAATATAGTTTTTAAAATTTAAATTTATAGATTTATTAGGTTTTTCACGTTAATAACTAAATAAAGACGATAATAATATTTTAAAAATGTATAAAATGAGAAAAGTGTCTAAGAATTCATTAGAATTTATTCGTTCTAGATTTAAAACACTGCCTTTTGTTAATGAAATGGCATACTACGGAATGAAAAAGAAGCATCATATCAATATCAATTATCATCGTAGTCAAATCACATGCCTAAACATGTGAGATAAGAAGGGTTTCGCATTGATATAGAGTATTAGCAAAATAAAAATAAACACGAGAAATTTGAGAGGCCGGTGTTTCATGTATTTTTGGTACACATTTCCATCCATCGTTTCTCTTCCCGTGGTAAGTAGATCCAATAGATATACAGTGTTATATAAATATTACGATTGAATATGTTTTTATTTTTTAATTATAGTGAAAATTTGTAATTGATCACTGTTCGAAATTTTTATTCTCTTTAGTTTTATTTTTTAAAGTAATGGATTTAGTTTCATTTTTTTTTATGCATGTTGACATGTGTTTATTATGTGTTGAATCTCTTTCTTTTTTTTTAAATTTCATCATCTTCTCTCTTTCATATCCCATCTTTAGGTGCATAGACAATTTTGTCTTAACAAACCCCTTTTCAAATACATTCCTTGTGTAAACTCTTTGAGCCTTAAAGAAAAATTTTCTCATTCTTAGAACCTTGAGCGTAATGAAAAGTCTTGACTACCTTATTTTGAGTTTAGGAAAGCAAATATTTCTTGTTCGTGAGTATGGTTCAAGTTTGAGAGTGTTCACTAAAGTCACAAGAAAGCATCGATAACAAGTTTAAAAGGTTGCTAGTTTGGGTGTACATATATATAAAAGCAATATTTGCAAAGAATGAAAGTTGGTTGAAGCAAGTTAGGGATTCAGTTTATTTGGTTTATATAAAAGGGAGTAGAATGTTATATCATGTTTGATCTATTTGCTCTCTTTGCTCAAGGTGCCTTTGTGATCCAAGAAAACCAAATTTCCTTTTTAAGTTAGCCACAATACAATCCATAAAAGCCCTTGTGATGTTAACATGCTCGTGAGTGTGTATAACCTTGTTGAAACAAAAAGAAAAGTTATGTGAAATTGTGATGGTAAAGAGAATGACACACATCCTCATACACTAGGATGCTTGAGTGAAACATTTATTCTAGTGAGGAGTGGTTTCCTATAATTAAGGAAAACATTTTGTCATGATTGTTTATTCCTCATAAAACTCTTTCATGTACTTGGTGATTATTTATTGCTTTATGAGCACGATAACTGAAGCTTGACTTGCCAAAGAAACAAAGTCTCTCTAAATTTAATTCAAAGACGAGTAAGCATGATTGATATCTATTTTGATTGTGTGAATTTTTTTTTGAAGTTGCTAGACAATTGTAGATGAATTTTTTTTCTAGGTTAAGTTACCTTTTACTACAAGCAAGGTTCTAAGTTTATGGAGTTGGTAATGCTAATTTTTACAATTATCTTAGTCATATTTTATTAACAAAATAAACTCTTCCCTAGGTTTTAAACCTTCTTATCTTCAATTTTAGCTCGCTTTTGTAAATAATTACATTTTGGGTTACACTAATTTAATTATACTATTAATCCCTATTTGTTGTGTCTGATCTAATGACAGGAAGTTTTTATTCCAAGCTTTTATTTTTCCCTATTTTTTCTTATTTCTCGAAGGAGAATGGATATGGAGTGGTTGGAAGTTATCTAGGGCTTGTGGTTGAAATCTCTCCTTCCTCTGTATCTCCTTCTTCTTCTATTTATCATTTTGTAAGTTTAGATCTCCATGACAATGGAAAGCTAAACCCATTTTGTAGGGGATATATGTAACCACTAACTCTCTTGTACTTTTCAAATGATTTGAATATATATATATATATATATATATATATATATATATATATATATATATATATATATATATATATATATATATATGTGTGTGTGTGTGTGTGTGTGTGTGTGTGTGTGTGTGTGTGCCTCTTTCATTAAAAGCTAGTATTTGTGTTTCTTTATTTAATGCTTGCTTTGATTTAGCCATTCACATACTTGGTTCTATAGGTGTTGGAAAATATCTTTCAAAACCCTAGACTTGAAACAATATACCTAATGGAGCTTGTACCTAGGAATGGAGCTTGACTCATTAGTTGTCTTAAACCATAGTTCATATTAGGAGCTCAAGGGATTGACTCCTAATAAGAAAACATAGGCTCATTCTACTGAGAGATTAAGATATAAGTAGACTTGTGGGTTGACATTAGTGTATTAATAGAAAGGATGTGAGTTTTTATATGCATGAGAGTGAAATCGATGAAATATAACCCCAACAATAACATTCCATATCATTTCTTGTGTTTTCCCTGTCTAAGCCTTTTTAACTACCAAATTTCATATTTACTATGCACAAATTTACTTTTTTTGCAAAAACTAAAATTTATGAAAATATTTTTTAGTCTAAACTAGTTATTAGTTGTATAATTATTTGATATTGCACGTGTCCCTTGGAAAATGATTTCAATCTTACTGATTACTACTTGCATTGTTTTGTATGCTTGCCAAAGAGTTAACATCGTTACAATTGGTACCGGCAGAATTCTCACACATCCAAAATGGAGTTAGCGCCAATTTCCTTCCTCTAGCGAGACACCATTGTGCAATTTCACCTTCTCTCACCTGTTTTTTATTTTAATTATTTTTCATTTGATTAGTTTGTGTTGTTCGAATATTAGAACAAAAGGTGGAAGATTAGAGTGTATGTGATGGAGAGGAGTCCTTGTTGCAATGATGTGTGAATAGGGAAGAAGCCATGTTTTTTTGCTTGGGGAAGAATCTAGGTAACGTCCAAGCTTGAGAATTGGATTGGTTGAAGCCATGGAGAATGTCCTTGAAGTTGCATTTAAAGTCACGTTTTGGTGAATACCACAACCTCATCACGCCAACCTGATTTCCTCAATGAATTGGAAATTTTCAAGCTAAAGACAAAGGCTTTGATGGAGTCAACAACAACATTTCCTTCCTTTGAAATAAAAAATTGAGGCAAGGACAAAGAGGCCCAAAATATGACCCAAAAGGCTAAAGCATTCATCATAAGAAGCTCGTGTTTGGGTCATGAGAAAGGGAGCAATTGCAATAGGAGATCTGAAATGGAAAGAACTGTGAAGGGATGAGAATGAAAAGTTTGATAAAATAATTTATCTACACTTTTGGATTAGAGGATGAAAATTGACAAGTGAAATCTTGTTGTAGGTTTTTCTGAAATGGAATGTTGATGTTAGTGACAAAGATCAAGAAAACATTATTGACCCATTTGTTTGATAAGAAAAAGTGGGGAACTTAGAATGGAGAAAATTTAGTGCTTAGGTGCATTATCATCATCATCTTGAGTGAATAAGGCCGAGAGGCTGATCACGACGAAGAGGGGTTGTGCCAGTCTCAAATCTAGGAGAAAGGAAAGCCCTACATGGTAGCCTGCATTGCTGCTAGTGATTGGATGAAGTGCAACGAGCCTTCGTGGAGGCAAAGTGAAGAGATGGTAGAAGTGAAACCCTAATGAAAAAATAATTTAATAAAAAAAGGTGTTGCATTAAATTATAAATTATTTAATTTTAATTCAAAAAAATAAAATTAAACATGTAGGCAGACACTTGTGTCCTATGTGTAAGCAGTGCAGATGCCTACATGGAATGTCTGTTGTCACATGGTACAAAATTTAACATTGTTATGAATTAAATTCAATGTTTTAGAAAGTAAGGGAACCATAAAATATCAAGTTTCAAGTAAAAACTAATTACAATTTTTGTTATAGTTAAGGGAAAAGAACATATTTGACCCTATATTTATATGTATTAGTTAATGATAGTTTAATCATTATGGTTTTATTATATTTATATATTTATTCTTATTGTATCTTATATATTTACATTTCTTATTAAAGATAATATCATAAAAAATATTTTCTTTTTTTATTTATATTTTATTCTTTATCTGTGATTGAAAGTTATTATAATGCAATGTAGGGTTTAAGATCATATTTGTAATCTGACTTTGTTTGTACCTTTTTTTCTATTTTGCATTGTCCTAATTTTGTATGATATATAATATTCCATTATGCATAACTTTTTCTTTTGTTTTGTTTTTGTTTTTGCTCTAATTTTTTTCTTTATGGTTTTTTTGTTGCTTGTTATTTCATTGTGTAACTAAATATGATTGGTAAAGATAAAGACTTTTGCATTCCATTGGTGATTTTGATATAGAAAAACAATTTCAAAGGTTTCTTATTACTCAGTCATGTGTCATGTCTATCTCTCTTTAAAATATTTGTGTTCCTCTAATTTGTCAAGGATGTTTCTTTCCTTATAACTGTTAAAAACAATGCCCCTATATCTCAATCCAACATGGGGTTAATTGGATTTTAAAACAGTTTTACAATTTCTTTGAAAACCTTGATTCTTGAAATCACTACATAATGTGTTAAGATTGTTGATAAAGGAAGCACTGGTTTAGCTAAACCTTAATCTCACAGTATTCTGGTTTTTTATGATGATAACACATTATTAATAACACATATATTGTTATGTGTTACATGTTCAATTCTTTATTGTGAATGTTATCTTATAGAACATGTTTGTGTTGATTTTCATATACGTATGCATATTCACTGATTTTATACTTGATACATCATTTGTGATTGCATAACATATGCTTCAGAAAAGAAAACCACATCCACTTTGTTGAACTTATATTGTGTGGCAAAACTGCAAGTTTTAAGTCGACTTCATTATGAAGTAAGTCGATTAAAACTCGTGACTTTGCACAAATTTTCTAAAATAGTGTTGTGAGTTATTTGCAATGAAAAGATTTTCAAAATTGTTTTGAAGTGTTTAAGTCGACTGCATGCGCAGGGAATTTGACTTAGTTAATATTTTGAAATATTGTTAATGCTTGTGAACTATAACGGCTATATTTCAATTCTATGTTCAAGCATTAAATGCAAGTCAATTGAATTAAATGCGTAATCAATTTGGTTGTTATTACTGTTGCTAATTGATTTAATTGTTAGAACTGTCTGATGACAGTCGACTACATTGGTGGCAAAGTCGACCACAGAAGCGTCTGTTTCATAGAAAACTATAAATAGAGTGATTTTGTAATTCACAAGGACTTTGGTTGTTCTAAAAATTTCATTTGTTGTTTCATATTATGATCTTTGTGAAAACGCTCCAAGAACTCATTAAGAAGACGAAGGAGATCTTTCTTTAAAGAGTTTCTTTAGGAGGACGAAAGTTGCGCTTACTGTTTGATCAAATTCTGCACTACTGTTGTTTATCATATTGATCAAGACCTTTATCAATTTGTTGAAGATTGGACTGCCCTGTTAGGATTACAGGAAGAGAACTTGTGAAGTTCTGTACACTTTGAGGATTGTTCAAAGTGGGTTGAAGATTGCAGAAGAGGGGATATCTTGTTGCAGATCTTTATGTTGATACCTATACTTTTAGTTAGAGGATTAGAGATATTGTCTATACTTTTGACGTGGAGGTCTCTATAGAAATCTTGTGTAAAACCCTTGACTAATATAGTGCATTGGCTTCCTGGTTGTAGAAGGACACTGGATGCAGGCATTGAGGTCGAACCAGTATAAAAACTCTGTGTTTGCTTTCTCTTTCCCTGAACTTTTTACTTTCAGTCGACGTTACATTTTACGTAGTCAACTTTATTTTTCCGCTGCACTTAAATTTCTTATTTCTTGCGATTCAAGAAACTTTGTAAAGCTTTATACTTTGCGAAAAAGATTTTAAAAAGACTCTGATTTTTGAACCTCACCAATTCACCCCCCTATTGGTGTTGAAACTAAGCCATCCTGTTTCCAACATAATGGTTAATGAACAATCAAGATAAAATGCAAAGAACATGAACAATGCACACACATGTTTTTATACTGGTTCAGCTCTTGAATTTGAGCCTACATCTAGTCTTCCTTCAACAACCTTAGTTGAAGGGAAATCCACTAAAAAACCAGAGTCAAGAATACAAAAGATATCTCTCAATTTGTATCCTCGCATACATTCCAATACAAAACAAGATAACCAAGAGAGGTTCACACTTACACTCTCTTAAACCTTGCCTACACAACTAAGGAAACAAATGAAAACAATTGTCTAATGAAACCTGAAAGCACCAACAATTGTACAGATCTTATAATTCTTCGTGCTTTCTTGAAACCTTGGAGAGTTCCTGAGATTTCTTCACAAATGTTGATTTAATCCTCCAAGAATGGTTTTGAATGCTTCTTGGTGTGTTTCTGTTCTCAAACTCAATGTTTTAGCAAATGATTACAAATGAATTTCATAAAGAGACGGGTTAAACACACATATACATATAGGATATGACATTCTGGGGCATTTAAATCGATTATGTAAAAACCCTAATTGATTAGGCTAATGTTTTTGTTTTAATTGATTTGATTATTAACTTAATCGATTAAAACAAACAATTTTACCATGTTTTGCTTCTGATGTGTTCTGGCATGCTTTAATTGATTTTGTAAGTTTCTTAATCGATTAATAACATCAATTTTATACAGATATGGTCTTATATACCAATTATATTCTTCTATACATGATATGCACATGATTCTAATATGATTTTAAGCATAGCTCTATCAATTTTATTTTCCAAGAAAGAACATTTGATTAATTCATCATCAAAAAGATTTTACCTACTGTAGAAGAGAAAAACTCCCTCTTTCAATAATCTCCCCTTTTTCTAATGATAACCAACATTCCAATTATGTGTGATACATGTTCTTTCTGATCCTACATAATGAACAATCTATTTCTCCCCCTTTGGGCATTAACAAAAAATGAAGCCATGATAATCACACCAGATATACAAGTTATAAGCATATGAGTAGATATTCAAGTTATGCACAAAGATGAAATGGAAATAGATATGTAATGGTATAGTAAAGGTGCGATGTAATCAAACAGTGATCCAAACCCCAGGTGTACTATGACTTGTTTAGGTAGTCAGATAATTGACAAACAAAATAAGTGAAGAATTGAAAGTCTTGAGACATATAACCAACAATTATAAAGGTCTATAACATAAGACAAAAGTATATAGTACATTCTGAATCTTCAGTTTCCTCTTCTCCTTCCTATTCCTCTTGCTCTTCTTCTACACCCTTATCTTCTTCAAGTTTTACCTCTCCATCCTCACCAAGATTCTGATTGCCCATTTTCCTTTAAAGGGTAGCAATTTCTTTATCTAACTTATCAAACCTAGACATCTAGGTTGAATGATTTCCAACCAAGGTGTGTAGCTGCTTGAGCAAATATTTTTCAAAATAATTCTTTGGTCTAATAGCGGGAGCTGCAGTAGACATATCCACATTTACTAGGTCAACATTCTCTCCTTCAGTGGCCTGGTCCTCATCCTTGAATGCCCATCAATTTTCATTTTTCCTCATACCCATGTGGTGCAGTGCAAGTTTGGAAATTGTTTTTGTCCTGTTATATCTTCTAGTAACCTCATTTGTTAGATCTACATTGTAGTGGTTAAAGACCCTGGACAGGAAAACAACATAAGGTAGGCTAGCCATTGAGAGCCTAGTGGTCTTGATCATGTTATCAGAAACAGCCTCTGCCTAGTCAGTATGAATCTAACCTTCAATGCATGTATTAGGCAAATGTCTTTTATGGCCAATTGTGCATGATTGCTCCCCCTAGGAAGAAGAATCCAGGCCAAGACAAAAGCGCATAATTTGTCATCACAATTCATGCCTCTAGCATGATATAGAGTGTAGTCCCGAGGCTCATCAAGATACCTTAAGCAAGCTTTATAGATGGCAAGCTTTTTTAATCAAGGAATGCCTAAATGAGATATTTCCCCTCCTGGACGAAAACTAGCAATTGACATTCAAGCATCTTCATCTAATTTGATGTTCACTCCTTTCACCTTGGAGCACAAAATGCCATCAAATAACTTTGGATTTGCATAAAAGACTTTTACAAGATCAGGGTACCATTCCCCTATCATTTGCACAAAGGTCTTCATCCCTTGATACTCCAACCAGTCCTGAAAGAATTATTTAAGATCCAAGTATTTGAAAGGCACAAGCTTTCAAATTCGCCATAAGCATATGAAATTGGCTTGAGCCTCTTCATCACTGATCCAACCATCAAGATCAACAGGTCTCATTTTCTTTGTATCCCTCTTCATTTGCTTGGGTTTTGATGAGGATGCCATTGAAGGTCAATAGGGTAAGGATAGTTTTAGAGATTGAGAAGCAAGGACCTAGGAAAAAAATGTGTCTAAGAATAAAGTAAGGATGGAGGTTGCTAGAAGTAGTTAGAAGTGGATGTTTGAGGTTGAGGGTGGTTATCAGGTTATTGAGAAGAAAAATTGCTTGGGGTGCTAGGGTTTAGCAGTGCAGATGAAAACATAGGGAAAATGATCAATTAAGGTTTTTATTTAATTGATTAAGATGCAATGGGAACCCTGGTATCAGAATTAGTGAGAAAGTAGCAGTTTTAATCGATTATTGTTTTAATTTAATCAATTAAAACAAAAAGAATGCCTTAATAAATTAAGTTTTTTACCTAATCAATTAAAGCAGAGAAAGACCCGTAATCAGTGAAAAAAGAGAGAAAGACCTCATCGATTAAAACTTGCAGACTTGGGTTTCTTAAGAGTTTTTCCACATTTTATTGTAATGTATGCAATACTTATTTAATTTTATGTAATGCTAAGTTATTTTTGGCTATTATGATGTGCAACTTATGTCTAGAATGCTTAATTCACTTCTAATTGTATAGAACCTCTCTTTGGATAATGGTTTTGTGAAAATATATGTCCATTGATGTAATGTGTCTACGACTCAACTTTACATTCACCTTTTTAGACACATGATCTCTCATGAAATGATGTCTTATTTCTATATGCTTGGTTTTAGAATGTAGAATTGAGTTTTTAGTTAGATTTATGGCATTAGTGTTATCACCTTTAAGGGGGATTCTATTTAGGTGAATTTCATAATCTCCTAGTTGGCTCTTAATCCATAGAGATTGAGCACAACAGCTTCCAGTCGCAATGTACTCAACTTCTGTAATGGAGAAGGCCACACAGGCTTGCTTCATTGAGTGCCACGTGATTAATGAACATCCTAGCAAGTAGCAAGTAGCAAGTGTCATTAGTACTTTTTCTATCAAGCTTACACCCACCAAAATATGAATCATTATACCTTGTTAATGAGATATTTTCACCTCTAGGGTATCATAGTCCTAATGTTTTAATCCCTTTTAAGTATTTCATTATTATTTTGACAGTTGTTAGATGGGACTCTTTAAGACAATATTGAAACCTAGCACATATGCAAACATTTTTAAAATCAAAGTCTTTTTAAAATCTTTTTCGTAAAAGAGAGAACTTTCAAAAATTTTAGAATCGCAAGGAAAAAGATAATTCAAGTGCAGCGGAAAATAGTTGACTACGTTAAATGTAAAGTCGACTTGAAATTTAAAAGTGTTGGGATAGAAGATTCAAACGTAGTTTTTATACTGGTTCAGCCAAACTGCCTACATCCAATGCCCTTCCTGTACCCGGAAGCAAATGCATTATAATGGTCAAGGTTTTTACAACAAGGTTTCTATAGAGACCTCCACGTCAAAATATAAAACACCTCTCTAACCCTCTAACCAAAATATAGGCATATACAAACAAAGAACGACAGCAAGATATCTCCTCTCCTATAGTCTTTAACCACTTTGAACAATTCTCAAAGTCCTAGAACACAGCACGTCCTCTTCCTGTAATCACAACAGGGCATCCACAATCTTCACAAGATTGAGAGAAGTATTTGATCACGTATCAGAAACACCTCAATGTGCAGTATGACCAATCTGACTTGAGCACGAATTCTGGCTCTTCAAGCAACCACCAAAGAATGATCACCACAGTCTTCTTGATGAGTTCTTGGAGCTTAGTACGTTCTGCAAAATCTGAAAAGAATCATTGAAATTGTTAAAATCACCAAAGTCTCTTTCAGAATTCAAATTTGTGTCTATATATAGTTTATCACAAAACAGACGCTCCTCTAGTCGATTGTGTTATTAATGCAGTCGACTTTATGCAGACAGTTATAACAGTTATAGCAGATAGCAGCAATCAGACCAACTTAATTGATTATGCATTTAATACAATTGACTCACAATTAATGCTTAGTCCAAGAATTAAAATATAGTCGTTATACTTCACAAGCATTAACAGATTTTCAAAACAAAACTAACTAAGTCGAATGGCTTGCGCACATAGTCGACTAAGTCACACTTTAATGCAGTTTTGAAAAACTTTCTTTGCAGAACTATTCACAGCACACTTTGAAAAATTTTGTGCAAAGACACGAGTTTAAATCGACTTGCTTCGTAATGAAGTCGACTTAAAACAGTTGTTTTGTCACACAATATAAGTTCACAAAAGTGCATGTGGTTTTTCATTTCAAAATCAAATGTTATGCAATCACAGATAATATCTCATGTATAACATATTGAAATTGCACACAATGACAGAATCAACACAAACATGTTCTCAACTAATCATAATCAGGAAAGTAATGAACATGTAATACATATTAGTACATGTGTTATTAATAATGTGTTGTCATCATCAAAAACCAGAAACACTGTGAGATTG
This sequence comes from Vigna reflexopilosa, assembly GCA_027742785.1. Taxonomy (NCBI): domain Eukaryota; kingdom Viridiplantae; phylum Streptophyta; class Magnoliopsida; order Fabales; family Fabaceae; genus Vigna; species Vigna reflexopilosa. The sequence continues at coordinate 25,909,247 of CM050917.1, read as the reverse complement.
TAAGGTTTAGCTAAACCAGTGATCTCCTTATCAACAATCTCAACAGAACTGAATAAGTTCTTCTTGCATTGCTAGGTACTAGTGTTCATCTTGTAAAGCCTTATTGATGTTTTTCGATTCCACTTGTGACACAAATGCTACATTCGTGTAGAATTGTCCTAGTTGTCTTCTTATAGATACCCCTTTGGAGATATCACCTTTTATATTCTCTATTGATATATCCTTGGAATTGTCCAGTCCTTAGGGAGATCTGTTGTGTTTTCATTCTTAACTTCAATTGGTGTTTACTTCTCTTGAGTGTCTTCCAGATCTTTTGTCACAACAATTATTTCAATTTCATCTAGAATTTTTCTTGGTTGAATTTTGTTAATCAAACTATCAATATTCTCGTCAAAAAGCAACATAAACAAATTCTTCTACAGTTAGAGTATGTTTATCATAGATTCTATATAAGACTTGTTTGTTAAAGAATAATCTAAAAAGATTCATTCATCTACTTTAGAATCAAAGTTACCAAAATTGTTTTTATCATTCTTTCTTCATATTTGACATTGGTGAAACAATGTCTATTCTTTTGACATTTAATACTTGATATGTGATTTTTTTTACTCTGACTTTTGTTTTAAAGAGTATTTAATTAATATTTGAAATAATAAAAAGGTAAGTATATATATATATATATATATATATATATATATATATATATATATTTCACCTATAGGATGAAGATGAAAGAAAAATATCAAATTTATAGGACATAAAAAGGGTGATGAGAATGAGTTTTTACTTTATAAAGGAAGATAAGATAATTACTCATTTCGTTATCACCCTAAATATGGTATCATGTTGTTAAGGTGATTTGACTGTATTAGCTTCGGTTTAAAATACTTGTTTCTTTTTTTTTTAATTTAATCATTCATAAACATACCAAACATATTTAAATTGTTTGTCATTTCATTCGCTATTATCTTCAATATGAAATCATTACATATATATATTTCATCTTATTAGTTATAAAAATTGCTTATCTATAAAATCTCAGAAGTGTTTTTATATTATTCTTTCTTTCTATCTCGTTCCATCTTTTCTTTACATATTGTTAATTTTTTATTATCATCATGGGTATTTTCTTAAAATGGTGTAGACCTTCAAAATTCTCATACAAACAGTCATCTTCATGATAGAGATTTTTGTGTGTGGAAGATCTGATAAGAAGAAACAGAAACAGATGTGTTGTACTTAAAATATGAATTAAAGCACTAAAGATTATCTAAGTCCAAAGTACTAGATAAAATTTTGATGATGAAAAAACTAATTAATAGTATTATATATGGAGATATATACAGCATGTCAAGCATTTAAGTTTATCATGACCTATCTAGAACCCTTGAGGCAACAGGACAGAAGTGTCTGCTGGGGAATCAACCACATTCCAAAACTGTTTATCATTACAATGATTTTTCAATTTATTATTTTTAGAAAACGACTCTTTGGAGTCAAACAAATAGGTGGTTACTATCATTTAATTATAATATCTGAATATAATTATATTATTTTTCATCTGGATTATCTTTGGCCAAGCATTTTCTTCAATCAGTTCTTTGCGTTATTATTAATTAATTTGTTTTAAATTGATCAATTTCACATAATATTTTCATTATTAATAAATATTTTTTTAAGTGTTTTTTTGAGATTGGTCATACACAATAGAATGATATTTTTTTATTAACATTAACTAATTTGAACTAATTAACCAATTTTTCATAATAAAATTACCAAATAACTTTCAGGGGTTGATGTAATGAACTTTTATAATTTAGATAAATAAGAACAAAGGAGAGACTAAGATTATTGGCTTATTTTAAAATAGAAAAGTGTTTTAGGAAATAATACAAAGTAGTTTATTTTATAAGTTTTTTCCAGTCATACACTCCCATTTTATTTTTATTTTTTTATTATTAACTCTTGTAATTTAATGATTTATTTATTACTTTTAAATTCTTTTTACTTATTATTATTTATTTTTATTTTATATTTATGGAATATTTATTTAATTTTTACGTATTTGAAATTTAAAAAATATTTAATATTATAAATTAAAGTAACTAATACGTTATTACATAATATTATGTGAAATTCTATATAAAAAAATTATAAAAAATAAGTCTAACGACTAAATCAAAAAATAAAAAATAAATTTTTGAAAATAAATAAAAATTAATTTTGATTAATATTCATTTAAATAAAATGACTTTTCTAAATAAAAAATATCTATAGAACTTTTAAAAAATAAATAAATGTACCAAAATATTTAACAAAAATTTAATTATTTCAAAAAAGTTTAAACTTTTAATAACATAATAGCATATTATTATATAAAAGACATGAATTTCGTTTTGGCATGTGTGTATGGTAATTATAGAAAAACATTTTTGTAACCTTCATTGACACTTTAATTCTTTTTCTTCTTTGTTTTTGTGGTTGGAAAGGAACATGAAACACATGACATGGGTATGTTTAATTTGTTTATAAAAGAGAATAATCCCAAATCTTATTCAATTGAAAACCGTAGTTTATATACATTATATAGAGTATAATTAGGTTAGAATTAGGTAACTAATTAGTTATAATAAGAAACTAAATATATACTTAACAGATTTTATATTATCATATATTCTAACACACTCCTACAGTCGAAGCGGGAGGTCGACAAGTGCTAAGACTATTCCGAAAATCTTCAAATAGCACTAACGGAAGACCTTTGATGAAAATATCGACAATCTGATAACGCGATGGAACATGTAACACTAGAACTTGGCCACGAGCGACTTTTTCGCAAACAAAATGTATATCCATTTCAATATGCTTAGTGCGTTGATGCTGAACAGGATTTCCAACAAGGTATATGGCACTGACGTTATCACAATATACCAATGTAACTTTTTGAATAGGACAAAGAAGCTCCAAAAGTAAGTTTCGCAACCAACATGACTCAGAAACCACATTGGCAACCCCTCGGTATTCCGCTTCTGCACTAGATCGTGATAAGGTAGCCTGTCGTTTGGCGGACCAAGAGATTAAGTTATCTCCCAAAAAAACACAATAACCAGATGTAGAACGTCGTGTATCTGGGCACCCACCCCAATCAGCATCAGTATAAGAAATAAGGGTGGATGTAGAAGATGGATATAGATGAAGATGAAGACCAAGATCGATAGTACCCTGAATGTAACGCAAAATGTGTTTGAGACCATGCATGTGCGCCTCCCTTGGGTCATGCAAGAAAGCATACATGTTGCACAACATAAGTAACGCTAGGTCTGTGAACGTAAGGTACTGAAGAGCCCCTACAAGACTCCGATAAAGATATGGATCCTCAAAAGGTGGGCTTGTAGCAACACTCATCTTTGGTTTGGTATCAACAGGAGTAGGAGATGGCTTACAGGATGACATGCCAGCTCGGTCAAGGATCTATGTGGCATATTTTTTCTAAGATAAAAATAAACCACCTACATGAAGAGCAATATCGATATCCAGAAAATAGCTCAAATGTCCCAAATCCCTCATAGCAAATTTCGAGCTAAGAAGAGTTATAATAGACTTACGAAGCTCATCCGAAGAAGCAGTCAAAATGATATCATCCACATATAACAATAAATAAGCCATAGAAGTACCTCGATGATAAATGAACAAAGAATGATCTGAAGTACTATGATAAAACCCAATAGTATGGACATAGGAAGCAAATCTTGTATACCAAGCCTGTGGGGCCTGTTTAAGCCCATAAAGAGATTTCTTCAACAGACACACGTGATTAGGATGAGTAAGGTCCCGAAACCCCAAAGGTTGATGCATGTAAACAGTTTCCTTGAGTTGTCCATGTAAAAAACCATTTTTTACATCAAGTTGATGAATAAACCAAGCTTTAGAAAGAGCCAAACTGAGAACTGTGCGAATAGTTGCTGGCTTGACCATCGAACTAAATGTGTCACCATAATCCACGCCAACCTATTGCGTGTTACCACCACCTACAAGACGGGCTTTATGCCTCTCAAAAGAACCATCAGAGTTCTCTTTATGAGAAAAAATCCACATAGATCGGATTACATTAACATTAGGTGGATGGGGCACCAATTCCCACGTCTTATTATTAATAAGAGCATCATATTCATCATTCATAGCCTTCCAATTCGTGTCACAAAGAGCAGACACGGGGTTATGAGGTATTAGGGTCTTAGACACAGATGTAAGAAGATTGAAGGACTTCTTAGGCTTAAAAATCCCATGTTGGCTTCTGGTAACATGCCTTTTTGGTGGGCTGGGATGGGAGGTTGGAGTTGGGCAAGGGAGAGAAAGGGGTAGTAGAGGAGGTGAAGTGGAAGGGCTAGGCCCAGTAGGCTGAGGAAGGCTTTGTTGCTGGTTGGGCAAACTGTTTGTTGGACTCGACAAATTGGGTTGTTGCGAGGCGGATAAGGGAGCAGCTGGTGGGCTTGGGGTTATGGAGAGGCGGGTAAAGGAGCAGCTAGTGGGATTGGGATAGTAGAGTAATGATAGACCATGTAGGGAGATGGCCCATTGTCTAAAAACTGATAAGTGTGAAGTGGAGGAGTATGTAACTTTGCAAAAGGGAATTACGTCTCATCAAAAATTACATGGCGACTAATGATGATTTTTCTAGATGACAAATCAACGCATTTATACCCTGATTCGGAGGATACCCCAAAAAAACACAATAAGTAGACCTAGGTTGAAGTTTGTTAATAGTTGTAAAAGGAAAGAGAGGATAACAGAAACACTCAAACACCCGAAGATGAGAATAAGATGGAGCCTTTTGATAAAGGATTTGGAGAGGAGATTGAAAGTTTAATAACTTTGCGGAAGAATATTGAGAAGATATGTTGCCATTTGCAAAGTGTGATGCCAAAAAGAAAGAGGAAGAGAAGTATGGACCATTAAGATACGAATAATGTTGTTGAGTGTACAAATCTGTCTTTCAGCTTTCCCATTTTGAGGGGATGTATAAGTACAGGAAAAACGAAAAGAAAGACCATTAATTTTGCAAAATTCCCAAAAAGGTCCATTATCAAATTTTGTGCCATTATCACATTGTATATTCTTTATGTCACGTTCAAATTGAGTTCGGAGGAAGGATTGGAAATTCAAAAATGTGGAATAAGTTTGTGATTTTTTGGATAAAGAAAATGTCCACAAAAATTTAGAATAATCATCCACAAACAAGACATAATATTGATGACCCGAGGAACTCAAAACAGGTGACGTCCAAAGATCACTATGGATAATATCAAAAGGAATAACGGTACAAGAATTTGAAGCATAAAATGGCAACTTAACATGTTTTCCAAGAGTGTGCGGCAAACAGATGCGCAATCACATGTCGACGAACAACTAACAGCAATTTATGGACAGTAGTGGACAACTGCGAAACTTCAAATAGCACCATGAAACTTCAAGTAGGATGACTTTGACAAAGGAGGACAATGACAACCTCCAGGGATTGGATTGCCATAAGTAAGGATGGGACTTGCATCAAAACTACAGGGACTGCCATTACTGACTGATGGGGCCTGTAGTGGCTAAAAGCGACAAAACTACAGGGACTGCTATCATTGACTGATGGAGCCTATAATGGCTAGAAGCGACAAAACTACAAGGACTGCCATCACTGACTGATGGGGCCTGTAGTGGCTAGAAGCAACAAAACTGCAAGGACTACCATCATTGACTGGTGGAGTCTGAAAGCCTGAAACTTGAAAACTGAAACCTGGCTGGAAACATACTCCCCCTCACGATGAACGACGGAAATGACGGTGTGTCGATTACAAATTTGGTGTTGAAATTCCTTAGTGTTAACCACTACCTGTCCTTGGAGACCTTTCAGAATAGAGAAGAAGATAACGGAAGCAATAGAGGTAGGACTAGGTATTGGTGCATCGGTGGCACAAGTGGCAGAGACGACACCGGAGACGGTGGCCGGAGACGGTGGCCGGAGACAGTGCCGACGACGGTGGCCAGAGACGGTGTCGGCGACGGTGACCGACGGCCGATGACGGTGGCCGGCAGTGGAGGACGGCCGGCAAGTGGTGGCTGGTGGCTGGTGGCGAGCGGCAACGGGCAATGGCGGACAACAACATAGGACAGATGCGAGATAGAAACCAGAGATAGCCCATTGAAGTATAAAGGCACCGGCAGCAACAAAGACAAAATAGAAGAGGATCAGAAAACTTGCTCTGATACCAAGTTGAATATAGTGAAAACTCCCTTATGTTGAATATACACATAGGATCCTCTATTTATAATAGAAGAAATATGGACTAAGCCCAAAATACAAATAAGAAATATAAACAAACTAACTAAAGATAAGAGATAAATATAAACTAAATATAATATCTCTAACAATATTAAAATAAGACGAGAGGGTACCTTGTGCGGATGTCATGTGAGAAGTGGCACTAGTGTCCATGTACCAATTTGCATCCGGAGGATGAATGTCGAGAGTATGCATTGCGACCTCTATATTTGTTGGAGGTGGTGTTGCGGTGTAGGCTTGTGGAGGTCTGGGCCCAAGTACACCAGGTTTCCGACAAGGCTGCTGACGCTGCTGCTGTCCCAAGTTGGGCCTGGCCCATGAATTAGAAGGGTACGGACAAGGAGGTATAGCCCATGGAGCCATCCATTGTCGAGGGTACAGTTGTCCACCAGACCATGGGAAATTGTCCGAAGCTTGTGGACTGGAATGTTGTTGTCCACCACTACAGTTATTGCGGCCGCCTGTCTTACCCGCATCGCTGGTGCCACCCTTTCCGCCACCACGACCACCATTATTGCTGCGATAGTGACCACCAGTATTGTTTCCAAATTGACTCCTCTTCCCACCATTATTGTAGTTCAAAGAGGAATAATCAAAAACATCAGGAGGGGCAACCGAGTCACGAGCAAGCATGGCGGATGACGAGGATTGTGTCGCCTTTTTGGCAAGGTCGGCCTCTTCAAGAGTGAGCATCGAACGAGCTTGATAAAAGTGGGGCAAGGGATCACTTTGGCAAATAAGGGTGGCCACACCGTTGTAGGGTTTAGTGAGACCAGAGACCAGTTGAAGAACTAGTCGATTGTTATCGACGGGGGAGCCGACATTCTTGAGTTGATCTGACAAAGATTTGAGATGCTGACAATAAGCAGAGACATTTGAAAAATTTGCCATGTCTGTGTGAGTGAAGTCATGCTCAAGGGTGAAGGCACGAGAGTATTTGTTATCCTGGAATATCTCACACAATCTATTCCAAGCCTCCATGGTCGTGGTGTTAGGTTCAAGAATGGTATGTAAAAGATCATGAGAAATAGTAGCGTAAATCCACTGAAGAATAGTAGCGTCAATAGTTGACCATAGTTCTTGCGCCTCCTCTATCTGAGACATTTTCTCCTTACTTGTTCCTGGAGGTATAATATGATCAATTACTCTATGGGAACGTGCATGAATTTTGAAGAGTTTCGCCCAAGTCGTGTATTGGACGTTTTCTATCTCAAGAATGATGAGAATGTGTTTCTGAATGTTGGAAAATGAATAAGACAAGGAAACAGGGGCGGAACTGCGCTAGGGCTGTGAGCGGAAGAGAAAATGGAAAGATTGCACCCTAGGAAATCTGATACCATAAAAGAGAATAATCCCCTGTCTTATTTCATTGGAAACCGTAGTTTATATACATATTATACAGAGTATAATTAGGTTAGAATTAGGGAACTAATTAGCTATAATAAGAAACTAAATATATACTTAATAGATTTTATATTATCATATATTCTAACAGTTTAGTAATTTGGTTTCAGTTTATTGGCACTTGTCACATTATACTATAATCTACCACCACACACACCACCAAATCAACCCAAAATGCAAATGGTCCCAATAATGTTACTTCGACCTAAAATATGAGTAATGGTAACATGACACATTTTTATATTCATTTAACATAGAATATAAAGATAAAATGAACATAAAAATGTAAAATTTTATATTTTTTCAAAAAAAAAATAAGAAAATAAAAAGTAAAAAAAAATAATATTAAATAAGTACAAAAAAAGTTAAGTATATCAAAGAATGTTTTTCCAATAATATATAATTAATTTGGAGTTAATTAAAACTTGCATTTCACATATTTTTTTCTGTCTTTCATCACATCAATCCATCTTAAAATAATGTATTTTAAAATACATTATTGGTAATAGTTATCAGTTTTATGCTTTCCATTTATGATATTAATTTTTACATATTATTTTTAAATAAATATTTCTGAAACGGTGTAAACATCTTCGTTTAAGCAAATGATTATTATATTTATGTGAACACGAATACATATTTTGTCTCTCTTTTTTAAGTTCTTATAAAATGAGCAGAAAAATTTTATGTAATTAAACTGTGTAATTTAACTTATAAAAATAAATAGTAATAGATATAAAATGGTGAGGAAAGTTAAAGAGAAAAAAAATCAAGTAAAAGGGACAAAGGGTAGAAAGTTGGAAAAAAAAATTACATTGTAAGACAATTGATTGTGATAAATATACAATTTCTTTTTTTGGTCATGTGCCTACTAGTTAAACATGGATGACATTTTACATTTCAGAAAATAAAATATTTATAACTTTCCAATTTACGTGGAAGTTGTTACTATTACCACTAACGTGTGTAAATAAACAAAAATTCTTTTAGACTGCATATCGATTTTCTCCATTCAATAACTACTTTTTCAAAAAAAATTATTACATTTCTTATCCAATAAATTTTAGAGAAAATTAGAATTCATTTATATTCAAAATTTTAATACACATTTTTTTTCTTATATAATTTAGTAGGACCAAGAGACATACATTTTTACAGTCACTTTCTTTACTGAGTTCTGAATCTCCTACTCCAAAGTCTTCAAGTCCAAACTAAGGAGAGATATTTGTTAAAGGTCATCCGACGCTCAAGTCAGATGTTAATCAGTGAACTTAATTGTAAATTAAGTATAGGAACTCAATGAAAATTTGCTTACCTTTGCGGCTTAGTCTTTTATTTATAAGCATTTTATGGATCCTAAATTGGCATTGCCATAAAACAGACTTACCTTTAAATTCCGTTTGATAATAATAAACAACTTCACTATATGTCAATCAGTTATCAATATCTTTAATCATTCAGTTATTAATTTATTAACTACTTGTCTACCCAAGCCATCGGCCCAATGATAATAACTTAAGCGCTGACTCAATTATGGTTACACATCAATAACTTAAGCGTTGACCCAATTATGGCCCAACACCCACAAAACCATTTAATCTGTTTGATCGTTGACATAGGGGATAGACCGAACAACCATGAATGTTGACTGTTTGGCCTATCCTCCATACCATACACATTTGATTTTTAAACTTTAAAAATAAATAAATATAGTATTTTTAATATTTAAATTATTTATACTGTTTGACACATTCTCATTTCAATGTCAACTAGAAAATGTGTTTAACATATAAAAAAATTACTGTAATTGGATTAAAAAGACTATATTCATCAATTTTTAAAGTTTAGAAATTTAATCATTTTTTTTTGTCAAAGCTAAGACTTGTGTAAAGAGGTCAATCTCTCTATAATTTGATTAGAGGTTAACTTTTTCAATTAACTTGGCAGTCTTGAATATGTCCTCACTTTTTATAATTTACATCTTACACTATAAGAAAATATTTTATGAACATTGATGCACTAGTGCAAAAACGCTATTTAACGTCGGTTATTTTGGGCTTTTAACGTCTACAAAACAACCGACATCTATTCCGGTGACGTCAATGGGACGTCGGACAAGCATATAACTGACGTCTATAGTGACGTCAGTCACTAACATGTCCGACGTCACTAAACGTCGGAGTAGGACTAACTGGACGTCTAAAGACATTATATAGACGTCGGTTTGCGTAATAACCGACGTCAAAGAGACACTAAAGACTTCGAAAGACACTGACTGACGTCTAAAAGGTACTATAGACGTCGGTGTATACATTAACCGACGTCTAATCCAGTGGTTGTGTTTTAGTGCAGTTTTGTTCCTGTCTTTGGATAGCCTAGTAGCACAATCTCCTTTTGCTAGTTTCCCAAAAAAACAAAAAAAAAGCTTGCGTCTTTTGAATTTCTTATGGGTCCCTTCAACCCAAAACCGAACCTGGGTTGTTGCTTAGTTCCATTTTCATCCGCAAGAGGGAAAAATTACGGTGAAACGATAACTAGGCAACCAGGGTCGTTTTTGGGTTGAAACAACCAAAAGAAATTCACAAGACATCGCTTTTTCTGGGAGGCAGCTAGCAAATGGAGAATGTGTTACTACGTTACACCAAGAAAGGAACAAAACTGCACTAAAACACAACACAAAGAAAGAAAATTTTAATCAGTTGAACCAGAAGATAATCGATGAAAGACTAAACAAAGTTTAAACGGTAAGCATAAAAAAAAACCACGTACCTGGGATGTAATGCCGCAAGAGAGAAAAAGAAGAGGTGCTGCAAGCGAGAAAAAGAAGAGGTGCCGCAAGAGAAAAAGGAGAAGAGGAAGACGATATTAGAAACTGCAATGCCGCGAAGGGTCTGCGGTTTATTTAAAATGAAATGGGGCGTCGGTTCCCCGTGGACCCCAACGTCTATAGTCATTGAGACGTCGGTTATCTAACTAATTCGACGTCCAAGATAACATTTAAAGTGACTTTTTGAATGTCATTAGACGTCGGTGTCCAGGGGGGCCGACGTCTAGTGCGCTGAACCGATTGACGTTTCATTTCCTGTCAGGGAAGTAGACGACGGTTAACAACGGGCGCCGACGTCTATAATACTATAGACGTCCGTCACTGCTACCGGACGTCGACGTGCCTCGGATTTTGGTGAACATAATTAAATACAGGCACATAGACGTCGCGCACCCAGAAATGCGATGTCTATTTTGCAGAAATTTTTGTCTTCCCGCCTTCTGGACAGGCTATAGACGTCGGTGATTGACCACGCGACGTCTAAGCGTCTGGGAATCAGGTGGCGAGCATTAATTGCACCCCTAGTAAACGTCGGGCCCCCAGCATAAGCGACGTCAATGGCCAGGAGAAGTTTGTCTTCTCGCCAACCTCCATACATTGGACGTCGGTTTACATCAGAGCTGACGTGTATTATATAATAGACGTCAAGTCCACTTCAAACCGATGTCTAGGTTATCACTTATTTACGCTAATACCACCGTGTACTCATATACGTCGGGCTACGCGCTAACCGACGTTATATGGGTGACGTTAAACAGCGTTTTTCCACTGGTGATGTTAATTGAAAAAGAGTGTCATACTTATCAGTGTTAGCCAATCAAATACTTAGTGCAACACTAAAAAAGATATGAATTGGTTGTCAATGTGGATTGATTGGAAATACATTTATGTTTTACAAAAAAGATATGTTTTACAATAAAATAAAACAAATTACATAAATTATAATAATTGTCTCAAAATTACTATCCGTTGTGCTTATTTAGCTAATATACAGCAGTTATGTTAAGCTAATTTTCTATTCTATTCCTTCGGTTCTGTCTATAAATGTGTTTCTTAATGTTTTTTTTTTCTCACTTAAATAGGCTTCATTCTGATCTCATTTGATTCCATACGTCTCAATTTCCTTCTAAACCTACTCTCCCTTGATATCTCGTTTTTCGATGTTTCTATGTAGAAATCTTTTTGGGTTTCACTTCTATTTTTAAAATATTTATATTTATTTCTATCATGCTACTTCCATTCTTCTATTTTCACTTTTTTTTTCTCTCTTCTGTGAAAGTTAAACATACCTTAAACTGGTTTGATGACTGGTTTCTAAAATATGAAATTTGGTGCACAGAGAGAAATGGAACCGTACTACTGAGTCAATAACCACACAAAAGTGTAAAAAAACAAAAAAATCCTACAGTATTATTTTCTTACCCGCCTCACGCAATCCACAATGCAAAACTTTTCATCTTTTAGGTCTTGTTCAGTTTAGTGAATTTGGAGAAGAGTAATTAAGAGAATTTAAGAGGATTTAAATATTTTTTTTTTGTCAATTTGAATAGATTTAGAGATAAGTGAGAGTAAATTTGGAACTAAAATTTGTGAGAATTAGTAATTTATGTGTAGATTAAAAAAAATTTACTTCCAAATTCACTCTCACTTATCTCCAAATTTATTCAAATAAACAACAACAAAATTTATCATCAAATCTTCTCAATTACTCTCTTTCAAATTCACTCAAGTAAACAATGTCTTAATGCATTTATGTGTGTCTGAAAATTGAATATTGAATCACTCTAGTCACTATTTTGTCACTATTTTGGCAAATTACATTTTAGAAAAATGTTTTACTGTAGGCAAAAAGCACAAAAGCAAGTACATTTTTTTTTCAAATCTATTAAATTGGTGTAAATTTTAAAAAAATATTACAAAAGTGGATACAATTTTATGGTAAAAAAATATGTTAATTTGATACGATATAACTGTAATATAAAATGAAATTTTGATACTATTTATGTTTTTTTTTAGTTTTAATTGAAATCATGCTAATTTAATACAATTTTAATATATTATAATATAAATTAAAGTTGTGACAGTTTGATATAATTTTAATATATTATAATATTTTTTTAAAATTTTAATTGAAATCATATCATTTTAATAATATTTTATTTAATAAGTTAAAATGGTATCAAATTCACATAACTCTTTCCTGATGAAATAATATTAAACTGATACGATTTCCTTATTTTTAAAATTCCACCATGTCGGTAATTTTGAAAACAAGATTTAGAAACTTCGATTTTATAAAAAATAAAAAATTTATAAATTTAAAGTTTTAAAATATTAAGTTAAAAATAATATTAATTTTTTGAGTGAGTTTAACTCATATCTAATTAGTATTATGTCTTTTATATGAATCATCTAAAAAAAAATCCATCAAATATTTATTTTGAAATCAGTTAAAATAGGATGAAACTAAATAAAGTGAAACTTATGAAAAACATTATATTACAGTTCGTTTAGTGTCTCTTTTTGTCCTTTATGTTAGGATTATGATTGTCGTTAGTTCGTTACTTTTTTCTTCTTTATTCTCTATTTTCAATAATAATAATAATAATAATAATAATAATAATAATAATAATAATAATAATAATAATAATAATATTCGTACATGGACACTGTAACTATATTCACAAGTTTATTTTACTTCTTTTCATTATGTCTTATTTCATTCAATACATTAAATTTGTAAACATACTCAATTTTCCATTTTTTTTGTCGAAGGTCGAAATATGGGTCATTGTCCATTATAAAGAAGAACAATGATAAAAATCATGGTTTGCTCAAATTGAGATTTTGGAAACAGATGGAGACCAGTTACTTAGAAGAGGGTATAAATTTATGACCAAAAAAACTTTATAGACCCCAAAAATAATTTCGTTTGAAGAATGTAGTAGTAGTATTCATTCGGACAATGATACTAATAAAATCAGCCCACAGCAACAAACTGAGGCCCAATACTTCTGCGGCCCAAAAGTGTGAAATACCACTTTCACTATAAAGTTTTCCTTTGTCAGACGGTAGGTGGCCTTGGACAGAGACAAAACGCGAGTGAGAGAAAAGTAAACATCCAAGACTATTCAGCGATGGTGTTTGCAGTGGGACTTGCACCAGACCTTGCTTCGATGGTGGCCAGACAGAAAAGTAGAAGAAGATCGGAGAAGAAAGAAAGAGAAAGAGGCACGCAACAGAGGTAAGTAAAGTGTGTTTCTTGTATATTATGAGAAGAAAAAATCTTGTAAAATAATATGCTGGAATCCCTCTTTATACAGGGTTCCGGTGAAACAGAATAATGGATTAGTAGTAATCCTTAACAGAATCATAAATGCCTAAAACTAAAAACCCCTAAAATATTCAAAGTTGCTCTTGGAAGCAATTATTACAAAACCGAAACATTGATAGATACTTAGACAACATTTTTTTGACAACATTTGAACATTATCTATGTGTCATTGTGTGATTGGTCTATGGTAGTGTATATGATTATTATTATTGATTGTGAAATAATTTTGAATCAATCACATAATGATATGTTCAAATGTTGTAAAAAAAATGTTGTCTAGCTATTATTATTGTATGACGCCCCTTTAAAATGTAAATATTGTTTGGCAAAAATAAAATACCACACATTTGATATACAAATTCTTATATCTACTTCTAAAAAATACTAGGGAATAAAACATTATTCTAACCTTATTTCTCATTCCGAGTACCACCACTAGTATCATCTATTCGCATTCATATATAAAGTACGATAATAGGAGTTTAAATATTTAGAAACAATGATGAACTAAGTTTTGTAAACAATAATGAAACACATGTTAAAAAATGAGGCAACAAGTTATATAAGTACTTTTATATGTGTTGAAGGAATTGAAGTGTAAATTGAATCTAAAGTGTTAAAGATAAATCAATATCATGGGATTTGAGAAAATAAAACGAAAATAAGAGATATACTGAGAGACATGAGATCGAGAAAGATAATCAAAAGAAAGTGTTCATAAGGTATTGAGAGAAGCGTGATTGAGGTAAACAAAACATATAATAAAGTGAAATCGAGACAAGGTTGATCAAGAATAAAGTTATTCACTGCAAGGAAGGATAAATATATCTGATGCAATGTGAGTAATTTAAGACATATACTTCATTTTATGTAAATTTTCTTTTATTATATTTATAATGTAACTGTCAACAAAAAATGAGAAAAATATAAATAGGTAGTTTAAATGTAATTCAAAAGTGACAAATTACTTTAACATATTTAGAGTGACACTACCCCACTTAAATATTTTCTTAAGAAAAACATAAAAAATTAAATAATATTAAATTCAACTTCAATGCAAACAATATATTTACAGTCATTTCTAACATTTAATTCAATCAACAATATATTTTACCTTCTTAATTTTAAAATCATATTTGGAACTTCAAACAACTATATATATATATTTTTTAAAATCACAATTCAATTTATATTTCATTTATATCACCATAAATTTGAACATCTAAATAATATTATATTGAAAACATGTTATAATTATCCCTTTTTATCTAAAGTTAGCATATTCATATATATCCACAAATAACACTTTCTCTTAGTACACATAATGTCATGCCGATATAAACTTTGGGACTTTCAATTAATTTCTACCCATCAACACCTCGACTTAATCATAAATCCTATGAAAAATAATAAATAAGAGTTTACATATAGATTAGGGAAGAAAAACTTACTCTGAATAAAAATATGACCACCTATCTTATCCATCCGCCATCATCTCCTCGAGTATTAAGTGTGTGCTTATAAAAGGTAATTTCAATTTTGTAATTATAGAAAATGAAGTTTTAAAGAGATAGAATTTCTAATAAATGAACCTTTCCATTTTTAAAGATGTTTATTTTTGTAATTCTTTATCTATTTTAAAATTTATACTTTTAATAAAATTTCATATCTCACATAATGTGAATAAATATTTATTCAAATGATATAATATTGTCGTTTATTAATTTTGTTATAAATTTCAACATAAACTTCATTTAAATAAATTTTGTTTTTTTTTCTCTCTCTCTAACATTAAAATATCTATTTTTTACTCTTACTATTTGTGACAATAGTTAGATACTTATGCGTTGGAAAAAATATCAAGTGATATAATTTTGGGTGTCACCTATTAGCATTGTGGTATAACATTAACATGGAAGATCTAAAAAAACTCCTAATATAAATTAATATTATTTTTTTTCTTTTAAATAAACATTAAAGACTAAAAGTTAAGTTTTAAAACTTTGAAGAGGTGAAAATTGAAGAAAATAAATTAATAAGAATTAAAATCAAAATTTACAAACTTATAAGGATTAAAAAGCACTTTTTGTAGGATGAGAAACAAACAATATTTTTAAAAATATACCAAAAACTCCACAATTTTACTGAACTAAAAACATATTTATATAAAAGAATTAAAAAAATTAATTAACTATCCCAAAAATTATTAAAATACTATGAAAAAGAAAACTTATGCAAAACAAAAGTTAATTTTTATACGTTAAAAACATTCTCTATAAGCTCTTCTAAACTCCAACTAACGTCCAATTTTATTTTATGTTAAGTAGATTTATATAAGAATTTCCATTCTTTTTTTGCAAAAAAAAAAGGCTATGTTATATATAAAATAAAATAATATAAAAATGTATTTAGATTAATTCATTTTGAAACAAAATATCCACTCCTAAATGAATTATAATTTTCATTTTAAATGAATTATTTTAGAAAATATTTCCTTTTGTTGATGAATCATATGACGTGTGTAGTCTTCAAATAATTATTTGATTCAAATTTTAAGAATATAAATTCTCTAATTTAATTTTGATTCAAATTTGAAATTTAGGTAATTAAGATAAATCACACTTTATTAAGTCCTCGATCTTCCGACGTTGAGTTAAACTTATATTTATGATCTTAATATAAGAGAATAACTAAAAGTTTTTGTTATTGATATTTTGATTTATCGTACTAACCGATTTTCCTTAATTCATACTCTTGATGTTCTTGCATGAATACATGATATTTTTCTTTCGTATGAGAAAAATATGTTGAAGGTTTTATATCGTTAGAAATAAACTTAAATTATATCATATAATTATAACAAATCCCACCTTAGAATTGATTAGGTAAAAATAAGATATGTTGAAATTTATTTTTTAAAACCTTAAAAAAGTATTGAAAATTATCAATTATATTGAATAATAATAATCTATTTGAGAAAATTTTCTATAAGTCAGCATTATTTATTAAAATAGATGATAAATCTATTGGAGAAAAGTTTCACTGGGTAACCATATTTGCTAAAATAGACATGTTTATTGTTTATAGGAAATTATTTCCTACACTTCCCTTTTTTTTTCCTACACCTCTATAGAAGTGGTAAATGAGAATTTTTTTTTCTTCTTTCTCCTTTTTCCTTTGTGATCAAACCATTGATCTCCATTGTAGTGCGTGCAATCCTTATACTCCAAGCAACACCCTTCGCCTATTAGTAATTTTAGGTCATTTATATATATATATATATATATATATGTATATATATATCAAATCATTAAATGTGTTAGGACTATTGTATTTTATTAGTTAATTATAAAATGGTTTAATTAAGTAAATGTGACTAAGAACATATATGTCATGAAAAGTTTATTGTGTAGAGATCAATAATAATTTCAATTTGTTGAGGGTTAAATTGAAATTATTGAAACTTAGAAAAAGTATCTTACAGAGGTTACATAAAGGGGTCATGGTCCCCATTTGTGAGCATGCTCATTATTCCTGTTTCTTTCTTTTCATCCTATCAGAGGAGGAAATATAGAGGAACCTAAGGTGATTTACAGAGGGAAGATTAGAGACCAATTAAAGGTTGATTATTAATTGTTCCCAAAGGTCAATGCTTCAGGTACACTTATGTGGGGCACTCAGTTTCAATCTCGTTTGCTTCCTTTTATATCATTTTTAGACTTGCGTTCCTATTATGATGCAGATTGCAATGGTGATCCTAATGATAAGAAATCCACTACCGAGTGGTGTATTTTTCTTGGTGATTCACTTATATCATGGAAGAGTAAGAAACAAGATGTTACATCCTGATCGTCCACAAAAGTTGAGTATCGCATTATGACTTTGACTACCTATAAGATTATTTGATTGTGTTGGTTACTTGCATATATGAATATCTATTTGAAAGATCCTACACCTCTACATTGTGACAATAAAAGTATTATTCATACTATTCAGAACTCTTTTTTTCATGAACAAACCACACATAAACAAATTGTCATTTTACTCGTCGTCATTTTCAACTTGACACTATATTTTTACCATTTGTTCCTTTGACTCTATATATTACATATATGTTTATCAAGTTGCACTTTGTTTTATACTTTTGTTTTTCTATTTGACAAACTCTTAATGCATTTAGTGGTAACATTGTAAGTTTGAGAGAGAATGTTAACATATGCGCATGTATGTTTTATGTCAATTAAAGTTAACTTTGTGTATATTATATAGCATACCTCTTTATAAAATTTTCTACATAATTAAAATATACAATCCCCTTCTACATATATTTCTTTTATTTCAACAAAAATAATGTCACTACTAGTATTAGAATTTTAGATTTTGTTTTTAATTCTCCATTTCCTTTTTCATCAATTTTTGGAAGAAAAAGTAAAACAGTTATCATAATTTGGTTCCTCGGAAAGTACATGTTAAGTGAGTTTTTGATACAATATGTTAGTAGCTGATGGTTAATTGGTTAGTTGAAGGGCACATGTCTTTTGGCAAATAAAGTTAGTTAATTCTGTTAACTTCCAATTTGGAAGTTCTGTTAGACTTACTACTATATAGCAGATTGTAAAGTGTAACCCAGGATCATTCATTTAATGAAATTCTTCCAATTCAATATCTTCCTTGTTCGGATTCCATTCAACCCTTTGGATTCCTTACCATTCTTGGTTATTCTTCGAAATAGTTAATCTTCCTAGAAGAACCATAACAATTGGTATCAGAAGATGACATTTTACCCACTTTTTCACCATGGTTGGTAACACACGCTCTGTTCATGATGATTTTGAAAACTTCGAAGCTTTATTGGAGTCGCATTTCTTGAAGAGTTAGAGGCACACTTAATGGACATTGGCGCTTACTTGAAGAACAATCTTGAGGAAATGAATTGTAACCATGAAAAAAGATGATTCCCTTAATAATGGTAATCAATCTCACCCTTACTCTTGTAATACCTAATTGACTAGGTTAGATTTTCCTCGCTTCAATGCTGACGGTGTGAAACAATGGTTAATTCAATGTGAAACCTTCTTCTCGGTCAATGGTACCCCGAAAGATTACAAGGTTCGATTAGCAGTGGTTCATTTCAAGGGCAAGGCTCTGGAATGGCACAGTGCCTACCTCAAGAATGTCAGATTACTAAATCTTCCCTCTTGGAAGACATACACCAAGATCTTGATTGCTCGGTTCAGTGAGGTGTGCGAGGGTACTATGGCTAAATTAATGAGGTTATGTCAAAATAATTTTATTTAAGGTTATCATGAAGCTTTTGATTGAATAGTCTCTCAAGTCGAATTCTCTGAGGTCAATCAATTGAGCTATTTTCTGGGCAGCTTGAAGAGGATGTGTAGATGATGGTTAGGATGTTTCAACCCACCTCTGTGATGAAAGCTTTTTCGTTGGCCAAGATGTATGAGTCTGCCAACAATACCAATTCTCAACCTAAGCTATTTCACAAACAACATAAACCACCCTTATTACCTAACCCTCCCCAAAACCTTGAAGTCAATTGACCAAAAACACAAACTACTCGTAATTTAACTCCTGCTTATATGAATGAAAAGGACTTTGCTACTTTTGTGATGAACCATTCACCCCTACTCATAACTTAACCCACAAGAAATTACAGATCCATGCCCTGGAGTTGGATGAGGACAATGATTCAGATGAGGAAACCACAACACCAGTAGAAGCATATGCGACAAATGTGGGGGAACCTTTAGTTTAAGTTAACTCCTTGACTGGGGTTACTAGCTTTAAAACAATGAGGGTCACTGGACTTTTCAAAAATAATGCATATCCTAATTAATAGTGGAAGCACTCATAATTTTTTGGATGTTCACTTGGCCAATAAACTAGGATGCGAGATTGCTAGTATGGACCCTTTGAGTGTCACGGTAGCGGATGATGCTAGAGTACAAATCAACAGTATGGTTAAGGGATTTTCGTGGTTACTACATAATGCATCCTTCAAATCTGACATGTTGCTCTTACCCTTGGGATATTGTGACATGGTGCTTGGTATAGAATGGTTGATTACCTTAGGGGATATCACTTGGAACTTTGAGAACTTGACCATGGAATTTGTGGTGTATGGTAGGAGACTGGTGTTGAGGGGTACCACAGGTACAAGGCTTAAGACAATTAGGAAACAACGATTATATAAGACTGTTTCTACTAGAGTCCACATGTCCATGATACAGGTGTGTGAAAATGGAGAAAATGCTTTATTCCAGTCTTTATCAACCCATGTTGATTCCAATACTGTTCCTGACAACATTGAGAAATTGCTGCTAGATTTTGATGATGTGTTTCAAGAACCAACTACTCTTCCTCCTAAAAGAGATGCACATGATCATTGAATTCAACTAGTTCAAAGCACAAACTTGGTGAATAAAATACGCTATAAATATTCAAAGCAACAGAAGGATATCATTGATGGACTCATTCGCGAATATTTGAAATCTAGCATCATTCATAATAGCAGTAGATCGTACTCTAGCTTAGTTATTTTGTTTAAGAAAAAAAACGGTGGTTGGTGACTTTGCATCGATTACAGGGAGTTGAATGAAATAAGGAGAATTGGTTCCCTATCCCTCTAGTTGATGATTTATTAGATGAATTACACGGTTCAAAATTTTTTTCTAAACTTGATTTATGGTCTGGTTGCAATCAAGTTTGAATGGTGGAAGAGGATATGCACAACAAGACAACCTTTAAGACTCACTTGGGGTATTATGAATACTTAGTTATGCCCTTCGGTCTGACAAATTCCCTTGCCAGTTTTCAAGGACTCATGAATATGGTATTTCAGGAATTCTTAAGGAAGTTTATCCTTTTAGTTTTTGATGATATTTTAGTATATAGCACCTGTCTTGAAGACCATTTGGTTCATTTATCCCAAGTCCCATCCATCATGAGAACACATTCCCTATTTGCTAAGAAATCCAAGTGCTACTTTGGAGTTACAAGGATGGAGTATTTTGGGCACTTCATCACCGAGGAAGGGGAAGGGGTTGCCACAGATCCTACTAAGATGATTGTTGTGCAACAATGACCCTTACCCTAGTCTGTGAAGCAATTAAGAGGGTTCTTGGGTTTGGCGGGGTATTATAGAAGATTTGTCAACCAGTATAACACCAAGAAGGATTGATTTAGTTGGTTAGAGGAATCCAATGGTGGTTTTCAGAAATTGAAAACTCAATTGAGCAACACACCCGTTCTAACCTTACCTAATTTCTCCAAAGAGTTTGCACTTGAGGTAGATGCATCGGGACAAGGAGTTAGGGTTGTTTTAATGCAGGACCAACACCCTATAGCCTACATTAGCATGACCTTTAATCAACAACAACAAACACTTTCAACGTATGAGAAGGAACTGTTGGGGTTGTGTTTACAGTTCAAAATTGGCGACACTACTTACTTCCTAAGAAGTTTACTATAAAGACAAATCATCAAAGCCTTAAGTACATCCTGGATCAACAATTGCCTATGGCATTCCAGCAGAAGTGGCTAATTAAATTGATGGAGTTTGATTTCAATATTGAATACAAACAAGGGTGTGAAAATGTAGTTGTTGATGCTTTATCGAGAATAGAATGTTCAACTCTACTCGTTCATCAAATTGCTTCTAAGTTACTGAGTATAATTAAAACCACTTGGCAAATTGATGTAGAGTTACAATGGATCATCACTGACTTGTAGACTGATAGTGATACACATAAGCAATTTTCTTCGCAGAGGGGAGAACAAAGGAGGAAAGGGAAGACCATTAAGTAAGATGGTAACTTCTGGTATGGTTACATGCCACTGCTTGTAGAGGACATTCAAGCAGGGATTCTACTATTCACAGGGTAAAGTCAATGGTGTTTTAGAAAGGCATGACCAAGGATATTAGGAGATTTCTACAACAATGCCAAGTGTGCTACAGGAATAAGTATGATATTATTCCATCACCTGGGTTACTGCAAGCATTACCTGTTCCAGACTACATATGACAGTATATTATCATGGATTTTATAGAGGGATTACCTAACTCTTTTGGCAACCAAGTTCTCTTTGTAGTAGTTGACAGATTGAGCAAAGCAGCCCATTTTATGGCCTTATAACACCCTAACACAGTTACAACAGTAACTCAATGCTTTTAAGATAACGTTTTCAAACTACACAGTTCCTACTATTGTTACAAGTGATAGGGATTCCGTGTCTATAAGTCATTTTTGGAAGGAGTTTATGACAGTCTAGGGAGTTCAAATCCAGCTTTCCACTGCTTACCATCCTTAGACAGATGGCCAAACAGAAATGGTTAACATATGTGTTGAAACATACTTGAGGTGTATGTGTTGTGATGAACCTAAATAGTGGTCCAAATGACTTCTTTTGATTGAATGATGGTATAACACAACCTACCACAGTTCTATAAAAGCTAGCCCCTACGAAAATTTATGTGTGGACAGACTCCTCCTATTCATCTACCATACTTATTAGGAGAGTCTAAAGTGGATCTAGCAGACAAAAGTTTACAAAAAAGGAAGAAATACTTAAAATGGCCAAATTTCACATGAAAAAGGGCACAAGAGAGAATTTCATATCAGAAAGAGAATTTCAGATCGAAGATTTGGTTTTTGTCAAGATCCATCCATATAGAGAAATTTCTATGGCATTTAGAAGAAATGCAAAGCAAGCTCCTAAATACTACGGACCATATTTTGTCCTTGAAAAAATTGGTGTTGTGGCTTATAAGGTGCAATTACCAGCTAATTCCTTGATGCATAATATATTTATGTTTCATAATTGAAGAAATCGATAAGGGAGGCAAACCCTTCAAAAGACTATCCAATAACAAAAGAAGTTGTCATCAAGGAACCTGAAGCTATCATTGACAGAGCTACTCTGAAGAGAGGTAACAAGCCTGTCACCAAAGTTTTTTTTAAGTGGAAGCATCAGCTACCTGAGGATGCTACTTGGAAATTCTATTATGACTTGAAAATGAAGTTCCCAAACTTCAGTCCTTGAGGACAATGACTTTCTTAAAGAGAAGGAATTAATACACAATGTTAGTAGCTAATGGCTAATTGGTTAGTTGAAGGACACATGTCTTTCGAAAAATATAGTTAATTAATTCTATTAATTTCCAGTTTAAAAGTTTAGTCTGTTAAACTTACTACTATATAGCATATTGTAAAGAATAACCCAAGATAATTCATTCAATCAAATTCTTCTTCTAATTCAATATATTCCTTATTAAGATTTTATTCAACCCTTTGATTCCCTACCTTCTTGGTTATTTTTTTGAGATAGTTAATCTTTGGTTTAAACCCTCCCTTGGTCCTCATTTTTGTATGGTAATCTCAGTGCGGTCCTCATTTGCATCGGTCTCAATTGGGTCATATTTTTTGTAAAAATGAGCCAATTTTACCTTAACCGTTAACTGGTCTCAAACGACGTTAAATTTAGTTGAGCTGTATTTTTTCTTTTATCCACGTGGCATTGTTCACTAAAATTGAATGGCTTTTGTGTTTTATCCAGGTGGACGACCAAGCCCTAACATTTAAGGGCATCCCCTCTCATCCAAAGTGTATTTTCGTCTTGGGGAAGAAGAGGTTCATCTTTCGTCTTCGCCAAGCACACCTGCTGTCTTTCGTCTTTTCCAAGCATTGTGCTGTTGAGGTGCTGGTAAAGAAATGTCTCGTTCATCTTCGTCTTACAAATATTTGGGTTCCGCCATGCAACACAGTAGTGGCAATGTTAGGAGGTTGGGTGCAAAACCCACATGCTTCTGTGGCAGAATGCAATGTTCCGCATTGCGAGAACCCCTAAAAACAAGGGAAAAAAATTTGGGGTTGCCCTAACTTCAAGGTCAGTTTTACATAAGCATAAATCTTTGTCTATTTATTTGGGTTTTCACGAAGGAGTGTGTCTTCTTGTTGAACAGGGTGGGAGTGAAGAATTGGTTGGCTGCAACTTCTTTTAGTGGTGCATTGAAGAAGGAAATGAAGGAAATTGGCTGAATGTAGAAGAAAGGAGTGGTAGTGTAAGAATTGAAGAAGTGGGTGTGATGAGCATGGAACACAGTGTGCTGCAGATGGAAGAAACATTTGGTGAAAAGATCAGAATGGCTTTTATAGAGAAAAGTTCAGTTAAGTTGGAAAAGTCGTTGAAATTCTTAGTGGGGTTGATACTGTCTCATTTGATTTCATTGGTGAAACTTGGCTTTTATGTAACATGTCTTTTATTTATGAAGGTGAGTGATTACAGTCATAATGTGTTTGATTTAATTTCTTTTAATTATATTGGTCATTTAAGTGGAAAACAAACATCATAAAGCAGTAAGCAATAAAGATCATGATTGATAACGAAATTGGGCAATAATCACTTTGTCATAACCAAAATCATTGTCTTACATCATAACAGAGTGTGTTCAAAATGATAAGATCATTGTCTTACATATCCAAAATACATCAACCTACATATCCAAAATACATGAAGATTACATCATACCAGAGTGTGTTCAAAATGATAGAGCAAACATTTGCTACAAAATATAAATAAGTTCAGTACATTAGATCATTCATCAGATACAAGCATAGTTGTTTCGTGAGTAATAGGAACTTGTGTTGCTGAAGGTTGGCTAGGTTTTGGTTGTTCAGGACATTAGTCATTACGAAGCATAATAGATTCTTGAGTTATTCGAACATCTGTTGGTGGAGGTTGGGTGACTTTTGTTTGTTCAACAGATTTGGCAGTAGGAACCTCTACTCTTGGAGGTCTTTGTGGACAACATTTTTTGTTGTGTCCAAGTTCTTTGCAGATGGCACATTTTTTTTCTATGCCCACCCTTTTTTAATTCACTGTCATTCTTCTTCAACTCCTAATCCTCCAGTCTTCGTTTCTTCTTGGGCCTTCTTGGCATTATCCTCTTCTTTGATGGTAATATATCTGAATAGGGTGTAACATCCCAGACATGTTGACCATTGATAGGGTTAATAATTGTGTTGTAAGTCTCTTCATACGTAAACTTCCTAAACCAGTGCCCAATGTAGTCTTCTGCATTTATATTCAAAAATTTCATTGCAGTTATGGCATGACTACAAGGAATGCCAGTAATTGTCTGTTTTCTACATGTGCAGTCCATGCTGTCAACATTCACAATAAATTGCTGCCTAAATTGTGAAATATGTTTGACTTCAAATAATTTTTCTCTTGACCACCTATAATTAATACACAATTGACAACACAGTTAGCTAGATCAATATAAATGCCTAAAATCAATGGAAACAAACTTAACATGAATGGAAACAGACTTTATAAAAGTTACCTTGGTAACCAATATCTAGTTAACCATGACTCCTTCTGAAATCTGTTTAAAACCTTAGGGCAGATTGAACCTTGATATGATGTCATCTTTGTCCTGTTGGCAACCCATCTCTTCATAATGTAAACCCTAATGTCTTCTAACATGCTAATAATTGGCTTAGACCTACTATCAACTAGCACACTATTAAAGGTCTCACACATGTTGTTCACAAGAGTGTCACATTGTGATCTAGAGGTGAATCTAGATCTTGACCAAAACCTGGGATAAGTAAATATAACTTGTCAAGTATTTAAATGTCAATTGTGAGTATATGAAATAATTATAAGACTGAATACATACCTAGGTGGAATGGCAAGCAAGTATTTAAATGCTTCTAAATTTATGTCTTTAATATTCCTCATTTCAGCCTCCCATTGTTGTGGATGTGTGGCTGTGACTGCCCTTCACATGAGACGTTTAAGGTTTTTTCTAGGAAATTTTTTTCTAAGGTTTGAATATAAATGCCTAACACAAAATCTTTGTTCTATCCTAGATAGAAGATCTTGAATAGCTGGCAAAAGACCCTGACATATTCAAGATATTGAGTTACATATACAATATATTGTAATTAACATTTGTGTAATGAAGATATTCAGTTATAGGTAGAAGATATTGAACATTGATTGACCTTTTGTTGGTCTAAAATAAATGTGCATCCTGCATAGACAGCTTCCCCACCAAGGTCCTCAATTAGATGCTCCAAGAATCAAGTCCACGAGTCTTTGTTTTCTACCTCAACAACAACATATGTTATGGGCAACATTTGCTCGTTTCCATCTCTTCCCACTGCTGTTAGTAACTCCCCTCCATACTTGCCTCTCAAAAATCATCCATCCAACCCAATAATAGGTCTACAACAAATGAAGCTATCCTTGCATGCCTTCAAGCATGCATAAAATCTTTAGAATATTACCTCACCATTACTATTATCAACTTTTATTTGTACTGTTGTACCTGGATTTGTTTTCAGCAGCTCATGACCATAATCATAAAGTCTTCTAAATTGTTCCTTGAATGACCCTTCAACATTATCTTTTGCCATGGTTTTTGTCCTAAAAGCCATATTTCTTGAAATTCCTACATTCCATTTCCTAATGTCCATGACCTTCATAGTAGGGTTTTCTCTCACAATTTTCTCCATCCTTTGACTCAACCACTTTGAAGTCATCAACTTTACATTGAAATCTTTACTACAGCTACGAGCATCAAACACTTTTCTTAGTTGTCATGCATTGACATCACTCCTAAAGGAACAATAGGCATACCATTTACAATTTCCTTTTCCACCCAAGCACTTCACATAAATCCTTTTCTTGTCATTCTTAATAAATTTTAAACTTCTCCCATTACTTAGTGCATAAGTCCTAATGGCATATGTGAATTCCTTTTTCTTAGCGAAATAGGTTCCTACTTCCCATTTATAAGCCTCCAAACTTTTAGGCATACTAAAAGTGGGAAACCTTATCTTAGTGGACCTATCATCATCCTCACTATCTGCTTCACTAATCAACTCCTCTAATAGCCACTAATCCACGGACATCATGAATACAAACATTATATGTTGACCATGAAGACTCAATTACTGGACTGGAAGGTTCTTGTCTCACATTTCGTTTAGAAGTCCCAATGTCACATTGGACGCTGACATCAATTAGACTTTCTTCACTGACATCATGTACATCCTTACCCTCACTGTCCTCTACATCATCATCCTCTCCTAAATCCTCTAGCTCAAAATCATGTACCTCAGCTTCCTCCACATGATGACCTCACCATCCTCAACCTGATGGACCTCAACATCCTCACCATCACCCTCACCCTCCATTATTTCTATTCCAAGTTCAGTATGGACCTCACCATCACCCTCATGGGCATCACCCTCACCCTCCACCATTTCTGTTCCAAGTTCAGTATGGACCTCACCATCACCCTCATGGGCATCCCCCTCATCCTCCACCATTTTTGTTTCAACTTTAGTATGGACCTCACCATCACCCTCACCCTCACCCTCCACCATTTATGTTTGAACTTCATCATCACCAACAACCTCAGCCTCCTTCACTTGTGTTGCAACATCACCTTCATCATCAAGTTGACCACCAACCCAATCAATCATTTCTATTATTTTTGGTTCTATCATATTATGAACCACATATAGATGAATTTCATCATTTAACCTAACAATGTTCAACATATGCATGACACCCCTATCATCAGTTAAGAATTCTAACTTATGTGGGTCCACACACTGACCTCCTAAACTGTATCATAATTCTTTGACGTCTATATGACCTAATTCTTTGACTGAGGCTACTATGCCAAAATAGCTCCATAGGTCTAGATCACAAGACCATTCTACTCTCTCTCCATCAAATTTTAACTGCCCATTATCATCATTGACAAAATGTCCACTATGGTGGACCACAACTTTAATACGTTCCTCATCCATATCAACAAGTTGCTTTTATTACCTGTACATTATGGGGGTGAAAAAATTATTTCAATTACACTCCTACCACTACGGGAACACTCACTCACTAACTAAACACTCACACCGACATAGACATGGGACATGGAACAAAGTAACATCCCCACTATCGAAACACTCACAGACAGTGGACCACTACAGTTGATAAACAATTCAACAAAGAAAATTCGGGACCACAATGTCTAAACTACAATGTAACAATTGAACATGCAAAATGGGGACCACAAATCATTATAAATAGTTACAGAGCAACACAAAAACCCAATTATCGAAGACGCATGTGTTCGTAAAAGCAAAAAGACATTTATACGTTCAAACAGAAAATCAAACACCAAACGAAACTACCTTACCTTAGTTAGTGTCAACTATCGACTGGATTCTCTTCGTCTTGTCCAAGATTGCAATTGGTGATCGTTTTTCGATTCATCTCACCACGAGGAAATGAAATCCCCAATTCTAATTTCAAATCCCTAATTTTGATATCCCTAAAGTGAATAAAGGGAAGTAAATAATGCCACATCACCACTGTTTATTTATTTAAAACACTCCACGTAAATGACAAACACACATCAGCTCATTCTCTCTAAACCACGTGCCCTAAATTTAATATCGTTTGAAATCAGCTAATGGTTAAGATAAAATCACTAGTGCAATTAGGGGAAACGACAGCGGTTGTTTTTGTCTTTTAGCAGCGGTTCCCGAACCGCGGCATATTCAGCCGCGGTAAAAAGTCTGGGACTTTAGGCCGCGGTTGCAACCGCGGTAAAAAAGATGGGGAATATACCACGGTTCGTACCACAATCGCGGTCAAAAGTCTATTTAAAAAAAAAAAACGAGACACTTTCTACCGCGGTTGTTACCACAACCGTGGCATATTGTCCTGCAATTTTTTAAAATAGCAGGTCTGTTTTTGTGGTATCCACTACCACAAAAACAGACCTACATATCAAATAAACATTCAAATTCATTTTCAACAGATCAAACACATGTTGAAATGTATTTTAACATTAAATAAAGTAAAAAGTCTAATAAAATACAATCTAATCAAATGCAATGTTTAAATCTAGTAACTAAAAACTATTATATAATCTAACTATATACTTTGCAGCAACTTTTTTGATGAATGATAGTGGCTTCTCAGGAACTGGTGTAGTAGTCTTGAACCTCTGCACAATGAGCAGAACCATAAAGCATAGCTGTCGTGCATAGAAATAACAAGAAGCTGCCAATGGGGCCTGAAATTCATAATAACTTAACTTCACCTCATCCTCTGATAAGCACAAACCTAGCATTTCAATAGCACAAAAATATCATCAGAGAAGAAAATGGAAAGTACCCAGGGCAGCAGAGATGGCACGACGGAGAGGATGGCGCGACGATAGAGGGCGCGACGGACGGGCGAGATGGCGCGACGGCAAAGACGGTCACGACGGAGATGGCGCGGCAGCAACGGAATCGCGTGGAGGCAGAGGAGAAAGCAGAGGAGAAAGCTTCAGAATCGCTTGGAGAAGATGAAACTGTTCAGTGTTTAGTATTTATTAACCTACAAAGGGCTATATGCCGCGGTTCAATACTTAACCGCGACCTATCCTCATAAAAAAATAATAAAAATGACATTTTTGAAATTATTTTTGAAACTATATACCGCGGTTCAGCGGGAAACCGTGGTATATACCCTTAAATATATCAAATTTATTCAGATCAGGGAATATGCCGCGGTTGCTCTGAGAACCGCGGCATATTTCGTGACGTTTTGAATACTCAATTGTCTTCCCTGACGTTCTGACATTCCCCATCAGTCAGCCCCTGCAATAAATTGGCAGAGGAATATGCCGCGGTTGTTCAGTGAACCGCGGCATATTCCCCCAGGGGGAATATGTCGCGGTTGTTCAGAGAACCGCGGCGTATTCCCCTTTTATTTAACTTTTTTCCTGACGTGGTGTTAAATGTGATGTTTGACTGGGGTATATGCCGCGGTTAATCTGGGAACCGCGGCATATTCCCCCTGCCAGGGGGAATATGCCGCGGTTGTTCAGAGAACCGCGGCGTATTCCCCTGTTATTTAACTTTTTTCCTGACGTGGTGTTAAATGTGATGTTTGACTGGGGTATATGCCGCGGTTAATCTGGGAACCGCGGCATATTCCCCCTGCCAGGGGGAATATGCCGCGGTTGTTCAGAGAACCGCAGCGTATTCCCCTGTTATTTAACTTTTTTCCTGACGTGGTGTTAAATGTGATGTTTGACTGGGGTATATGCCGCGGTTAATCTGGAAACCGCGGCATATATGTTCGATTTATTTACAAAACTGCCACCGCGCACCATTATGCCGCGGTTTCTGGTGAACCGTTGCATAATAAGCGTTGTATAAACACTATTTTTTACTAGTGAATTAACTAATTTTTACAAAAAATAGGATTTAATTGAGACCGATGCAAAATGAGAATCGAACTGATATTACATAAAAAAAATACAACCAAATTAGGATTTAAAGCTTAATTGAAAAACCATATCTGTTTTCGGTATTGGTGTTAGGCAGCATTATTCACAATTAAGAATTTAGATTCACATGTACTCAATTCCAAGTGGATTTTTAGAATCCAGCGATATTGTTAATAGTTGAGAATGTGATTTTTTTATAACAAAATTTTAGCTGTTTTTCTCACACTAGTAATGCTATTTCACATAAAATTCTGTTTTTCAAAAATAAAATTCTCAACTCAAGTAATGAAAATGTTTATTCCGATAAATAATATTAACACGTGTTCATTTATGAAAATTCTGTTTTGAATTAAGTTCATCAAAAAAGATAGATTAGAGTGAAGAAACTTAAAAATTATATACTGAACAGCGACAATATATATATATATATATATATATATATATATATTACTTATTTATTTATACTTATTTATTTATCACGTAAGAAACAAATTTACTTTAAACATGTATTAAAATTATCAATAGCATGTATTTAGTTTATTATTAACTACATTATCATGCTATTTAGAAATGATAATTAATGAAGTAATAAATGCATAATAATCTTATTAAAATTAAAAATCAACTCTCCCAAGTTGACACAATCACCTTATGTACTTTTGGGAGCAGCCCAAGTCTTATCTAGTTATGATTTTGCTGCTACCTATATGTAATGTCTCCATCTTAATACTACATTATGAGTTGATTGTTCATATTGTGCTATTACAGTGTTGTTGAGGATGCCACAGTTTACTCACTAGCCTATAATGTTTTGTTCCAACCTTTACATAAACATTTCATTTTCTATTTTACACTTATTCAACATTAATAACACAAATATTTTTATTTTAAAATATAAATTAGATTATAATAAATCAAGTAAAAAATATTAAAATATTAATATTTTGTTAGATATTAAAAATTATAAAAAAAAATTAAAAAGTGTATATTTATAATTTTTCTTTAACACTTTATATCGATACGAGAGCCGTCCTCTTTATTGTGTATGGTAAAAAATATGTATACTAAGATAAAATAACCTCTGTAATTAATTCGAGGTAGTTTCGGTGTCCGTGTATTAAAATACATATTTGGTAATTAAAAACCTAAATCTGTAATTAAACCTTAATTGAAACAAAAATTGCTGATTGGTGAATCAAAATGAATACCCTGTTGAATTTTGATTTTAATTCTTGCTAGAAACAGAAACCGGCAAAGGGGCTTTATAGTCCCAAACACCTTGCTTATCTGATTATTTGTGGCATTAATTATGCAAAAGAAGCTTTTGGAAAAAATAATTATTCTCTGAAAAGGAAGATGGTCAAAGGTGGAAGTAGAATGACAGGTACCACTGAATAGTTAATGAAACAAACAATGCTGGTACGGTGTTGCGTTGCGTTTGGTTTGGTTTGGATTTTGTAAGAGTAATGGGAAACTCTGATTCCTGACCCCACCAACCCGAGTAAATATTCTATGCTTTTATTTTAAATAAATTGGTGATGGGAGAGCGGCAAAAGAAAGGAAAAGAATTTGAAGTAAGAGAAACTGAAAAGAAAATTAATTCAATCAGAAAAAGAAGATGAAGAAGAAGATGAATGGGGTCAAAGTCTAAAAGCCTATTCTGGGAAAATGACTCAACAGGAAACATATGAATAAAATAAATAAAATAAGAGCACGGGGAAGGTAAGTTTCCACGCTGGAATAACGCTCTCTTCACACTTATATTCACTTTCTCTTTACTACTCTTACCATTTCTTCTTCTTCTTCTTCTTCTTCTTCTTCTTCTCTTTCTCTGTTTTCTATAGTTTCTATCCATGTGAAGTGAAGCTCTGAAAATGGAGCAGTATGAGGTTCTAGAACAGATTGGAAGAGGCTCCTTTGCTTCTGCTCTACTTGTCAGACACAGGCACGAAAACAAAAGGTGACCCTTTTGCTTATATTCACTCTCATGAATAACATCATTTTATTTATATTTTTTTATTTTTGTCTGTAAAATTAGGTATGTTCTTAAGAAGATCCGGCTTGCCCGCCAGACGGATAGAGTACGCAGATCTGCTCACCAGGAGGTTGTGCTAACACCATATTTTTAAAAGAAAATGTTTTTTTTTTTTCTGGAGCTTCTGAAGTTGATGTTTGTCTAGGGTTTATGGTTTTTATTATTTACTGTTGCATTTGGTCCTTTTATTTAATATAATGTGCTCATCTTTCTATTTGATGGTTTTTTGTTTTATAATGTGGAACGGGATGCTTATTTTGTCTTGTTTTTCTATTGCTGAAGATTCTTAGATGCTGTGCTTATTATTCCTTGTTTTTCAATTGGCAGATGGAGCTTATCTCTAAAGTTCGAAACCCATTTATCGTGGAGTATAAAGATTCCTGGGTAGAAAAGGTTAGTCTTAAAGAAAAAAAGAAACATAAAAAATGAAAACTTTTTTAATGTTCTTGTCTTTTCTTATTCTGTAGTGTTTCTGTTTACTTGACTTACTAAGAGTTCCAAGAGAACAAATTTGGTTTACGCTTTGACAGACATAACTAATTTTGGACTCCAAATGTTTAATGATGTTTATGTTTATTCGCTTATTTCTTTATAAATGCTGAATTTTTATGGTAGTCTTGATGATCTTGATGGTGGAACCTCCTGTTTGTAATACATCAAATTATGGATTTTAATTCTTGGTCAATTTGTAACGGAGAACTTAGTACACATTGTCACAAGTTATGTTTTTATGTCAGAGGCAATTTGTTTTGCATTTAACATACAACCAAATGGCTAGCCTTTTCATTTTCCATTGCTATTCACTTCGGGCTAGTAAAAGCTAACTTTTTCTTTCTAATTTGTCTCTTTAATTAAAAAGTGAATTCATAAGCTAAAACATAAGCTCAGGGTTGTTTGGAAGAGCAAACAAGAATTTTAAGTTTCCGGTGGGAAAAATAAGATAACTTTAAATCAGTGGGTTAGCTGTGAACTAATTGAAATTGGTGTCTGCACTTTCAGGGTTGTTTTGTATGTATCGTCATTGGTTATTGTGAGGGCGGAGATATGTAAGTCATGATTTGCATTAAGTTTAAGTATATGTGCAACTCATAACAGATATGAGCACATTTTTTCTTTTATTTGTTAATTAAGTTGCCCTACTATAATTTCTTTGCAGGACTGAAGCTATTAAAAAGGCCAATGGCGTACATTTTCCTGAAGAGGTTGGTTGCCGTAACAGTAATCCCTTTTACTTTTTAGCCTGGGATGAATAATTTCAATTCCTATGTGAAAGTGTATGGAATTTAATTAGTTAATATCTATAAATCTATTTTCGTACAGAGACTCTGTAAGTGGCTGGTTCAACTGCTAATGGCACTTGATTACTTGCATGCAAATCATATTCTTCATCGTGATGTCAAGGTGAATGATTTCTTAGTTCATGTGCCGAAGATGTTATGTTGCCGAGTATCTGAAATCATTTAGCATCCACTTTGTGTTGAACTTTTATTCATGTTGTTTTCAGTGTTCAAATATATTCTTGACAAAAGATCAAGATATACGTCTAGGTAATGGCTTTCTTCATTTGGTCCTCAAACTGCATTGACACTTCATGAATGTGTTTGGACTTTGAACATCTAAGTTGTGCTTTGTTTTAGTATCATATACTTATTTTGTGTATGTGGTTGCAGGTGACTTCGGCCTGGCTAAAATGTTGACATGCGATGATCTTGCATCCTCGGTTAGTGTTACAGTCAACATACTCCATTGATTACTCTCACCTGATATCTTAGCGTGCTCTTGCTCTTTACATAGGTTGTTGGCACTCCAAGTTATATGTGCCCTGAACTTCTCGCTGATATACCCTATGGCTCTAAATCAGATATCTGGTCTTTGGGTGAGATAGATTTATCTTTTACCCCTGAGATCACCTAGGATTAACTACTCTTTCCTTTCTCATCTTCAAGTATATTTTCATTTGCAATTGACATTTGTTGCATTTTAAATAATTGTTAGGATGCTGTGTGTATGAAATGGCTGCTCACAAACCAGCTTTCAAAGCTCTTGTAAGTTTCTCTCTTTGGCTGGCTGCTTTTCTTTTAAGGACACGTAACTGGCAAAACATTTTATGTTAATGTCCTATTTGGTATAGAGAAGAGAAGTAGGATGGATGAAAATAAATTGATAGAGTGGGGATAGGTGAGAAATAAAGTGAGAATTAAAGGTGTTTGGTTGAAGAGAAATAAAGAAAGTATAAAGAGAAAGATAGAGAGATGAGTAGAAATATGTGAAAAGTAGACCCACCATATTTTAAAATTAATTTTCTTCACTTCATCCCCTACCAAACACCCCACCTTAGTTCCATCTTTATCGATCCTTTAAACCAAACAATACCCAAAGGAAATTTGATGAGGAAACAAATAATTCATTTGAAACATGAAACGTTATGTTGCAACATCAGTGTCCATGGCAATGTATATTACATTTTGGAAGACAACGTGAAATCGGTTCTTTCTTTTCTGTATTCTATTTGAGCAGGATATGCAAGCACTGATCAACAAAATAAACAAGTCATTAGTGGCTCCACTACCAACAGTGTATTCTGGTTCTTTGTAAGTCTTCTATTTCCTAGTAATCTTTATTTCTTTAGTCTCTTTATCAGTTTACAGGGAAACAATAACAAGTGTATTGACTGTTATATGAGTAATGAAATATAAAGTATCACTCCCTTTAGGATTAGATCAAATCCAAGTGCCAAACCACAAATCTCTATTTGAATTGATAATCGAGAAAAAGGAAAAAAGAGGATAGGAATACAGAAAACAGAACATAGAACAGAACATGGCAGGTTTCAGAGGTCACAATTCACAATCAATTTAACAACCCTGATTACCATTGACGAGGGTTAGATTCCTCTCTGTTCTTTTTTCAAGCAGTTTGACTTGGCTCTCAATATAAGTGATTATGATCTATCTATTGAAGATAAAGTTCACTACTCTAGGCCAAATTCAATTCCTTGGCACTTACCTGTTGTGCCCACCGAGAACCTTAGTTCCTTAGATGTTCCTAACCCAAACAAGTATGTAACATGTTTATGATATCGCACAATTATTAAGTCTTATTCCTAGGTTCTCAACCACTATGGTGAAATTCCTCAAGATCAAATGCAATAACCAATCTTCCATTTGAGGGGTTGCGTTTAATTCCAATTGCTAACCAGTCCAAGAATAGCATTAAGAACTGAAAAGAATAAACTCAATTGAATGATAAAATCACGAATTAAGATGTAGCAAAACAAATCATGTAATAATGGTATAGGGATTTTTTTTCCTCAACCCAGGATTTAGTGAAAAATATTAAAAGAAGTAAAGCATAGAGATGAAATAAAAATGATCTCAATTAGCAGTTTGATTAGATTGACCCTTGATGCTCATTTTATTGCCCCCATGACCCCATTCAATGATGTGATCGATGTTACTTATTGTGATAATATGTTTGTGTCATCTTGCAGTCGGGGGCTCGTTAAGAGTATGCTGCGGAAGAATCCAGAGCTTCGGCCCAGTGTATGCTTTTTGTACCTCATTTCGTTCTCTTCTGTCAATATGTGAATTGATTGATGAAAACGAGTTTGTAAAATAATGGTGTGCCTACATAATTGACTCTACATGTCATTTTCTTTGAATGATAAATACAAGCCAGATGTCATCTCATCACAGTTGAAAGTTCATTCTCTGGTCTCATTTTTTTACTTACGATTTTTATTTTTAGGTTTTAACTTGTATTGTGTAAGTGGAATTGATGATTCGTGATTGATACCTTAGTGGCTATCTCCCAGGCTCTGTACTTGTATTGTAGTCCTATTCAAGTATGGGGTGTTAACCATTTTTAGTGAAGTTAGTTACCTGAGGCTTAGCTTCTGGAAAATGTGAAATGTGACGTGAAAAAATGTACGGCTTTCAGTTTGTGTTTATTTACACTTCTGCATAACATGTGTGTCTATAGGTTTCTTAGAGAACCATTTCTTTGGTTTCCATTTTGAGCATAATTTTGGATGCAGTAGTTATAGTTAGTTTATTTCTGTCCAGTTAACGTCATTTTGGTGGATTTATTTAACACAAATTAAGTGCAATTTTTTGGCAGGCGGCAGAGCTACTAAATCATCCGCATCTTCAACCTTACATTCTTAAAATTCACTTGAAATTAAATAACCCTAGAAGAAGTACTTACCCATTCCAATGGTCTGATTCAAACTATGTAAGGAGGACTCGGTTTCTAGAGACGGATTCTGTTTCTACTCTTTCTGGAAGAGGTAAAAGATTGTCATTCAGCAATGACAGGGCGTTGAATCCTAGTATTTCTGGAACTGAACTAGGTTCTGTGTGTTCTACTCAAAGAGGTCAAGGATTCTCTACGTGTTCAAAAGAGAAACACTGTGAGCTGTCTGTTGGTTGTGTCCGTGAAGGGTGCAATTCCAACAAGTCAAGAGACTCCAAGTCGTCCACTGTTGATAGGGTGCCAAGATTGAGAACAGCTAAAGAATATGCCACTCCCCGAAGGCAGACAATACCATCAAAGACATCCCTTACAGGTTTCAAGCGTGAGTTGGTAAGTTCAAGTTCTACACTTCTCAATATCTCCGTATATTTTGATCACGGAAGAAATTTAAAGAGAAAAAAATAATTTGACTTATACCAATACAATTAAGTTAACTTCTCAACCTGAATTAGCATTTGAATCATGTCATATTTACCCGATATCAATTTATTTGTTTGCTTGTTATCATTGCAGCTTCCAGTATCTTCTACTCCTGGTGTTAAATTTACCCCACCATCTCGCAGAGCTTCCCTTCCACTCCCTTCAAAAACCATGTGCATGACCACCCCATATAGAGCTAATGTTGGACTTCTTCGGGGCATGGTCTCTCCTGATGTTTCTGTCAATGCACCACGAATCGACAAGATTGCTGAATTCCCTCTAGCCTCTTGTCAGGATTCTCTCTTTCCTGTTCATGGAACTTCATCAACCTCGGCTCAGTGTTCTTCTGGTTCCCCAAAGAGTGCCGACTGCTTGATCACGAAAGACAAGTGCACAATCCAAGTTGTGGACAAAGTCAGTGTCCCATCAAGTGTACAATCCCCAAAGAGTGCTGCTCCAGTTTCGCATGAATGCTCTGAGCATGCTGTTTCAAGCCACTTCTCTGCCGAGTCTTGCCAGCGCAGGTTTGACCCCTCGTCTTACCAGCAACGTGCAGAGGCATTGGAGGGTTTGCTTGAGTTCTCAGCTCGGCTCCTACAGCAACAGAGGTTTGAAGAACTTGGGGTGTTGTTGAAGCCATTCGGTCCTGAGAAGGTATCCCCAAGAGAGACAGCTATTTGGTTGGCTAAGAGCTTCAAAGAAACTGTTGCCTGAGGTTTCCTGTTGCACTGTTAGATAGTTAACAATATTGTAAATTTGATCAGTAGCTCAGCTTCTAATCTTATTGTTGTAGTTGACATCATCAGCATTTTCTGATATGCTGCACTCAGCAGCACTAGCACAACTAGTTTGAAGTTAATTTTATCAGTAGTAGATCAAAAGGAGTGTCATTAGTTCAGTGCACTGCTCCTACAACAGCAGAGGTTTGAAGAGTGTTGTTGTTGAAGCCATTCGGGCCTGAGATTTTCCAAGGGAAACAGCTTGTTGACCAAGGTTTAAGGATACTGTAGTGGTCCCAGGATTTCTGACGCACTTTTATGATCATTAACATTAGTATAATTTTATGTAGAACTATAAGTTATAAATTGAAGAGTAGCTTACTAGCTTAGCTTCTATATAATCAGACATTGTTCTTATTCTTATTGCTCTTCATGGCACCATTTGCATTCTGAGACGTCTCCGAAGTGAAACACTTCCTCATCCTACGTCAAAGCAAGAGGTTCGCCGGTTTCTTTGAAACAGTGTTTTAGAATTGTTTATAAAAAATAGAGACAGTCTTTTATTGTAAATGGTTTTCTAGAATCCAACATTGTCATTCAATGGTGCATATTCACCTCAATAAGTTAAGCATGCCTGAGAATATTATCCATATAAAAAACTTATGATAGGAATAAACATATCTTTTAAAAATCTGTTTATTAGAAAAATAACCTGATAATATACTCTTCTTTTCTTTTCCAGTTAGAGGTAGCTATAAATCCTCCTTTTTGGAATGCCTATGTTTGCCATATCTTTCACAACCTAATAATACATAGTCTTCTTTTCTTGTTAGATATTGTTGTATCCGACTTTAGTATGATCATGAAAAATTCAAGCTTAAATGCTACTTCACGTACATTCAAGTATGTCATCCTACATAGCTAACATATACTCAAATATATCACAGCTTAATCATGGGTCACTTCCAACATTTTTATAGTAAAAATAAGGTTTAATTATTCCTTCTTCTTTTTTTCATTTTGATTAAACTTTCACTTTTATTTTATCTTTCCATGAAATTCTAATTTTGGTGTTAAAAGACATGTTACGTGTTAATTTGTAATTTCTTTTGTTTGTTTTATTTTATTTTATTTTTTGAAAAAGTTTTTGTTGTTCATGTGTAGTGTGATATGTGATAAGACAATGTTATATGTTAGTGTCACAGTTAAGTATTATTGTCTTATATTTAATTCCGTCTTTATATATTTATTTCAATTTTTTTTAAAAGAAAACAATGTTATCCTTTTCTTCAAATCAAATTTATTATTTGTATAAATGATATACAAGAAACATGATACAAGAGCCAAACACAAAAAAAAAAAAAAATCATGAACGGGATTGAACCAGACCTAGGTTCCAAGAAGCAAGTGCGAACACAAAATTGGAAACGTTTCCGTCTTTGTCAAGAGGCTCGTGATACTATGTCAAAAATTTGGTTTTCTCTCATTCGCATATTCTTTTATCTATCCGTCTCTTTAAATAATTCAGAGCATTTACCATTATTAATGATAATTGATCCTAATTCCTGACTTTGCAACCTAGCCAATCTAAATATATGCAATTATTAGGCTAAAGGAAATAAATATACATATAACATAGCAGCAAATTTGAAGGAAAATAATAAAAGCTCATGATGACAACATAGTTGGAAGATGACAAGCGTATCATATTCTTAATGAAAGTACCAAATTGATAAATTTCATAAATAAGAAAGGAAAGTTTAGAGGAAAAGAAATATAGAAACAGAAAGAAGATTGAAAATAATTATTTTCTCGTATTTTTTTAGTCAAACAGAATGATTACGAGCATAAGTAACTTGTGGAAAAACAGAAAACAATATCTCATAATATTTAATAGGATCTTTGTAAAATCTAGCAAAATTTATTTTATCTCTTGAATTTGCTATTGCAGTAATTATCATCGACCACATAATCTTGCATCTACATCCTTCTGGGCCGTACATAATGATTAGAAGGTCTTCCAGTTCATCAATTGAGTCCAATTCTTCTTAGCATTGTTTAAGGAGTGTTCCACTTTCCAAAAATTCTAAAACTATCTTCTGTATTTAAAAAATCCTACACCCCAGTTCTTTTTGGGTCATGTAAAAGGTTAAGGAATTATAAATAAAAAAGGAAAAAAACGTTTAAATGGGACCCATAATGTAAGGGGATTTCTTCTTGGGACCCCGTAATTTTGAAAATTCAAAATCCATATGATTTTTTATTTTCAGTTTCAGTTCCGAATTATATAATCTGGAGATGTTACTTATTATTATTATATAATATAGAATGTTAAACATTAACGTTTTTGTATTTTGAAATATATAATTTAGAATATAAATTTGTAATATAAAATGTATATTTGATGTACAATAAAAAAATACAAATTTGCGTTATAAGTTGTGTTTGTAAATTGTATATTCTAGAATACAAAATAGAAAATATATTTTGGATTATATAATTCAAACTAATAATATATATATTTAGATAGTACAATTTGAAATGTATTTTAGAGCAAGTTAAGCTTATACAAAAGAGAGCATCGATTGGAGGAGTAGTGATTGAAGGAAGTGTTGGTTGGCTTTAATGGAGGTCGTAGGGGAAATTACACATGCAGAGGAAGAAATCATAGCTGGAAATGGAAGGTGCACGGTTGGGGTGTAGAAAGAAAAAAAGAAAAATGAGAAAATGAAGTGGAAAAATAAGGACAATTAGGTCATTTCGTTCCCCATTGGAGTGCAGAATTACGGGGGTGGAAGAAGAAAGGCCAAGGAAGTAAAAGCTCGTGTTGAAATGGGGAAAAACCCAATACAAATTTACATCAGAGCCCAAGCCCGTATTATCAGTGTCGTCCTTGCAAACGTTCAAACTCTCGCTCTGTCTCTGCAACTGCAAGGATGGAGATGGAGATGGAGGAAGCAGAGACGATAGATCTGTATGAGCTTCAATACTCAGACTTATGTTCGCCTTCATCTTCATCCACAGTGGGTTCCATAATGGATGCCCTAGGGCCTAGTGGGCCAGGCCTCCTCGCCGTCACCGGCGTCCCCAACGCGTCCGACCTCCGCTCGCACCTTCTCCCCCTTGCTCGGAGCCTCGCCCTTCTCCCCCGCGAAACCCGAAAACTCTTTCTCAAGGTAATTTTACCTCTTGTGTACATGGGATTTCTCACTGGAATGTTCTTATTCTGATACGTTGTTTCACATAAATATCAACCTAGGGTTTAGATTTAAAATCAATTCATTTTTGTAGGGATGCTCATTGTGCTTGCATTGCGTTCTTTCTTCCTAGGAGCATAACTTAGGTGGTGACGTTCCTCTGAGAAATCCT
Organism: Vigna reflexopilosa; assembly: GCA_027742785.1. NCBI lineage: Eukaryota > Viridiplantae > Streptophyta > Magnoliopsida > Fabales > Fabaceae > Vigna > Vigna reflexopilosa. Next base: position 25,868,227 of record CM050917.1, on the reverse strand, counting down.
GATAGGAGTGTGTCCTCCTTTGCCATGCAACTGAAATATACCAAATCTCCACTTGTTGAAAAAACAGTTAGAGAGTGCTGTGGTACTGAATTCGAGAATCTTGGAAGTTGTTTCCAAGAGCTAGGGTTTTGCATGATGGAGCTTGGGCTTTGCCTTGCTCGAATATGTGACAGGGCTATTGGTGGCAATGAGTTAGAGATGAGTTTATTGGATTCATGTGGGGCTAAAGGGAGACTCATTCATTATCATTCACATCTTGATGCTCTTCTCCTTAAACAACATGAAAGGAGCAGAGCAACAAGTAAGGAACGTGCTGGTAATGTGAAACCATTGGAAGGGTCAGAGTTGAATTCAATTGCTCGTGATGTGAATCCAGGTGGAATTCATTCAAATTTGTGGCAGCAGTGGCATTATGATTATGGTATATTCACTGTTTTAACGACTCCATTCTTTATTCTACCATCTTATTCAGAGGCAAGCAAAAGGGAAAATTCATTTCCCTCATCTTGTTTTGATGAATGTCAATCGCCAACTGGGCATACATGCTTGCAGGTATATAATCCTAATAGGAAAAGGGCCATCATGGTGAAGGCCCCTCCAGAAAGTTTTATCATTCAAGTTGGGGAAGCTGCTGATATAATCTCAAAGGGGAAGCTTCGTGCGACCCTGCACTCAGTTCATAGACCTTCCAAGTTTGAAAATTTGAGCAGAGAAACTTTTGTTGTATTTCTGCAGCCTGCTTGGACTAAAGCATTCTCTATCTCAGATTATCCTCTTGGAAATTCCTCTTTCAATGGGTTTCATGGTCAGTGTTTAGTGGCTTCTGATGAGGAGCAACGGCAGTCTGGACAGGACAACGATAATCTAAGTCAAGAAATTAACAAAATAGTTCCCCCTCTTTCGTCACGGTTGAAGGAAGGGATGACTTTTGCCGAGTTCTCACGTGAAACAACCAAACAGTATTATGGTGGTAGTGGTTTGCAATCAAATAGGTGACCAGACTCTAGTTAGTCCTCTTTCAAATTACATATCTGTGTCAAAGATAGAGACTGTTAAGCTAAACCTCACTGATAATGTATTTACTGTACCTTATTTTTTAGAAAAATCATATATTTGCCAAAAAGAGAGACTGCAGGACTGCATTTCATTTGGTAGAATGGTAATACGTTTGGGGAGCTGCTTAGCAGCGGAGAAATATGGCCCAGTAGTCTCGAGAAAATACCTTTTTGTTTTGCATTTCTTATTTTTAATTCTATAAAGGTTTAAACCTTCTCTTGATCCTCATTTTTATATGGTAATCTTAGTTGTGTTCTTATTTTTGCAACTGTCTCAATTGGGTCATATTTTTTGTAAAAATGAGCCAATTTTATCTTAACCGTTAAATTGTTCCAAACGGTGTTAAGTTGAGCTGACATGTTGTACACTGATGTAAAATTGTTTTCTTATGTAGATTTTTTTTAAAATTAAGAATTTTTTACGTGTCAAAATTTATTCATAATCTAACCAAATAAATTGTTCCTAATCGAACCAGAGGCTCACTTCCCCATGTACCTCGTCGCCGGTCACCAGACCTCTCCCATGGAAGAAACAGGGAATGTAATTAAACCAATTTAATCCTAATTGGACACAGAAAACCTAAATTGAACTCCAAATATTACTTTCCTTTCTTTAATTCCAAAACCCAATCAGGGTAGTCCCTCTTCCTCTTCTAAAGGGGTTTTTTCTCAATTTATCCTGTGAACTTTGAACAAAGTTTCAGACTTTTGCTCTCAATTCTCGAAAAATAAAACCCAGCTTGAGGGCTCTTTGATCTCGTGCAAGAGGACTTTTAGGGGAGCACCTATCTTTTTCCCATATCTCTTTCGGTTTCGCGGACAACCCCAACATTGGGAAAGGTTCTTCCTTCACACGAACACCTATCTTCTTCCCCATATCTCTTTCTGTTTTGTGGACAATCCCAACTCAATATTTTAATTTTATACTTATTGTGTATACCCACAATAACAGAGAGCACTAAAAAACAGATTCAACATCCTAGCCACAACCATGTTCAACCTCCAACCACCAGAAACCCCAAAGCCATACCCAATAAAACACGGTGTAAATAAGAAGATAATCGTCGGCGACATCGCCGATGCTGAGTGTGGATTCCGATTAGAGACGAATCGATCACGACAGCTCAAAATTCGCATAACGGAGTGCGTTTTGGCCCTCACCGGTGATGCCTTCGGCGCTGCCGTGCAAGACAATGAATGGAAAGTTGAAATCAGAGAGCCTCTGATTGAGGAAGTCGGTGACCCTTAAAAGTTCGACGACGGTGCCCAACCTGGGCTTTTCGCGATACCTCAAAGGGTTCATGTTGGTGATGAGTTTCTTGCGGGGAACCCTGACGGACTTGAAGAGGAGATCGAGGATGGGGACGATGGGGAGGGTGGGGAAGAATCTGGCGAGGAAGGTGAGGATCTTGGGAATGGACCATCTGGGTCTGACGCCTTCGGAGATTTTGCACATGGGGGCGACTAAAACGGTGCCGTTGAAGGGTTTCGAGGAGAAGAAGTGGATGAGGAGGCAGATGGCGGCGCCCATGGACTCACCGAAGAGGAAGAGGGGAGGTGTTGGAATTGGGGATTTTGTTGTTTGATAGAGTTGAAGAAGGAGAGGCAGTCGTTTGCGACGAGGTTTACGGAGGGGACAAAGGCTTTGAGGCCTTCGGAGTGGTCGTGGCCTTGAAGGTCCACGACAAAGCAGGTGAACCCCGATTGGGCGAGGAAGATGGGGTCGTTTGGAAGGTCCAGGAGATGTGTTTTTGAAGAGTAGAAACCTTCTACTGCTAGCTAGGAAGAAGAATGGGACAACCTTTTTTTCTTGTTTTTGGAAGAAAGCCCAAGAGCTTTTCCCTGCACCAACACAGATTTCTTAGACAAGACGAAAGGAATCAGGTGCCATGTCAAACACTGTTTATTTAAACAATAAACTCCACATAATCAAATAATACACATCAATAATACATTATCTGTGCAACACGTCAGCTCAACTTAACACCGTTTGGAACAATTTAACGGTTAGGGTAAAATTGGCTCATTTTTACAAAAAATATAACCCAATTGAGACAGTTACAAAAATGAGGACCCAACTGAGATTATCATACAAAAATGAGGACGAACTGAGGGTTTAAACCTTCTATAAATTATAATTCGTTACTTCTATTTGTTTTTTAAGATTTAAACAGGAAATCCTTTCACTGATTTCTAAACTGATATGCTAAAACTGAGAATAAAGCAGTGAAGAAGATATAAAAAATAAAGAGACTTAAAAAGAAGAAACAAATACTTCTATACATTATTCTACCATTTTGTCTATTTCTCTCCCCCTGTCCTTTTCATACTTAGATTATGTTGATTCAAGTGGTTACCTGCATGTGCCATGCTCAATTTTGTACCTAATCCTGGACTCAATATAGGAATTATAAAAGAAAAAGAAAAGAAAGCGGCCGAAAAAGATGACCTGATCACGCAACTGAAAGACTGCTTTATCTTGCAGCTGCTAGCTGATAAAGAATGGGCATGCATTTAATAACGCCTTCACTCTTTCGGCCTTACCGCATTATGTCAGGAATTATCTGCCAGGGAAGGTTCTCTTCTCGGTCTTTAGCTTTCATTCATGCATAACTTTGGCTTAAACAAAAAACCTGCACACATTCACTAACGTTACACGCACATATAATGATGATATATGGATGTATAATTGGCCTGGAAACAAATTTGGCAAAGAAAAGAAAAAAAAAATCACACTTGTGATTTTCGTTTAAGACGAGGCGGAAAGAAAAAAAGAGAAAAGGAAGCCTAGCCTATCTGTGTATCCGTTAGTACAACGAAGTAGCCACTAACATAGGTCTTGCTTTTTCATTCGCAGTGGTCCTTAAGGGTACCCAAAGTTGACTTAAAAAAGCAAACGTGAATAGGAATAATTTTCTGAAAATAACCTGAAAACACATTTGAATGCAATTAGAATTCAAGGGGGAACAATCGTCAATAAGAATTGGAGGCAAAAGGAACAATATTTCCACCTTTTGTCAGTTATGAAACAAAATTGCTACGAAACCAAAAAGCTAAGGCTGTTTCTCCGAGCCTTTTTCTTTTTTTCTTTGTTCAGAGAATTATGAGAGGGGGGATTGAGATCGTGTTCATGCCCGTGGCGAAAAGTAAAGAAAACAGCAGCTTATGAGTGATGACGTCTCTATGCACGCGCAATTTAACACAGGTCCTCTTCTAGAACACAGCTTTTGTCTCCAACTCAACGCTGCGAAAACTTGTTTGGACGACGTTACCAAATCCTACGACAATGAGGAACAACATTGTCCACATTATAGCCCCGACATTCCTCTCTCAAAATGGTCCTGTGATAAACATATCAAATTCACTAGTAACGTGCATAATAAAACATTGATTTCACTGACCATATGCAATGTATGCATATCAATTTATATGTACAGTACTGATTTGGGAATTCACTCTGTTCTAGTCTTGTTAATAATTTTTTAATTCTAGGCTCTAGCCCATTAGCCAATATTTTTGTGTTTAGTGTATCCTTTGGGAAAAGGGGTACATGCAGCATTCGACTAGATTCCTTGTCCTTAATTTGTAATGATGAATTCATAATTTAATTTTATATGTCTGGTCCACTACTATTGTCACGTGAATTGTTATACTTGAATCATGAATGATGGTGAATATTGTTTGTAATTATTGCTTGGTAATGATATGTGAATGAGTCACTAATTATAGCTCAACACTGGATTTTAAAAATTATATGTTCTTCAATGGCTACTATTCGTGATATCAATTTAATAATGTTAAAATGACAATTGTCACCCAATTCTCCCTACGCCATAGTCTGATATCGAACACACAGCAGAAAACAGTACTTTATTTCCAGTATGAATTTCAAAGCAAACTACTTCACATGGTGTTTGACCAATCCTCACTGCCCTTAACCCAACTTTATCCCCTGCTTACTGCATTGCCTCAAGACATTAGCATTGTCATCGTAAAATGTCTGAGTTGAGAAATTTTTTAATTTGAACCGAAGAAAAATAATGCTTAATTATAAAAAAACAACGTTTTTTTGTCATTTTCTCTTCACCAAATAAACAAATATAGCAGATATTCTCTTTCACTTTGTTTCCTTGCAAAAAGAAGATAAATATAGAGATAGTGGCACGAAGTAGGAGGATAAAATGAGTCTATTTGCTGCATAAAATAGAATGAAAAGAAATAAAAAAAATAACAAGTCCTACTTAGATTTATTTCTACCAAAAAATTACAAGAAATGAACAATACGAACTTTATGGATTTTGTATGATTGCATAATTGTGTTATGAGATGACACTCATTTACATCTTGTTTTTTTAGGATTAACTTACAATTGGTGTATCTCGATCTAATATTCATTGCTTCATAAAAACACATCTGCTCATTCACCTTATTAATTAACTATTTATTTGAGATTCCCTCATCTCTATTTTTTATTTTTTTATCTTAGATGAAATACCCTTAAGTTTATCTGTATCTTATTTATTTTATTCACATGTTTTCCCTCCTTATCTTTATCTATTCCACTTACTAGAAATATTATATATTTTGTTTCAATGTTAACAAACCATTAGAGAAATTCCAATAAAAAATGATTAAGTGGTTCGCAGAGGTAAAAACGAATTCTTCAGTTTAAAATACCATTAGAGTGGGGTTGATTGAGAAACAATTGCATAAAAACGACTCTTTTACCAGGATGTGGACTAGTGAAATAATTTATTGTTGCTTTTAATATAAGCTGAATAGATGAATGTAGATACGTGAAGCTCAACCAAACAGGTACTGAAATATTATTACCTTTCTACCACAAAGTGTAAACATATATTTTAAGTTCTTCAGCCATTTTATCATTAAAGCGTTACTGATTTTAAAATCTGCTGCGTATATTAAGCCCCACTGAAAATGACTTCAGAACAAAAAGAAAATGTACCATTGGACATGTTCTTACACACTCCTGTTCTTCAAAGATTCCACTGTGTGTGTGTGTGTATATATATATATATATATATATATATATATATATATATAGCACCCCTTAAGGAAGAAACCACTCCACATCTCTAAGCTTTAAACTTGTTAGACATGGAACCCAAGTTCACAGTGAATTGTGACCGAAATGAGTTGCTCAAAACCAGAACTGGTACTCATTTGCCAGAGAGCCCAAGAGTACCAATGGAGTTTCTGTCAAGATCATGGAGTGCTTCTGCACTTGATGTCTCCAAAGCCCTTGCACCTCCACTACCACCTTCTTCTTACATACCTTCCAAGCCTCCTATTATACCCTCTTCTATCACCAACTCCATTTCCGAAGAAACTTGTTCTGCTAAGTTAGAGGAGTTCTCAGCAACCATGTGCGCCAACCAGTTCTCTTTTGCTTCCTCCGCCACTTCACAGCTCGTCCTTGACCGCATTATGTCACAGTCAACTAGAGAGGTGTTCACAATCTCACATTGTTACAAAAGCCAATTCATTTGTTTTGGTTCTGAGGGACTTTCTCATTTTGCTTTTTGTTTTGTTTTGTTTTTTCTTTATATCAACCCGTTTTGGTTTGAACATGACTGAATGCGTAATGTGTGAGACAGGAAGTGTCTCCATTAACGTCAGGGAGACTGTCTCACAGCAGTGAACCTTTGAACGGTGGTGCTTCTTTAACTGGAACGGACAGTCCACCAATCTCTCCTTCTGACGAGTTTGACGATGTTGTCAAGGTATCTCTCTGTTCCTTTCCACTTTCTTTTCCGCCTAGGTGGGACCCTCAGCTACCCCACTGCTTACTTTCTCACAAGTACAATAATATTTTTGTAACTATTGTCTCACTTTTGTTCTTGTTCCTCTTCCCAATCTCACTTTTGAATGCTGCTGTATCTTGCTTCCTAAAACTATGCTACGTGTGTAATAGTATATTTCAGAAGTTAATTTTGAAATGCTGGATGTGCTTTAAATTAGCCTTAAACATGTTCAATTGATTTCGATAATATCCATGTGGGGGCGTTGTTATTACTGTGTTGATTTAATATGAAAAAGATTGTTTGCTAGTGTCTGGACTTACAGAAAGTTTAGTAAGTTTGTATTGTTTTTAAAAGGCACGCTTTGGTTTTTCTTTTTAGGTGTCACATTACTGTTTTCATCACTTTCTTTTCTTGCTTATAAATAATTGTAGAAAAGACTTGCATTAAATTAGGATTTTAGGAGGATTATCATGTTCACCTGCCATCTAAGAAAAAAACTGTAAAAATAGTTTACTAAAGAAAGGAATTTGAGGGCCCCAACTGATTCACCTGCTAGTCATGACTCATTTCAGTTTCCATGGCTGCATGGAAGAAATATCTATGTTCATGGCTATTCAACAATATGGTGGCGTTTGGTGCTTGCTGCTCATGGGTTTTCCATGAGTTAGTAGGATCAACTCTACTTTATTTCACTCACTATCACACCTAACGAAGGTGCTAGAGCCTAAAGTTCTGAAGGGGTTATGACTTTTCATTTCAAAGATCAAAATTTTGAACTTTGAATGGGACCTGATGAGTGTTGAACTGTTGAAGTGAGTAATGACGCACGCTGCTGTTGTTACTGATACGGTTTCCAGTTAACTTATCTTACCTGCCAGGTGATTGTCTCACAACAGGACAAAGGTTTTGACTGTTCAGTGTACCTTATCTTCGCATTCACGCAAACAAAACAATCTTCTTTTTTTGGAAATTTTGCTAGCAGATAGAAAAGTGCAATTTGTCCTTTTTACTAGAACTGAACCAAAGCTAGAGTTGGCACAGGAAAAGACTAGTAGGATTTTTTCTGCAAGTCCAAAATCTGTTTTAATGTTCTTACCCGTATCACAGGAACCATTAAATGAAAGATTAAACAGAAACTGATAAAGCGCATGTCTGGTCGAATTAGATTCTTCTTAATCATGCTGAAATAGCAATTGTGTTACTTTTTAATGAATTATGTATTTGATTCTGAATTTAAACAATTTTAGATAATTTTTACACTTAAAAGGAAATTTTATGTTAAACCTTAATCAACTTAGTTTTATTAAAAATCAGTTTAGCCAACACTAAGCATTCTCTCGATTTGAGATGGAACAATTTCATATTGTAAATTGATCCAACGATGGAGAACAATAATGCCGAACCTCATTAATCTACTGCAGTTTTTTCGGGCAAACAACTCCATTCATCCCTTATTCAATGGTGGACGAGCCATGAGTGGTGCTACAGGCAATGCCACTCCTAGCTCCGGACCTAAAACAGTAGGAAGATGGTTGAAAGACAGAAGAGAAAAGAAGAAAGAAGAAAACAGAACCCATAATGCTCAACTTCATGCTTCAGTTTCTGTTGCTGCCGTAGCAGCTGCAGTTGCAGCTGTCACTGCCGCAACGGCAGCCACATCTGCAGCTACCAAGGATGAGAAGATGGCCATGTCCGTTGCTTCTGCGGCCACTTTAGTTGCTGCTCAGTGTGTAGAGGCCGCTGAAGCAATGGGAGCTGAGAGAGATCACCTTGCTTCTGTGGTTAGCTCTGCCGTCAATGTCCGCTCTCACGATGATATTTCAACACTTACAGCTGCAGCTGCCACAGGTAATGTTTACCACTGTTATTATTACAAGTTTAATGATCCTATACTAAGAACTTTCAGAAACTGCTGTTCACTAACTAGGAACAAATTTATCATAGAACTCTTCATAACGTTAAGTGACCAAAGGTATTGAAGATCATACATCTAGATATAAGTTTATTAGTTTATAGCATATAAATGTATGTAAATCTTATAATAAGTTGATTTTTTTAAGATTGAGTTAGAGATAAAGTTCAATGAAGCCTATCCTAGATAAGTTGCTTTAACTGTAAAAACCCAACCAGGATATGTAGTTTCATTATTGATTGATCCCTTAAGAAGGACGTGAATGTGATCCTTTAATGTGCAGCTCTACGTGGGGCAGCAACCCTGAAAGCAAGAGCATTGAAGGAGGTATGGAATATTAATGCAGTGACTCCATTAGAGAGAGGAGCAGGTATTGGAATATGTGGTAAAAGCAACAACAGTAATTCTAGCACCAGTGACAGTGGGGAGATTATGAATGGTGACAATTTTTTGGGTGCATGCAACCAAGAGCTCCTTGCTAGGGGCACTGCATTACTCAAACGGACACGCAAAGGTAATTTCAGTAACTAACAAACACAGCAATAGATTAGCAAAATGGAATTTTTCTCTTATTTACAGAATTATTAAACTCAGTTTTGGTGATTGCTGTAGGTGATCTTCACTGGAAAATAGTTTCAGTTTATATACATCGAACAGGCGAGGTATTTATTCTTTCAAAAGGTCATATGAAATGGAATTGAGTAGGTGCCCATTCATTACAATTCTAGCAACAATTTCAGGTAATGCTGAAAATGAAGAGCAGACACGTTGCAGGAACTATCACCAAAAAGAAAAAGAGTAATCAATCACCTAACTTTATTTTGGTGCCATAAAAGCAGTTCATAACTTTTGGTTCAAATTGTATTTGCAGATGTTGTTTTGGATGTGTGCACAAATTTAGCAGCATGGCCAGGAAGGCATCTGGTTGATGAGGGTGAAGAAAGAAGGTATTTTGGATTGAAGACAGAAGCAAGAGGAGTTGTGGAGTTTGAATGCAGAAATCAAAGAGAATATGATATTTGGACTCAAGGGGTTTCTAGACTTCTTTCCATAGTTGCACGCAGACAAAACCTAAATGGGGTTTAAGCTGAACGCATTGGCAATAGACTCTGTTTCTACTGATTCATTGTTCAATCTATATGTATGTATTTAGCAGTATCTTACTTCTTTAACAGAAACTAATGGATTTTGTAACTAGACAATGAAGATATTGCTTATTTTCTCCGTTTTGGCTAAAATGAAGATATCGAGTCTCCTTGTTGCTTGCATTCATGGATAATGTTTCATTTTCTCTAAATTTTTGTCTTTGGAGAGGACATTGTCATGTTCACTGATAAGGATTATAGATTATATATATATATATATATATATATATATATATATATATATATTCCATATTTACAATTCCAAAAAGAAAAGAAGTTAAGAATGTACATAAGGTTTTTCTAAAAAGTTAACTACACTAAACTAACTACTATACTCCAATTATACATTTGGATTATCACTTCCTAGCATCCGTTCCACCGAGACATCCTCACTCTCTTCTCACACCAACCAGATGATCATTGCAAAAGAGATCAAACATACATAAGCAAACAAACAAAAAACACACAAAAGGATAAGCTAATGTAAAAGGAATCAAACACAGAATATTCAAGTTCATCATACAACACTTTTTATACAAAGATAGACAATCATCCTAAGCATACCATCAACCTTCCAGAAATCTCCCTATTGACTTATACTTATTTCCCTATCATATTTCTATTACCTCACGGTACCAACAAGTTCCAATTAATCATATAACATGTCCTAGACTACGGTTCTCTCCTTAGACTCTTACTTCTAAAACTCACCTATAAAAACCTCCATTTGTGACCATAAATGACTTATAACTCAACCTAATCCTTTCTCCTCAACATTTCATCCAATATAACACCACCAAACTTCGCAGCAACAACATTCATGACCATAATCAAGTCCAAACAGAAACATCAAAGCCTATAAAGAATCATTCAACCAATTATATTCATTCCAACACACAGTTACTACTAAAAATAATTATTTCAATCATAACAATCATCATACAAAATAACATGTACTATTAACTATCAGTTCATGCTTTATGAGTTAAAATTAAAAGAAAACACTAGCTTCCCTTACCTTAACAAGAATGCTACCACAACTCTATACAACGTACTACCGTTGCCTCAACTCAAGGAATTCTAAAAACGCCTACAAATCATAAAATCATGATTAGAGCAAATCCTTAGAACCTTTGACCGAAGAAGAGTTAGAAAAGGAAATCAAATGACACATGCGAAGGAACTCCTATTTATGGCCTTAAAACTAAGAATTAAAGAAAAAATAAACTTACTGGCACTACAAGGAAATCTAATCGGTAGATGTTGGAGAATGCACTGTTGTTACACCTAGGCACTTGATGATCATTAAACCGATGATTTAGGAGTCGAAAATCTTAGAGAAAAAGAAAGGAAACTCAAAGAATGAGTTTTAAGAAAAAATGATGAATGTTTTAGATAATAATAAAACGAGTTTATGAAATTCTATTTATATTATTGAATTATTTTAATATTAAAATACTCAATCTTATTATTTTAAAACATTTATCCACTCTAATACTTTATTTTCTAAGTTATTACATAGTTCTCTAAAATTTTAAATTTTAATATTTAATTTAAAGTAAATAAATCATTCTACGAAACTTTGTTAATATATACACGTACCGAATCCTTGAACTAATAATTTGACATTTTGTTTATTAAAAGAATTTTTTAGTGGTAAGACTAAACTTAGAAAATGAAAAACTTTTTATATGGATTAAAATAAAAACTCATTCACCTTTTAGACAATTATTTTAATAGTTAGCAACAAATGGTCAAAAGAATAAATTAAAAATAATAATGTGTAACGTTCCAATAATTATAGATTTAAATTTGATAAAAGCATATCAAGTTTGTGTAATTTCTCAGTCTCATATTTAATATATTTTATATTACATAATTAAGATTAAATATATTTTTAGTTAATAAAATTAGAATTCGTTTTTCTTTAAAATTTTAATATATTTTGGTTTCTAAACTTTAAAAATAAATTAATATTTTTTTAATTTAATTAAGTTAAATGTTTTTTACATGTTAAATTTATTTTTAATAACATTTGAATTATTTATATCATTTGATACATTTTCCATTTCAATATTAATTAAGAAACAAGTTTGATATGTTAACAAAATTTAATGTAATTAGGTTAAAAAAATTATACTATTCATTTTTAAAGTTTGGAGATCAAAATATATCGAAATTTCGGACAATTATTTTTTTAATTTAATTAACCTAAATGTTTTTTACATGTTAAATTCATTTCATAATAACATTTGAATTATTTAGGCTTAATACCTCCATTGGTCTTCTTATGTGTCTGCCAATCTCATTTTGGTCCTCAAGTTTTAAATTGTCTCAATTGGGTCATAATTTTTGTAAAAATGCACACATTTTACCCTAATCGTTAAGTTGTCTCAAACGGTGTTAATTGATGCTGGGATGAATTTTTATTTTAGGCTTAATTCCTCTTTTGGTCCTTATTTTTGTGTGAAAATCTCAGTTCGGTCCTCAAGTTTTGAACTGTCTCAATTGGGTCATAATTTTTGAACTGTCGACAACGACGACATTTTTTAGTTTGAGAGGGAGAAAAGATGTGAGTCGGGGGGTTTGAGGGTAGAGGAATGAGTGAACTGTGATCAGTGATTGGAAGGAAAAAGAAAGACTATAGCCACGTGGATTTAATGATTTTAAAACATAAAAAAAAAAATTACAGCTCAGTTCAAAGTTAACGCCGTCTCAATACACTTAACGGTTGGGGTAAAATGTTGTAAAATGTTTGCATTTCATAAGGACTTGAGGAAAAACTTGAGGACCGAACTGAGATTTTCACACAAAAATAAGGACCAAAAGAGGAATTAAGCCTAAAATAAAAAATTCATCCCAGCATCAATTAACGCTGTTTGAGACAACTTAACGGTTATGGTAAAATGTGTGCATTTTTACAAAAATTATGACCCAATTGAGACAATTTAAAACTTGAGGACCAAAATGAGATTAGCAGACAAATAAGAGGACCAATGGAGGTATTAAGCCAATTATTTATATTATTTGATGTATACATGTCTCGTTTCAATACTAAGAATCAAGTTTGATATGTTAACAAAATTTGATGTAATTGATTTAAAAAAAATTATATTATTCATTTTTAGAGTTTGGAAACTATAATGTATTAAAATTTTGGACAAAAATGATTTTTAATTTCATTTTAAAATTTAGAAATTAAAAACATATTTAATTTTATAATTTATATATATATATATATATATATATATATATATAATAATAATAATAATAGTAATAATGATGATGAAGCATAGTATATTTTAGACACTTCTTAATTTTATAGAATTATCCTTTTTCTATTATTATAAATAAATCAAAATACAAATAGAACTTAAAGTTGTCAATTAAATATGGAATAAATAATAATTAATATATGTATTATATATGGTGAGTATATATATATATATATATATATATATATAATACTAAATTTAAACTCAGATAATAACATTTTTAAATATATACTTAGTTAATCTATCATCATTAGTATATCACGTGAAGACATGAAAATTGGACCAAGGGCTGTTGAGCCTTTTGTGAGGTACCCAGGTCTTAAAATTGAGGCACCCTAACTTTAGAAAGGGTATCCCAAAGTCTGAGTTCATTAGGCTTAAACCCTCTCTTTTTCTCTTGAACTCTTATTTTCCCTAAATTTCCTTTGCCTTCTCTCTAAAATACCAGTTCACTGAACCATTCAATCTTCAATCTGAAGGTTCTCAAGCGTTCATCACGTAGAGGGCTACGTTTTGGACCGATCACTTTCTCCATTCCGACTGGTAAGTCACTTTCCCTTTTCTCCCATTGTTCTTGAAGCTAGGGCATGCAAATTTGCTGGTTGCATGTAACTAGAGAGCTTTTCTCTTCATGTTTTCTACCCAATCAAGCTCTAAGAGCTGTACTCTACACCAATTTGGTGTTTTGTAGGGTTTGGTAGAGTTCATGTTGTTGTGAGGGGCATTATTGAGGGCTTTAGTGAACTATGTTGTGAGAACCCAAGGTAAAGGGAGCTAATTATTTTCTTTAAATTGATTTTTATGATGTATATGTGTGATGAAGTTTAACTTGCTATGTTGTTTGGGTTGCATGATAGGTTTTCAGTGTGTTGTGATGTATGTGTTGAACTGTGGAACTAATAAATTGTAATATGATGCTTGTGAAATGATTTGTGTGGATTCAGTTGTTGTAATTAGACCTTAGGAAGTAATTGGGGATTGAAAATTCTGTGGTAATATGATTTAGAAGGGAGATTAAATACTGGTTAGTGCTTTAGGTTAGTTTAAGGGAAGTGGGGTCATGACTTTGAGTAACTGTGGTCTAGGGTGTGTTTGGGTGTTGAGACAGTTTAGAGGGATCATTTGGGACTGGTTGAGAGCACTTTGTTGGTAGGATAGAGGAATCTTAAAAACCGGAGTTGGTACATCCCTGATCATAAAGTAGCCTTGGTCTGATCCAACAAGTTGTAACTAGTCATATGTACTGGCGTTTATGGTGAGTTTGATACGTCAAACATTTGATTCTTCTCCGATGACCAACTGGGTTGGTAAGGAGTGTGTGAGGGTAAGCATTCTGTTGTGATGGTAATTAGATAGACAGTTTAGCCATTAGGGAACATTTTAGGTTGTTTGAGGGGAAGTGAGAGGGTGATTTTAAGCATTCAGGGTATTGGGTGCATTTGGTCTGTTTGGGCAGCTTAGACAAGTCAATCGTGACTTGTTGGTCATATAAAACTGAGCTAAGACACATTATAAATGGTATAATCAAATTGGAGCCCCCAAGTCATGAGATTGGGTGTTTTAGAGTTGATTCAAGCCTAAACCACTTTAAACTCGTTGTATAATAGTTAAAATTCATCTAGACAAGTTTAAATAGGTCCATATCATGAATTGGAAGTATTAGAAGTTAGGTTAGAGGGTTAGAAGTGGTTGGAGGGGTGTGAGTTGCATGATTCTGCAGAACTGGCGTTCTGTAGATCATGTAGACTCGTTATGCGAATGGTCTCGCATAGTGAGTCGCTCCAGGGAGGAGCTCTCTGTCTGGGATCTCTCGCTAGGCGAGCTGGTGCGCTAGGCGATCTGGTGCGCTATGCAAGAGACCAGAGGTCTGGAGCCTCTGCCAAATTAATTCGCAAGGCGAATTTGCAAGTGCGCTATGCGAAAAGTGCCAGTCTCTCCAGACGAGTATGGTGCACTTTGCGAGAAGTGCAGAGTCTAGTTACTT
This sequence comes from Vigna reflexopilosa, assembly GCA_027742785.1. NCBI lineage: Eukaryota > Viridiplantae > Streptophyta > Magnoliopsida > Fabales > Fabaceae > Vigna > Vigna reflexopilosa. The sequence continues at coordinate 25,853,091 of CM050917.1, read as the reverse complement.
TGTTTGTCTTTTGTTATGTGGTTGACTAATTGATTGTTATCTTGTTTGTGGAGCATGTTTTAATACTATGACTTGATCTTTTCGAGCCTATACATGTGTGTGGATTATAGTTTAAAGCTGTATGAGTTGAAAAGGAAGGAAGCATGGTTTTAAGGTTGATTATAGTAGTTTCAAGTGTAGAATCTCTTGGTGAGATTCTTAGTGTTTAGAATGAAAGTAGGAGCTCAATCTTGGGGGTCATCCTGAAACTCCAATGGTCTTTCTTCTCACGTAAAGAGGATTGAACCATGTGGTGAGGAGTAGCAGGAGATCTTAGTCTTGGGGGCTCCCAGTATGCCTCAAGACCCGGAACAGGCTAACCTCGTGAGTGTGGTAGGGTGGGGAACCCAAGTATCATAAGCCACCATGAGTGCAAGACCCGTCATAGCTCGACTCTCATTCGAAAGTCCGGATGAGTCAAGTCTAGATTCCAACATGTTAGGATGTATGCTTTAAACTGTTTTGAGTGAAGTTTACTTTTAAATACTAAATGTTGATCTTATATATATATATATATATATATATATATATATTATATAATTAGCTGACCCTTGTTTGCTTGTGTTTAAGTCATGTTTGTGTATGATTTCTTTTGCAATGATCATTCATTTGGATGTGAGCAGAGGGAGATGAGGTTCCCCTGGAGACCGCCTTGGAGGGAGATGATGATGCTGCAACATAGTCTCTAGGATTTCCAAATTTGTTTACTGTACTTGAGCTACTTTAATATTTAAAGTTTCCTAGGCTTTATTCCATTGAACTTATGTCATTTTGAAGAACTGTATTATGTTTAAAGTTTAAATTCCTAATCTTTTGTGGATGACTGTAATCCAAATACTCTAAAGTAATTGTCTAACTGCTTTCCAATATTATAAATTGATAACATCTATATTATATGTATATAGTATATTATTGGGATGTCATACGTCATATTTACCAAACTCATAATAATTCCATATCCCTTTACGTTAAAACATTTTATATATTTTCACCTCTTGATACAGTTATCAATGTAATTCAAGATATAAGTAGATTCTCTAATATCATCAAATCTTTTAACTTAGTACTTAAATTTTACATCATAAGAAAATCATTCATGTTACTACTTAATATCAATCTAGCAATACTTTATGGTTATTAGTAGAGAAAAAAAATCACATGTTCCATCGTCATATATATATATATATATATATATATATATAATTTATCATTTCATTCTTATTCAATTTCATGTACTATTCTTCACTCAGACTTTATGATTCCAAAGCAATAGGCTCAAACCAAATACAAGACCAACATAGTAATAACGTGAGTAAAAGAACTCTTGTTTATATCCTTAATTGTTATTACTTGAACAATAATACAACCATAAAGTAAAAAGAATTTGTTTCTTTTTACTTGAGTTAAAAAGATAATAATAATAATTGAATATCAATATATTTATCCAAGTGGCGTAAGTGCCGAAACCAATAATTAAGTGATATACTCTAATAAAAATAAAATCATCCACAAAATTTCAAAACTTTCATAATCACTAATCCATTCTCATTTACTGACTTGATATTGCTTGAATAATGAAAATCTAAAAGAAAAACTTTAATATATATTTCGCTCACTCTAATTATACAATTGCAATGTATTATAAAAAAAGGAGGTTGTATGCCTCAAATATATCTTATTTGTGCCTCAAAGCAACAATCTATATATACTAATCAAATTACATATTTAGAAAACCTGAAACAAATCAAAACAATACGACATGTTGATTTGAATTCACATCCAAACTCGTACTTTATATTATAGTCCTCCAAATGTTAACATTCAATTTCTAAGTAAAAAAAACAATTTAAAATAATTTTAAAATATTAATCTACTTTTCCTTATCAAGTAGTCGGTTATTCACCAAATAATGTCAACTCTAAAATTGAAAGAGAAGAGATGAACTTATACAAAACATTTAGAACATTTAAAAACTTAAGAATACATCATTTAACCAACCAAAACTAATAAAAAGTTAAACCAAATTTAAACCGTAATTAAAATAGTAAAACTCTAAGACACTGATATGTATGATCAATAAAAGAAAGATAAAAAAATAAAAATTAGATAACTTTACTCAAATCAAATTTTAATTAATTAAAAATATAAATAACTAAGATATATTTACTAGATAAAATGTGCAAAAAGTTTAGAAAAAAATATTTAAAGAATATTTTAAAAATAAACAATAAAATAATTGAAGTTTTAATTTATATTCGTAATATATAAATTGAAATTTTAACATTAATAATGATAAATTAATTATTAAAGGGAAGATTAACGTTAATTGAAAGAAAAGGTAAATTAAATATGTTTCATATTTTTTTAATTCCTTCATACATCTGTATGTCTTACTTGTATTGTAAAATATTACTTTAAATGGTTATATCTATTTGGTACAAACAAAGTCTTACATCGGATAAAATAAGAGATGAACATGAGTTTATATACACATAAGATACCTCTATTGATAGGCATTTTGGAGTGGTACTAAAAGCAAATTCGTGAGGGCTTAGCCCAAATCCGTGATGTCTGGAGACTAGCTCAGACGAGTACGACCCTCCATGATAAGGTGAAGCCTTGGCAGGTGGCCGGTGGCAGCAAGTTTGGAATAAACAAATTCAATCTAAGGTTCTTATAAAGACTTGGTTAACATATGTGCGAGTTGGTTCTTTAATCCAATAAACTTAGTATATATTTCTTTTATCAACAATGTTTCTCGAAAAAAAGACAATTAATTTATATATGTTTAGTTCTCTCATAAAATATTGGATTTGATATAATGTCGAGAACAACTTGATTATTATAATACATCTTAATAGTATGGATGTCACAAAAAGTTAAGCTCTTGAAAGAGCTGCTTCACCCATATGAGTTCACACGTTAATGATGTCATTACCTATATTCAGCTTCAGCAGATGATCAGGCCACTACATTTTATTTCTTACTTTTTCAAGAAATAATGGTTCCTCTAAGGAAAACACAATATCTAGTAGTAGATCGTTTGTCAATAAAATATCCTACCCAATTTGCATCACAATACCCAAAGACTTGAACTCGCTTTCTCTATTTTCACGTGACAAACCTTGCTCAGGATCCTTTTTAAGGTATCTTAGAATGCGAATAATAGCATTCCAATGGCCAACCATGGAGCCTGCATAAACTGACTAACCACTCCAACTGCAAAAGATAAATTCGACGTTGTAATAATAGGATAAATCAATTACCAATCTCCTATATCTTTCTAGGTTAGAGTATAATTCACCTTTTTCAATTGCATAAACTAACTAATCATTCCAACTGCAAAAGATAAATTCGACGTTGTAATAATAAGATAAATCAATTACCAACCTCCTATATCTTTCTAAGTTAGAAAATAATTCACCGTTTTCAATTGTTATTTTTTTATTTGGATTCATAGGATTGTTTAATGGTCTACTGTTAATCATACCTATTTCTTGTAAGATATCAAGAGCACACTTCCTTTAAGAAAGTATAACTCATCTTTTGACTAAGCTACTTTAATGTTGAAGAAGTATTTGAGATTCCTAAGATCCTTGGTTTGAAAATGTTTACACAAGTATTCTTCAATTGAGATATTTCAGTAGTATCATTTCCCTTGATGACTATATCATCAACATATACTAATAAGTAAAACATTTTCCAAAAAAGGTGTGCTAGTAATAGAATAAATGATCTACTTCACTATGTCTTAGCCCAAAATTTTGAGCAATTGAGTTGAATTTTCCAAACCAAGCACATAGTGATTGCTTGAGGCCATAGAGAGTGACACAATTTGCATACCTTACTAGACTCCCCCTGAGCAACATACCTAAGAGATTGCTCCATGTAAACTTCTTCCTCAAGATCGTTAGTGAGGAAGGCACTTTTTATATCTAATTGATGAAGTAGACAATGAGGAGTTGCTGCCATTGCAAAGAAGAGACAAATGTATCTTAGCCACAAGAGAGAAAGTATCACAATAATCTAGGCCATATACCTAAATGTACCTCTTTGCAACTAATCAGGCTTTAACTCGATCATGACATGTTGACATCTAGGATGATAAGTGTTTCATTCACATTTTTAGGAATAATAGTAGAAGACACTAAGGATAAAAAGGAAGATTAGGAAGACGACAATATGTGATAACTAAGAAAATTATAAACGGGATGTGGGTTTTGAGTGGAACGAGTACCTTTTCTAAAAGCAATAGACCATCTTGAATCATCTTCACCAAGATTCGATGTATTGAGTGACGAGGGAAAATAATTTGAAGTAGGGGGATTCATGAGATGATAATTTAGGAGGACTCTGCTCAAGACTTGGATTAACAAGGACACTGAAAATACTACACTCAACTACTGGAATAGGAAATACTTGTTGTATGACATGAACATCTTGAACAGATTGAGAGAAGTAAAGAGTTTGTTCAAAGAATGTGGTATGACATATTTTTAATACTCCTTGGTTTTAGGAGAGTAACACTAGTACCCTTTTTGAAGTCGTGAATAACCTAAGAAAACTCATTTGATAGCACGAGTAGGAAGTTTGTCTAACCCTAGAGACATGCCATGAACAAAACATACACAATCAAATACATGAGGAGAAATGTGAAAGAGAGAATCATTTGGAAAAATAATGAAGAAAGGAGCCTTATTATTTAGAGAGGAGGATAAAATCCTTTTAATAAGAAAACATGCAGTTCAAATGACATCTCCTTAATGATGGACGGTGTGCACCAAGTAATAGGATACAAGTAGTCTCAACCAAGTGTTTATTTTTTTCTTTATGTTATACCATTTTTTTGTGGTGTGTGGAGACAAGTAGATTAATGTAATATACTATGTGAATTTAAAACTACAAAAAAATTGGATGAGAAGTATTCTTTAGCATTGTCACTTCTTAAGATTTTGATTACTTGACCAAATTGATTCTTGATTTCATTAAAAAAGATGTGAAGATGAATAACAATTCAGAACAATTTTTCATGAGATAAATTTAAGTACACCTCAAATATTTATCAATGAATGTAACAAAATATTTAAAACCAAAAGATGAGACGTGACTAGGTCCCTATATATCATAATGGATAATAGAAAAACTATAATTATACTTTCATTCAAACTTTTTAGGAAAGATAAATCTAACATGTTTACCTAATTAACATGACTTACATTTTAAGGTTTAGAGACCACTAAGTTCAGGAAACATTTTTTTTTTAATTTTAACAAATGAGATTTGCTAAGCTTATCATGTAATAGTTTTGGATTAGGACTTGCAACACATGACACATGTGGACATGATCCAAAATGGTATAATCTTCCAACTTAATATCCTTCTCAAATTAAACTTCTCGAACCACACTCCTATATAACGAAAGATTTGTTATAAAAAACAATGTAATGTTATGGTTAATTGGCTTAAAATTAAATTGAAAGGACAATCAAAGACAAAATGGACAAATTTTAGATTTAAGGAGGGAGATAGGAAGATTTAACCCATCTACAAGGGTTATAAAATGATGTTTTTCTTGAAAAAGAAAGGGTTAAGAACAAATAGGTATTATTAGAGATATGATCAGAAACACCTAACTTAATTATCCATGAATTTTAACCTTCAAAAAATTGAGAAATGAAAATTGTTATGTATTTGAAGTTTCATATGTTTGTTTCAAGATGTTAGATTTTAACTTTAGATACTCTTATATTCTTTCTTAATGAATTTTGAGTCGACAATTTGAATCTTAAAGACATTAATTTTCTTAACAAGAAAACCATACAAGAAGAAACAATCTTATTAAATGTGAGCCAACTAGTGAAGACTCTTTCAACCTCCAATTCTTCTCTTTTAGTATTATATCCTCTTGTGTCATGTCCTCCTCTTCCACCTATGACAATCACATAGAAAAGTTTCCTAATTTATGAACTTCCTTATTTGAGGTGTAGAGATCCGAATGAGACATGTGATGAAACCATTCATGAAAATTACCTTATAATTAATTACGAGTTAGGAGTTAATCTCCAAAATAATTAAAATTTGAATGTAAAATATGAAAAATCATTATCATATAATATTTCTCAAGTTTTTTCTTAATTTCATTCAAAGATTTTACTTTAAAATACTTTTAGTTTTAGTTTTTCAGTTACAAATTGAACTTATATCTTTTTGAGAGATACAAGTGTATTCCAAAATTATAAAAATATTAAATATTCTTAACATAAAAATTTTAGTTTACTTTTAAAAGGAGTGATAATTTGAAAACTCCAAAGTAATAAAAAGTCTCACTTCCACATATTGTCACAACGTGATACATAGTTTGAAATCAACTTGCTTCCATTTTCAGTTTTTTCAACAAGCACACATCTTCCATCTTACTCATGATCGTAAGATGGTCATGATACCTTGGTCAATGGACCACATTTCAACAACTGTAGATCTAGAATTTTTTTTTTTTTCATTTAGTTTCTCCAAAGTAATGGAAAGATTTTCAAAAAATGAAACAACAGTTTCAGTAACCATTTTTAAGTAAAGGGGGGGGGGGGGGAACAGCAAGGACAAACTAGAACCTTAGGGTAACTTCTAACAAGATGACTTCGAACCATGTTTGAAATGAAGTTTTGACAATCAAAACGGAGGCAGGTTCCCATAAGATTGAGAAGGAGTTCCGACGAGTGGAAGGCAATGTATGAGTATCATCGGAAAGTCGCTCTAGATTCAATGGTTGCCAACGGTGGCCGGCAACAACAAGAACCGAAAACTGTGTTGGAGATGATTGTGATAGACGGAACAAAACCAGCCTTAGGGGGGGGGGAACAGCAAGGACAAACTAGAACCTTAGGGTAACTTCTAACAAGATGACTTCGAACCATGTTTGAAATGAAGTTTTGACAATCAAAACGGAGGCAGGTTCCCATAAGATTGAGAAGGAGTTCCGACGAGTGGAAGGCAATGTATGAGTATCATCGGAAAGGCGCTCTAGATTCAATGGTTGCCAACGGTGGCCGGCAACAACAAGAACCGAAAACTGTGTTGGAGATGATTGTGATAGACGGAACAAAACCAGCCCAACTTAAGACTGAAAACATAATATTATATTTTCGAAGATTTGAAGAACACTTCTCAAGTTCTTCTATTTATAATGACAAAGAACAAATACAATAAGAAGATGAAGGATAAAAAAATTGTAAGACAAAAACCTAGGTATAGTTGAAAAAGTGTTTTCAGAACACACTACTCCCCACTTTTGACTTAATAGGCCTACTAATTATTCCAACAAATACATTAATTACACAAATATATAATTAACTTATTTAAACTTAATGATGTGTTTTTGTGAATTTCTTTTGTATACATGTTGAATAAAAAATATCATATGCTTATTGAATGATATTTATTAAACTCATTAAATAAAGCGGGTACGAGGTTATGTGCACATTTATTGCCATTTTTGTTCAATTTATTCAACTTTTTCCATAAATTCATGTATGATGGGTACATAGGCCACCTATCGACGGTTGACAACTGTAACAGGAAAAAAGTAACACATGTAACAAAAACGAACAGTTCCAAAGAGCAAAATTTCATTGTTAATAAACTATTTATGAACAACTTTGACAATAATCCATTGTACACACTGTACCCCTTGCAAGAGTGAGCCCCAAAGATTTATTAATAATATGAATTTGTTTTCTCAGAACCCACCCTCATCTCCCAGAGAGAATAAACAATTTGCAGGCTAGGAAGCAGTATATGATACAATCATCTAATTATCAGCGGCTCTAAAAATAGTGAGCAGAGAGAGGAAGAGATTGATGATGTCCAGATACAAGGAGACCGAAGCCCAAATGAATTCATCATACGAATATCTCTTAATCAGGTTGTCTGTATCATATACGATGTACCCACAAAATATAAGAGCCGCCAAGCACCCATAGATCATCACAGACAACTTACCCAATGGAAACAGAACCTAAAACGCAAGGGAAAGAAGATGTCATACATTGATTAACCCAAAACGATTCAATCGCATAATACAAATGAAATAACTATTTTCGAAGATTAAAATACCTGAATCAGAGCGAAGACCATAAGAACTAGCACAGCACCGAACAAGAAGGGGCCAAGAAAGTTGAAATCTTGGCCTCTCCTTGCAGCCCAAAATGTGTAGAGAGTCAGACCAATCACCACCACAGCGGTCAGTATTACAGCTTCCAGAATAACTTTCTCTGTATAAAAAAATCCAGTATCATTGGGGGAAAAAAAATCAGGACTACACACAAATAGGCAATTTTCACTGAGAATGCAACTTAAGCAAAAGCCAGAATATAGAAGGGAGAAAATTCTAACGCGAGACAACCAAGATCCCAAATAGGGTCTCAAGAGCGGCTTTATGGCTTTATTTCATATTGCAGACATATTAGTACATCAGTAGTTTCAGTACAAGTGAATTATCCGTTTTTGTGACTCCGTGTCTTTCTCGGTTGGAAGGAAAGAAAAGAGAAGGTCTTAAACTTAAGAGATTAGACCTCAAAATCCTAATGAGACGACGAAATTAAGGTTTTACAGGGGCTTAATATGTTTGATTGTACACACGCAATGGTATTTGAGTCACACAACCCACGATGATGGACTTGTACTAAAATCACTGCAATTTATAAAAGCAATTCACTTTTGTACATTGTACCAAATTAAGAGTCACCCACATAAAATATTAACCAAGCAAGACCAAACTCAAATATGTTTGATTCAAAGGAGATACAGAGAAAATGCAAAAATTAACTGAAGTTAGGTGGGAATTTTGAACTATTATATCTTATTTGTTACCAATTTTTATAACTTCCAAGTATTCCCGTTGTTGCTCACTAATCTCTACTAGAAAATCAGCTGGCTAATTTCAATAAAATTTTCTATCTTAGACGCATGTTTTCCATCCACAAGGCTATATATAACTTCAGACCTCGCGTAAAGGCATTTTGTTATCACTTCCAAAAATAAGCACATTGTCGAATAAATCCCAAATTTAAACCACCCGCACTACGGAAACGCAAGTTATAATCTAGATAAAAAACAACGAAAATAAAATTAAAATTTGAAAAAAAAAAAGGAGAGACGAGACTATGAATCGTACCGCTAGTAAAGGCGCAACTCAATCCAACAACAAAAGAAAGAGATACAGTGAAAAGCCCTAAGAGTAGGTAGTTGACGGGATGCTTCTGGTAATAGTAGTAAAGTGGACACAACGCTGCAATTGCAAGCAAAAACAACACAACAAAGGCGTCAGACAGAAATCAGAGGAACAGCAAGCGACGGAATTGAAAGCAATTAGGTCAGGAGACGCACTGATGAAGGGGACAAAGATGAGGACGATGTAGAGAGCCAATCCGGCGCCGGTGGTGGCGAAGAAGACGCCGATGGGGCGGACGGTGACGACGACGGCGCCGATGACGATGGTGACGAGCAACTGGATGGCGATGATGGAGTAGACTTTCCTGATGAAGGACCAGCGCAGTTCGGGGCTCTCCAGCATCATCGGATACAGAGGCCGCGCCCCGCTCTCCAAATCAGTTTTCCCGTATGGCTGGTTCCACATCTTCTTTCTTGTGGCGACTGAGAAACTGAGAGCAAATGTAGGGAAATAATAGAGAGAAATTTGCTTAGGGCTTTTTGGATCTTGCGTGCGTGGAATGAAATGGGATCAGTGTTTTTCATTTAGCGGGAGTTATTAATAAATAAAACCCCGTGGTGCGCGTGCGTGGAAATTGAATGGGTGAAAGAGAGTTCGTGAGACTTCGCAAATCTTGTTACTGAATGTTAAACGTCGCCGTTGTGATACGCATAGAACACGTGGAATTTTCTGTTCTTGACGCGTGGAGGACGTGAACGTTCCAGATTCATCAACGGTAATTGCACAGTCAGAGTAACCCAGTAATTTGACGGTGTTTCAAGAAGAAGAATCAATGTACGAATATTCTTTTCTATTTCATCGTTTACTTTTGGCAAGTCAATAGCTTAATAAAATACATAAAAGTAAAATGGAACGAAAAACTTCAAAACAACATTACTTAAGAAAGAAGTTCCTGAATGTTCTTTGTCGATTCCTTCAGTTTATTTTTGGTTAGTCAATAACTTAATTAAATAAATGAACATGGGAATGAAAACTTCAAAACAATGATGTTTTACTTATAGAAGTTCTTTAGTATTCTGAGATTTTTTTAAGGTTAAATTATTCAATTCCCCACTTTTAGATAAATTTCAAATTGGTTCTTTATTTTTATACGAGTTAATTTTGTTTCTAATTTTTTTGAAAAATTTATACAAGTTATTTTCGTTGCTTCGTGATTTTTTATTCTTTTAATTATTTTTATTTTATTTTTTAAAATTTTGTTGCCAGTCAATTTGAATCATGTCAAGCAGTAGAGTGTTATATTTTATTATTATATCATATATCATTAGAGATACAATAAGTCAGATCAGACACGGATAGTATCTATCCGTAATTCGATCTGCATATAAAAAATCGTACTTGTTATCTGTTGAGCTATTTGTTGAATACTCGCATAAAAAAATTCACGAATTTTTTTCAATTCACAGATATCCATTGGATACCATTTTCAACACACAAATATTTTAAAATAATAATATTTTATGATTTTTTAAAAAAGATCCAAATTAAATTGTAAAAAAATATATAATATTTAGATTCGAAACCTAGGAGTCTAAAGGTCTCATTCCCATATCAACTCATCATAATTGAACATCATATTCAAATTCTAATAACTTCTAAGGTAATCCCAATCATCCAAGATCTGACAAATCAAAAGCTACCCACAACCCTAACTTTAAATTAAGAACAAAATTGATAAAAAATAGGTCATATTTATCCAAATTAAAGAGAGAGAAAAAAAGAATCCACTTCAAGCTATAATTTTTATGCGTGCCCATTAATTATAGTAGAAAAATAAAAATAGCAAACAAAACACTCAAGCAACAAAAATTCACAAACGACAAAAAAACACGGTTCCAAAATTAAAAATTGAGAGAAAAAGAGGGAGATAGCAGTGACTGGTGACATGATGACAAGAATTCTGAAGCACCTCAACCAAGAAAAGGTCAACCATTATTCATTATCTTTGGAAGCAGAAATGTCATCGTTTAGTATAAAGGAGGAATCCATGGCGTCAAGAAGAGGATAATGGTTTCTCATATCATTACTTACCTCTTTAGAGACTTACTTAGGGTTTTCTATTTCTTTTCCAGAGAGAACATGACAGCAGAGAGAATACAAAGAAGTTAAACTGAACAGTAACAAAGTAACTTAAAGTAAAAAAACCTAATGGAGGTAGTGTAATTTCATTTTTCAAATGGGTAGCATATACCCGCGGGTATGGATAGTGTGATACCCGAACTCGACCCGTTAACAAACGGATATTAAATTACACACGGGTACCTCTTACCCGTGGGTACTAAATACTTGCAGCGAATTTTACCCACGGATATCCGCGAGTGCGGGTTTTTTTGTCATCCCTAGATATCGTTGTATTTGATGACATATCCCTAAAAATTAACTCTTGTGTTGGAATGGATAGTCTATCAAACATATACATCCAATACAGGACAAATAAAAGCTTCAAAGATGCTCTTACTCTTCAAGACCTTGATCATTCATTTGATTTAAGGTGCATCATTGTTGGGAGCTATATTCTTCATTTACTCACTATTATAGCTTTTGTTCTAACTTGTGTTATAAAATGGGTATTTGACCTTGGTGGACAAGCACACAAAACTCCAAAGAAGATAAGGAAGTTTGCCTTGTTCCATGTTGAAGACTTTAGGGCAAATCCTTTTCAAGAGGGAGGGAATGATGACAACCTCCTTGGCTAGGTTGGGCCAAAGCTAGGAGATGTGCATGGAGGGGTGTTTCCTTGGATGAATGGTACGAAAATGTGGTGGTAAATGGTCTAAGGATGATGAGCTAAGGTATGGATGGGGTATAAGCTCAAAGCCTCTAAGAGATATGGTGGTGGTGGTGGTGTAGTGTTTAGTGGCTCCAAGAGAGGTTAGGCTAACTCAAGGAGAAAGGTGACTAGAAGGGCCTCTAGGGTTGTTCTAGTCTTGATCAAGGAAGAGTATGACCATATTTTGGTAACATAACATTACTTAATTCCAAGATGAAATACAAGGGTAGAGACACCTCTATTTATAGGCCAAGGGTGTCTCCTTCTAACCTTAAAAGCATGATCTCCTACCTTTGTTCTCATTGGCCAAAAATAAGGCCTTCTAACCTCTCCAATAATGGGAGGACATGTGACCACTCACAAAACACAATTTTCTCTATTCTTAGAGTGCCATGTGGCCACTACTAAAAGCAAAAACTCTCCACTTCTAAGGTGCCATGTGGCTACTTTTTAAAAAGTAAATTCTCTACAATGGAAGCATGACACATGGAACACATTTCCACTTGGTTTGGATGTATACTTAGGCCTTAATAAAAGCCTTCAACAAACCTACATTACATGGCTGTTAAACTCGATTTGGTCGCACAAAAAGAGAACAAACTCAGTTTCCCCACTAATGAAGTATAGTGGTCAACCAAGGATCAATCCAAGGACTCATTGAAATTAAGTTTAAAGTGTACGATTTAGTCTTGTATTTATTCTATTATTTACTACCTATTAACTAATGCAAGGTGGGGAAATTAAAATTGAAAGAATGAAATTAAAATAAAAGAATTAAAACTAGTTTAACTATAATTTGTGTAAAAGAAAAGAAGGAAGAAAATAAAGAAATAAAACCTAGACTAAAGTAATAAAGACAGAAAATCTATTCATATTCAAAACAGAACCTAAATTCTAAACTGGACCAGTAAAAAAAATGTATTCACAGATGTAAAGATTAAGAAACCTGAATGCTAACTATCATAAGCTATATGAAATGTAACAATGAAAGAATGAATCTACTATAGACAGTAAAAAAAAATGATGTTGTGAAATGAAAGATTAACATGAATTTAATCTGAAGTGAAAAGAAATTTAAAAAACAATTAACATCTAAAATGAAGAACAATTGAGTAAGAAACACTAGTTAGAACATAAATTAGAATCAAATCCATGTGGATCAGTGCAAAGAATGTGTGATCACTTTACAGCAAGACATCCTGGAGAGTTAAGCCCATTAGAGGGTCTTAAAGTTCATTTGATGAACTCAAAATATGTGATCTCCAATCAATTCACCAAAGCACAGTAAATCAACTCTAACTCTTGTTTCTAACCAAGATCAAAAGTAAAAGCACAACCTAAATTGCTAAACAAAACAAAGTCATTGGATAAAAATCACGAAGCTGAACTAAATTTGCTTGAAATGGCCTATCAATTGAATTATTATTATACAGGAAGACATCCCATTCATAAGTTGCCCACCTCGGGGTCTAAAGTTCTAATACAGAACTAAAAATGAATCCACAAACACAACTCACAAACAGAAACTAAAACAATCTGAATTCAAATATTTTTTATTGATTGAACTCCTATTGTCTCGGGAAGACATCCCGTTCATTTACGCCCACCTCGGGGTGGTTTAACTCCAAAAAGGAATTTCAATATGCAGATTTACGAGTTCAAATCATTTTTTTTTTCAAAACAACACAAGAACACAATCACATAAGAACAAAAGAACGAAAAACAATCAACATAACAGAATAGTAAAGCACTTAACACAGAAACATAAAAGAAAAAAGAACATTTTATTAAGGAGAATGAAAATTACAAAAAATGTACCGAACAAAACTTGAAATCGGAGCCACCACGGGTTGTCACCACCGCGATGATTTGCTCCAAAAGCAAGGAAAATGAAAACCCTAGTCTAAAGAATGTAAATCGTAGAGTGAAAAGTGAAGTGCATCTCTCTCTCGCGCTCTCGCGGAGCCTCTCACCCTCCGCGTTCCCCCCACGTCTAAAACCATTTACAACCCTTTTATAGGGTAAATATCTAGAGCAGAGAAAGAAAGAAAAGGGAACGAGAAACCTTCATCATATTTTCTTCATCCAACGGCCCTCTTCACTTTGCTTCAAGCTTTTATTCCAGGCCCTCTGATCATCTTCACTATCTTTGCCGGTTCGGACTCCACACGTGCCTCGAGCTTCATCTTCCTTGAGCTTCTGATCAGTGGCACGAGAACCAGAGCTTTCTTTCTCTCACGTGACTTCACTCTCTGCCCGCACAAGCCTTGACTCTAGGGAGTGTTTTCTGCCAAATGAAGTCACAAAAGCAAAGACCCCTACATCAACAACTTCAGTCTCTCCAAAACGACACTGTTGCACTAAACACATACCCAAGTCCAACATGTAGCAGCCAATCCAATTCATTATACTGGCAGCCGCGTCCAATATCTAAATCTGCAGCAGCGTGCCCACTTATTTCAACACCTCTGAATCAGCTTCCAATTAAAGATATTAGCAGCCCAAGTCTAATTCCAATGGTGTCCCACTTATTTCAGCCACGGCAGCCCAAAGGAGTAGCATCAGCATCGAATCCAAGTGTTAGCATTATTAATTCAGGTGCAGCCCAATCAAGCCCAATCTGCAGAAAAATCAATTAACAATTAAAGAAAAAAAAATCATTTCAGAAATAAAAGCATATCTAAACAAAAATAAAGGAAAACATTTCTTAAAAAAATACTAATTTCCTATTTATGACAAATACTAAAAAAAATACCTTTAAAATCCTAATTTTAACTACAATTTTACAAAACTAAAGAAAAGAAAGAAAAACATAAATTTATCCTAATTTTACACAGTTAAAGACTAAAATATACTAACAAAAGCTTCTAAACAAAGAAAAATATGCAAATATTGAGAGTTATCACACCCTCACACTTAGAGAACTGCCCTCCTAGAAAGGACAAACTAAAAAGCAAAAAGAAAAAGCAAAGACTCAATTACAAAGAAAAGACTCTACACAAAACAAGAGACTTATAAATTCTATTTCAGCTTCTCAAACTGCCAAAAACACATCAATTCTAGCTATTTCATCAAATCAGAACTGCACAAAAGAAATCTTAACTCTAAACTCAAGCTTCAGCATTTCCAGCAAGTGAGAAACAGTTTAATCCACTCAAAATCAGCAAAGACAACATATGGAAGAGTAGGAGTCAGCCTCAACCTCACAGGATGCAGCGTATGCACTCAATCACTCAACTGTTTAGGTTATCCTGTTTCATTCATTCATGTCATGCTAACTACCATTCACAACTTTGAAAAGATTCTAAATGACAGTGCTCTACTCAAGGTTTCTCTAAATCAATAGGTCTTTATTTGGCTTGTAATGTTCATGGAATGGAATGGAAAAACAGAAAAGAATGGGAATTAAGATGAAACAGAGAAATGTGAAGAATAAGGGAGAAAACTAGAACTCGGTGCAAGGTCTAACTTTTAATCTTTGGCCAGCCTATTTTTCTTTCTTTTTCTCTGGTCCTCTTTCTCTTTTACACACATTCCATGTCATTCCTTTACTTTATTTTTCTGATTTCCAGACCTGTTTCATTCTTTTCAACCAAACCAGATTTTTTTTCAGCACATTTTTCTTTTGTTTTTCATCTCTGGCCTCACTTTTTTTTTGCATGCACTCACCAAGTTCTAGACTCTTCCCTAAGTCTCACAAATCTCTAAGGTTATGTAATGGTTAGGGAAATGACTTGAAATGAATGGAACAAGAAAACAGGCTAAGGCTCAAGACAAGGTACAATGGTAAGAAATGAAATGGGTAACTTAAATTGCCTATGGCTGAAAATGAAGGATGCCTAGATCATATTCAAAGTTAACAAGAGCAAGCACATCAATAAAGAATCAATGCAAAATCAGAATGAGAGCTAAACATGCATGTTATCACACAAGAAAGACAAAAACTAGCCCAAAATCTCTCAAGGGTTTAAGAATTGTTAAAACTGACTTGCTACTCATCCTATGCAAAAATTACTGAATTGAAATGAACTAAAGCTGCAAAAAATTAATGCTAGAACTACCTCTGCCTAAATCTAAAGCTAAGTCTACTCTTGACAATTCTAATATAAGGAAATAGAGCTAAAAATTAAATGAATTCAACAAGTAATGAGGAAAAGCATAAAACAGAACCTAAAAGCTCCTAGAAAGACCTAACAAATTTACCTAAACTATATACAATATGAACAAATGGAAACAGAACAGTATGCAACCTAAACAAAACCTACTCAAACTAAAATAGAGTAAAACAACAAAAAGTTGAGTAAAATGTTAAACAAAATCTAGAAATACCTAAACAAAATTTTCTAAAGCTATTTACAATTTAAAAAGACTAAGGCAAAACAGAATGTAACCTAAAAGAACTATCCCAACTAAAACAGATTCAACTAAGACTTACAATAGCTCCTAACTAAAACTTCTATGCACAAGGAAACAATAAAAAGGAAAAGAAATAAGCAAGCAAGAGGCAATAAGAAACCTAAAGCAATAAACGTAAACCAATAAGAACAGACATGTATAAGAAAAAAAACCCTAAAGGCAGTTTAAAGTAAAGACTAAAACAGAATCTAAACAATGGAAAGAATCTCAAAGCAAGCAAATCCTAAAGTAATTTCTATTTACAAGCTGAACAAAATCTAAGAATTAAAAGCTAAAACCTGGAAATTAAAATCTGAATAGAATTTAAAACAGGAAAACAGAAATGAAATAGATCCAAGTAACCTGCAATCAGTCCTAAAATACCCAAGATATTAACAGAATATAAACCTAAACTATTCCTATGAGCTATCTAAACAAGGACAGATTAATCAAAAAATTGAAAAAGGAAAAGCTAAACAGATTCAGACAGTTGCAAAAAGAAAATAGAACCTATTTATGAACAAAAATCCCAATTGAAAACTTAAAGCAAAGCATGAAAACTAAAATAAGAACAACTAACTGATAAAAAACTTAAAACAGAACAAGAAACGAACAAAACGAAGAGAAAATAGGAAAAGAAAGGAACTTAAACTGAAACATATGGAACAAGAAAATGAAAGAACTTTTAAAGACCTAAGAACTATTATTCACAAAGCCAAAAACTAAACTAAAACCGATCAGTACAAAAATAGGTATTTACAAACTAAAGCAAAACAAACCAGACCTAGACTAAGGGAAGAACAGTTCAGAAAAAAAAAATGTACCCCTATTTTACTACTAAAACTAATACTAACAGGGTTATTTACATAAAAAAAAAAATTAAACCTATACCTTCCCACCCCCACACTTAAGAGGCACATTGCCCTCAATGTGTGAGTGGGTAAGGCTCCTAAACAGCACAGTTAGCAACAAGTATTTACAGCTCAAACAAAATCAGAATTACACAAGCAGAACTAGAATTTAACAAGAAATATGTACAACAAAATCAAGAAAACTGAACACAACATGCACAAGAACAAAGCTGGAAAAAGAAAACTAAAACTACAAGCTAAACTAAAAAGAAAATTTGTTCAAATAGGCCACAAGTCAAAATTTATCTTTTTAATTTTTATATAGAACAACATATTTTCTATCCTAGTATTTATGATACTACCTATTACTATACTAATTACTATAAAATACCTATTACTACTATTTAAAAGAAAGGGAAAGAATAAGCTTATTGTTTTTGGTGTTTCTCCATTGTCATCCAAGATGTTCATTAGCTCTTTCCCAGCTCCAGCTCCCTGCTGCAGCATCATCAGCTCTCTCTCAAAAACTGACAGTTGAATGGTGCACGAGATTGACTTGAAGCTTGTAAGTGCCTCACCAGAATTAGCTATGCTTCCTTCATCTAGAAAAAATACTTCAGTGCTTTTGTCCTCTTTCAAATCAGTAGCTTCTTTCAATTCTGCATTAAGTATGTTAGCGATAACAGCAGAATCCTCAGTCCTCAGATATTGACTATGTGTGTTCCATCCTTGAGCAGTATTGACATCCTGTTCTGCCTCAACCAGGACTTCCTTTTTACCTTCAGTGTGTGTAGCGTCCTCTTCATTTAATTCTACAGAACATTCACTAAATTCAAAGTCAACATGCATAAGTGGATCATCAAACGTTGCATCTTTGTTAACAGTGAACACAAAATCATTTTCAATAAAGAACAATGCATCAAAGGCTGGACACATAACATCAATACAATCAGCAGGGGTATGAATATATTCAATCTCAAATGCTTCTTTAAGAACCTTAGAGTCATTAAATACTGCAGTGTTATCAACAGGTTCTAAAGGATCTATGCACATGCAATCAAATTAGCTATACTGTAAAGGAAGCTCAGATAAAGCAACTGGAATCTCAAGGTCAGAACACACATCTGTTAGCTCATTTAAAATATCCCTACCAATGACAGCAGAATCCTCAGTTAAGTCAATACATTTCACAGGGCTATCATCAAAATTGTAATCAGGTTCAGTGCACACATCATGAACAATATCAGAAATCTCCACATGTTCTACAGAAAATACTAAATTCAACATTTCAGAACAACCAAGTATAACATCAAGAATATCAGGCAAGGGTTTCTCAGGTTCAGCATGCATAAGATTATCAAAGCTAGTTTGCATCTCACCCAAACAGATAAGAAGCTTAAGTTTAGAATCAACCTGTACTGAATCCTCAAAAATAACCTCATGCTTAGTCCCCACCAAGTCAGCAGCAGAATGAGCCCCTCATGTGAAGCTATTATCAACTGAAACCATGTCAAAGTCAGTCCAAGAATCTGGAACATCACGAAATATATCAATATACTCAATTTCAAGTGCTGAATGCAGAATATGAGAATGCACAGGCATCAAAGTATTTGTGTTCAAAGCAGGCTTTACAGGTTCAATTTTTAAAAGATCAAAAACATTTAAATCCATTTGAACCTCAGAGATATGAATAGGAATGTCAAGTTTAGAATAAACCTGCTCAGGCTGCAAACCAGAACCTGTGTTCTCCGTATAATTAGTAGTTTCATCTGGACAACCACTCAGTTTAGCTAATAAGGACCTAGCTTCAGAAATTTTCCTATCCATCATGGATCCTCCAGCTGCAACATCTACATAGAATCTGTCTTGCATGCTCAATCCATCCAGAAAGTGAAGGATAAGCAGGTGCTTACTGATTTGATGATCTGGACAGGAGGCACACAACTGGTTGAATCTGTCCCAGTACTCCCTTAATGTCTCTCCTTGCAACTGCATAATGGAGCTTATGTCCCTTTGCTTGGAGATGATTTTTGAGGCTGGGAAGAACTTCTCTAGAAAACTCCTCTGCATTTCAGCCCAGGCAGTGAATGGCTCTGAATAAGTCTTGTAGTACAACCAGTCCTTGGCTGCATCTTGAAGGGAGAAGGGAAATGTCTTCAACTTGGCCCAATCTTCAGGGACTTCTGCTGGCTTAAACATGGAGCAGACCACTTGAAACTCCTTCAAATGGAGATGTGGACTTTCTCTAGGCACTCCATGGTATTTAGGCAACCTCTTGATCAACTTGTATAACCAATCCTGAGAATTTGCCATTCTTCTCTACTCTGGAGCAAAACCTGTCTAAACTTGTACTTCAACTACAGGAGCAGATTATACCAAACACACAAGCATAACATGGAAAGGAACCAATATGTACAAATGATAGAATTTCAAAAATTTCAGAAACACAAGCTAAAAACAAAGAAACTAAACACACAGAACTAAGAACCAATATTTACAAATGTTAAAACTTCAGAAACAGACCCTAAGCACACTAAAAAAAATATGCAAAAAAGAAACAAACCTAAACAAGACTAACCTAACACTCTAAAACTCAATTCGCCGAGTCCCCGGCAATGGCGCCATTTGTTAAACTCGATTTGGTCGCACAAAAAGAGAACAAACTCAGTTTCCCCACTAATGAAGTATAGTGGTCAACCAATGATCAATCCAAGGACTCATTGAAATTAAGTTTAAAGTGTACGATTTAGTCTTGTATTTATTCTATTATTTACTACCTATTAACTAATGCAAGGTGGGGAAATTAAAATTGAAAGAATGAAACTAAAATAAAAGAATTAAAACTAGTCTAACTATAATTTGTGTAAAAGAAAAGAAGGAAGAGAATAAAGAAATAAAACCTAGACTAAAGTAATAAAGACAGAAAATCTATTCATATTCAAAACAGAACCTAAATTCTAAACTGGAACAGTAAAAAAAATGTATTCACAGATGTAAAGATTAAGAAACCTGAATGCTAACTATCATAAGCTATATGAGATGTAACAATGAAAGAATGAATCTACTATAGACAGTAAAAAAAATAATGCTGTGAAATGAAAGATTAACATGAATTGAATCTGAAGTGAAAAGAAATTTAAAAAACAATTAACATCTAAAATGAAGAACAGTTGAGTAAGAAACACTATTTAGAACATAAATTAGAATCAAATCCATGTGGATCAGTGCAAAGAATGTGTGATCACTTTACAGCAAGACATCCTGGAGAGTTAAGCCCATTAGAGGGTCTTAAAGTTCATTTGATGAACTCAAAATATGTGATCTCCAATCAATTCACTAAAGCACAATAACTCAACTCTAACTCTTGTTTCTAACCAAGATCAAAAGTAAAAGCACAACCTAAATTGCTAAACAGAACAAAGTCATTGGATAAAAATCACAAAGCTGAACTAAATTTGCTTAAAATGGCCTATCAATTGAATTATTATTATACAGGAAGACATCTCGTTCATAAGTTGCCCACCTCGGGGTCTAAAGTTCTAATACAGAACTAAAAATGAATAACAATCAATTGATTTAAAAAATCAAAACAAATTCAATTCCAAATCCACAAACACAACTCACAAACAGAAACTAAAACAATCTGAATTCAAATATTTTTTATTGATTGAACTCCTATCTGTCTCGGGAAGACATCCCGTTCATTTACGCCCACCTCGGGGTTGTTTAACTCCAAAAAGGAATTTCAATATGCAGATTTACGAGTTCAAATCATTTTGTTTTCAAAACAACACAAGAACACAATCACATAAGAACAAAAGAACGAAAAACAATCAGCATTACAGAATAGTAAAGCACTTAACACATAGAAACATAAAAGAAAAAAGAACATTTTATTAAGGAGGATGAAAATTACAAAAAATGTACCGAACAAAACTTGCAATCGGAGCCATCACGGGCTATCACCACCGCGATGATTTGCTCCAAAAGCAAGGAAAATGAAAACCCTAGTCTAAAGAATGTAAATCGTAGAGTGAAAAATGAAGTGCGTCTCTCTCTCGCGCTCTTGTGGAGCCTCTCACCCTTCGCGTTCCCCCCACGTATAAAACCATTTACAACCCTTTTATAGGGTAAAAATCCAGAGCAGAGAAAGAAAGAAAAGGGAACGAGAAACCTTCATCATATCTTCTTCATCCAACGACCCTGTTCACTTTGCTTCAAGCTTTTATTCCAGGCCCTCTGATCATCTTCACTATCTTTGTCGGTTCGGACTCCACACGTGCCTCGAGCTTCATCTTCCCTGAGCTTCTGATCAGTGGCACGAGAACCAGAGCTTTCTTTCTCTCACGTGACTTCACTCTCTGCCCGCACAAGCCTTAACTCTAGGGAGTGTTTTCTGCCAAATGAAGTCACAAAAGCAAAGACCCCTACATCAGCAACTTCAGTCTCTGCAAAACGACATCGTTGCACTAAACACATGCCCAAGTCCAACACGTAGCAGCCAGTCCAATTCATTCTACTGGTAGCCGCGTCCAATATCTAAATCTGCAGCAGCGTGCCCACTTATTTCAACACCTTTGAATCAGCTTCCAATTAAAGATATTAGCAGCCCAAGTCTAATTCCAATGGTGTCCCACTTATTTCAGCCATGGCAGCCCAAAGCAGTAGCATCAGCACCAAATCCAAGTGTTAGCATTATTAAATCAGGTGCAGCCCAATCAAGCCCAATCTGCAGAAAAATCAATTAACAATTAAAGAAAAAAAAATCATTTCAAAAATAAAAGCATATTTAAACAAAAATAAAGGAAAGCATTTTAAAAAAATACTAATTCCCTATTTATGACAAATACTAAAAAAAATACCTTTAAAATCCTAATTTTAACTACAATTTTACAAAACTAAAGAAAAGAAAGAAAAACCTAAATCTATCCTAATTTTACACAGTTAAAGACTAAAATATACTAACAAAAGCTTCTAAACAAAGAAAAATATGCAAATATTGAGAGTTATCAATGGCCTAATACAATGGCTTACATTCCTACACGACTCTTGAATTCATGTTCCATGATGACTCCAAAGGTGGTCCACAAGGTAGAGTTGATGTCATCTTCATGGATGAATTCCACTCTCTTTAAAGATCTTAACCATGGCTATGGGATTTGTCATCATTATATTGTTATTTCATCTTAATTTACTTCTAATTTATTTTAAAATTAAACAGTTTTGTCAAAACGGAATTTAATTTTTATAAAAATGATACACAATACTTTTATTAAAATGAATATCTTTACTAAATACTTTTAATAAGATTAAGTATATATTTATATTTTACACTATTTTTTTTTAAATTGCTTTAAAGTTATTAATATAAAGTAATTTTGATAAAAAAAATTAAAATTAATTTCAACTAACAAATATGTTAAACTTATTTATCAATTGTGTTAGATATATTATCTTTATTTTATATTTATCTTTTATCTTTAGTTAGTTTGTTATTATTTCTTATTTGTAATTTGGACTTAGCCCATATTTTTTCTATTATAAATAGAGGGTCCTATATGTATATTCAACACAAGGGAGATAAATCTCATATATAGTTTTCACTATATTCAACATGATATCAGAGTCGATGGTTTTCACTATATTCAACAAGACGAATACAATTGTCCCTATATTGGGAGTGTACCGATGTGGAAGAGACCTCACCCTTGAGGGGGATATTGTTGGGAACGCAAGTGTGAGTCCAAGTCCTACATTGGATAGAAGTGAGAAAGTAGAACACTATATAAAGGTGAAAGACCCATTAACCCATTGCCTTAAGGTTTTGGGTAGAGAGTGGTGTTAATCCCCTATATGGTTGGGCTCATATCTCATTGGTGTTTGTATCTCCCTAGTGAACCTCTTCCTCGATAGACCTAACAATGGTACACGCACGAAATGTTTATACCACGAAGTGAGGGGTGCATGTTGGAAGTCTCACATGGACTAGAGATAAGGCCAATTTAGAGTATATATGTGGGTACAAACCTCACCTTACAAGCTGATTTTGTAAGTTTGAGTTAGACTTAAAGTCCACCACTTAACATGGTATCTAGAACCAAAGGTTCTTTTAAGGAAAAAAATTGTGTTGTATTTGCCATTACGTCTATCGTCGTCACTACCAACGTTTTAGTTTCGACCGATAATCACATGGTTTTGATCGTCTGGGCAGTCGACCACCATGCCATCAACGTCGCCTTCATCGGAGCTCCTACGCATTCTCAATGCCTTTTAAAATTGAGGATTTGCTCCCTTTTCTGTCATGCATGGTGGCATGTACAGTAGCAATTCAGAGTGTCGAGGTCGCTCGTTTTTCACTTTCAGGTTCATCGTGCGTTGTCGCACGTGCCATCTCCTCTCAAGTAGCTATTTAGATCATCGAGGTTGCTCTTTTTCCTTTTTTAGGTGCCTTGATTGGAGAATCTTGTATTTTTATGGTTTCTCTCTCCTGTTCATCCATGACTTCTTCCACTATTATCTCTTCTGACCTTCCTTTTATCACCATTGCATTTGACCCGTCCATATATGTTTTTCTCCCATGGAAAAGATGGCTTTTCTTAGTTTATTTATAATCGTGGTGGCTCTCCAACAATGGCCTCTTTATCCACTAGATGTCAACAATGCATTCCTCAACGACAATTTGCAAGAAGAGATTTACATGGAGCAACCTCCCAGATTTATTGCTCAGGGGAGTCTTTTGGGTTGGTATTTCGCCTTTTATGTCGTCTTGCAAATCATTAGCAATTTAGGGTCACTCGAGTGCAGAAATAGATATTTTCACTAAGTCTTTATGGATTATATTAGTAACAAGCTTGATACATACAATTTGAATGCACCAGTTTGAGGGGCAGTGTTAGATATATTATATTTATTTTATATTTATCTTTTATCTTTAGTTAGTTTGTTATTATTTCTTATTTGTATTTTTGGCTTAACCTATATTTCTTTTATTATAAATAAAGGACCCTATGTGTATATTCAACACAAGAAAGATAAATCTCATATATAGTTTTAACTATATTCAACAAATTGTACTTCATAAAACAAAGGTTTAAACCTTCGGTTGGTCCTCATTTTTGTATGGTAATCTTAGTTGGGTCCTCATTTTTGCAACTGTCTCAATTAGGTCATATTTTTTGTAAAAATGAGTCAATTTTACCTTAACTGTTAAATTGTTCCAAACGGCGTTAAGTTGAGCTGACGTGTTGCACACTGATGTAAAATTGTTTTCTTATGTGGAATTTTTTTAAAATTAAAAATTTTTTACGTGTCAAAATTTATTCCTAATCTAACCAAAAAAATTGTTCCTAATTGAACTAGAGGCTTACTTCCCCATGTATCTCGTCGTCGGTCGCCATACCTCTCCCATGGAAGAAATGGGGAATGTAATTAAACCAATTTAATCCTAATTGGACCCAGAAAACCTAAATTGAACTCCAAATATTACTTTCCTTTCTTTAATTGCAAAACCCAATTTGGGTAGTCCCTCTTCCACTTCTAAATACGTTTAGGGGTTTTTTCTCAATTTATCCTGTGAATTCTAAACAAAGTTTCAGACTTTTGCTCCCAATTCTCGAAAAATAAAACCCAACATGAGGGCTCTTTGATCTCGTGCAAGAGGACTTCTAGGGGAGCACCTATCTTCTTCCCCACATCTCTTTCGGTTTCGCAGATAACCCCAACACTGGGAAATGTTCTTCCTTCACACGAGCACCTATCTTTTTCCCCATATCTCTTTCAGTTTTGTGGACAACCCCAACTCAATATTTTAATTTTATACTTATTGTGTATACCTTCAATAACAAAGAGCACTAAAAAACAGATTCAACATCCTAGCCACAACCATGTTCAACCTCTAACCACCAGAAACCCCAAAGCCATACCCAATAAAACACGGTGTAAATAAAAAGATAATTGTCGACGGCATCGCCGACGCCAAGTGTGGATTCCGATTAGAGGCGAATCGATCACAATGGCTCGAAATTCGCATAACGGAGTGCGTTTTGGCCCTCAGTGTTGATGCCTTCGGCGCTGCCGTGCAAGACAATGAAAGGAAAGTTGACATAAGAGAGCCTGTGATTGAGGAAGTCAGTGACCCTTAAAAGTTCGACGACGGTGCCCAACCTGGGCTTTCCGGGATACCTCAAAGGGTTCATGTTGGCGATGAGTTTCTTGTGGGGAACCTTGACGAACTTGAAGAGGAGATCGAGGATGGGGACGATAGGTAGAGTGGGGAAGAATCTGTCGAGGAAGGTGAGGATCTGGGGAATGGGCCATCTGGGTCTGACGCTGTCGGAGATTTTTCACTTGGGGGCGACTAAAATGGCGTCGTTGAAGGGTTTCGAGGAGAGGAAGTGGAAGAGGAGGTAGATGGCGGCGCCCATGGACTCGCCGAAGAGGAAAGAGGGAAGGTGTTGGAACTGGGGGTTTTGTTGTTTGATAGAGTTGAAGAAGGAGAGGCAGTCGTGTGAGACGTGGTTTACGGAGGGGACGAAGGCTGAGGCCTTCAGAGTGGTCGTGGCCTTGAAGGTCCACGACGAAGCAGGCGAACCCCGATTGGGCGAGGAAGATGGGGGTCGTTTGGAAGGTCCAGGAGATGTGTTTTTGAAGAGTAGAAACCCTCTGCTGCTGCTAGCTAGGAAGAAGAATGGGACAACCTTTTTTTCTTGTTTTTGGAAGAAAGCCCAAGAGCTTTTCCCTGCACCAACACAAATTTCTTAGACAAGACGAAAGGAATCAGGTGCCATGTCAAACACTGTTTATTTAAACAATAAAGTCCACATAATCAAATAATACACATCAATACATTATTTGTGCAACACGTCAGCTCAACTTAACACGGTTTGGAACAATTTAACGGTTAGGGTAAAATTGGCTCATTTTTACAAAAAAATTTGACCCAATTGAGACAGTTGCAAAAATGAGGACCCAACTGAGATTACCATACAAAAATGAGGACCAACCGAGGGTTTAAACCTAAAATAAAATAAATTTATCAACTTTTTTAATTCGTTTAAATAATTGTGTGTTTTTAAAATGTGTAAAATTCAATAATTTCTATATAAATGTTTGAGTTGGTTTAAAAATAAAAAATTTTAAAAATTCAAATGTAAAATTTAAAATAATTTTAAACAATTTAAAACAAATAAATTTAAAATTTGAACACAATTTTAAATAAAGTTGTAAAATATAAATATAAATAAACTTAATATTATTAAAAATATTTAATAAAAATATCTATTTTAATAAAATTAGTTGTATAACATTTATATAAATTAAATTTTATTTCAATTTAAAGATGGACAAAATTATCTCATTTTAGAAAAATGGACTGAATTGAGACAATAAAATAGAATGATTAAATTGAGACCTAAGACAATAACACCTAGCATGACAATGACATGTACTATCACTGATAAGACAATATTGCCTAGAAACTCTTGTTTTAAAGTTTAACAATAGTGTCTAATGAAATATCTTATATCAAAATGAACCGTTTAGGATAAACACACTAAACACTATACATGTGTAAACGTCATTCTAAACACTAAATGTTACTCTAAACAGACTACGTATAAATGAAAGTACATGTATCATGCCTAAACGCTAATGAGCATCTAACGTATTAAATGCATATACAAATTGTACTTTCTTATCTGTTATGTTATGTTCTCTTTATCTATAGAAATCTATAAAGGACAAAGCTTTATACAAAAGTTCTGCATTGGATTAAAATAACCTTAAGAGATAGGAAGACATTATGTAAATGTTTCCTCAATTCCTTCTGTTTGATAAATCCATACAAGTAGTTCAATTTCCTATCAAAAAGCAACATAGCATTTGACCTCGTACTAAGAGGCTACACACCTACGTGAAAGTGAATACTTTGAGTACGAGATCTTTTTCGTAGAAGTTTATATAAGAGGATTGCATGAAGAGAAATAAAATAAGAATTATTATTCCTTACTCTTACATTCTGATATGATCATAGATGGCGCAACAATGAAGAGTTTTCAAAGTGACAACAAGCAAAAAAAGGTAGAATAAGTTTCATAGGCGTGTATTTGCCTCTTTGATTTCTTTTTGTTAGTTCTAGTGAATAAAACGCTTATAAACCCTTCTTTTCCTTTAAGCACACGTAATGTGGGACTCTCCACGGCTTAGTCTTAAAAGAAAAGAATAGGAAGTAGGCGTCTTAGCTTGGAGTGCAAGTAAGCATAGCTAGTTTTCATTTTTTTGAACTTTAGGAGAGCTAGGATGCTTATAAACCCTTTTGGAATGAGAGAATTAGGCAATGTGGGACTCCAAGCACCTAGGGGCGCTGCTGCAGCTGTTGGCCAGGTCTTGGAGCCTTCCAAGTCGCACATTGCTTGAAACTCTTCATCAAACTCCTTTCAAAAGCTATATAAGTAAGCCTAGGGGTTCTCCTTGTACTAACCTTTGAATCAATTGAAATTTTGAGTTGAATTGCAATCTTGCATTCCTTTTAGAGATAGTTTTTTGTCTCTTAGTCCATTTTGGTAGACCTTATCTTGAGCAAATCAAGTGGCGGCCCTTCCTCGACACTTATCTTGGAGTCCTCTCTCAAGTGGTGTGTCTACGAGTCATAAGTTTCCTCTTCCTTTCTCTTTTCCGCTTTTATTTTCCATTCATTCTCTTAATTGTGATTAGTATACTTCTCTCTAGGCATGTACTTCCCCATCATGTGGTATCATGAGCCTTAGCTTTTGATCATCTTAGGAATTGCATTTTAGAGTAGAAAGTAGAGCTTTTATTTCCGCAAAATTCGCTAAGCCATGTTCTTCTCGTCCGGCGAGCATGTCAGTTTATAGTCATTTTGTTTGCTTCAGTTTGAGTTCATTTCTCATCCAAATTGAGTGCAATTCTTTTTCCTAGTTTTTTCTACATGTTAGGAATAATGTTCAATCATTACTTTGAGCTAATTCCATCATTTACTATGCGCATTTAATTTTTTTCGTTTAGTACTCATTTTCCGCATCCAAGAAAACATTTTTTCTACTTCCATTTTATTTTATTCAGTTTCGATTAATTTCTTATCCGTTTTGTGTAAAAAAAAAAATTTAAAAGTTTCGTCCAGATGTCTACTAAAATGTCCAACTCTTACTTTGTTTCAATTCATTCGTTTCCTATGTGCAATTAATTTTTTTTCATCCAGTGTTCATTCTAGTGCTTGCTGTTTAGGATTATTTCTAATCTGTTTTGATATGTGCTGGTTGTTTTGTATTTTTGGTGGTTGTATTTGATCTTTTGGACGTCCTACACCTTCAAGCAACTCTTAAGGATGATCACAAGCATTATATCAAGTGCATAAGGTGGTCCAATAGTTGTTGTTCAGATCCACAAACCAACACCTTCTAACCCAAGCAACTAGCATCATCTTTGGAGGTCTTCAACAAGTAGGCTTCCATTTCCTTTTGTTTGTTTTTCCAGCTTGTAATTCTTGTCTTGGCTAGATTATTTGAGTCTTTTCTTGCTTGCTTAGCTTTGAATTGAGTCATATGTGTTTCCTCCTTAGGAGTTTTCTAGCAAATAATTCTTGAAATTGCACTTCTTAAGAGTCTTGTTGCATCTTGGTTCTTGTATGCTGAATTGAGTTTGATCAACCTAAGATTTAAGTGTGTAGACTTTGCTTGTATGTTCTGTATTAGTAGAGGCATTACTTAAATCCAATTTTAGCTTTAATCAAATACACATACTCAATTAAATACTCCTTGGCGAGACTAGTCATATCAATTCTGCATGATTCAAAAAGAAAATTAAAAATTAAACCAACACCAAATCTCTGGTTGTTGTTTTGTGCTAGTCTGGCCGAGAGTTTTCCCACTGTTTTGGTGTGTTTGATATCTAATTTTGAAGCCTCTTTTATCATAAGATTACAGAATATATAGGTTTGAAGTTTGCTAAATTAATTCCACTCATTGCTAGATCTTACTCTTCATGTATGCATAGAATTTTGGTGTGACATGTTTCTTAGTTGTGTCAATTTTTTTTGCTGCTGTCTTGTTCACATGTGCTACTGTTTTGATTCATTTTTCCTTGTTGTTTTGTCTATTCTAAGTCTCTAGCTTGGTGCCATTTTTCTGTGCCAAGTTTATTGCTTTTATAGGTTCTATTTTCCATCTTTTGTCTTGTGGTTTTCTTGAATTTTTGGCCTCTTGAAGTGTATGATGTCTTGGTTTGGATTCCTTGTGTTGTTGAGGTTGAATTGTATCTTTCCACTTGTTTTTGTCATTGAATTGGTGTTCTAAATTTTGGCTTGAGAGACACCTTACTATTTTGCAAGAAGAGTGCATGTGAGTAGAGTGATCTTGTTTCACTACAAAAACCGTGAGCTTTGAGCCAAGCAAGTGTTGTTGTTTTTTGAGTGAATTTTTCTACTGTTCTAACTATTTTCTTGTGAGCTTTTGTTGTTTTTTTATTGTGTAAATATGTCTACAGGTTCAAGGAATTCTTCCTCCAAAGGAGATAACACTCATGGAAGCACATTTAGCACATTGGACATGAAGAAGGCCTTCAAGAAAATCCAAAAACAAATTGATCTTCTCAACCATAGATTAGACAAGGAGGATAAGATGAAAGGGAAGCAAACATATGGACACCAAGAGGGCAAGTCTACTCATCATGGTCATGGTCTTTCCAAGAAGCATCATCCAATGATGCCTCCTCCCAAGCTCAATTTTCCTTCCTTTCATGGAGAAGAAGATCCTTGTATTTTTTTAGATTGGCTAGCTAAAGTAGAACAAGTTTTTTATTTGGATAGTGTAGATAATTTTTGGCGTGTAAAATTAGCTACATTAACTTTAAAGGGATATGCCATGCAATGGCTAATTAGGATGAACCTTATCACCATGGGCTCATACGCGAGCTCGTGGGAACATTTCAAGGACATTTTGATCCAGCGCTTCGTACCTCCTCACTACTTTAGGGAACTCTTGCTTAAGTTCCAACAGCTTAAGCAAGGTAGACGAAGTGTGAAGGAGTATGCACACGAGCTCGAAGTGCTCACACACCGTACTAACACTAAAGAAAATGATCATGCAAAAATATTTAGATTTATTAGTGGACTTAATAGCAACATCCAAGATATAATTGACTTCCATGATGATGAGACTTTAGATGTAGTGGTTCATAAGGCCATGAAAGTAGAGAAGAAACTCTTGAAAAGAGAAGCTTGTCACAACAAATTTTCCAAATCTTTAAGAGATGTTTTCTACAAATCCTCATCATCAAAGGATAAAGCCAAGGATGTTTCTAAGGAGCCCACTAACAAATCTTGTCCTCATTCTTCTTCTAACCATTCCTCCTCCCCACCTACATCCCCTTTTATACCAAGTCACATTAAATGTTTTTAATGCTTAGGACATGGTCATATAGCGTCTTCCTGCCCCACCAAAAAGGCAACATGCATTGAGAGTGAAGCAATTATCCCTCATGAGTCTACATCTTCCTTACCTTCACCAACCTATAGCTCTTCTTCCTCATCAAGTGATGCCAAAGAGAAAGTCATGCTTACTTGTTTAAATGAAGACCTAGAAGATAGAAAAGAGGAGAAAGTAAAAGCAGAAAATGAGAGGAAAGAAAGCAAAGAGAGTGTAAAAGAAGAATATGAGAAAAAAGAAAGAGAGGAGAGAGAAAAGAAAGAAAAAGAAGAAATTGTGAGAGAAATGGAGAAGGACAAAGTCTTAGTCACAAAGGAAGTGTTATTGAAGGCACCATCCACTCCCATCATTCAAATAGATTCAAGCCATGACAGGGGAGTTTTTCATTCCTTATATTTTTTTCCTTTTACTAAGTTTTCTTTCTTTGTTCCAAAAGTATTTTGTACAACTCTTTCACCTCCCTCTTTCTGTCTTTCCAACTCTTCAATAAATTGTTTTGAAACACATTTTGAGTTAGTGTTACCCATTTGGTTACATTCAACTCAAGACAAAAATAATTTTTTCTCTAAAAATGATCTCCTAGTTTTCACCACTAAATACCATAAAAATATAAGGAGACATTCTTCTACTATTACTTGTTTATATACATTGATTGGTCAACATAAATTCATTCACAAAATGTTTGATGACTTTTGCAGGTTGACATTTGATCCAAGAGGAGTTCCTTTGGTTTATGCACGAAATAAGTCACTAATCTCTTTTTGTTGTAGCTTTTTCAAGATTCGAGGTTGAATCCTCTCCAACCTGGGGGGATGATATGATCATAGATGGGGCAACAATGAATAGTTTTCAAAGTGACAACAAGCATAAAAAAGTAGAATAGGTTTCATAGGCGTGTATTTGCCTCTTTGATTTCTTTTCGTTAGTTCTAGTGAATAAAACGCTTATAAACCCTTCTTTTCCTTTAAGCACAAGCAATGTGGGACTCTCCACGACTTGGTCTTAAAAGAAAAGAAGAGGAAGTAGGCGTCTTAGCTTGAAGTGCAAGTAAGCATAGCTAGTTTTCATTTTTTGAACTTTAGGAGAGTTAAGATGCTTATAAACCCTTTTGGAATGAGAGAATTAGGCAATGTGGGACTCCAAGCACCTAGGGGCGGTGCTGCAGCTGTTGGCCAGGTCTTGGAGCCTTCCAAGTCCCACATTGCTTGAAACTTTTCACCAAATTCCTTCCAAAAGCTATATAAGTAAGCCTAGGGGTTCTTCGTGTACTAAGCTTTGAATCAATTGAAATTTTGAGTTGAATTGCAATCTTTCATTCCTCTTAGAGATAGTTTTATGTCTCTTAGTCCATTTTGGCATACCTTATCTTGAGAAAATCAAGTGGTGGTCCTTCCTCGACACTTATCTTGGAGTCCTCTCTCAAGTGGTGTGTCTACGAGTCATAAGTTTCATCTTCCTTTCTCTTTTCCGCTTTTATTTTCCATTCATTCTCTTAATTGACATTAGTATACTTCTCTTTAGGCATGCACTTCCCCATCACATTTTCAATTTTCTTTTACGCTTGCGTCGTTTAGTAATCTCTAAAAAAGAAAATCTTTATTACAAGTTTTCAGATATATTTTGTATTGCAAAAATATCCTCTCAAAGAGAGTTATCGTTTCTACTTGATTTATAAAGCACTTTATTATTTTTGTAGATTCAAAAGTGAATTAAAATACATGTTTATTTAACTCAATGGAGTTAAAACGGTATAGTCAATTGGACTAGTGTAAAATCAAGAGTGATTATATTCAATTATAAACCAGGAGTGATTAAACTTGTTTGTAATCATTTTAAAGATTAATAGATTCCCTTGAGAGTGCTTAAGGGAGAAGTAGACATAGATTAGATTGGAGTGAACTAGTATAAAAACAAGTCTTCATCCTTTAAAGGCTTTCTAAACACATAAATATATTTAAGTGTTCAACATTGTCTGCAAATTGTCTAACCCCTATAACAATGTTTAACACTTCTTTACGAAAAATTTTAAACTCTATTCCACCCCCCTTCCTCCCTTTTCTAGAGTTTAAATGTGTTTCAGTCACTGCCACATGGCACGATGTCAGTTTGACACGTGCAAAATAAAAATAAAGATATTAAAAAAGACTGGATTCACGACTATGATGATTTTTCTCATAATATTTGTTTTAGTATGTGGCTTTAACCATTTAACTCCATTAGATTTGTTAAATTTACCTGATATTGATTATATAACTAACAAAGACGGATTGGTCTTTGTTAGGAACTTCATAAAGAGGTAAAAGTCCAAATAGAAAATAAGATGGAGAAGTTAGCCTCTAAGGCTAATTAAGGGAGAAAGAAGACCAAGTTTGAATCTAGCGTTTGGATGTGAGTTCACTTTAGGAAGTAGAGATTTCCTTCTAAAAGGAAATCAAACTTTTACTAAGAGGAGATGAACCATTTCAAGTTCTTGAAAGAATCAATGACAATGCTTACCTTGTTGATCTACCCAAAAATTATTCAAGGCTCATGATGCTACAAGCAACTAGAAATTCAAAGGATATGAAGATCATGACTTGGAGCACATTTGAAGAACAACTCTTAGGAAAATTAGTTTATATTTCTATGTTTTTGGGCTTTGGGCTTTCTTTATAAATTAATTTATGTTTATATGTTTTTAGTTTGTGGGCTTTCTTTTAGAAATTAGTTTATGTTTTTATATTTTTGTCTTGGTCCTTCTTTTAGGGTTTTTTATACTTATGTTCCTATATATAGAGGTACCAAAAGCTGGTGTAAACACTTCTGAGTCACATTAATATGTATTTTCATTCTTTGAGAGAGGATTTACTTTGTTCTTGGATTAGAATTCTAATTCTTATCAAAGATTAATCTTTGTGGTGAATTTTCACTTGACTATTCAATCTTCTAGATTGTGGTGTCCTTATCCTTGTCTTATTCTGCATTCCTCTTTGATTTATTCTTGTTGTGCCTCTTAAGGATTCAAATTCAAAATCATTCGTACTCTTTTCTTGATAGGATCTTATTGCTTTGTCCTCAAAGTGGAAAATGAAGGGAATTTAGGTCGGGGTAGTTTGATTTGAGTGAGTGGTTATTAGACTAGGGTTTTGTGCGTGTGGTTAATGAATGTTTTGGATGGTTGGATTGGGTTGAGGTGGCATGTTTTCATTGGAGAGTGTAAAGAGTGGAGTTAAAGAGGTAGGTGGGGAAGTGAATTGTATATATAATAGGTTTGATAACCATGAGTTAATTGAAGGGTTTTAGAAGTTGAGTTTTGGAATGGGGTTTCAAAGGGATGGCTTCCTTTAATGGGTCTTAATAGTGAAATGTGAAACACCGGATGGATGTGTGAAGTAGCACGAAGGTTGAGCTTGTAGGCCATGATGCCTATGCGACGGGTGATTTAGTAGGGACTTGAGTAATGGGGTGCGAGTTTGGGGCAAGGGCAATGATGTAACGAGTGTTGACGGAATGGTTAGAGGCAGACCCAAACCTAGATGTTTACCTTGAAGCTTTTGTCAGAGTTGTGGCAGTTTGCTTGGTCGGTGATAAGTGCCTAATATGAGTTAGTTTTGATATAATTTGACACTTATCTTATTTTGATTATGTTATGTGTGTGTGTGTGTATATGTGAAAATCACCTCAATTTTAATTGTTTTACAGGTTTTAATGAACTTGGTGAGTCAAAGGAGAAATATTAAGAAAATAGAGGAATTCTAAGCAAAGTATGGCAAATTGACTTGAGTGTGGTTGCAGCATGGAATTTTAGGCCTAAGCCACACAAAGAAACTCACATTGGAGGAAAAGCTTAAGCTTTGACCTAAGGCTGAAGCCATGAAGAATCCTTCTCCTAGAAATTATCTCAAGGGCTCCAACACAAAAGCATAAGGCCTAAGCCATAGAAGAAACCTACCTTCAGAGGAAACCTTACCACTAGAGCCATGACACCGATGTTAAGGCCACGCTCTGGAATTTTATAAAAATAGAATTACCTTTCTATTTTAGGAGACTTTTCCAGACAAATTTGTAAAGAGATTTAGATAAAGACTTTAAAGAGTCTTCTCACACACTTCCTCTATACTTTAAAGAACATTATTATAGGGCTATGACATAGAATTCCTTCCTTGTATTAAACTCTTTTCATCTATTATAAGGAGTTAAATCTCTCAGGTGTTGAAGTGAGATGTAAACCCATTGAAACTCTCTTGTATTTAGTATTATTTTATCTATGAATGCTTGTTTTTAATACATGTTTGTGAATTGGTTTATGTTTGTTGTGTGATGCACTCATTTTATTTCATTGACTTAAGATTGAGTTAAAAATAGTTTCAAGTTGCAGTCCAATCAATTCTTATGAATGTCTTTCGATGCTAGGAATAGATCTAAGGTTAAAGTGGGCTATATAGTCCTGATTTTAATGTAGGTGATCCATTAAAATAGTCATTAAGGAATCATACTGAAGTTTGATGATCCTATCTACCTGTCAAGGATGGACATAGAGTTACATTTAAAAAGAACTCTCAAGACTTGATTACTTGCACTGTCTTATTTAACAACAACACCATTACAAGAGAGGGGCAAGGTGAAGTTGAACTTCAACAACATTTTAAAAGTTAAAAGTTTGAAGTCTTATAATGGTGAAGAATATAATACTAGTGAATTCAAAGAGTTTTGTTCAGAGAATGGGATCAGAATGATCAAGACAGTTCCACGAACACCAAGACAAAATGGTGTTGCAAAGAGAATGAATAAAACCTTAAATGATAGAGCAAAATGTATGAGGATCCAGCCAGGACTACCCAAGGTATTTTGGGCAGATGCAATAAACACAACAACCTATTTCATTAATAGAGGACCATTAGTTCCTTTAAATTATAAGTTACTTGAAGAGATGTGGTCTGGAAATGAGGTAAGTCTTTCACACTTGAAAGTCTTTGGTTGTGCTTCTTATATTTTATTGGACTCTAATAATAGAGATAAACTGGACCCTAAGGCAAAACGATGTTATTTCATTGGCTATGGATTTGACATGTATGGCTACAAATTTTGGGATGACCAAAATAAGAAAATTATCAAAAGTAGAAATGTTACTTTTAATGAGAACATGTTCTACAAACACAAGATTGCAAAATTGGTAACCGCACCACCAAAGCAAGTATCATGAGAAGAAATTTCAGAGAGTGATATAGTCAACAAAAGACAGAATACAGAGTTAGAGCCTAAGTTAAAACCATAACACATAATAAAGTCAGAAACTCCCGAAGTCATGATTAGAAGGTCTAACAGAACAATTGTAGTAAAGTATAGCAGTTAGATGACTTCACATAAATTTCCTCTCCTATTGTCAAGATGACTTCACATAAATCTTCATCTAAAGTAGTTAGATGTCAAAACTGCATTCCTACATGGGGATCTTGAGGAGAAAATCTTTATAGCACAACTAAAAGGTTTTGAAGCAGAAGGCAAGGATAATCTTGTATGCAAGCTTCATAAAAGCTTGTATAGATTGAAACAAGCACCGAGACAATGGTATAAGAAGTTTAATGAGTTTATGAGAAACTCAGGTTTTCACAGATGTGAAGAAGATCATTGTTGTTATGTGAAAAATTATGTTGACTCTCTCATAATTGATATGTTGACCAAGATTGTCGCAACAAATAAGTTGAGGTTTTGTATTGTCTTAACTGACCTTTAAGAGTAATTGATGGTGAAGGCAACTACATTAGGTGATAATGTAAATCAAGCTCCAAGTGGGAGAATTGTTAGTATTGTGAAGCTTAATTTAGTCCCACATAATATTGTGAAATGTTGTTCTCTATTTAAATATATAAGCAACCCTTTGTAAAGTCTGAAAGATACACCAAACATAAATATACTTCTTAGTGTAGTTGTGGATGTAGGCATTTATACGCTGAACCACATTAAATTTTTGTCTCATTTATTTCTCTCTTTCCTCTTTTATTGTCTTGTTCCGAACAACTGGTATTAGAGTTGATGATTTAGGTCTGGTGATCAGGCTCAAATGAGTACAATGGTCCTTATATTGAAAGTCTACCTGGCAAAAAGTTCCAGATAAGCAAGTACTGTTAAGATGAATGACGATATGAAAAGGGGCACTCAAATTCTTTCGCTGGAGGGGGAGTATATCAATGTGGAAGGGACTCACCCTTGAAGAGGGAGATAGTTAGAATTCCAAGTGTGAATCTAAGTCCCATATTGGATAAAAATGAGAAAATAGAACACTATATAAAAGTGAATATCCATTAACCCATTGTCTTAAGATTTTAAGTAGAGAGTGATGTCAATTCCTTATGTGGTTAGATTCAGATTTCATTGGTGTTGTATTTCTCTAAAGAATCTCCTCGTCGATAGACCCAATAATTGCCATCATTGATGACCTTAAGAGTGCATTAACATTAGAATGAATATTTTTTATATTAAAAATTTGTGAACAAGTGTATAGACCTTCCTTTGCAAAAGACAAAACACAATTGCAATTATTAATTAGATTGGATCATTGAGTTAAATTAAACTTTTTCTGATTAGAAATGGATTAAATAACAAGTTCATACATCTCAAATCCAATAAATTTAATTTAATTATAAAAAAAACGAATTATTGAATCATTCTCCCAATACCTCTTTCCTGCATTTGGGATCAAAATACATATTAAACAAAAGGCATTACATTGAAGAAACATTTTAACCCTGATAAAACATGACAAAATAGCTTTGACAAAAGGCAATACCTCTTTCCTGCATGTGGGATCAAAATACATATTAAACAAAAGACATGGAAGAAGCATTTTAACCCTGCTGAAACATGACAAAATAGCTTTGACCAGTAGAGTATATGCTCTGGTCTTGCACAAAAAAATCTACAAGAACTACACGCAATAAAGACCCGTTTTTTTTTAGCCAAAGCAATTAAACTGAAGGTCATATCAAGTTATAAATAATTTAGTCAATATTCTGAAAAGCAAAGCATAGCAGTGCCTCCACCCAATTGTAAAGGCAGGAAGTTTTGGCTAATAGTTTGAGGAAACACGGCAATAAAACTTGACAAATCATTCACTTCCACCAGCAGGACCCACAAGAACTCCTTGGGCAGACCCTTCCTTCCTACCGGATTCATCCTTCACCTCAGTATCAGCCTTCCTTATCCTGATTTTATATTTAGCCTCAAACTCAGTAATTTCCTTTTTCTTCTTTTCCAGTGCCTCATTAAGCCTTGCAACAACCTCTTCAAGACCATCTTTATTTCGCTGCACAGCAGGCAAGACCTCTTTGATGGTTCTCTCCACAAGCACCCCTCCAATCATTCGGTAGCATCGTCTAGATTGGTCAAGAGGCTGAATGGCATTGATGACCAAGGTGTGCTCACTGACTTCCATCTCCAGTTCAGTTATTTTGGAGTAAATTTGGTTGAGCTCAGACCTCATAGAAGCATACATATTTGCAACTGCTTGTTCATTTATTGGTTCCTTGCCACCTTCCGCTTTAGCCATGATTCTACACTAATGAAAATAAACTGCCTTTGAGGTAAAGAAACAGAGTGTAATTGGAATAAACACAAGTATACCAGGAAAATATTTGAAATGTTGTTATCTTTATCTTTCTTTCAATTAAATACAATTCCTTTCTTTCAATGCTATCCAATCTATAGAGACAATA
Source organism: Vigna reflexopilosa (assembly GCA_027742785.1). NCBI lineage: Eukaryota > Viridiplantae > Streptophyta > Magnoliopsida > Fabales > Fabaceae > Vigna > Vigna reflexopilosa. The sequence goes on along the minus strand of CM050917.1, from coordinate 25,814,680 downwards.
CATTAAGATGCAATAACATCAACATTCATAATTCAATAAAGCAGATCCAATACTGTTAAACATCACATGTTTTGCCTATAATTTGTTGCAAAAATCCATATAGGATGAATCTCTCTTGTAAAAACGACATTAAATTTGCTTGTTTCTTGGTCTTGATTTATGCAAAACACACTGAGGTAACAATTTTGTGGTTCAGTGGTTCTCAGTTCCGCTCTCAGTTGATTGTCCTGGACAGCCTCTGAGATCTCTCTACTTTCCCATTTTCTTTCTCTTGTTCATTTCATAGATAGGGAAGTGAAAGTTAGAAACTAGTGGGTTAGGTCATGATGAGCCCCTAACCCCTATCAAGGATGGAGGTACATGCTTGGGGAAAATAAGCTTGTTTAGGAGAGAAGTTTCTTCACCTTCTTTCTTTTATTTGGTTTAGTTTTTCTTCTTCTTGTCTTAGAATAAATTATAGTCGCAAGAATTACTCCTTTGTTTTTGTAGGATTGCTCTTGGACACCCTTAGTTTGCTAAGGGGCGCACCTAGTGGAGCAATAAGGGGCGTGAAGGTTGGCCCAACATGTGGGGGCTGCATTTGAAGAGGAAAGGATCTTGGTTGACCTTCTAGATGGTAATAAACGTGGGAGAGGCCTTGGAGAGCAAGGGAGACTTTTGTTGACCTTCTAGATGGCTTGGCCACTCTTGGAGAGCAAGGAAGAGAGCATGGGTTGCCTAGGTTGCTCTAGTTTCTAGGACATAACATTTTGTATTTGCTAAGAGGACCCATGCCTATTTCAGGGAGCCTCTAGAATAGATGTAAAAGGTTGATTAATAATGAATTCGAGACACCTTAGCGTGCTTTTGTGACCTTTACTCTTGTGAGAGTGTTTACTTCTTGGTCTTAATGAATTTTCAAATTTAGGTAGTCAATTTTTTAAGTTTTCAATATGGTTTCTTTTAGTCTTTTAGTGCAGCCCTTAGCTTTAACTTACTTTTAACATATTTTGTAAGTCTTAAGTAGTGAAATTTTGATTTTTTTTGTTATTTCTGAATTGTGACATGATTTTTATCTTCCTTTTATCATTCAAAAGTTGTCTAGATAGTTACTTTACAGTTTCAACCAGTAGTTTAGTACAGTTCTTAGTTTTAGCACTTTTAGCCCGTTTTAGTTACTAATTTTAGGTCTTAAGTAGTCATATTTTGAGTTTTAGGTATATTTGGTAAGTTGAGTTGTTTCTTAGCTAGATTTTATCATTTTAAACTTGTTAGGACAGTTGTCTTACTTCCTTCTAGGACAGTTTAGTGCAGTTGTGTAAATAGGTTAGCTACTGTTTCAGGTGTCTTATATCATTTAGAATGTGTCTAGGTAGTTTGTTTTAATTTTACCTTAGTTTTTACTTTCTTTATGTCATTTAGAATGTAATAGGTAGTTGTTTAGCATTTCCAAATACTAGTTTAGTTCAATTCTCAGATTTTGCAGTTTTAGCCTATTGTAGTCCAGTTTACGTCTTAGATAGTCAAATTTTAAGTTTTATGCAGATTTTGGTGTTTGAGCTATTCCTTATCTTCTTTTTACCAATTAAAACGTGTCTAGATGTTTTCTTTAAATTTTCCTAAGCTGATTTAGTGCAGTTTTACATTTTTGGCTAGTTTAGTAGGCTATCTTAGTTTTAGGTAGTGAATTTTTGAAGTCTTCTTATAACTTAAAGTTTTGGGTAGTTTTTGAAATGATACAATCATAGCTGCATAAATTAGAACAGTGCACAGTTTATGTTTCTGCTAGATCTCTTGCAATTTCGGAAGTTCATAATAGGAGGAACAGGGAAGATAGTACTAATGATTGCTAGATCTCTTGCCTACGGAGGACCAAGGACTTAAGAAGTACTAATGATTGCCTATAGTTTTCTTAATACATTCTAGTTATTGTTTTCTCTAATTAATGGAATAATAATATATATAGATTTAGATTATAAAAGATAGTTTTAAAAACAGTAACATGAGCTTCTATGTGTGGGAATAGAAGTCCGAGAGACAGTTACCTAGTTGACAGAGCAGATGCAGAATGCAAGTTTGTAGGAATGTGAGGCCTAGAACTGCTTCAAGCTGGTCTAAAAGGATTGTTGTTCTCTGATTGTGAGACTGGAAGCTGAAAAAAAAAATTTATCAACAAGTTAAAACTTAATCACATCAACTTGAATCAAGCTCAAAACCTTATCCCATTAGTTAGAGTCAGTCAGCACCATGAACCAAATAATGTCATATTATTTCTATTGTGAACCATTGTGTCGACAGACAAACTCACAGAAACTGTCAACTTATTTCACAAATAAGAAAGTTAGATGATTCAAGTTTCCCCTATAAACTAAAATCAACTTATGCACTTCAATTTTTTGTAGTAGTTAGATATAAAAGTTCAGGGACAAAGTGAACTTTAGCTTATGGAAAAAACTCAAATTATTTTACCTTCTTACTTTCTTCTTAATGCAGTCATAATAATTACAGTGTAATGAGTCACGACTCATGATCAAGCAATAAGGGCTAGAATGTATTCATAACTGCATCATAATACCATTGATATTAAGCAAATATTGAATGGCAACAAGTTAATGTTCAAACTTTATTTCCCTTTAAAGCATATTTTCTGGTTCACTTGCAGAATATGGATTCCTAAGATGCTGATGCATATGGAATGGTTTACGCAAATTTAAAATGCTGAATATGAATGGGAAATGCAAGGTGAACAAGTAATAAAATGGTAGGAATGAAATTCACCCAGTTGAACCTATTATTAACCGCAAAAGAAAGACAGCATTGTGGTTCAAAGGCTAAATGCAGTTTTAATGCAGATTTCAAAATGATATGCAGAAACTACCCTGTTTATCCTATTTATCATCATTATATTGTGTTTAGAGTTACCCTGTTTAGCATGATTATATTGTGTCTAGGATTACCCTATTTATCGTGATTATATTGTGTCTAAGGTTACTCTAATTATCATCGTTATATTGTGTCAAGGGTTACCCTAATTATCATGTATTCTTGTATCAATTTATTCTTATAAATTAAAGATTATTAGAGGACTAATCAAGTCCTCTAGAATTATTTTAGAGTTTAATTCTTAAGTTAAGTTGGTATCAGAGCGGGAACAAATCTTAAACAACTATGATGCATGGTTAAAAACCTACTATGAACCTATTTTGACAGTTTCAATATCAGGAATGTGGATGCAGATTTAAATGATTCAGCAATGATACACTTGTGTTATATGCAAAGTGAAAATGAGCCTAATACTTCTAATTGATGCAACAGATGTAAAGACTGCATGAAACCGAGGAAAATTCAAACTAAGCCAAGCTGAATCAGAAACTACAATTATGATTCTAATGCAAATGCAAGTGCGGTGTTACCTACTCTGTAAATCCAAGTTATGAATGATACGTAAATTCAGCTCTTAAACAAATGATGATATCCAATTATGTGCATCATGAAATGAATCAAACACAACTAACTAGACCAGAAAATGCACAGGAATTAATATCTACAAATTGGGTATCAATACATACACAAAAACTAGAAATTAAAATGGATGCAAGCAGACCTAATATCAATACTATCAAAGTTAACCCCACTACACGATTTAAACCACAGAAACAAGGCATGGGACAGTGCAAAAGCAAGAGTTATTTGAAACTGGAAAACCAAGAGTTATTTGATCCAGAGTTAAAACTTCCTGATCTGATTGGTGTGTTAAATGGAATCCTGACCCAAGATGACCTCTTGGAAAATAAGAAAGAAAGAAGAATACAATACGAGAGAAAGAGGAAGAAGAAGTGACGATGCCCTATATTACAGAATGAGGAAAGAATATGTGTCGAAGAGAGTAGTCTCTTTATCTTTTCTAAAATATTCCTTTTTATTCAAACAGAGAACCCTAAGAATTGAAGAAGAAAAACCCGAACCTAGGTCTTATCTACGCCTCAGCCTCAGCGACTTCCAGTGGCACTGAATTCCCTTAGCAGCAGTCCCAATTTGAACTCAGCTCCCTAGATTCAGACCCAGCACCTCTGATTTAACTTTAGGTCAGCCTTGTGTGCGTTCATCCTTTTGTTCCCGTAAGCGTTATGCGCTCAGAAACAGATGGGTCTCACCTTTTAGTCAGTCTTCTTGACTAGGGATTCGTCTGCAAAATCAGAAAAAAAAGAGTAAGGGGTTAAAATCTAAAAATCCCATATATAAACCTAAGTGAGCAAAACTAAACTTACTCTATATTTCTATTTTTATTTTTCTAAGAAGAAAGCATGTATTTATTTCTAGACACAATTAAATGTTTAAAAACACAAATTTAACCATATTTTTACAATTTTATATTTTTGTATACAAAAACCAAAATCTACCTTAATTCTAAACATTTACATTTTGAACGAAACTAAAAAAAGATTTTATAAAAGAAAAAAACGATAAATAGAATGCTATTTAAATGTTTAATAACATGTGAAATTGGAAGAAAAATTTAGATATAGCACTTAAAAACAAAATTAGAGTTTTATTTAGAGTATTACATTAAATTTCTAAAATTATAACATTATATATGCACAATTATGAACAACTATTAACTAGCAACAATAAGTACATAATTTAAAGGAAAGAAAAAAGAACTAATCCAAAACTAGTTGGAAGAAAGGTAGGGGATGGGAGTTGTAAAGACAATGGGTGCAAGAGATATAAAGGTGGGTCATGGGAGAACAAGTTCAATTGAAATCACCAAAAAAATGTCAACATTAATTTAAATTGAGTACAAAACAAAAGTCACCATTTTCTCACTGAGATTCACGTCCGGCAACGAATGCCTATTCAGCACCAATTCCAGGTTAGAACATTGTAAGGCGCAATGAAATAGGCCCAAAGAAGTAGACAAAACACGTGCAATGATGATGAGAAGAACACCACGAAGGAAAAAAAGAAAGAAGAAGAGTCCAGTCACAACATTGAGGAGTGAAACACATTAGTGGATGGAAGAAGAGCGCAATGATGGAAAATAAGAACACAATAATGGAAAGAAGAGTGCACAATCTTCTCTAAATTCCTATTTATCTCTATGTTTGAAATTTCAACTTTCGTTAGTTTAGGGTGGTAGGGTGTAGAAATCTTATGCACAACTCCATATTTATATAACAAAGCCTACATGAATCTGTTGCAAAGGTGGTTGCTCTGACACTAACAATGTCTCTAGGTACTCCAAATCTACAAAATTTCTTAAATCTAACAAAATCCATAACAAACCAAGCATAATTAGTCCTAGTGGCTTTGGCTTCCACCTATTTGGAAACATAGTCAGTAACAAGAAAAATATAAGAGAAACCAAAAAAGATAGGGCAAGAACCCATGAAATTTATACCCAAACATAAAAAACTTCACAAAATAGCATAGGTTGTTAGGACATCTACTGTCTCCAAGAGATGGATCCTTTTGTTCTCTAACACTACTCACAAGTGTTGCAAACCTTCAACGCATTCTTGAAGTGTTGAGACAAGATCGTCTAGAGAGACTAGACTGTCCAACAACTCATGCTTTGAAGTTTAACAAAAAACACTCAATGAAATGTTGATCATAAAATATTATGTCTAACGATGACATATACTAAAGGATAATACTGGATGAAACATGTGTCTATAAGATATAACTATATATCCAGAGCATTGAACAAGATAAAAATTTATATGGATATAGTGTTTGATAAGAAGCTTTGCTAAGCATGTCTAAAAGATGTACTTGAGCTTAGATGACGTTACGAAACAACAACTTAAAAGATCATATCATCTAGGTGTAACATACCAAATGATTTTCCCTTAAATAATGCTTTTATCAAAAGGTGGGTGATAAAATGTTTTAAACACACAAGTGCTTAATGATCATCAACTTTTAAAACAATTAATGTTGTATGAAAACATGTTTCTTTGCTTATGTGTTTTGCTCTTGTTTTTTGTGCAGGTAATGTAAAAAATAAACTTTAATTCAGAAGCATTGCACAAACGACATAAAGACGTTAAGAGATAAGAAGACATTCTTAGAATGTTTCCTCGAAGCCTTTGGGTCTGGAAGACCGTACAAGCTAATCATGAAAGAAAGCATTTAAAAGCATTATCACTCTACAACTTAGACTTGAGTTTGACCAACTACCTAAAAAGGCTATGAAGTCTATCCAAAAGTCAACTTTGTGTTCAATGGTTATTTGTCAAGAAAGATATATAAAGAAAATCCGCAAAAGAGAAGAAGTTGTTGAAGTTGAAGAAGGTGAAAATAAAAGAGAGAAAAAAAGAGAAAACATGCACAAGAAAGATCATTATATTAGGAGTGGTTATAATACTTGGTGTAATGTAAGTATGTTTTCTTTTTTGTTATTAATAAAATTCTATTTATGTAAATCTTATTTCAAACTATTATTGTTTGAATTTGCATGGGTCTTTGACAATTGTTAGTAATTCTTTCTCAACATTATCTTATGTTCATTACATAAGAAGTCTAACACTTTGACAATTAAAAATATCATACGTTTTTTAATGTTTTATTTGTTGTGTACACATAATTTGATTTTACTAAGTTTCCATAATGTTTTTCTATCTTTTAACGTTCTTGTAATCTAATGCAAAACTTTTGAATAAAGCTTTGTACTATATTAATCTGCAGAGAAAAAGAGAGCACAAACATAACAAATGATAGAGTATTAGCATGGTACATATACTGACGTTTAAAATAAAATTTATTTATATAACGTTTAGTTTATTTATCCTAAACACTTTATTTGATAGATGTTATTTTATTATACACTTATGTTAAATTTCAAACCAAGATTTGTTTAGACTATTTTATTTTAACAAAAAGCAACAGGAAAAAGCCAAAAACTCTTCTTTCATGTGAGAGTAAAGAAACAAACTGAAAGCAAAGAAAAGCTCAAATTTAAAAAAAAGGACAACATTAAATGATAGACTTAATGAACAAACTCAGAATAAAGAAGAATGGCAAGCAAGAAAATATGGCAAGGTAGGCACACAAACGGAACCTAAGGAATAGGTAAGAATAGAATGATAAAACTAAAATCAAACAAGAAACAAAATCAAGTTTTGAATGAAGGTCATATGCAACTATAATTGAAATGAAGTTAAGATATGGTTGTGATCTGACCTTTACATTTTCTTTTCACTCTATAATGGTTCGGTCAAATACTTCATTTCACTTTTTAGATCTCTTTTTCTTTAATCATTTCTTTTTATTGGTTTTTCCCTTTTACAGCTCTCAAAGGCTAGAGATGGCACTCTTCTTTTGGCAACAACTCACGAAAAGTTCAGATTTCCACTTCCAATTCAATTAGCAAATGCATATGACAAATTAAACAAGTGATTCAACTTAAAAAAATTAAAAGGACACTTACACAAGGTGACAAATTATGCACTGTCAAAGCAGAAATACTGCGAATCAGAGACTCAACCAAGTATGGAAATACACTGAATCACCATACATATCCAATACTGGAAAGAAAAAAAGCTTTCGTAAAAGCATAGAACAACACGTTCAATTGAAGAAAAAGTAGAATTTCAGATTATGCACTAATTGCCAACATAGTTTCAGCCAGAAATTCAATAAACAATGAAAGCCAACACTCTCGGCCAATCAATAAAAGTTGCACTAAAGACTGTTTACAAAAATAGAATACAAGCAGCATTTGGAATGAAAAAGAATGCTACTGCTTCACCTAAGAACTGACTCAACAAATCAGAAATCAGCAAGCACTGTCATTCAATTTTTTATTTTTTTCAAAGCAAGAGTCTAAGCCTATGATATGTAAATATATTTATTTTGAAAATAATAGGATATAACCATAATTACGTGTATTAAATATGACATCTATCTAATACGTTAATATATTTATTTTATATAAATATTGAAAAAATATAATAATTCTTTAAAGCATAATAAATATACGATTGTTATGATATGAATCCAAATTAAAAACAAATGTACTAAAATTGTCAACATTATCATCCTAAAAAGTAAGTTATCAGTGGCCATAAAAGTAAGTTAAAAAAAAAGTTACAAAAAAAAAAGAAAAACTATCCTTTGAAAACTGAATCAGTAAACGTTGATTAAAAACCTACCTGTCAAACAGTATTAATTAAATAATATAAAACATAGCATAAAAAAATATAACTTCATAACTTTCATAATACTAAAAAACTGAAAATGAAAATATTTATAAGTTTTAAAAATTTTAAATATACATTAAAATAAATATAAAATAATATTTAGGTCTAACATTCAATAATAACTAATAATATCATTATTATTTGAAAACTACTGAAAAGGATTTTAAGAAAAAAAAAATATAAATAACGGTGGTTACATTAAAAAAGCAATGAACAGTTACTTTTAAGTATTTGAATAATTTTTTTTGAATTGTAAATATAATTAAAATAGAATAGAAATATTAAATAAATAGTTTTTAATATATTATTATAATTTATTAAAAAATTTAAAATATAACTACAAAGTAAAATAAAAATATAAAATATATACACTAAAGAAGAGCATCCTTGTAGATATCATGTTTTCTAAAAATTATTAAATACTTTTTTTTCTTTTACTTTGAAGGTAAAAGATAAAAATAATATTTAAAAATTAGTTTTCTTAAAAAATCCGATTTTATAATTTAATGTATCAAACATTAGATCGATTTACTAAATAGACTAAAGTAGGAGTAAAAAGCAATTGAAAATAATAATGGACAAATTATAACTTTTTATCTATCTTATTATTTCTCTTTAATAGGTATCTTTAATATTTACGTTAATATGCTCTTATACTACAACCTACCACCAAAACTTTAATACATCTTATTTTTTTATTAACTTTCGTAATAAGAATCCTAAAAATTATTTAAAAACTTGTTAATAAACTGTGTAAGATCTTTTTCACCCAAGATGTTCATTAATTTCTTTTGTTTTATTTTTGAACATTTAGAATAATTTTTTTCAATGAATATCTTATATAGACTTTAAATTAAAAAAAATTATTATAAAAGATAAATCATTGCCAAAATTTTGTAAAGCACTGACAGTATTTTTCTTGCGACAAATAAAAATATTTCAGAGTAACGAAAACAATTATTGATTGGTTGAATGAATCAAACTAAGACATCATTCTCAGACAAAGAATATTTGGGCGTTTGTCATTGGCATTGGAAAAGCACTGCGTAATATCTGTCATACTCCTGTTATTTTCCATTTTTATTTCAATTGTTTCATCACTTGTTTTTGTTTTTAGTTCAGTTTTTTCTTTTCACTTTCTAGCAACGGAGTTCAAAATTTTTTCCTATTGATTTTGGTAAGTTCAACTTCCAACCAACAGTGGCTGCAACTTCTATGGTCTAAAACTCCAACGGAAGGAAGGGAAAAAGTGATTCACTTTCCCTTTCACCAGGAAAAAGTAAAAGATAGACAAAGTAGAAAATTTTCAGTCAGATTCCCCCTCACTTTTGATTTGATCCTATACCCTTCACATGGTGTTTCAAATCCTTCATTTGTCTCTGCAGATTTAAGCCACAGGTGAAGTTAACCCCCCCTCTCTCTCTGGCATTTTATGCGCTGATTTGGATGAACCACTGCAATTCAATAGGTAATTTATTTTATTTTTCTTTATTTTTTTTGTGTTGGGATCTTTCTTAGCCATTTGGCTTTATTTTGTAGATAATCCTTGCTTAGTGCTGAACTGAAGAGGGTAGAGTAGAAGTATGAAATGGTTTCCCTTTTTTCTTGAATAAATTTTTTGACTGAGATTTGGTTGATGGGTAACCCATTGATCTATTCTTAGGAAAGAACGTTACTTTGAGGTTGATTGTTCTGTTGCTTCTAAAAGGGGAACATAAAGGGGAAAAAGAAAAGAAAAGAAGCGATTTTGCTTTCTGGGGTTGGGAATTTTTTAGTTGAGGGTTGTGGAATGTGACTTGCAGGTAGAAGCTGCTCCTTTCCTTTGCCCACAATTTACAAAGGTTTTGATTTGGAAGAGGAAGCACTATTATAGTGGAGATCTGGGACTTGTTTTGTCTCTTATGCCCTATGAGGACTTTCTTCACTGCGGAATCATGTAAAGAAGCACATCCTAATGCTTTAAACCCACAATCCTGGCTCCAAGTTGAAAGAGGCAAGCTTTCCAAGTTGTCATCGCAGTCCTCGTCTTCATCAATGTAAGGTTCTCAGGTCAATGTTTTTGCTTGAAGCTTAGCATTTTTTTAGCCTTTTCGTTGAATTAAGTGGGTTTCTGTTAACTACCACAGAGAATCTCTAATCAAGGTCCCACAGCCACCTATACTCCCATTCTTCAAGCCTGTTGATTATGTGAAAGTTTTAGCTCAAATTCATGAAGAACTTGAGCTCTGCTCTCCGCAGGAGCAGTCAAATCTGTTTTTGTTACAGTACCAGGTCTTTAGGGGCATGAGGGATGTTAAACTGATGCGGAGAAGCCTCCGGTCAGCTTGGCAGAGAGCAAACACTGTTCATGAGAAGATTATATTTGGAGCATGGCTGAAGTATGAGAAGCAAGGGGAAGAATTAGTTGCTCAATTGCTAACGGCTTGTGGTAAATGTGAAAGGGAATTTGAACCCATAGATGTAGAATCTCATATTTCTTTTGACAAAGTTATAATTTCCCAGGATAGAGTTTCCATGAATGATGGGAACCACACTTCACAGTATGTAATCTTTACAATCGGAGATGAGAAGATAGTCTGTGATAGACAAAAGATTTCTGAACTTTCAGCACCATTTCATGCAATGCTAAAGGGGTGTTTCAGGGAATCGCTTTCTGAGACCGTCGATTTGTCTGAAAACAACATCTCTCCTTCAGGTATGAGGGCAATAAACTATTTTAGCTTGACTGGCAGTTTGCTTGATGTTCCTCAGAATCTTTTGGTGGAGATATCAGTTTTTGCAAACAAGTATTGTTGCGAAAGACTAAAACTGGCTTGTGATAGAAAACTTGCATCCTTAGTTTCCTCCAGAGAAGATGCACTGGAACTCATGGAATATGCTGTGGACCAGAATTCATCTGTGCTTGGCGCTTCTTGTTTACAAGTGCTTTTACGCGATATTCCCAACTGCCTGAGTGACAAAAGGGTTGTGGAGTTATTTATTCATGCTAACAGGAAGGAGTTGGAAGTCATGGTTGGGCCTGGTATATTTCCATTTTTTTGTTTCTTAAGCGAAGTTTCTATGAACCTTAGTTCTAGTTCAGACACAACAGCTCATTTCCTGGAACGGTTGGTTTATTTTGCTGAAAATGACATACAGAGAATGCTGGCATTTCATGAATTGGGATGTGTAAGGCTTTCAAGGAAAGAATATGATGAAGCCTATGGTCTTTTTGAGAGGGCTGCAAATGCAGGCCATATTTATTCCGTTGCAGGTTTAGCTAGACTGGATTCTATAAAGGGTGAGAAGCTTTTACCATATCAGAAGATAAGTTCAGTCATTTGTTCTGGTACTCCACTTGGATGGATGTACCAGGAAAGATCACTGTACTGTGATGGTGATGTGAGGTGGAAAGACCTTGAGAAAGCAACTGAACTGGACCCGACTCTTGTATATCCCTACATGTATAGGTCTGCCACTTTAATGAGGACAGAAAATGTTGAAGGTGCATTGTCTGAAATCAACCGGATTCTTGGCTTCAAACTTTCATTAGAATGTTTGGAACTACGGTTTTTCATCTATCTGGCCCTTGAGGACTACAAAGCGGCGCTCCGAGATGTTCAAGCAATTCTTACCCTGTGTCCATCTTATAAAATGTTTGAAGGGCGTGTAGCTGCATCTCAACTCTGTACTCTTGTGCGTGAGCATGTTGAACATTGGACAACTGCAGATTGTTGGGCACGATTATATGACTGTTGGTCTGCCGTTGATGATATTGAGTCTCTTTCTGTCATCTACCAGATGCTCGAATCTGATGCTGCCAAAGGTGTTCTATACTTCAGACAGTCGTTGCTTCTCCTTAGGTATATTAAGAATGTTTGATAACTGTTATCAGTAGTTATTTTATATATATCATATATGCGGGGTATTATGTGAATTAAAGTTGTTTATACGTGCTCCCGTACACTTGTTAATTATAAAAAAACCTTCAGTTCTACCAAACACGAAGCCTAGGCAATATGAAATGGTATTTGTTATATGTGGGAATTTTTTATCTTTCACATTAAAAGTATTAATTTTGAGATTACTTGTAGTAATGATTAAAAGATTCCTTGTGTTCAGAAAAAGCAAGTGGTAGCTGCAGGTTGATGATGCATCCGTTTAGCTTGGTCAATGAATACTTTTCACTTTGCCAAATGAGGAGCCTCACAGTTCCTTCTGTTTAAGCTCTTGTTTTAACAGTTTAATCATGTCAAGTCGCTTCTGGAAACACAGTTTCTTCTGGTTCAAGATCCTGTTTCTTATGACTTGATCTTACGTATGCTAAGGAGTCTATAAATCTGATATTAATTTGTAGGCTAAGCTGTCCTGAGGCAGCGATGAGGAGTTTACAGTTAGCTTGGGAACAGGCATCAAGTGAGCATGAAAGGCTTGTGTATGAAGGGTGGATCCTGTATGATTCAGGACATTACGAAGAAGGGCTCCAAAAAGCTGAAGAGTCTATTACCATTAAAAGGTCTTTTGAGGCCTACTTCCTAAAAGCCTATGCATTGGCTGACTCTAGTGTTGATTCATCATGTTCTTCAACTGTCATTTCACTTCTGGAAGATGCCTTGAAGTGTCCTTCGGATAATCTGCGCAAGGGTCAGGTATGGTTCTTCAACCGTTCCACCATTTTGGAAAAACTTTACCTTGCATCTTATACATATTTTACTTTGGATACAATACAACTACCTACCTTCTTGTTTCACAATTGTTTTCTTCCCTTCAATGTACTAGGCTCTGAACAATCTTGGAAGTGTTTATGTTGATTGCGGGAAACTAGACGCAGCAGAAGAATGCTATGTGAAGGCCCTTAAAATCCAGCACACGCGAGCCCATCAGGGTCTTGCTCGTGTTCATTTTCTCAGAAATGACAAGGCTGCTGCTTTGAAGGAAATGACCAATCTTATTGAGAGGGCAAGAAACAATGCTTCAGCTTACGAGAAGAGGTCTGAGTATGGTGATCGTGAACTCACAAAGGCTGATCTGGAGATGGTCACTAGATTAGATCCTCTTCGGGTGTATCCTTATAGATATCGAGCAGCAGGTTCATATTTTGCTTCTTCACTCACCCTTTATTCTGTTTGTCAGACATGTGAGAAAGAAACTTGCTTTTTATATGTTGTAGTTCTAAAACCTTGTTGTGGTTGCAGTTTTGATGGACAACCACAAGGAAGAGGAAGCCATTGCTGAACTCTCCAGAGCAATTGCATTTAAAGCTGATTTGCATCTGTTGCATCTTCGTGCAGCATTTCATGAACACAAGGGAGATGTCTTAAGTGCATTGAGAGATTGTCGTGCTGCACTCTCTGTTGACCCAAATCATCAGAAAATGTTGGAACTTCACTATCGTGTTAATAGTCACGAGCCATGAGTCAAGAACATGACTTTTACGAGAAAGTGCCGGAAAACACAGCCACACTGACGATTAAACGTGAAAAGGGAATTTGTAAATGAAAAGTATAGTTAAAAGTAGGATTTAACCATTATTAGGGTGGCCGAAATTTTGTTATTTACATTTTATCTTCCTTGAGTTTTTCATTTCGCACACATGCTCCAAGTGTTGGACTTAATGCATTGTTTTCTTTAAACATATCTTCATCGTTTCATTTTTGAGAGCTCTGATTATTTTAAATCTGAAAATTTTAAATTTAAAAGAAAACAATTACATAAAATAGTTATGCAAGCAATAACTTAAAAAAAAATTACTCGGGTGTACAAAAATGTTTGAAATTAGAAGAGACCGATAGAAGTAACCCAAAAATCCATAAAAATCAAATTAGAAAAATAATCCTTTACATTCTCAATTGAATAACAAGTTTATTACCCTATTCTCATAATTTATATTGAATATCAAATTTTTTTTTTTTTACAAAAGAACTTTTAAAATCTTAATTGCAAGCATTTCCTTACGAACATGAACTCTTCTTATACTCGGATATACAAAGGAATTTTATTAACACAGCACATTAATGTATTGTACTGTATGGGATAATCAAAAATCGAACACGTCCTTCTAACACGTGTGACTGATTTTAGAATTTTCACCGACCAGTATTCCATCATGTTTGGCCGAATGCGCCGTAAAGGCTGTTCTAAGCAGAGGCAATATTGATCTTTCTTTATGACGAGCCTTTCATGAATTCCAAATCTTTCATTCTACTAAAGTTTCCATGCCAATTACAGACGATATTTGATGCCAACCGGCCCCGCTAGATTTTCAGCTTTCCTCGATGTCCTTGAAGAGACATATTAACTTTCATAATGTCATTACAGCACATCTGAAAGAAATGAAATGAGATGAAATAGCAGTCATTAAGAACCAGCCAACCAACTATGGTAAAGGATAATGATATATTGTAGTTCATGATGCAGCTAAAATCAGCAAAGTTCATTTAAACCCTCTTTCCACATCTGAAGGAAGAACAAAATGAATAAATATTTGCAGAACCTATCATTAATGTTGTTTCCGCTCTCATGTGCTGTAATGCATTTATTCTTTTATAAAATCAAGACAAAGAAACACCACTAACTTTTTTTTATAATTCAATGTAGAATATGAAGCATTCGATGCTCATAGGATCCTCCGGGTCGTCAATCATGCGACTATGGCCCTACTTATTAGTCAGTATTTGTATTTTTGGCCTCATATTTTATCAAACACGAATCCTCCACGTATATAGACAAAATAAAACTGCCCTGTTTCTGTTCAGGGACACGTTTTCAGTAATAGAAGACACAGAATCATTGTAAAAGCCGCAATTGAGTGTCGATCACAGTACTTTTTAACATTCTAAGATACTCATTTTAGTCCCACACTATGCAAAAAAAGTATTACTACAGTTCTTGTCCATTTCATTTTTCAATGTATTAACACAAGAAAGTGACTGGCATTTTGTATAATGAGAGTAGTGCATGGATTTCATTACGTTATAAGACTAAAGTTAGGGTTGATTAAGTTTTTAGAAACTCTACAATTTGTTCAGTGTTTTTATAAATATTTAATAATTTGATCCAAATAGTAACTTTATTACTTTGGTCCAAGCAGTAACTTTGTTACTCTTAAGAGTCTCACAAAATCAATCACTAGACATTTCATGGGACATTGTTATAATTAACATGTTAATATAATTAATTCAAAAGTAAGATAGTAACGAACAGAGGGATCTAAAAAACGCTGAAAAAATTTTGGATGTAAAAATTTCAATTTGAACCAATTTTAAGGGTATCAAAAACTTATTTAACCTAAGTTTTATAGCACAAGCTATCTTGAGATACAAGCTTATTGTAAGTTTTATAGACAAAATTCTAACATAAGTTTATAAGTTAGAGGCACAGATTACTTACCTGTAAATGAATAAATCGGTGGAGAAGACCTTATCGTTTTCTATATAATCACTCTCTGCGGGGATATTGGAAATAAGGATGTTGAAGAGCCTCATCAATACTTGGCCGATCCTCCTACAGTTATGACAGAAGCCTTGATTAGATATAGTAGCAGCACACCATTAAAATACAGACTACTATTAGCCAAATCTGTTCTCCTTTTTTGTGGAGTGGGAAATATACAGTAAATTTCGAGTTTAAGCCCAAGATCATGAAATGAATTTAGTCAAGAATATTTCAACGAAGTTTGAAAGAAAAAAGAATCCTTCCTCATTATGTGTTTTAACGTGTTTTGATACTCTTAACCTATTAACCACTAACTCTAACACAACACCAAACACGACATTGACCATTAGGCCCCAGAAACCGTGAAGAGAAAAACAAGACTGAAAAGAACTAAGAAAAACTTCTAATAAACTTAATTATTCACTATTAGCTGTATAAGCCAAAGATTACAAAGGAAAAAGCTTCCTTTCACCCAGGGTATTCCTTGTCACAAAGTCAAAGACTTGCAACATAAATGAATGCCCCCTACAAGGAACTGATTGGTCTAATTATATAGATCAACTGCCAACTGACAGCACTGCATCCACATACCTTTCCACCGCTTCCTTTTATTTCGTTCTACAGTAAACCTTCCATATGCTATCATTCCTTCTATAATATCTATTCCACTCTTTCTCAGTATTTACATGCCTAACAATTCTCTCCTATGCTGAAACAACCTTGTCCTCAACGTTCTACTCTGGAAAGTTAAGCTGTTGGAGTGCTTCATCCCTTTCCATGAGATCTTGTTTCACTGCTTCTATCCATGTTTTCCCTACTTCAATCTGCTCTGGTTTAGCTTCTATAGATCTTGTGACTCAATTGAATTGGAAATCGATTCAAGCTCAAGAACTCCATCAAAATCCTATCATTGAGTCCCTTTTTTTGGCATTTTTTTCATGAACAGTAAGCAAATACTAATAATCTTCATCTGTTATGTTGACAAAAGTCAAATTTAAAGGTTCAGTTTCATCGTTCATAGGCTGGTTCACATCACCACCACTGTACTCAACCCATTCGTTTATGTCCATTCGATCATCATTAATAGGTGACATAGGAATCAAAGCTGCAACATCTTCACCAGTCTCCACATGAGTCAAAGTTGCAGTATGTTAGTAAGTAACCCCTATATGAGCATCTTCAGATATGTTAGTAGGAAAAATATCTGCAATGATTTTTTCACGTACAGGTAACACTTCAGGTTCTTGATCATCAGATGTATCACACGAGTCAAAACTTCCTTCTAGTAACCTTAAATCATGTGATTCATCCACAGCTTCTGGCTCATTTTTCTTATCTACTTTATCATCGCCCTTATGATTTATCATTGCCTTTTCCTTCGTGCAGATGGAAGCCAAACCCAGTTTTTCCCTTGAAGTGTCATTCTGAACATCAAACATTTTCTCTGCTCTTAAAATCCACCCTAAAGGATAATTCCCCTCAAATGTGGGTAATTCCACCCTCGTAGTCCAAGGCCTTAACATTTCTTCTCCCTCCTTAGATGACCTCTTATCTGACCTGCTATTGTGTTTTGTTAGAAACCCAGAATTGAAAAGAGAAAGAAGAGTAATATTTTTTTATTGGAAAGACTGAAAAGAACACAAAATAGGAGAGCACTCTCCCCTCCAAGGGTTTCCCCTTCACAAAGAGCTAAAGCTCAATCTACAAAATTATTCAAAAGTGCCTACATACCAGGACCCCCCATTATATAAAGGAAACCTCACTCATCCTAACAACCTAACTAACAACTACTTCTTAATCTGCTTCCTCCTATCACACATTATATCCTATCATTACATGCCACTGTAGAACAACCTTATCCTCAAGGTTGGAGCAGTGGAGCTTGATCCCATGGCAGTGTGATATTGTCTTATCATCGGAAAGGAACCCACATTATATAAAGGAAACCTCACTCATCCTAACAACCTAACTAACAACTACTTCTTAATCTGCTTCCTCCTATCACACATTATATCCTATCATTACATGCCATTGTAGAACAACCTTGTCCTCAAGGTTGGAACAGTGGAGCTTGATCCCATGGCAGTGTGATATTGTCTTATCATCGGAAAGGAACCCACTAGTTACTGCCTGCAATTTCAAACCTAGAGGCTTAGGTGGTGGCCGATATGAGAGTGGTTTTTATATACCAGATTTTGAACCCAGTAATTTGGAATCCCAAAATTCCAATGTCATTGATGTTCCAATCATTATCCAGGTTAGGTTCAACAATGAATTCTTATTGCTATTACGTAAATCTGATTTTGGGAAAAAATCTTGCTTGGCTACATCTCCACCTCCAACTCTCTTCTAGGTTAACTCTGTAATTGGGTTATAACGAAGTTGACCTTCACAACCCACAATCTTCACTCTCTTTCTTGATACATCCCCTCCATCCTCCATCATAATTTTTGTTTCTGTTACAAATCTCATTATTTTTTTATTTTTTTTGTTTTTTCTTCACTAAGGAGGGTGTGATTCTTCCTTGCTGACCCTTCTCCCACATCTAGAGCAAGTTCCATATCTTTAATCTAGTCCTTTGGATCTTGTTGTGGAATATTTTGAATGTTAGATTGCAATCCTACAAAGAAATATCCCTGCAATTGATCTTCTGGTGTTTGATTTTCTTGTGACCCCAACCTTGAGGCGACATCCCCTTCAAATTTGGGCAACTCCATTGTGTTAACCCTAGGCATCAACAATTCTTCTCCCTCCTCATCAGGTCTACTATGTAGATATCTTTCTTCCTTCTTCTCTTCATTATCCAAGTACTCTCCTTCAAAGAACTTCTTGCCTTTCTTGATGTCTTGCAGACTTTCTTTCTCTGCATCCATACCCATCTTTATCTCTTTCTTTCCTTTCATGACATCTTGAAGATGTTCCTCTCTCCTTCCCTTTCTTCCTTCGTTAACAGATTTTTCACTTCCTTCTAAGCCCTTTCTATGATTCTTGGATTTCTGCAATATTTCTTTCATTTCTTGGAAGATCTCCCTCATTTCTTCCATAATATCCCTTACTTCTGTCATAGCCTTCCCACTGGCCCTCTCTCTGGAGTATTTAGTCTCCCCTCCATGATTCTTCCTCTTCTTGATCTGGCAGGTCAGACCAATTTGTTAGGAACCCAGAATTGAAAAGAGAAAGAAGAGCAATATTTTTTTATTGAAAAGACTTAAAAGAACACAAAATAGGAGAGCACTCTCCCCTCAAAGGGTTTTCCCTTCACAAAGAGCTAAATCTCAATCTACAAAATTATCCAAAAGTCCCTGCATGTCAGGACCCCCCACTATATAAAGCAAATCTCACTCGCCCTAACAACCTAACTAACAACTACTTCTTAATTTGTTTCCTACTATTACACATTATATATCCTATCAGATTTTTACTTCATCTTTTCTTCAATATCAACTCGACTCAACCCAAGAGGGCTTGGCCCGACTTAGCAAGTTGTTGGGTTGACTCAACTCGCCTCAGGTGGGCTAGACTAGATCAACCTAAGGTAGGCCCAATTTAACTCGTGTAGAGGTCTGACAAACTAAATTTGACCTGTGGTGTGCCTTACTCAACTTGGTTCAAGGTGGGCCTAACTTTACACAACCCAATGTGGGCTCATCAAGATTCAACCTGACACAAACCACTCATATCACCTTAAGGTGACCTGATTCAACTCTACTTGAGCGACGTGGAAGACAAGATTACTATTCAAGAGCAGTTTCTAGAATTCAACCTTGGGGACAAGGTTGATCTTCAGGATGGGGTAATGTCAGGAGTTGGAAAGTTTATGAGATAAGGAAGAGAAGAGAGTAGAAGAGTAGAATTCCTAACTGCCTTAGTAGTTAGGAAAAGGCGGGAAATATGGGTATAAAAGGAAAACGCGTTGTATTGTGGTTAGTTAGAGAATTATATACTTTGTATAGACCGGTTTTGAACCTGGTGAGGGAGGTTAGGCCCTCGACTTACACGTTGTTTTCATTGTTCGTTTCAGTGAATAATATACCCATTGTTTGATTCTTTCAGTCTTGTGTGAGTGCGTATCAATGAGTGAGGGAGATGTTTAGGATTTTATTCTCAGATTCCTAACAGGGCATTTTATTATGTGGGCTCATTTGCCCCCAAGCCCTGTTGGTTGGTCAAATTGACGAGTCTAGTTGGAGGTCCTTTTTCATAGTCTTTGGTGTACAGTTCTAACAATTGTTGAAATAATACTGCACAACAATTGTTGACAGAACCAATTATTCAGAGACAAACCACTAGCTTTATCAATTGAAATGATCAACTAAAAGATATTTTCACAAATAATACAAAGACCCTCAAATTAGTAATATAATAGGCTTGGTACAAGATTTATATACTCTAACTTGGTACATATTGTATATCACTGAAATTTTGTTAATTCGGGTGTAACTGCACATTCTTGTCATTTTTCTTGCATTTATGAAACCCAACATAAATATTTGTCCTATTGGGTGATTCAAACATATGGGTTCCTTCATGTGTCTTGTTCTTTTCCTCCATGGACAGATTTAATAGAAAGGCAGAACTTAGTAAAACTCCACATAGATAAGTCAATCAAACTCCAATGATATATAGTGGTAAACAATTTACATAGTTTCATCTTGTTAGATGTTAAGTTGTGTGTTTATGTTAATTGGGCTCAGCCCATCTTGTATTTAGGGTTTTAGCCTATATCTTACATTATAAATAAACTACCCTGTGTATGCAAAGACACACAAGGGAGATTTCTCCTATTCTATTCCACTATTTCATATGGTATCAGAGCCAGGTTTCGATCCTGGGACCTATTCCAAAATCGACCGGTGACCATTCCATCTGAATCGTCTCGGTCGGGCGACCACCGTGGTGCAAAGATCGCGGCGAACGGACCACCCACGCGCCTCCATGCACCGCTGCAACGGTCGCCAGATCCGCCGCTTCCCGATGCGCATGCTGGCGCGTCGTCAGAGGGTTACGCTGCCGACTAGAACCTCCGTGATCGCCTCCTCGCCTTCTTTCTGGATCTATGGTCGTTGCATCAATTAGAGCACGTTGGATTTTTAGGGTTTCTCCCTCTCCATGGCATCTTCCTCGTCTACAAACACCTCTGTTGGTGTCTCATCTTCTTCTGTTGGTGCCTCATCTTCTGATTCCCCAATATACACCAATTATGTGAATGTACACTTGTCCATTGACAAGTTAGATGGAACGAATTATGCAACATGGACGTCCGACATCAAGATTTGGTTGAAGAGTCAGCGTATGTAGATCACCTTACTAGAAATGTGACTAGTGCTACCACGGATGACACTTCCCGCTGGATGAAAATTGATGCCTAGTTATGCATCGTCATAAAGTCCACCAATCACTCCTCACTGAAACAAATGTTTCGATCATACGAAACATGTTCAGAAGTATGGGCACAAGCGAAGCTATTATACACAAATGACACCAGAGTCTTTATGGTGTTTGTCAGGACCTATTCACTGTTATTGGTCCCTGCAGTCCTGGTCCCATGGCAGAATATTTGGGTAAAGTTCATGCCCTCCTTCATGATTTAGTGAGCTATTACCTCGTGCTTCCACTCCTACTGAAGACTGGAACAACGATCAAAGTTCTTCATGTTGTTGGCATTATACGGACTCTCTGATGTTTTCGTCCATATCCATTGATCATGTACTTTGTGTCCCTGGGTCTCCCTTCAACTTATTGTCCATAAGTCGTCTAACTCGTACCCTTAATTATGTTATTTCATTTACCAAAGATTCTGTTTGTTTGCAGGACCGGAGTTCGAAACACATCATTGGCACAGGATGTGAGTCTCAAGGCCTATATCTTCTCCACCCCTCTCCACATGTTGGCGTAATCATGGAGTCACCATCCCTTCTTCATGCTCAGTTAGGTCATCCCAGTCTTGCCAAACTGCAGCAACTTGTTCCGAGTTTGTCGAAGTTATCAAGTTTGTCGTGTGAGTCTTGTCAGTTAGGAAAGCATACTCGTAGTTCCTTTCCTCGTAGTGTTTCACAACGCGCGTCGTCCCCCTTTTCATTAGTTCATTCTGATATTTGGGGACCTAGTCGTGTTAAGTCCACTTTAGGATTTCAGTATTTTGTTACTTCTATTTATGACTATTCCAGATGTATTTGGTTGTTTTTAATGAAGAATCGTTTTGAGATGTTTTTTATTTTCCAATCATTTTTCAATGAGATAAAAACACAATTTGGGGTTTCTATTCAAACTTTACGCAGTGATAATGATCGTGAATACCTTTCTCAACCCTTTAAACATTTTATGGCTTCTCATGGCATTCTTCACCAGACCTCATGTGCTTATGCTCCTCCACAAAATGGGGTGGCTGAGCGCAAGAATAGACACCTTATTGAAACAACTCGTACACTTCTAATCCATGGCCAAGTACCTTCGTGTTTTTGGGGTGATGCAGTTCTCACTGCATGTTATCTCATAAACCACATGCCATCTTTTGTCCTAGATAACAAAATCTCTCATTCTGTCTTATTTCCTCAAGACTCTTTACATCCATTACCTCTTAGAGTTTTTGGGTCTACATGTTTTGTTTATGATTTTAGTCCTGCTCTTGATAAGTTATCTCCTAGATCTCACAAATGTGTCTTCTTAGGATTTCCACGGTCACAAAAGGGCTATAAGTGTTTTTCCCCTTCCCTCAATCGTCATTTTATCTTCGCTGATGTCACTTTTGATGAATCTATGTTTTATTTTTCACATCTATCTTCTTGTCCTGTACCTCCACCTGCTACTGTTGATATTCCTATTGTATGTGATCATTCTCTTTCTTTAGACTCTCATTCCCCACAGGATCGTCCTTCAACTCCACCCCTTTAGGTTTATAGTCGCCGCAATCGTCTCCCTCATGACTCACTTCCTGTGCCGCCTCCTGTGTCTTCTCTGGCTCCAGCAAATGAGTCTGACCTGCCTATTGCCCTCCGTAAAGGTATACGCTCTACTCGTAACCCTTCCCCCCATTATACTGTTCTTAGTTACCACAGGTTATCTCCATCTTTTTACACATGTCTCTCATCCATTTCTTCTGTGTCAATTTAGTCTGTGGGTGATGCCTTAACTCATCCTGGTTGGCATCAAGCCATGCTGGATGAATTAAGTGCTTTACAGAAAAGTGGAACTTGGGAGCTTGTCCAATTACCATCTGGAAAGTCTGTTGTTGGTTGCATGTGGGTGTATGCTATCAAAGTTGGCCTTGATGGTACAATTGATCGTTTGAAGGCTCGACTGGTTGCCAAAGGCTACGCACAGATTTTTGGTTTGGATTATGGTGATACTTTTCCTCCAGTGGCGAAAATGACCTCTGTTCGCCTATTCCTTGCCATGGTCGCTCTTCGACAATGGCCTCTTTACCAACTTGATGTCAAAAATGCTTTCCTTAATGGTGATTTGCATGAAGAAATTTATATGGAGCAACCGCTCGGCTTTGTTGCTCAAGGGGAGTCATCTGGATTAGTATGTCGTCTTCGCAAATCCTTATATGGCCTAAAACAGTCTCCTCAGGCCTTGTTTGGTAAATTCAGCTGTGTTGTTCAACAATTTGGTATGTCTCGCAGTGAAGCGGATCATTGAGTGTTCTATCGCCACTCAAGTGCTGAATGTATCTACTTAATAGTGTATGTTGATGACATTGTTCTCACAGGAAGCGACTATCTTGGCATCTCTCAGATGAAACAACACCTTTGTCACCATTTTCAAACCAAAGATCTTGGCAAACTCCGGTACTTTTTGGGTATTGAAGTAGCACAATCCAATACTGGTATTGTCATATCTCAAAGGAATTATGCGTTAGACATCTTGGAGGAAACAAGATTAATGACCTCTAAATCTGTTGAGACACCTATGGATCCTAATACCAAACTCCTACCAAATCAGTGGGAGCCTTTCTCAGATCCTGAACGGTACAGAAGACTAGTTGGTAAATTAAACTATCTTACTGTTACGCGTCCTGACATTTCCTTCGCAGTTAGCGTGGTGAGTCAATTCCTTAACTCCCCATGGGAAGACCATTGGGATGTAGTTGTTCGCATACTGAAGTATATTAAAGGATCACCTGGAAAATGTTTGCTATATGGTCCTAACAACGATACAAAAATCGTTTGCTATTCAGATACAAAAATCTACTTCTGGATATTGTAGCTCTATTGGTGACAACCTGATATCTTAGAAAAGTAAGAAGCAAAGTGTTGTGGCTAGGTCCAGCACAGAAGCAGAATATAGAGCTATGGCATCAGCTACCTGCTAGCTTGTGTGGCTTAAACAATTACTTAGTGAATTGAAATTTGGAGATGCAACTCACATGACACTTATCTATGATAATCAAGCTGCTCTTCATATTAGCTCTATCCCTGTATTCCATGAGAGAACCAAGCACATTGAAGTTGATTGCCATTTTATTAGAGAAAAAATCATATCCGGAGATATCAAGGCTGAGTTTGTTAACTCAAGTAACCATTTGGCAGACATATTCACTAAGTCCTTGTGAGGACCTAGAATTGACTATCTTTGTAACAAGCTTGGAACATATGATTTATATGCTCCAGCTTGAGGGGGAGTGTTAGATGTTAAGTTGTGTGTTTATGTTAATTGGGCTCAGCCCATCTTGTATTTAGGGTTTTAGCCCATATCTTACATTATAAATAAACTACCCTATGTGTATGCAAAAACACACAAGGGAGATTTCTCCTATTCTATTCCACTATTTCATACATCCATCAAACATATTTTGAGGGTAAACATGACAAGAAATCCATTTTATTCTTGCAACTTACTGGATCCCATTAAATAAGTCAATCAAACCTCAATGATATGATGGAAAACAATTTACACTTTCATCAATACAATATGTTTTGAGGGTAAACATAACAAGAAATCCATTTTAAGCTGACAACTTACTGGATCCCAATGTAACAATCGACGCACTAACCGTAAAGCCCAGATGTTTGAAAAACTGCAAGTCAAAGGAAATATTATGACGAGAAAGTTATTGAACTGTACAGAAGGACTTGATATAATATGCTAAAACGAAAAGCATCAGATGTAGCAAGCTAACCCTATTTTAAGGGGATCTCGGTTCCTAATTTGACGAGAAAAGAATTCTTCAGAGCATTTCCAAGATGCAGGTGAAACTCCAACCTATATTGACAAAAATAAACACTTCATTAGGTCAACGTATGTTCAAATAAGAAAGCTGGAAGGTCGCATCTTTCCAACAACTAAACCATTGGACTGGACCCATATATAGGCCATTCAAAATTACATTTGGCCTAAGAAGGAGGGGAAGGCGGGGAAGAGGAAGACACAGACTAAAGCATACTAAATTACTCCTGGAGGATAACAATACAAAAAGAATGGGTAAAGATTGCATCAAATTTTCAATTATCCAAATCTTAATTCCTAAATCCTAAATAAATACAAGACAACAATACTCCAAGACTTACTAATTCCCACAACTCTCAGACTAACTGCAGAAGGACGGGGATAGATACCAAACACCACTAAACATTTTCTTCCTCTCAATCTCCTTAAGTTTTGTTGTGTATTAAAAATAGTTACAAAATAAGACTGATTTATTATTCAAATCATAAAAAATACATTCTGATACCCTCTATTTGTAATAATCTAATTCTCTTAAAAAGGGAAATAGAGAAACTGGGAAATCTAGAGAAAATAAAATAAAATAAAAGATTATGTATCTATTTCCTCTAATTAGAAAGATTCTAAAGATATTATCTCAAATTACAACAGTTATAAAAAAGATTTTTTATCTGAAACTAGTGCAAAAGAAGGGTGTTCATCATGCTGCAGTGGTCATGAGATGACCATCTTGGATTGGGTTTACAGTGATCCCATTATTTGTGTTTGGACCATGCTTTCTTTACTGATATAGTGATATAGAACAAATATATCAATAAAAAAATGCTATTTTATATAAACTATAAAAAAATGTCTTTGTATGAAAAGCTATTAATTTATTTATAATTATGGGTTTTGCATTTAAATTAACAAAACTGATAAGTAGAACAATACAAAAACATGACACCAATTGTAGTCAGTAGTCTCTTAGCTGTATTATAAAACCCCAGATCTGGGAGGTCTCTAATTCTTTTTGCTGATGAAAAAAAAATATAAAATTCCATTTCAACCCCTCCTACTTGTCTTTCACAGTCCATTTATCAACTACTTAGTATCTTCTAAACTTCGGGATTAGGATCTAACTCAACTCCACACAAATAGACTTAGGCATTGAAAATGCTCCAATCTTTCTAGGGTCTAATGTAATCAATATTTGTAGTCAATGTGAGACTAAACAAGACCCTTGACATTGCAATTAAGACAGGCCCCAAAAGGCTACAACTAAGGTGAGTTAGGGGTAACTGAAATTAAGATGACTTTCCAACACAGTCATTTTCAGCGACATTAGACTTGGATTAAGTATGAGGTTTACAAATGGAGATAATCTTTGGTGCTTGTCTTGTTGAAAATCACCTCAATCTAGAAATGTCCAAAACCAATATATTTATTATAAAATAGTAAAATATTTTTAATTTTAAAAAATGTCAATCAACAACGTCATAACACATGAAAAAGTTTAAACAACTTAATTAGCTTTAGTCAGGTCAAGAACCAAAGATTAAAACAGTGACGGTGGTAAAACTTACTTGGTTCACTGGGTCATACTTTTTTGAGAAACTGCTGGACCTGGAGATCCCAGGGATTAAAATGCACAATTCCATGAATGATCTAAGTCTGTTACCACATTAAAAGATGATAGTTAAAATTATAAGGTACAGAAATTCAAAAGAATGAATAAATATAAGTTCCCTTCATTAATGTGAATAATGGAGAAGATTGGAAGAAAACTCCCTTCTGTATTTTGTATACACATAGGGTAGTTTATTTATAAAGTAAGATATGGGCCAAGGCCCTTAATAGAGAATGGACTAAGCCCAATTAACATAAACACATATCTTAACATCTAACACTCTCTCTCAAGCTGGAGCATATAAATCATATGTTCGAAGCTTGTTACAAAGATAGTCAATTCTAGGTCCTCGTAAGGACTTAGTGAATATGTCTGGTTACTTGAGTTAACGAACTCAATCATTATATCTCTGGATATGATTTTTTCTCGAATAAAATAACAATCAACTGCAATGTGCTTGGTTCTCTCATGGAAGACAAGGTTAGAGCTAATATGGAGAGCAGCTTGATTATCACATATAAGTGTCATGTGAGTGAGATCTCCAAATTTCAATTAACTAGTAATTGTTTAAGCCACACAAGCTTGCAAGTAGCTGATGCCATAGCTCTATATTCTACTTCTACGCTGGACCTTGCCACAGCACTTTGCTTCTTACTTTTCAAAGATATCAGGTTGCCACCAATAGAGACACAATATCCAGAAGTAGACCTCCTATCAGAAGGGGAACCAGCCTAATCAACATCTGAATAGCAAACGATTTTTGTATCGTTGTTAGGACATATAGCAAACCTTTTCCAGGTGATCCTTTAATATACTTCAGTATGCGAACAACTGCATCCCAATGGTCTTCACATAAGGAGTTTAGGAATTGACTCACCATGCTAACTGCGAAGGAAATGTCAGGACGCGTAACAGTAAAATAGTTTAATTTACCAACTAATCTTTTGTACCGTTCAGGATCTGAGAAAGGCTCCCCCTGATTTGGTAGGAGTTTGATGTTAGGATCCATAGGTGTCTCAACAAATTTAGAATTCATTAACCCTGTTTCTTCCAAGATGTCTAACGCATACTTCCTTTGAGATATGACAATACTAGTGTTGGATTGTGCTACTTCAATACCCAAAAAATACCAGAGTTTACCAAGATCTTTGGTTTGAAAATGGTGACAAGGTGCTGTTTCATCTGAGAGATGCCAAGATAGTTGCTTCCTGTGAGAACAATGTCATCGACATACACTATTAAGTAGATACATCCAGCACTTGAGTGGCAATACAACACTGAATGAGCTGCTTCACTGCGAGAAATACCAAATTGTTGAACAACACAGCTGAATTTACCAAACCAGGCACAAGAAGACTATTTTAGGCCATATAAGGATTTGCGAAGACGACATACCAATCCAGATGACTCCCCTTGAGCAACAAAGCCGGGCAGTTACTCCATATAAATTTCTTCATGCAAATCACCATTAAGGAAAGCATTTTTGACATCAAGTTGGTAAAAAGGCTATTGTCGAAGAGCGGCCATGGCAATGAATAGGCGAACAGAGGTCATTTTTGCCACTGGAGAAAAAGTATCTAGAGCTTACGATTAGTTCCAGCCAGCTCCACGTACACATCACCGCCGTTATCGCCGTCATCGCCAACGCCGTCGCCGGAGTTCCAGAATCGATCTATGACCACACCATCGGAATCGTCTCGACCGAGTGACCACCTTGGCGCAAAGATCGCGGCGACCACCTTGGCGCAAAGATTGCGGCGACCACCCACGCGTGCCAACGCGTCGCCGGAGAGATCCGCCACCGACCAGAACCGTCGTGATCGCCTCCTCGCCCTCTTTCTGGAATTGTGTTCGTTGCGTTAATCGCAACACTTTATATTTTTAGGGTTTCTCCCTCTCCATGGCGTCTTCCTCGTCTAAAAATACCTCTATTGGTGGCTCATCATCTGATCCCTCAATATACACCAATTATGTGAATGTACACTTGTCCATTGACAAATTAGATGGCACAAATTATGCAACATGGACGTCCAACATCAAACTTTTGTTGAAGAGTCAGGCGTACATAGATCACCTTACTCAAAATGTGACTACTACTACCACAGATGATACTTCCCAAGGGATGAAAATTGATGCCCAGTTATGCATTGTTATAAAGTCCACCATTCACTCTTTACTGAAACAAATGTTTCGATCATATGAAACATGTTCAGAAGTATAGGCACAAGCGAAGTTGTTATACACAAATGACACTCAGCGTCTTTATGGTGTTTGTCAGGACCTATTCATTGTTATTGGTCCAAGCAGTCCTAGTCCCATGGTAAAATATTTGGGTAATGTTCATGCCCTTCTTCATGATCTTAATGAGCTATTACCTCCTGCTTCCACTCCTGCTGAAGAACTGGAACAACGATCAAAGTTCTTCACGTTGTTGGCATTATATGGACTCTCTGATGATTTCTCTCATGTCTGTGATCAGATTTTGGATTCTCCTGTCATACCCATCTTTACTTCTACTTGTTCTCTCTTTCGCGTATATCGAGCAAACCAGTCACTGAGACATCTCATACTGATGATTCCGTAGTTATGGCTGCCCAACGTGATGATCGAAGTCGGTCTCGCAAACCAGGTAAAGGACGTCCAAAATGTGACCACTGTGGCAACTTAGGCCACAAAATATATAAATGTTATGTGCTTCATGGACGTCCTCCTCGACCTATACCAATGGCTAATTTTGATCCACAATCACCGTCTGCAGACCATCCTGCTTCATCTAATACCGTAGAAAACCCTGCAATCTTTCACGAATTTCTCAGATGGTATGAGGATCGTCAGCACTCTAGTTCCACTAAATCTGCATCTGTTGCACGTACAGGTACACCTTTTGTTGGTCTAACTCACTTTCACTCCCTCAGACCTTGGGTCCTTGACTCAGGCGCATATCACTGGTAACAAGTCCTTGTATTCTTCCTTGTCATGTTCGAATAATTTACTCTCAGTAACAATAGCTGATAGGTCTAGAGTCTCATCTCATGGTGTTGGTACTGTTCATATTTTTCCGTCCATATCCATTGATCATGTACTTTATGTCCCTGGGTCTCCCTTCAACTTATTGTCCATAAGTCGTCTAACTCGTGCCCTTAATTGTGTTATTTCATTTACCAAAGATTTTGTTTGGTTGCAGGACCGGAGTTCGAAACACATGATTGGCACAGGATGTGAGTCTCATGGCCTATATCATCTCCGCCCTTCTCCACATGTTGGCGTAATCATGGAGTCACCATCCCTTCTTCATGCTCAGTTAGGTCATCCGAGTCTTGCCAAACTGCAGCAACTTGTTCCGAGTTTGTCGAAATTATCCAGTTTGTCGTATGAGTCTTGTCAGTTAGGAAAGCATACTCATAGTTCCTTTCCTCGTAGTGTCTCATAAAGAGCGTCGTCCCCCTTTTCATTGGTTCATTCCAATATTTGGAGACCTAGTCGTGTTAAGTCCACTTTAGGTTTTCAGTATTTTGTTACCTTTATTGATGACTATTCCATATGTACTTGGTTGTTTTTAATGAAGAATCGTTCTGAGTTGTTTCCTATTTTCCAATCATTTTTCAATGAAATAACAATACAGTTTGGGGTTTCTATTCGAACTTTACGCAGTGATAATGGCCGTCAATACCTTTCTCAACCGTTTAAACATTTTATAGCTTCTCATTGCATTCTTCACCAGACCTCATGTGCTTATACCCCTCAACAAAATGGGGTGGTTGAGCACAAGAATAGACACATTATTGAAGCAACTCGTACACTTCGAATTCATGGTCAAGTACCCTCGCGTTTTTGGGGTGATGCAGTTCTCACTGTATGTTATCTTATAAACCGCATGCCATCTTTAGTCCTAGATAACAAAATCCCTCATTCTATCTTACTTCCTCAAGACCCTCTACATCTTTTACCTCTTAGAGTTTTTAGGTCTACATGTTTTGTTCATGATTTTAGTCCTGGTCTTGATAAGTTATCTCCTAGATCTCACAAATGTGTCTTCTTAGGATTTCCATGGTCACAAAAGGGCTATAAGTGTTTTTCCCCTTCTCTCAATCGTCATTTTATCTCTGCTGATGTCACTTTTGATGAATCTTCTTTTTACTTTTCACATCTAACTTCTAGCTCTGATACCATGTGAATAATGGAGAAGATTGGGAGAAAACTCCCTTGTGTATTTTGTATAGAGATAGGGTAGTTTATTTATATTGTAAGATATGGGCCAAGGCCCTTAATACAGAATGGGCTGAGCCCAATTAACATAAAAACACATCTCAACATCTAACAATTACAATAAAGTCTTTAGAAAAAAAATAACACGTTTAGATGTAAACTATTAATATTTAAAAATATACACCTGACTGCTTGCACATACCACCCTTGAAGGAGAAAGTAAATATTTTAGTTATCAACAGTCAAACTGATAGGATATAGGATGATAGGTTATAATGGGTTTAAATGAGAAGGGCAGTTAGGAGGGAAGAGCTATTTGACAGTTAGTTAGTTAGTTGGTGGAAAGGGGAAGAGAAACTTTATAAATAAGGAGTGGGTTCTGTACAGGGGGGATTATTGAGTGTTTTTGTGTAAAGTCAGGTCTTTATCCTGTAGAGAGAGGTTATGCTCTCAACTAGGGAGGTTATGCTCCCAAACCATTCTTTGTAAAGAGAGTTCTTTGACTGTGAATAATAGAAAAATCCATTCTTTCATTACTTTTTCTAGCTATTGTTAGTGTTCTTTGTTAGGTTCCAAACCCAGGTACCTAACAAATTGGTCTGACCTACCATTTCAAAGTGGGGATGAAAGATCAAGAAGTAATCAAGAAGTTGTCGGATCAAGAACCTGCCGGATCTCCTTAGGAGAGGGCTGCCAGATCAAGAAGTGATCAAGAAAGGGTGGAGGCATGGAAGGAAGAAACAATACCTTGGAGAGGAGGACCAGCGAACTGAAAATGAACATGGCAGAATACAGAAGAAATATGCAAGAAATGAGAGAAATGTTGCAAGAAATCAAGATTCACATAAAGGACCAAGGAAGAAGTAAGGAATCTGTCATGAAAGGGCAGAAAGAGGGTTCAGATGAAGAGGAGATGGAGAAAGACAGGGGTGAACAGAATTGGAGGAAGCAGGTAGAATTGGCCAGGTTTGAGGGGCTGGACCCATTGGGAAGGATCTCTCATGCAGAGAAATTTTTTGACACCCAAAATGTCACAGAGAAGGAGAGAAGGAGAGGCTCAGGGTGGCTTACAGCTGCATGGAGGGAGGCACAATCTATTGGTTCAGGGCCTGGAAAAATAAAACTAAGAACCTTTCTTGGAAAGGGCTGAAAGAGGCATTAATAATGGGGTTCGGAGGAAGAGATAAAGGTTCTATTTTTGAGAAGAAAAGAGAAACGGAAGCTGTAGTTTTGAGTGTTGATGGTTTTGCAAGAATTAGAGGGCAGGATAGGAGGGAAAAAAATATATGTGGAGAGAAAGACAATGATGAAAACTGTGATGGAGACATGGGTGTGACTGCTGCTGGAAAAGTTGAAAAAGCTGTTGTTTTTACTACTGCTGAGAAAGTTGCAAAAACTGCTGTTTCTATTGCTGCTGAGAAAGTTGCAAAAGATGTTGTTTCTACTGCTGAAAAAGTTGCAAAAGTTGTTTTTACTGCTGCTGAGAAAGTTGCAAAAGCTGTTGTTTTTAGTGGAGATAGTGTGGTAGGTTGTGGTGTGAATGTCAAAACAGTAAAGAAAGGAAAGAAACGCTCCTGTGGAGGAGAAAATGCAAGCAATTGGGAGCAAAAAGAAGAGGATGCCAGTGAAAATAATGGAGCTAGGAAGGGTGAGGAGACACCAATTTTTTCGTGGGTGAAAAGAGAGGAGTTGATCACCTATGAAGGGATTGATACCCAAGATCAAACAACAGGGGCAGCAAATGCTTTTAAAGTTCAAAACACCAAAGGATCAACAAAAGCACATCCAAACAACAAAGAGAATGTAGTCCAGGGGTACTAGACTTGGCATCAAAAATTCAAGCACCTTTCTTGGAAAAATCTGGCCCCAACTCTACTAAAGATAGTTGAAGGGAACAAAAGAAGTAGTCTATGTGAGAATTGGGCAGCAGTAACACAAATGGGGAGTGTGGAAATTTTACATGAGCTTGCAAGTAGATGGAACAGCTGCCAAAAGTGTTGTTGCTACAAGGACTAATGAAGTCAGAGTTAAGATTCTGAGGACTTCAAAAAATTGGGCTAAAAGAATCCAGGAAGAGTGGAAGTCATTGGAAGAGGATTTGCCACCACCCAAGCCTCCAGACTTGAATTGGAGGGCAGCAACTAGTGGGTTCTCTTCATATGGTAACAAGTTGATGAAGAGGAGCCATGAGATCAAGCTTTCTAGTTCCAACCTTGAGGACAAGGTTGTTCTGCAGCGGGGTGTAATGATAGGATATAGGGTGATAGGTTATAATGGGTTTAAATGAAAAGGGCAGTTAGGAGGGAAGAGCTATTTGACAGTTAGTTAATTAGTGGGAAGGGGAAGAGAAACTTTATAAATAGGGAGTGAGTTTTGTACAGGGGGGATTATTAAGTGTTTTTGTGTAAAGTCGGGTCTTTATCCTATAGAGAGAGGTTATGCTCTCAACTAGGGAGGTTATGTTCCCAAACCTTTCTTTGTAAAGAGAGTTCTTTGACTGTGAATAATAGAAAAATCCATTCTTTCGTTACTTTTTCTAGCTATTGTTAGTGTTCTTTGTTAGGTTCCAAACCCAGGTACCTAACACAAACCTACAAAATGTATGGGACTGTGGCAAACAAAATGCTTGGGAGATTTTGCAATAATAAATACCTCATATAAATAAACAACTGAAAATGCAATCATATAACAGAGAAAGGCAATCAACTCCCAGAGGCCCAGTGTTTTGAAATTTCGAGGCATTTGTTCTCCCCTGCTTCCTTAATATTTAATAAAGATAGGAAAATGCTAAAGAGCAAGCAAATTCTAAAAAGTTGAAATGAATGAAAGATTCTTGACTTCAAACTTAAACCAGAAAACTGAATATTGTGATTTGGGGTCCACAAAGGAATACACATCATTGAATATCAAGACTGTTGTCACCTATTCCAATAAATATTGAGGCAATTCCAATTCAATGAAGGACTTGTGCTTGTGTAAAAAAAACTCCAGCCAAATATTACGAACAACAAAACAGACACTCTAGCATTGAGATACTGATTAAGTTGAGTTAAAATAAATTCAATAAAACCCTAAAAGAGAAAGTAAATATAATATTAGACACTGAAAATCACACACGATACAGCCATAAACTAGTTATCCACAAACTACAAATAACTTCATAATTCCTAATTTCACAACCAACTATTAGGCACACACTTTTAAGACACGACTCCCAAAAGTTATTTTCCATGCATAATTGCCACTATGCACTGCTAATACAGAACTATTTTCTAGTAAAATTAAAGATATATACACCTAAGTCCTAATACAGTGCCAGTCATTTTCCACTCTTAACTGACATCCTACAACTTTTAATACAGAACTGCTTTAATAGATTTGTTACCATAGAACCAGTTATTTTCTATGGTTATACTTCTAATACTGAACTACCTTCAATCCATTAGTGCAACTAACTTGGATCTTAGTTCCCATCAAACAATTTGGTGAATTGGTGAACAAGACATCTTCAGAAACAGAAAAACACCTAAAGGGTACACTCCAAGAACTTACATCGCATAAACAAATTTTGGTTGCCTTTCTAGTTTAGATAGATAGGTACTATCATTGTGTCATCCAAATTTCTTGCTATCAAACAAAATCAAGATTAACACCATAAAATATGCATACTTATATGCCAGCTCCCTCACGCCCTCATTCCAGCCTTCTAGATGTTGATCTAATAGAGTCCGTGTTAAAGCATTTATCTGAAAAGCATCTGGTGTCCCTAAGACCAACTCTAACATCACAACACCAACGCTCCACATGTCATATCTGTGAAAGCATAAAGGTTGCATCAAAAACATGCAGAATCAAAAGACCAAGCAACATCTTAAAAGAAAAAAAAAAAGAATATGGATGCTAACATCATGTAGAAATATCACATACTTCAAAGTCGAGCTTGTTGGCCCTTGATACCATGTAGCATTTAGTAAAGCTTCAGGAGGCGTATACTCATAGGTTTGCTCAGCTCTGAAGAAATATAGCAAATTTTTACCACAATAATCACAAGTAAATGATCAGTGTGTAAAGAAAAGCGAGATACCTCGAAGGCCCAGTAGAACCATACAAATTATTTAATGTGTATTCATCAAGTCCACTTCCAAAGTCAATAATACGCCTAAAAGAAACAGCAAAAAGGAACCAAACTCACTTCAAAACGCCTAGAAATTATGCACAAATGAATGGAGACATATTGTTGGATAGACAACTCAAGTTTTAAAGGTAAGCACTAACCTAGTTTTATTGCTATCATTGCCAAAGACTCAACTATGACTATCAGGTGAATAATAATTTGAGAAAAAAATTTCCCAATGCAAGCAGGATATATAGCATACATAGATATCTCATACACCTGTTTATAGATAGATTCACAGTGTGATGATTTGAAGAGTTAATTAGGAAAATGTTTATGCATCATGTGGTATAGCTGAATTTAAATTCCATATGCACAGTACACGAAAGGCTTCATAAGAAAATCTCAACAAATAAGTAATAGTAGGTCCTCTCTAAAAGACACAGAATTCAGATACATAAGTAATAGTAGGTCCTCTCTAAACAAATAAATGGTAAGCAATCAAGAACAAAAACAGCTCAAATATAAAATTCGTATCAAAAGAGATGAACATTGGATTTCATAGTGAATGAATTTCTTTGCATATTATCTTTACTGAAATGTCAGTCACCATATATAGCTTACTTTTTTGGAACAGAATGAGTAAATGTGAATAGAAATAGCAGAGAATTTAATTTTATAGATCAATTTTCAGAAAGTGTTAAAACATGAACTTTGAACCTAACTTAATGCTCTACAAAACCAGTTTGTATGGTGAGGTTTTCACCCACTTGTATAAATGGGTAGTCTATCCCTTAACTACGATAGCGGGTGGAACCATAGACCCAACATTAAATTTCACTCGGATAGATTCTAACCCTTAACTATGATACCATGTTAAGAAGTGAACTTTAAGCCTAACTCAACTCCACAAAACTGACTTATAAGAAGAAATTTGCATCCACTTATGTATATATATAAATTATATATTATGAATTGGTTTTATCTCTCTAATCAATGTGGGACTTTCAACAAAAAGAAATGAAAAAACTAATTCAATGTTCCACTCACAAGGAGATAGAAAATTGGAAATAGATGGTAGATCAATCTTTGAAATGACATGAAATAGGCAGCCAAACTAAAGGATCATTGCAATAAATTATTGGCTTTAAAAATATTTATTCAAGTAGTTTTTGAAATATAACTTGAATGACAAACATTAGGAAAAGAAATTCTGCCTGTAACAAGACTCTCAGATGCACCAAACAATTTAAAACAAAAGGATAGTACTGAAATACAACCAGGATACTTCACTTTACATTTTGGTGGAAGAATTATTAACTTTAGTGGGAATCTCTTTCAAGCATCTCCCTGTTTCCTGATCTTCAAAGCATATCACCATATTCTCTTCAAAAGTAAAATACACTCAGTTAATTTTTTTTAAATAAATTCTTTCAATTGAGCATTGCATTATAAAAAAAGAAAAATCAATAAAATATGCATCAATTAATCACAGATAGCAATGTTGTTATGAACTGTGGATAAGGGTAGTGTTTAAACAATTAGTCAAGTAAGTATTAAAATACACAGGTGAAACATTTTTGAGTAAACATAGGACCCACAACCTTTAGAGAAATTTAGAGAGAAAGAATTAAACTGAAATTGAAAAGTTTTAGAGAGAAAATTAAACTTAGACTGAAGGTTTTCAATTGATTCAACCCACTGAAAACAGAATACAGAGTAAGCATTTATGGTAGCTGCCCTCATAGCTGTACAATGGAGGATAACATACTAAAACTAGTACAACTCGTAAGACAAACGAAGAGCATAGTCTGTTTTATAACAGAATGAAAATTGCAATATTTTTTATATTATACTCTAATAAAAAATCACCCAGCTTGATTAAGTATATCTTTAATAAAGAAGAATAAAAGGTGAGTTTACTTAAAAAGGTAAAAATAGATTTACTATTGATTCAGTAAATTGCCCTTTTATCCACAGTTCAAGAGCGTACCAATTAGTTGGTGCTTATGAGTTTAAAGTCATTAATATTCTGTTCTTCTAAGAATCAGTATAGGCATACATCTCTCAGGAACAACAAATTACCCATGTCTTACCAGGTTTAATATCTCTGTGTGTGATGTTGCGATCATGACAGGACTTGAGAGCTAATAACTGAGGGTTGTCAAGAATATGCAGCACAGGAAAAATCAATAATAAATTATGGGAAATGTAATATTTGTCCGTCTTTGTTGACAGCAGCTATCAAATTTATTTAAGATATCAAAAAACTGAACCGCAAAAACT
Source organism: Vigna reflexopilosa (assembly GCA_027742785.1). Lineage (NCBI taxonomy): Eukaryota > Viridiplantae > Streptophyta > Magnoliopsida > Fabales > Fabaceae > Vigna > Vigna reflexopilosa. Next base: position 25,777,704 of record CM050917.1, on the reverse strand, counting down.
CTTAAGATACTTGAATAATGAATGTTCTCGAGATCAAGATTTGGGATTGACGAATCATTAGAAAAACTAGGACAAAAACTTCTTAATAAGCCCTGGTTGCATGCTAACCAATTTATAATATTAGACAAAAATTAAGCACCCAAGAACTTATGCACAGGTTCATAATGCACCATTAATAGAAAGAAAGAAAAATGATGAGAAACCTAAGGACTTAAAAAGAAAGAAAAAAAAGAAAAAAAACTGTGCACCTAAGTAATAGAAATGGCTTTTTACTTTTTCCTGAAATAAATGCAGTATCTAATATCTACACAGATCTCAAAGTATATTTTAAATACTAGGGAACTATAAAGGCTATCAGGGTAATACATTTATGTTTAAGACATACCAGCTGCCAGATAAGGTTACGCATTTCTGTCTGCCCTTCTTCTGTTGTTTTCAACCAATGCCACCACTTTGAGGGTCGTAGTATCTGAGCTTGTTTAGCTTGCTCAAGTCTTTCTTGCTCAGTCGTACCATATGCATCTTCCATGGAATAGAGAAGTTTTGACAGTGACACACCTTCAAAACTAAATACAAGCCAAATTTCATTTGCTTGAGACTCAAAAGATTCCACATATCTTGCAATATGATTCAAGCCTTCTTCATATAGGGTTCTTTGTGGTCGAAATTTGTTCGGAAATGAATTCTCATGTGATGATTCCAAGACACAATTTGATTTTCCAGTCGATAATGGATCTTCAAAGCATATAGAGGCATTTAAAAAAACTTCTCCAAAGTACTTCTCCCTTAGACCACTTAAATAAACCGCTGACCCTCTTTCCACCTGTTTAATTCATTTCAGATTTATTTCTTCTACATGGTTACGTGTGCATACTTAAATATACAGTAGCTCCTGAAAACAGATTTTCCTATTAAAATCAAAGCAGAAAGTCCAAGCTTGCATCTTCCCTTTTGAGTGGGATTTATATTCAACATGCTTTTGTTAACAAATTATTGTTAGAGAATGACAAGCTCCAACAGGGAGTATTAGAAACAATAGGGAGAATTAGATTTCTACTAATGAGAGGATAAAATAAAATAGAGACTAAAGGACTAGATAGAAAATCACACATCAAATATAAAAGATAATTTATCATAATTTTAGGCTTTCAACATTATTCAGAATACAATTACTGAAATTAATTTCTAAGAAGGTTCAGTTTTCCTTTTTATGGTGATAACTACATGAGACTAAAATAAAACATCTAATTTACATTATATTTAGTAAGGAAAAAAGTGCACCACGTAATATGTAGAAGCTGAATAGGAAAATAGAATGAGCTGACTAAAGGAATAAAACAAGCCTCTTCCTCTCAGATCAAGTAATCAACATAAAGACACTGACTCATTTTCGAGAAATGTCTATCTATATTCCAAAAATATATAAAAAATAAGGACTACAAGAATATACATTTTGATATGATCATGAAAATGGGATTTTCAATTAAAGAAGAGTTTGGTAAAGAAATAGCAAGACAAATCAAAAGAAAAAAAAATGTAAAAAATATAGTAGAAAGTTCCACAAGGCAATATCCAGAAAAGAGGTATAGGTTAGCTAGATTAATTGAATATTATAATAAAGCCAACCTAGGTTAGAATAACTAACCCTAAAAAGTAGTCTAAGATCTCCATTTAGACTAGATAGAACGTGGCTCCTTGTCCTATAAAAGGAGACCATACATGCCTTAAAAAATCACTCATGGAATAGAAATCAGAAAAGAGTCCCTTTAAAGTTTTTTTGTGATTCTTTTGTGAGAGTGTTGCTTGCTTAGTTGACTTGTCCCAAGTGACCTCTCTTTTTCTTGCCTTCTTAGAGCCACCAAGAAGTGTGCCAAGGGACCTTCAAGGGTCATAGCCAACCTCCATGGTTGTGAATATTTGATGAGGTAATCATCACCCTACCTTATCCCTTTTCCATTCATCATGTGTCTATCTTCCATATTTTTTCTATTCCATTTCTTGTGTTGTTCAATTGTGTTCTCGTCAAGATTTCATCCCTTGTGTTTGCATCCATTCAGCTTGCCAATAACATCTGTTAGATATATTGTGTTTTATGTTGAAAAGGGAAAACATAGACTTTTTACATTGTTTGATATTGGTAGATATTGTTGATATTGTTTTTTAACAATAACTTCTATTTACCATATTTATGTTTGGTTGCCATATATACTTGTATTATTCTTCATTATAAATATATTACTCTATGTGTCTTTTAGACACAAGGGAGATTAATCCTATACCTAGTTTTATTATATTCAATATTGTATATAGAGCTTAAAGCTTTTGATAGTTAATATTTTAATTTTGAATTCATTGAGAGAGGATTTTATTGGTTCTTGTCAGGTTCTTATCCAAGATTGAGATCTTTGTAGCGAAATCTTCGTTGACTCATCAATATGTTAGATTGTGGTATCTCCATCTTTGTCTTATTTCCGCATTCTTTTGATTTCCTTTGTTTATCTTATGGGAGGAATCAAATTAAAAAACAATTGTACTTTTTCCTAGATAGGATTGTACCATCGGGGCAGCGATCAACTATGTTGAAGTCGCCTCCTTCTCCTCTTTCAGGATCTGTGCTTATTACCTTGATTGGAGAACCTTGGTATTTTAGGATTTTTCTCTCTCTTCTTCCAACGTGTCTCCCGGTATCTCTTCTGCCACCAATGTGTCTGACCAGTAAGTCTTTACTAACTATGTCAATGTGCACTTGCCCATTGATAAGGTAGATGGCATTAATTATGTGGCTTGGGCGTCAGACATTAAACTTTGGCTTGAGTTAGGAGTATCTTGATCATCTTACTAAAAAGGTGACTGATATTGCTCCCGGTGATTTTTCCTGTTGGAAGAGAAGTGATGCTTAATTGTGTATGGTTCTCAAGAATACAATCAAATCTTCTTTAAAACAAATGTTTCGTGCCTACAACACATGCTTGAAAGTCTATGAACAAACCAAATTATTATACACTAATGATACTCAACGTCTTTATGGTGTTTGTCACGATCTTTTCAATGTTGTTACTCCTCAAAATCAAGACTTTGTGGCTGATTATTTGGGTAAGATCCATGCTCTTTCATGAATTTAATGAGGTTTCGACTCCTGCCTCTACTCCACCCCAAGAAATAGAACAACAGTTAAAGTTCTTCATGGTATTGGCTTTACACGAACTTGCTAATAAATATTTTCATGTCCGTGATCAAATTTTGGGTTCCCCTAATATACCCAATTTTACTTCTATTTGTTCCACCCTTTTGTGTGTGTCAAGTAAACCTATAAATGATACAATTGTTTCTACTGATGATTCCTTTGCTTTGGCATCTCAACGTGATGATCGCAACCGCTCTCGCAAGTCAGGAAAAGGGCGTCAAAAGTGTGATCATTGTGGCAAGCTAGGCTACAAGATTGACACGTGTTATGCATTACATGGTCATTCTCCTCGCGTTGTTGCTATTGCTTAGACTGATACCCCTCACAATCATCTATTGTGGACCCTCCTTAATCTAATAATGTCGATAAATCTGATCTCTTTAATGAATTTCTTAAATGGTGTGAGGTTCATCAGCTCTCTAGTTCCACTGTTGCACACACAAGTACATCTTTTGTTGATCTGACTCAATCTTCTTCTATTGGTCCTTGGGTTCTCGACTCAGGAGCCATAGATCATATTATTGGTAACAAATCTTTGTTTTCCTCTTTAACTTCCCTGAATAATTTACCTTCTATTACAATGGCTAATGGGTCTAAGGTTTTAGCTCATGGTGTCAAGACTATTAACCTTTTTCCTTTTTTATCCATTAATAATGTTCTTTATGTTTCTAGGTCTCTTTTTAACTTATTAACCATTAGTCGTCAAACTCATTCTCTTGATTGTGTTATTTCTTTTACCAAAACTTTTGTTTGTTTATAAGACCAGAGTTCGAGACAAGTTATTTACAACAGATGTGAGTCTCATGGTCTTTATACACCTCAACAAGATGGGGTAACTGAGTGTAAGAATAAACATCTTATTGAAACAACTTGTACCCTTTTAATTCATGGAGTGTTCCTTAACATTTTTGGGGTTATACTATTCTTACTACATGTTATCTTATTAATCGTATGTCATCTTCGGTTTTAGATAACAAAATTCCTCATTCTATTTTATTTCCTCATGAACCTCTTCATCCCTTGCCTTTGAAAGTTTTTGGGTCTATATGTTTTGTTCATATATTTTGGTCCTGGACATGATAAGTTATCTCCTAGAGCACACAAATTTGTGTCTTTAGGATTTACTCGATCACAAAAAGGATACAAGTCTTTTTCTCCTTAATTTGACTGCTATTTTGTTTTCATAGATGTCACCTTCAATGAATTTTCCTTTTACTTTAAGGATTCGTCTTCTTCTTATGTGTCTCCATCTACTACTGTTATGTGATCCTCCTATTGTGCATAGTCCATCGTCAGATTCTCCTCCTCCACCACCTCTTCAGGTTTCTAGTCTAAGACATAGTTCCCAACAACCACCAAGTGACTCACTTCAAGTGCCAACTATTTTGTCTCCTTTAGCTCCTACAATTGAGTCTGACCTCCTAATTGCTCTTCATAAAGGTATATGTTCTATTCATAATCTCTCTCGACATTATATTTCTATATCCAATCCTAAATCTTTCAGTAATGCCTTAGTTCGTCTTGGTTGGCGGCAGACCATGCTAGATGAACTATGCTCTTCAGAAAAGTGGAACTTAAGGGCTCGTCCCATTATCATCTGGGAAATTTGTTATTTGTTGCAAGTCGGTTTTTGTTCAGGATTTCGTCCCATTATTATAAAGGTATATGTTCTACTCATAATCCCTCTCCCTCCCGAATTTGTTGCTTAGGAAAAGTCTTCTGGATAGGTATGTCGTCTTCACAATCTTGAGCAAAACAGTCTCCTAAGGCATGGTTTGACAAATTTAGCATTGTAGTTCAACAATTTGGTATGGCTCGAAGATCATTCAGTCTTTTATCATCACTCAAGTGCTAGATGTGTCTATTTGATAGTATGTGTAATTGTTCTTACTGGCAGGAACCACCATGGCATCTCCCAGATGAAACAATACCTTTGTCATCATTTTTAGACCAAAGATCATGACAAACTCAAACACTTCATGGGTATTGAGGTAGCACAATCCAACAATGGTATTGTTATATCTCAAAAGAAGTATCCATTGGATATTTTGGAGGAAACTGAGTTGATGAATTCAAAACCTATTGACATATGGATCCTAATACCAAACTCCTACCAAATCAAGGGGAACCTATTTCAGATCTTAAGCAGTATAAAAGATTGGTTAGGAAATTAAATTACCTTACATTTACTCGTCTTGACATTTCCTTTGCAATTAGTGTGGTGAACCAATTACTCAATTTCCTATGTGAAGATCATTGGAATGTATTCATCCGTATATTAAGGTACATTAAATAATCTCCTGGAAAAGGAATTATATGGTTTCAATAACCATACAAAAGTAGCTTGCGATTCAGATGTTGATTGGGTAGGATCTCCTTTTAATAGTTTATCTACCTCTAGGTATTGTGTCACCATTGATGGTAACTTGATTTCATGGAAAAGCAAGAAACAAATGTGACAAGATCTAGTACAAAAACAGAATATAGAGCTATGGCCTCAACCACTTTGTTTGGCTTAAGCAATTGCTTACAGAGTTACAATTTAGAGATGTCACTCAAATGTACTTATATTTGACAATCAGACGGCTCTTCATATTAGTCGTAATCCTATTTTTCATGAAAGAACCAAACACATTGAAATTGACTATCATTTCATTCGAGAGAAGGTTGTATCTAGAGACATCAAGAATGAGTTCATTTTCAATCAATCAATTAGCAGATATTTTCACTACTAAGTCTTTAAGGGGATTATATTTATATGCACTAGCTTGATACATACAATTTATATGCACTAACTTGAGGGGAGTTTTAAATATAATGTGTTTTATGTTAATTAGGAAAACATAGACTTTTGATATTGTTTGATATTTGTAGATATTGTTCGTATTGTTTTTTAACAATTGTTAGAGATATTATATTTAGTTTATATTTATCTTTTATCTTTTAGTTAGTTTGTTATTATTTCTTATTTGTATTTTGGGCTTAGCCCATGTTTCTTCTATTATAAATAGAGAACCCTATGTCTGTGTTTAACACAAGGGAGTTTTCACTATATTCAACTTGGTATCAGAGCAGGTTTTCTAATCCTTTTCTACTTTGTCTTTATTGTCGCCGGTAGCCGCCGCCACCGGCGGCCCTCCTGAAAAGTTTCTTTTTCAACCTGTGCTTTTATACTTCAATGGGCAATCTCTGGTTTCTATCTCGCATCTGTTCGGTGTTGTTGTTCGGTATTTACCATATTGGTAGATATTGTTTATATTTGAGTTTGGTTTCCATATATACTTGTATCATTCTTCAGTGTAAATATGTTACCCTATATGTATTTTAGACATAAGGGAGATTAATCTTATACCTAATTTTATTATATTCAATAACATCAAAAAATCCTAAAGAGAACTCTCACAAAACTCGTCCAATCTTATGTTTCTCCAAGAAAACAAAGAAACACGTTCAAACCTTTCCCAACCATAGCTTTGACTATCCTCCCTTACACCACCCAAATCTCACTTATATTCACCTATCCTAGCTTGTTGCAACCCTCTGTACAACCACAACATCACCCCATTGTTAGAATTTTAAAAAGACAACAGTTGAAAATAAGACTTATTATTATTCTCGAATGATAAAAAATACATTCTCATATCCTCTATTTGTAATAATCTAGATCTCCTAAAAAGGAAAATAGGAAAACTAGAAAAAAATAAAATAAAATAAAATATTACGTATCTATTTCCTCTAATTAGGAAGATTCTATAGATATTATTTCAAATTACAACACTCCCCCTCAAGTTGGTAA